>CM073469.1:30090000-30755000 GCA_037074535.1 Gleditsia sinensis
TCTGAATTCTAATTTCTTGCCTTCGTAGAATTGCTCTATTGTTGCCACAAAATGCTTTATGGATATCAGTGAGTTGATTAGTGATCACTTGAAGCTTATTGGTGGCCATTGTGAGTTGGGCAAGAGCATCATCTAGAGAAATTTTCAGTGGTTGAGGCTAGGGTTGAGGTTAAAGAACATCTGTTCTTGCCACATACTAATCGAGTTGATTAATATTCACCAAAAACTGGGCAAGAGCATTTTCTAAGAAAACTTTAGATTGCTGTGGTTGGAACTGAGATGCCAGAGCATCTAATCTTGCCATAGATTGATTGAGTTGGACAAGAGCGTCGTCTAGGGAAATTTTTGGTGGTTGAAGCTATAGTGAGGCTGAGGCTGGAATTGATTATCTTTCCATGATTATGCTAGACTTGATCATAGGTGTCGAAGTAAAAATTATGAATGAATAATGATGGAAGAGACTAACACCATAATATAATTTCCACGTTTTCCTATCACAACAAAATATGCACAGATTCCTAGTAGAAATAATTTCCACGTTTTCCATGTTTACTCTAAGATATATGGAATCTTTGTACAAGACCAATAAAAGAATATTAAAAAAGAATAAAAAAGAACACAATATTTTAAGCATAGAACTGTTGTTGAATAAACAAGCAAAGCATGGAGCTCAGGTTGATCATGCAGCTTCTGAGCAATTTACCCCACTTTATACAAACCTAGGCAAAAATTTTGTAGGACACAAGAGCTTAAATTTGGTTTATAAAATACTTATCTATTAGGATGTAATCTTTCTTTCTCTCTTTATTTCACTTGTCAGAATAGATTGTCTAAATCTGAGCATGAAAAAAAAAATTAAATATGGCATGAACAAAAGCAATGGCCTAAAGTCATCTACTAATCCTAAACTTTCACCATGCCTGATACTGAAGTAAAATAGAGCTTACATCTTTTACACAAAGTATCGCTTAAATCCTCAACCAACACTTATAGTATTCTATAGAGAATAAATGAAAAAAATAAACAAAAGCATACCAGAGTTCCGGGTGAAAGAACAATCAACAACCACAAAAAGGTTAAGTTCATCATGATGGTCAAAGCAGCAAACATTGTTACAGACGTTACTCCCCTGTTTGGACATGTTCTTGGAAAAGGTAGAGCCATTTGGCTCATAACTTATCTCAAGTTGTTGAAATGAACCATCTGACATAATGATAGTGAACCTACACCTGGAAACAATACCAACATTTCAAATTAACATTTCTTTTCCCTTTAATAAGGAGTTGCTAAAATTTTATTTATGCGTGGAGTTGTCTAAAAAATGATAGTATAACCACAATTTCAAGATCAGCAGGAAACTGATCGTGTTTTAATTTTCCTTACAGTATATTGAAAACAAGGGATGCAGACAAAGGGAATATACTTACAAGCAAGACTTCTGTGTATCTAAATCATTATAGGAAGATAGGCCAACTATTTGTGAAGAGACTTTCAAATGGTTCTTCATAATTTCTGCTATCACTTCACCATTTGCTTTGATAAAATACAGTGTATCGGTGTCATCAGCAACCCCAAGAATGTCATCATCTTCAGACCAAGCTCCTACACTAAATGTACAAAGGATGCAACCTAATGCACCAATTTCACATAAAAAGGAATTTTTGAGGAAAAAAAAGGCAACCAGGAAGAGTTTATTTTCTAACTTCACTTTTGCACATTCAATACTACTACTTGAATATCACTATTTCAAATGTGCCCACAATTTTTTTAATATGAATTCTTACAGACCTGTATAACATGTTGACCCAAATAATATGAAAGAATTCCTCCTTCCTATACTTGGCCTAATAGGCGAATGCAACAGTTTCACATCTAGTTATTTGCTTTACTGCAGTAGCATTTCCAAGCAAACTTACGTAATCTAAAGACTCAAACAAGTAGGCAGCAAGACAAAGGTGAGGCTGCTAACATGAATACTCCAGATAAATCCAAATTTACAGGCTACCTAGCTACCTAGCTGCCCTCTCTTTTTTTCTTCCCTGAATCCATCTGCTTAAAGCCTCAATGTTTGAACTTGCTGCCTCCTTTTCATCTTCCCTCACATTTCTTTTTCTTTTTTGGTCCTATTCTTTTTCAAAAGTTATTTTTTTCTCTTATGAAATCCTTTTCTTCTCTTCTTTTATGAAAGTTCTCTCATCTTCCTTGTAAGAGGTTTGGTAGTAATTAATAAGTGTTGTTGAAGATTTACAACCCTCCCGATTTGCAACTATGATTTTGATAAGTTGGGAAAAAGAAATTTGTTTTGGAGACAAAACTCTCAAAAGAGAATTGGAAGGTGTATTGTCTCCGAGTTTGTTAGCTTTCTTATAACATTAGTTACAGATTGTGCTTAGGCGTTATGTTGCTTCTTGTTTCTTAGTTTTTCTCTTTTTGTTTCTCAAAATTCCAAGCTTGTTGTCTAGGTTTATTTGTAGTATCTTACTAAGTCTTTTGGTATTCTCTAAACCTGTGTGTCCTTTTATTTAATGATATGGAATATTTTGCTGGCAAAAAAATGTATTAATAGTAATTATGTTTAAAAGGAAGTATTGATAGTAGTTCTAATAAAAATAAAAGGGATATGACTTAGGGTTGTTGACCCCATTGATGTGTATTGATGATAACAAACAAGTAGAGAAAAACAAAATTTTCAAGGCATTAATCAAGTCAAGGCACCATCAAGACTTCAAGGTCATATTTTTATGTACCTTATATATATATAAGGGGTATGGGACTTATAAGCTCATAAAGACTAGTACAAAAGACATTTTGAACACTTGATGAATGTGCATTACAATTGTTTCTAAATCTTGACATCCTTTTTTTAAGTTATAGTTTTAAACTGTAAGTGCCCTTGCATTTTTTTTCTGTTCAAAAGTATAAATACATTTATCATTTAGCCAAAATAAAAATATTTGAATATGATTTTTTTCTTGGTGTACTGTGGTTGCATGTGACAAACCCAATATTTATAACAAGCTTGACAACAAAATGGCAGCATTGGTCAACAACTCCAAATAGTCATATAATCATATTAGATACTGGATCATATATTTTATAGTGGATTGCTCATAATTGTGCTGCCACTGTTTCTGCGTTTTTTTTGTAAAGTGTATAATATTATCTTCTGATGCTGAATTAGACATTGAACAAAAAAGTATAAGATCAACTATATATATAAAAAATGAAGTTCATATTCTCAAGTACTTACTCTTTAACCTGGCTAGCAAACTTGATTCCTATCCTCTTCTATGTGTAAATTTTTGTTTTTATATACACTATTTGTAGAGAGTTCTTGAAAGTGCACATTTCATTTGCAGGTATGTGGCAAGTGAGTTGACATAAGATATCATTGTTAGTGTAGGGGATATAAAGTTTTATCTACACAAGGTATGCCTCAACCAAGTAATCTTTCTAGTGTTGAGAAATTTTATATTAGCTATTAGCAGTAATTTTTCTTAGAGGCCCCAAAACCTGAATCGATGCCATTGTTGTGTGGCAAAATGATGCAGAACATGGCACTTGAATTCAGGATTATTTACTACAATTTCAAACCATATTTGCCATCAACCATTCATTCATCCATATTCTTTTACCAAAATGCTAAAATATATTCTCCTTTCTCATTGCATAAAGGTGACAAACTCAGTGGCTCAACTAATTGTTTACTTGCACATTGCAGTATGTTAGGCTAATAGGTCATGGTTAACATTAAAAAAGAAGTCATTTATTGTTGATAAGGATAGTTATGTGACTAAACTTAGTAATATGACTCTAATAGGGAGAAGGAGTGAGACAAGGGCTTTTTTTAGTTTTCATTCAGAGTTATCAAACCTTGTAATGAGCTATTTTTAAAGCTTCATGCAAAACAAGGTTTTGCATAAAATGGCTAGAATATTGCTGTTCTGGCCAATATTTAAATGATGTATGCTTGTATGAGGATAAAGAATTAAGAAATGGAGGGTTGTTAACCAAAAAAATGATTTCTATTCACATTATGCCTTTGATGTTGGTATTGGTTCAAAGATTAGCTGTGTGTGAATGGGTAAAAAAATTGAAACTGCCAGACGGATATGCCTCTACATTATCAAGGTGTGTTGACATGAGAGAAGCAAAGTTGTTTGGTATGAAAAGTCATGATTGTCATGTGTTTATGCAACGCTTGCTCCCAATTGCATTTAAAGTATTGCCAAAGCCTATTTGGAACACACTCACAGAATTTAGTCAGTTTTTTCGAGAATTGACTTCCCCATTGTTGCGAGAGGATACTTTACATGTGATGGAGCAAAACATTCCAGTCATTCTTTGTAAATTAGAACAAATTTTTCCTCCAAGTTTTTTTGACTCAATGGAACACCTTCCAATTCATTTGCCATACGAAGCAAGGGTTGGAGGTCCAGTTCAATATCGATGGATGTATCCATTTGAAAGGTAGAGTTACGTCTCCTTTTTGTTCTTTTTTTTAATTATGGAATCGTATTCATAGTACTAAATGTGACAATTAAGTGTATTAGGTTTATTCGCACACTAAAAGACAAGGTGAAGAACACAGCTGCAGTTGAAGGATCAATTTGTGAAGCTTATTTGGTAGAAGAGACCTCTACATTTGCATCCTACTATTATCCACCTGATGTTCCATGTAGAAGGACTCAAGTACCACGAAATGATGATGGAGGTCAAGGTTGTTCAAATAGACCACCGCTTTCTATCTTTAATTATCCTGGTCGTCCAACCGGAAGATGCATATCCTTCATGTTAGAAGAAAGGGACTTGCAAACCGCACATTTATATGTTCTTCTAAATTGTCTTGAAGTGGAGCCATTTTTAACGTAAGTGTATCAAATGCTCATTTAAGTGTTATATAAAATATATATATCACTATAAATTGTTCTAACATGTTTTCTGAATGTAGCACATATACTAATATGTTACAAGAGTGTGGGATGACTGACTCGGAAGTGGACAGACAAATCTCCACAATGTTTCCTATTTGGTTTAAAGAATACGTATGTTCCACGAATTCTCCTTAATTTCTTATTTTCTAACATTTTGCTTCTTATGTGAGACTGACTTAAATATTTGATGACTAGGTGTTAAATAATAATGTTGAAGATGCTTGTCTAAAGAGTTTGGCATGGGGTCCTCAAAGAAAAGCCAACAAATGGCCATCATATTATGTAAATGGTTATAAATTTAATACAAAAGATCATGGCCAAGGTATGGGTACAACAAATTTTGGTGTATGTTGTCCAGGTGGTACGGATGAAACAACAGAAAATAATTATTATGGGGTTTTAACAGACATTATTGAAGTACACTATACAGGATGGCCTATAAAGGTGTTAGTTCTATTCAAATGTGATTGGTTTGATCCCACCTTAAATCATGGAACAAAGGTAGATAACTATGGGATTGTTGAGGTTAGAACATCCAGGAGATATCAAAATTATGACCCTTTTATATTTGCACAACAAGCAATGCAAGTATATTATACACAATATCCTGAAGGTCAACGTGATTGGTTAGTAGTGATTAAAACTAAGGCACGAACCACAATACAAACTGCAATAGAAACAGTACTGCCTGAAAGTGATGCTCCATACCAAGAAGAGTCATCAATGCAATCGCCTATAATAGTTGCAAATGACAATCTCGAGCAGAGTCTTGTTGATATTGAAGGCCCTGTGGATGAAGTATATGGTTCTTCTTTGAACCTACATGAAGTAGATGCAGATATAGATATTGAAATAGAAGATGTGGATGAAGAAGATACTGAGGAAGAAGGAGAATGGGAAGATGAAGAAGAAGATGAAGAAGAAGAGGAAGAAAATGATAATGATGAAGAGGTTTAGGTATTGTTAGGTTTCATTTTATTAAGTGTATTATGTAGAACATATATTATGTATTTTTGAAGTAGATTATAAATCTATGGTAGTATGGTTATAGAGTTTTGTTATCATTGTCTTTTGTAATTATTTTTATTTTTTATTATTAAATTGTCATTAAATTTCATTGAAATAGATGATTATGATTATCTTTTTGTCTATAGATGACAGGTAGAAGGGGTAGAGGTAGAGGGCGGGGACGGGTTCTCTCTCAGCCATATACACAGTCAGACACATCACCTGGTGCTGACATAGCTCAGCTTGACCAGATCCACACTGGACATACACCTACTTTATCTCCATTTTCCCAGACTTGTCATACTTCTACTCCATCTTCCCATTCACAAGCATCTCATTACAGTGCCTCGTCTCCTCATCTTTCTAGTACAGTTGCCCCTACCCCACCTACACATACTATATGTGCCCCATCTCCTAATCAATCCGCATGTCCAAATGTTGAGCCAGTTCCTTTCACACAGAATATTCAGTGGGGAACAAGAGACATAGATGGTCAAATTTGGATTAGATCTGCATCTGGGAACACGTAAGTAATATGTGTGTGTGTGTGTGTGTTTTTTTTGTCAGTATATTTATTTAAATTGATATCTATACTTTCAGGTTTTATCCTGACATCTTAACAAGAGGTGTCATCACAACAATTTTCAAGAAAAAATTTGAAGGTGCTTGGTCCAGTTGGGGAAAAGTTGACAACAATACCATTCAAATGTGGTTCGAGGAGTTCAAGGTAATATGTAACATTTTCTATCATATTTATTGATATCTTTTTAAAAAATGTGTGAATGTTATGTTAATTTGTTTACTTTCTTTGTTTAGGCAAATTTTAAGTGGTTGGACAATGATGAGCAAAATATTAAAAGGTCATTCGCCAGTAGGGGATCAACAGCCTTGAAAAATGCATTGTTTAAAGTGCGTAGCGGTGAGGACAAGGGTGTTTGGATTCCACCGGAGAAGCTACAACAATTAAGGGCTGAATGGGATAGTGAAGACTGGCAAGATAAAGCCAGAAAAAATAAACAAAATAGACTCTCCAAAGAAGGACTTAATATACATAGTGGAGGGTCTATATCTGCACGAGAGCATGCCAAACGAATGGTGAGTAATTTCTCTCAAATATATAGTGATTTAAGTTTTTACTTCAATATTATTTAACTTTTTATTATTTTAGAAGGTGCAAATGAATAAAGAACCGACATGTTTTGAGTTGTATGAGCGACTTCACCGGCCCAAAGGAAAGCCATCGCAGTGGTTCAACGACCAGCAAGGAAGAATTGCTGTATGTAATCACTACTCTTCTATTTTCATTTCTTTACAAATATTCATTTTGTTTTATCATTTTATTTTTTCAGAAAATGTATAGAACAAAAATAGCTGAGAGATCCACATCTCAGACCGATGAGGGTTCTAGCCAACACTCCACTCAACATTCAGACAATGTTGTTTATTTGGATGTGGTTGGCGGCATGAACAATAAAGGACGGATATATGGACTGGGATCTCAAGCACATAATGTATTGGCAGCAACTTCTTCTTCTAGGTCTTCCGCTTCTGATGAAGTCTCAGCAAGTTCCTCTTCTGTTATGAATGCAAAAATTGAGGCTTTATCTGCACGGCTCAAACAGAGTGAAGATGAAAATTTTATGTTAAAGCAGAAGATGAAGGAATGGGATCGGATGTTTCGACGCCTCATGATAGATGGTAGTATCAGAATGCCCTCCACGTCTCCACCTAGAGAAAAGAATAATAACAATGACCAAAATAGTAATACTGCTGATGGATCAAGATAGTTTGTGTTATTATGACTTTGTGTTATGTATGTTTGATTGGTGATATTTTTATGTAATGTCATGGGATTATTAAAACTTTTGTTGATATGTTTATGGATGATAACAGGTTTGACATTATGTAATTTCTATCTGAAATGGTTGGTTTTTCTGGCTGTACTGTTGGTTTGGTTTCAGATTTTTAAAATTTTTTTTTTTAAATTTTTTTGCTTTTAGAGACGGATTTAGAGACGGAATATTTCGTCTCTAAAACAAGACGAATCTGGTCTCAGAGACGGAATATTCCGTCTCTGTAGAGACGAAATATGTACAAAAATTAGAGACGGAATTATTTCCGTCTCTGATTCCGTCTCTAACTCAGTTAGAGACGGAATTTTTCCTATTTAGAGACGGAAAAATTCCGTCTCTAAATAGAAATTTCCTAGTAGTGATTTTTTATTTACTTTTATGTTTTTTTCTAACCCACTCTTCATAAAGACATATGAAGCATATATATTTAGTTTTTTTAATAAGTATAATATAGAGAAAGTTGGTTATGAATGCTAAAATTAAATATAGAATATCTAAGGATATTAAGTTTGTTAAGAAATAAATAAAACAACATTCATATGAATATACTAGATGTTTTCTAACAACTATATTCATTTCTCTATTAGTTAATTAGTTGGAACTTGGAAACATAATTCCTAGCCTAATTCCTTCAACGAAAATCAAACACCATTGTTGGTGGCTTGTACGAAGAGATTACCAACTGGAAATAACAAATTTGGGATTAAGCACTGTCAGTGTAAACTTCTGAATATGAACAAAGGATACAAAAATATTAATGTTCCTGCAAAGCACATAGAAAGATAATATAGATCCTTATTGGGATCAAGTTCTGTGCTAACAAGCAGCATAACAACTCATTTGGATTGGCATTGATGGTTAAACTATTTACGAGGTTCTTCACCATTTCTTTCGCGTATTACTTATTATTTCTCACAAAAACTGAAGCTACCAGCTTCATAGTCATCATGCTCATTAGCTTGGTGGCCATGGCCAATTTCATAGGGATTTCCTTACTAAAACCTGCCATTGTTAGTGTTTGCTTCACCTTCTTCCTTAATCTGAGTTTTGACCTACTCCTTAATGAAAACAATTCTTGATCCTGAATGGAATGGTGGCAGAGACAAAGACGATGACAATGACCTTGAAATGGGTTCAAACACATTTTGCTATTCAACAGGCGTGTACCTAGGTTGGTCTTCGTCCCACCTATTTCGTTATGCCTTTCTCTGAGTCTCTATACAAATAATTTGAGGTGATTAGATTAGCTAGTCCTATTGGTATATATAGAAAGAAGAGGCTAACATAAATATAGGAGGCACACATGCTTCCTAAAATTTAATTTTGTATTATTTTCATTCTTCTATTTAGTCTCTATTAACAAAGCTACCAATCCTTTCTTCAGTGACTAGTGAATTAGGAAGCATGTCGAGCTTGCTATCCTAATATAACAAATAACCAAAAAAATCCATCAATATCAAATATTCTATTAATAGAAACTAAACAAAGCAATGTAAATGATATAAAATTGAACTTTAAGGTAATAAATTAAGAGAAATTTTTTTTAAGAGAGCGAGTTGATATTGCACCTATTTTTGAAGGTTTAAAATAGGATTACTCTTAAAAAATTATAGTAAAAAGACTTGAATCAAATACTTTTGCACATTACACAAATTTTTTACCTTTATATAACATGCATGATGCATGTACATGATAACTCGTTTAACAATAATTTATAAATCATAATTAAAAGAATTGTAATGACAATGTTGAGATTGAAAAATAATTTGAAATGGCTGGCCATTTTTTGCATAAACATAATGAACAACATATACAATTAGAATAATTATGACTTGTGACTAAATTATTGTGATACTTAGTCAACCTTGTCCTTTTCAGAAAGATGCCTAGGGATGTCCCATGTAATCTTCCTTAAACATAAAAAAATGTGTTCTATGTACAGGCAGCAAAAAATTTAACTGAAAAAAAAATTCAGGTAACTTAAAATGTAATATTTCGTATTTTTAAAATAATAATATTTTGCTATAAAAATATGTTTTTATTTTAAATGATTATGTTTTGCTAAAAGTAAATATATTTTTAATTAAAATGATTTTTTTTGTTTAAAATAATTATATTTGCCTCTAATAAATTTTTGTTTTATTTTTAAAAATATTCTTTCTTTTATTATGCATAAAGATATTTTATTTTTTGATTTTTTTATTAAAATTTTTATCAAAAAAATTCATAATTTAAGAGTGCAACTAAAGTTTTGCAATAATATAAATTTTTAGAAATTTTTGGAATGTTTTAGGATGAAAAACAATAATTATATGCATATAATTGAAGAATAAATTTTAAATATTTAATTATTAAAGAATATTAAGTAAAAAAAAGAAGAAAAAGGGATATGGAATCGTGAAGGAAAAGCTCGGGTAGATAAGGAGAATTTCATCTTTCTCCTTCTCTCTCTAAAATCAAACTTCTCTCTAAGATATCTCCCAAATTAAACATTCAATTGAGATATCGAAGGTACCGTTGGACTCGTGGCAACACGAATTTCAAAACCCACCGATCAATTTCGCTAGAAGCTCACTGGAATTTCGCTAAAAAATTGTGAATAGTAACTTAAATGTAATTTTTTCAAAATGCTGGATTTTTTATGATTTTTCAAACTTTCAAGTTAGGAATTTTGTTGAGAATATAGAATATTGGTCGTATGATAAATTTCACGGTCTAACAACGTAATTTAGTGCTTTGATTTTGCAAATTGTTCTTCGGTGAACAGTAACTATGAATAGTGTCCGAATAGTGTGTGAACATTATTTTTTTGCATGAACAGTACCCATCAGTTGACTAAGCTTCTGTAGTTATTTCTTAAGTTTTTGGACTCTCTGGACTCGTTTTTGAGGTCTATTTGATCAAATTTGACTTGAAAAAATATATTTTAGGACTGTCCAACTTGGAGCCTTACCCTGTGAGTAGATAATTCTTTCTATAATTTATCCTATGCTTTTCTTGAACTTTAAATGTATTATTGATTATGTTTACAAGTTATTTATACTTTTATATGTCTCTGAAATAGATTAAATAATTTGAATTGTTTACAATCTGGTATATAGTTCAAGAAGAGTTTGGTTTTGAAAATGAATCTTTGCAATCATTGAATATGTGATTTTAAATGTATTTCTCATTATATGGCAAATGAAATATATTATGGACATGGCATTGATATGTAAAGCTATAAGATTACTTTGTAAAAGGGCATATATATGTGATTACTCTGATTGGAAAGTTTCTGATAGAGGAATTGTACTGAGAATGAAAATTATGAATTTATACTGAAACTTCTGTTTTGAACGATATGATATATGTGTAAATAATGATTTTTGTAGAGGAATCCTATTGAAAATACTATTTGCTAACAGTAGGTGATATTAGCCCTGGTGTAACTTGATACCTCAGTTAGCAAGGGTGGTGCTAGCCTCGTGTGATGGCCAACACACGGGATATGTTATGTGAAGGAGAGCGGATGCCTCCTATCTGGACGAGATGACGACTATATGATATGTGATTTTCCCTCCCTTGCTGTGTGCTTGGAAAATTGCCCATATTAGAGTCTCTTAACGTGTCCTCTTGAATGGTGGTAGGACAAACCTTAATTGGGATGCTAAGTATAGGAAAATCCTACAGCACCAAAATACATAATGGCTTAAACCTTAATATAGTGGTTTTGATATGCGATCCTTCTAATGTTTTCATATGAACTATTTTCATGCATAACAATATTTGAATAATGATCATACAGTACAATATATGGATTTGGATATCTGAATATAATTTGAATTGAAAATATTTGAAATGCAGGTCCCATATGAATGTACTTCCGAACTATATTTTCTATGTGATAATTTAAAATTTGAGTACATCCATATGTTTAGGACTGTTCACAGGTTCGGTTCGGTCAGTTTTAGAAGCTAAGCCAAACCGAACCGATTAAAATCTTTTTTCAAAAAAATGAACCTGATCGGTTCGGTTGAGTTCTATCAAACCGAGCCAAACCGAACTTGCTGAAAATCGGTTCGGTTTGGTTCGATTCATCGATTATTTTTTATTTCAAAGATTGTTGCCTTGATTCTACGTAGACCCAGAAAAATAAAGAAGTGCAAGATGAAGCAAAAATAAGACAAGAAAGAAAAATGGGCTTAAGAAGAACGAGAGGAATTCATGTCATAGTATTACACATTTAGTCGCTATTGATGACTTTTAACAGCTTTCATGTGAAAAATTGGGTTGGAGCAAGAGGATACTGCTAAGCCGCTTCATTGCCTAAGCTACACTTAGCTCTGGTCATTCTTCGACGTAGATGAGAAGGAAATCATCAGTGCTCAAATCTTCCCCTTGCACAATTTCAAAAAATAATTTCAATTTCAGATGATAATATGGCAGTCAAGGGCGAAACAAGCTTCAAACTCGAAGATGAGCTCCGAGTACTAGATGTAAGTCTCGTTCCGCCGTGGAGCTTGGAGACGAATTTATCGGAGGAAAAAGAGGTTGATGACAGCTTCAAGCAGAGGCCACGCGAAGCAGATAATGTGAGCCAGGATTTTTTTTTAAATAGTGCAAATAACTCATCATAAATTTTTTTCAAGAGCCCTGCCAGAAATAAATGTGCTTTGGAAACGAGTGTGGTGCATTGAATTCTTACAGCTAGCCGCATTAGTCAGGAGTAGTCATTAGCTATGACTATGAGTGGAGAAATAAAAGCATCAGGTTGCAGCAGAGACATTGGAAATATTGTATTTTCTTTTGAATAAAATATTTCACTTAAAAACAAAAAAAAATTAAGTCATTTTAGAAGGATGTGTCAGTTGAAGGTACAGAAATTTAAATTAACAAGCCTATATATTAAGGGAAGTGACAAGCCTATTGAAGGACGTGAGCTAAAGGAAGTGACAAGTCTATATATTGAAGGGACGTGAGCTAAAGGCAGAAGGGTTTCCAATTTCCGATGTCGACATACAGGAATGATACAAATATTTAATATTATTTATATAAAATATAATATTAAATATAATGGTCAGTTTGGTCTGGTTTGGTTGAAAAAAATTTTCAACCGAAAACCGAACCGAATCGTTCGGTTTTTATAAAAAAAAACCGATTTAAACATTTTTTTTTATCGGATTTCTTCGATTTTTTACTGGTTCGGCTCGGTCCGGTCGGTTTTCTTCGATTCTATTCACCCCTACATATGTTGACCTAAGAGGTCATAGGAAGTATTATCTGCTCACTTAGTTGTCAAACTCAGTACACGATATTGATATATTTTTCAGATAAGGATATAGAGTTTGGTCCTACAGCTATGTGACTAGCTAGGTGTCATTCTTTCGTGTTGAACCTATGTTGTTTCCAGAGCTCACATTGTTTAAATGATTTTGTATTTATAGTCTAGAGTATGATCTAAACACCATAGGAAGGATCCCTACTTCTACTGTACTTTGATGTTTATAGACTTGGTATGTATATTGTGTATACATGGGAATACCTATATGTAAAGGAGTGTATTTATACATGTTATGGAAAATTTATGTTCGTAAAGTATGTGCTTCACATGCTCTAAAATTAGGGGCTTGATATAAAATATAACTGTGTTGTGCTTTGTGAAGGAGGAAAATATAGCTTTTGTTCTTTAAAAAATGCATTGAGAATAACCTTTCTTGTGCTGGACTAAAATAGGTTCTCTTATATTAATAGAGCAACTAACAACATTCATAACTATGGATTCAGTTAAGTATTATAAGTGAAATTTAGATAATGAGGAAAAAATTGAAGGAGACTTGGTGCTTTATTTTTTCCTTGCTAGCTAGGAGAAAGAGAAAGAGAGATGGATTTTTGTGGTGCAATTGAGTATTTAACGTATTGCTCCTTTCTTTTTGCTGCACAATTGTGAATGGTGAAGAAAAAATTAATATAGTAATAAATAATCATGGATGTAGTTTTCTCCTTTTGTAGGATATCTATAATCAATAATGTTCATAGTTGGACAAATAAAACCATGTAATTTGTCCTTATTAATATGTACAAGCATCTTTTAATGAGTCAAGACTTGAATTATGAAGATTCCTAAAAGTGCTACCAAATTTTTTTTATAAGAAATTTTATGAACTTTAACTTGACGTATATTGATGTAGACTAATTCTCAACTAGCAAAAAGATAGTGCTTTTTAATTCCATGCTGCATCATTCATGTTTTTCAAACTATGCTTCTTTGGTTAACCTTGAGCCTATACTTGTTGTTTTTTGTTGCTTTTTATGATCTTATGTTGTTTCTTTATAATTGAAATGCATTTTTTGATTCATTTGTGCCCAAGAATAAGATAGAAATTCCTAAACATCATAAGTGGATAGAGGCATGAACAACAAAGGACAGATAAATAGGTTGAGATCATGAGTTCTTAATGTATTAGCAGCAAGTTCTATTTCTAAATCCTTCGCTCTTAAGCCTACTAGAGTCTCAGAAGAACAAGTTGCAAAAATTGAGGTTATATCTGCTTAGTTTTAATAAAGTGAAGATGAAATTTTGATGTTGAATCAAAAGGTTGAGGAATGAGTTCAGATGTTCAGGTGTCTTATGATAGATAATAATATAAAAAGATGTTGCCTACAACTGGAGAAGAAGAAGATGACAACAGAGAAATCAATAACACTGCTAACGGATAATAATATTAAGATTACATTATATATTTTTAATTATTCATGGATGGTTTTGTGTTACATATTAATATAATATGATACTTTTTTTAGGTGCAAAATTATTGGATTCTTCTTAAGATTTATATTTTTAATGCCATATAATGGTCTACAGGATAATCATTTGTTTATTATAATGAAAAAAATTGAAATTTTTTTTGTTATTTTAGAGACGGGATAAAATTCATTCTCTAATTAGAGACAAAATTTTTCTATCTCTAATAAAAAATCCATTAATTTATTATAACATGTCAAACATCCATATTTCAACCAAATTATACTTCACAACATTCATTAATTTTGTTACAGTTATTTCCACGTATCATGATACTATTTTTAGTTAACCTAGTAGCTCATTCTTTTCTCTCCCTACTTACTATAGTTTATATAATTCAATTTAAACTTGTTGCTAGAATTAATATAAAAGGTTTTCCTTTTATATCGATTTATATGCAATTATGAATTTATTTACAACTTTAACTTACATTAAAGTATATTACTAAACTTACACACACACACGGACAGATATATATATATATATATATATATATATATATATATATATATATATATATATATATATATATATATATATATATATATATATATATATATATATATATATTATTCACTTTCAATTTTATACTAAATTATGAGCAAATATTTTTTAATAATTAAAAATTATTTATAACACCATTAATTTACAAATATGTTAGAAAGTTCAATTTTTATATGTGTGTGTATGTGTGTCTTTCTCAAGCACACAATAAGAAAGGGTAAAACACCATTTTTATTCAACAAAAGACAATCTGTCTATGTCATAGAAGGCATTCTGCCTATTGTCATATTTATAACAGTAATCGGAGGTCAAAGCACTCCTCAACAGTAACTATACTCAAATCAGTAAGAGGACATTCTACATATCACAAGATGTACCAAGCTAACATTCACTGCCATTAGCTAATGGTGTTTCTAAAAAGAATTCTTTCCAAAAATTATACTATTTATTTCTTTATTTTTTAAATTATATAAATTTTAAGGAATGGTAGTTTTATTTATTATATTCCTTATTCCCCAATGATAGATACAAATTAGAACAATACTATATCACAAATTTCAGATTAAACCAATACACTAGCCCCATCCGGCATTAGATTCACAATTCTTGTCGAATCCCAAATTCTTAAACTTCCATATTCATTCAGGATAGGATTTCAGATTCATTCTCATTCATTACACTATTCGGATTAATAAAACACTTACTATTCAACTCCATCTCATACTTCTTCGAATCAAGAGTCTTGCACTTATAAACTTGTATTAATAAATTTTCATTTCAATACATCTATTCTTTAGAATTATAATCATTCAACATCATTTAGATCCATTTAATCATACTCTTAATCTTAATATTTATATAAATATACCTACATATAATAGAATTACTAATATTAAACATTTTAAAATTTTCATGAAGTTACATTCTTTAATTTAAAGAATCATACCAGAGTTAGTATAGTTATACAAGAGCCTTTATCATGGTTTCAAGTTTTTATAACTTGTTGGAAATCATAAGCGTCATATTTCTAATTATTTTCTTTACCAAAATAATTTCTAACTTGGCTAAGTTTCTAGTGTCCAATTTATATACCAATGGGTTCCCACTAAATTTTACTTTCATCTTTATCATAATTATATTTGCATATTTAGATCTACAATACACCTCCATTTTCAAACATAAATTAGTGCTCTATAGCCATACAATTTGTACCTCAAATAACTATGAATTCATCCTTCTTTTTTTAAGTTTTTTACATGGTTTATATTAATTGGACATATTTCAATACATTCATATTCAAGTCTCTGTGTATGTGAATAATAACCCCCCAAAACAATTTGTAGCCTAGTAATAGATATAAATTCATAAATTTCACCATCTTACATCATCTTAACTTATATTAATTGCCATGACAATTGTCACAACCCTAATTTAAGGGAACATAATTGTCACGAATAGTAGATAACTTTACCCTTATTTTATTGCATACATGCTCCAAGCATATCACATATTAGGTATAATAACATACATTTACAACTTTTCTAATATAACTAAATATACAGGCCAAGTCTTTATACATATATTATAGCAGAAACAGAGATTCTTCCTATGGCTTTCGGAGCATACTCTAGAATATAAGTGCAAAATGATTTAAATACTGTGAGTCTTAGAAGTAACGTAGGCTCACCTAAAGAGTGTGACACCTAGTAGATTACGTAGCAGCAGGACCAAACTCTATATCCTTATTTGAAAAAAAGTGTAAATATCGTGTAGTGAGTTTGATAACTCAATGAGTAGATAAAACGTCCTATGACCTCTTAGGTCAACATATAGATGTACTCATATATTATAATTTATCACATAGAAAATTACAGTTTAGAAATACATCTATATGTGACCTGCATTTTAAATATTTTCAATTCAAACCACATTCAGATATCCAAAATCATATGTAATACAGTATGATCATTTATCAAATATTGTTATGCATCGAAATATTTCTCATGAAAATATTAAGAGGATCCTATATCAGAACTACCATATTAGAGTTTAAGCCCTTCCGTACTTTGGTAGTGTAAGATTTGCCTAAACGCTGCATCCCAATTGAGGTTTGCCTTACCATCATTGAAGAGGACATGCAAAGGGACTCTAATATGGGTATTTCTCAAGCACACAATAAGGAAGAGAAAATCACATATCATATAGTCAACATCTCGCCTAGATAGGAGGCATTCTGCTCTTCTTTACATATCATATCCCGTGTGTTGGCCGTCACACAAGACTAGCACCATTTCTGCTAGTTGAGGTGTCAAGGTGCACCAGGGCTAACATCACCTGCTGTTAACAAACAATGTTTCTAATATGATTCCTCCACAGAAATCATAATTCACTTATATGCCATATCGTTCAAAGCAAAAGTTTCAATATAATATAGAATTTTTAGTCTTAGTACAATTCCTCTGTCAGAAACTTCTCAATCAAGGTTATCACATATTCGTGCCTTTTTCTAAGGCAACTTTATAGCTTTACAGATCAATGCCACATGCACAAAATATTTCTTTTACCATATGATGAGAAATACATTTAGAATCACATATTCAATGAGTTTAAAAATCTATTTTCAAAACCAAATTCTTCTTCAACTATATTCTAGATAGTAAACAAATAAGGTAATTTAATTCATTTCATAGACATATAAAAGTATAAATAAGTTGTAAATAGAACCAATTATACATTTAAAGTTCAATAAGAGCATAGAATAAGTCATAGAAAGAATTATCTACTCAGAAAACCAATGTTCCAAGTTAGATATCTCCAAAATGTATTTTTTCAAGTCAAATCTAATCAAATGGACCTAAAAAATGAGTCCGGAGGGTCTAAAAACTTCGGAAATGATTTTAAAATCACCAAATTTGACCTCTGAGAACTTGGTCAACATTGGTCAATTAATGGGTACTATTCATGGTCGGGAACACTATTCACACCGCTAGAATCACTATTTATGTTGGCCAGATTTATTATTGATGACGTACAAAAAGTTGTTAGATGGCTGAGAAATTTCATATCCTAATGTTTTTCCACCTCCTGAATCTATCTATGGTGTTAGAATTTTAATTTGAGAACTCTATGTAGGAGTTTTAGAACTCACATTCCTAGGGTTTCTCCTTCACTTTTTAGCTAATCTCCAACCAAAACTTCAAAACCAATTGGATAGATTTGTAGTTCTCGTTGTTCTGAATACGTAGGTGGTGGTGTTGTCGAAATCCAAGATTCAAAAGTGCTAGAAATCTAAAGAGAAGTTTTATGACTTTTAGAGAGAGAAATAGAGAGAGAGATGTTGGAGAAGTTTCACGCCATTTTTGCTTCAGATTTCCCTAAAAATCATTTGAAGGACCCATTAGAAAAATTCCAATTGTTGAGGGGTGT
The DNA here is from genome assembly GCA_037074535.1 of Gleditsia sinensis. Lineage (NCBI taxonomy): Eukaryota > Viridiplantae > Streptophyta > Magnoliopsida > Fabales > Fabaceae > Gleditsia > Gleditsia sinensis. The sequence goes on from CM073469.1 coordinate 30,108,510, forward strand.
CTTTGCAATTTTTGTTATTTACATTTTGACCCCTAAACTTTCAGAAAATTATATTTTGACCCCAAAAATTAAGTCCTCATATTACCTTCATAATTCCTCAAACAATATGATAAATAAACACATTTACAATGGCATTTATCTCCATTTATCATAATTCTCATTTACATTCATAATTTTTCTTTAATTTAGGGTTTTTCGTTTATTTAGGATTTTTTAGGGCTATTACATTCTTCCCCCTTAAAGAAATTTGATCCCCGAATTTTTTTACCATAAGTATAAATAAACACTAACCTCATTGTTCAAACAGATGAGGGTATTTAACCCACATATTATCCTCTTTTTTCCAAATAGTCTCCTTTGAAGAATGATTCTGTCAAATCACTTTTACTATGGGTATATTTTACTTAACTTTATCAATGACATGCATAGGAAGAAAAATGAAATTGCAAAAATGAAAAGAAAGAAAATAAAAATATTTACAAAGGTGAACTTAACCTAGGAATAGACTTATGGCCTACATAATCAATGAAAGGATAAAAATCCACGTCGTTCATAAGGTAAAAAAGCGGTGAAGTGAGTTGATTGCCATTAAACTATTTTTATGAGATAAAAAGGGTTAGGTGACTATTGTATTAGTTGACTATTGTATTAGTGTATAACTCATGATTGTGATCAAGTTAATTGAGAGAAATACGAAGAGATACTTAACCTTGTAAAAATAGAATTTACCTCTATATTGTTAATTGACTTATATAATTTTTGAGTTAATTATTTCAAATTTCCTACTATATCTATAACAACCCTAAGATTTAGTAATTTTCATTTATGTATGGATTAATAAAAGAAATAAAGGAGTAGGGATGTAATTGAAATATTTTAAAGATGAAAATGAAAACTTTTTAATATTTTTTGGGTCAAATTGTAATCTTCCAAAAATTTAGTGGTCAAAATGTAAATAATAAAATTTGCAAGGACTTCCTCTAACAATTAGCAAATTATTATTTGGTCCCTATATTATTATTTTTTTAAAAAGGAAGGAAAAATCTACTGTAACCTTTGTATATGAATAGTGCTTTTTCTCTCTTCATTTTTTTCTCTACATCTGGTATACCTTTGAGCCTTCAATTTTAAAACAAAGGATACCACTAGATTCAGGACAAAGAGTATTACAATTTTGGTTGAACAATTTTTCAAATCGACCATAGAATCGCCGCAAATCGGAAGTAAATTTTTTTAGAAAAAGGTAAGTTCTGAAACTCCTATTTAGAGACCTCAAATTGAAAATTTGACATTATAGATGGATTTAAGAGATAGATAAACTATAAGATATGAAATTTCTCATCCATTGGACAACTTTTGGTGTTATGAACAGTAATTTTGACCAACATGAATAGTCATTCCAGTAGGTGTAAACAATAACTTTTGCCAACATAAATAGTGATTTGGCTGATGTTAATAGTATTCCAAACTATGAATAGTGACCAGTAGTTGACTGGCATTGACTGGGCTACCAGAGTCATTTTTTATTTTTTGGACCCTCTAGACTCATTTTTGAGGATTATTTGATCAAATTTGGATTGAAAAAAATGCATTTTGAGGCTGTTCAACTTGGAGCCTTACCTTGTGAGTAGATAATTCTTTCTATGGATTACTCTATGCTCTTCTTGGACTTTAAATTTATAATTTATTCTATTTATAAATTCAATATGTTATCATTAGTTTTTTAAATGTGTTAAAATGTATACTTTTCTTACTAACTGGCATATACTTCAAGAAGAGTATAATATTGCAAATAGATTTAAAATTCATTGAATATGTGATTCTAAATGTATTTATCATTATTTGGTAAAGTGAATATTATGTGCACAAGGCATTGATCTGTAAAACTATAAAGTTGCCGAATATGATTGAATGGCAAGCGTAAAGTTCATAGCGAGTTGCTTGATAATTATGCATTGCGTTTGATGGATATATATATATATATATCTGTGTGTGTGTGTGTGTTGTGTGTTTTGTGTTTTGATAAATATCAACAGGTTGTATGGCTTGAGAAGGTATTGAGTAGATGACGCCTTATTAATCTGAGTGAGCCAAGGGATGGCCACTCCAACTGAGTGAGAATGGTAATGTGAGGAGGTAGAAGGGTGATGAACTCACATTCTCTGCTTGTCTATTGTGACTATAGACAGTGGTAATGTGAGGAGGCAGAAAGGTGATGAACTCACATTCTCTGATTACCTATTGTGACTATAGTTAGTAGTAATGTGAGGAGGCAGAAGGAAGATGAACTCACATTCCCTGATTACCTATTGTGATTGTAGTCCATCAGCCACTATGCATATAGCAAATGAGTGAATTGAGTATATTGAGATCTGTGACATGCTTGAGTATTATGTAAAAAGAGTGAATTTTCAGTGCATATATAGTATGTTAATTATGCATCAACAAAGGTTATGATCTTATCTCTAAAGCTTAATATTTTTCTGTAGCTTATACAGCTGAACATAACACCATCCCTTATTGTGTGATTGGAATTTTTTGATGGTTCTGATTTGGGATCCTTCTAATGTTGTCATGAGAAATATTTTGATGCATAACAATATTTGACTAATGATCATATTGTATTGCATATGGTTTTGGATATCTGAATATCCTTTGATTTGAGAATATTTGAAATACAGGTCCCATATGGATGTACTTCCGAACTATAATTTTCTATGTGATAAATTTTAAAATATGAATATATCCATATGCTGACCTAAGAGGTTATAGGAGGTATTATCTGCTCACTGAGTTGTTAAACTTACTACACGATGTTTTCATATTTTTAGATAAAAATACAGAGTTTGGTCATTTCCATTTAGATAGGTGATCAGCTAGGCAACATATTCACTGGTGAGCTTATTTTACTTCCAAGGCTCGTAGATTTTTTGTTATATTGTACTTGTACTCTAGAATATGCTCTGAATGCCATAGGCAGGATCTTTGCTTCTACTGTTATTTTGATATTTATAGATTTGATTTGTATATTGTGTATACATGGAAATACTTATATGTAACTATTTTGAATGATAAAGGAGTGTATTATGCATGTTATGGCAAATATATGTTTGTAAAATATGTGTTTCATGTGCCCTTAAATTGGGGGTGTGACAAGTTGGTATCAGAGCATTAGGTTTCTCTGTGGCTAACAGAGTAAAAGATTCTTTAGTAGGACCTTTAGTAAAGATATGAGCTAGACATATTTATACTTTAAGTGCTATTGAGGGATTCTACAAGGTCTCAATTTCTTTTCAATTCCAAGTTTGGACAATTTTCTTGTATAAGATTTATTGAATATTGTAGCATTTTAAAAAGTATCTACAAGTCAATTTATGTCTAAAAGTGAAAGGGATATGTGTGTCAGAGAATTTAAAAAATTTAGACAAAAGCCAAATATGATCGTTTCAGAATATGATATCCTTTTTACCCGGTTGTCTATATATATATGGTAGACTTTGATGTGATATTGGGAATAGATTGATTGGCATCATGTCATTCCATTTTAGAATGTCATCCTAAGATGATTGAATTCAATATTCTTGGTGAATCTCATTTCTTGATACAAGGAGTCCTTAGTAAGGTACCCAATAATTTAATCTCTATTTTAATAGCCCATAAGTTATTACAAACAAGTGCCAAAGATATTTAGCAGTGGTGAGAGATGTTGATATAAAGTATACCAATATAAATCAAGTTCCAGTGCTTAAGAAATTTCTTCATGTGTTCTCAGAAGAATTGCTAGGATTACCTCCAAAACGAAAAATAGAATTTACTATCGATTAACTTCTTAAAACCTAACTGGTATTTATATACTCATATAGAATGGCATTCACTGAACTCAAAAAATTGAAGAATTAGTTGCAAGATTTGTTAGACAAAGGATTTATATATCCTAGTATTCCTTATTGGAGTGTTCCAGTGCTATTTGTGAAAAAAAAGACAGATCACTACAGTTATGCATAGATTACAAATAATTGAATAAAGTGAGAGTGAGTAATAAATACCCATTACCTCGTATAGATAATCTATTTGACTGACTATAGGGTGCTCAATATTGTTCAAAAAAAAATTGATTTGAGATTTAGATATCATCAATTAAGGATAAAAGAAGAGGATATTTTGAAAACTACTTTTAGGACTCAATATGGGCACTATGAGTTCTTAGTGATGTCATTTGGTTTGACAAATGCCCTAATTACATTTATGGACTTTATGAATAAAGTACTTAGGCTATTCTTGGATCAAATTGTTATTGTATTTATTGATGATATACTAGCATATTCCAAGTTCAAAGGATTATAAGCAACATTTGCAGATAGTTTTACAAACTCAAAGGGAACATCAGCTATATGCTAAGCATTCAAAATGTGAATTCTAGCTTACCTGTATTACTTTTTTAGGGCATATGGTTAACAAGGATAGTATTCAAGTATATCTTAAGAAAGTAAAAGTAGTACAACAATGGACATGTCTTACTACAATTATATATGAAGATCCAAGTTTATTTTGTTCTTTATACTGTTGTCTGTCGTCCAATCTATTTGAGCTATAGTTAGATTAGGTACATGAATAAATACTTGTAAAGCATTGATCAACTCATTAGCATTGGAAGCTGAAATTAGAATTCGTCATGCTGAGTGTGAGATAAACCTTTGTTCCATAGCTTGATAAAGAAAAGACAACAAACCATAAAAGAAATGGTTAACATTTAATAGGCCTATTGTTTTATGATGGACATTCAGTTCTGCTCAGGAGACTACTTGAAAAATTTGTTCTAAAGTTTTAAAATCCTCTAGTAAGGCAATGAAGGCATCAATATTGCTTGTTATTCTAGCCATGCACTCATGCATAGAAGTTACTCTAAATTCTTCTCCAATTATCTTTCCTATGATGTTGGATGCAGCTAGAGCTATAGAAATAATACATAGAACTTGACATCCTTCTACATGTGCAACTGTAGACACACACCCCATAAACCCATGGTTACCTTCACCATAGACTAAATAAAATTTTCTCATGGCCAGCACCATACTCAGATTTTATACTACTTTCACATGTTCTCCATCTTTTCCAGGACTGAAACCATAAAAGACACAAATATTTCAAAAATGACGGAATACAGTTCCCTCCATAAATGTACTCACCTTAACTTTGAGTATGAAGGTAAAGATACTAGTGTATATTTATAGAACTTAGAGAAGGGAATACTTATAATAGCTATGCAAATAGGCTGGGCATAATTAGAATAACTATGTGAGTGACTGGTGGATATAAGCTAAATTGAGGGTGAAAAATTCAAAAATGACGGTATGTATGTATATGTACAATAGTTGTGATTAAAACTCATATTAAGCACATAAAAAAAATAAGATTAAGATATCAACAAAAGTTTTCTTTTTTCGTGTAATCATTGACGAAGCATTAATATTTTGATTCTTGTAGGAAAGTTGTAAGTGATAGGTGTCATTGTAAAAAAAGAAAAAGAAAGAAAGAGTTAAAATGCAAACCAGTTAGTTGTTGAAGAGGGACAATCAAAGGATTTATCTTGTTTTCCCAATGTTCTTACTAGTCGACTATCGATATTGTAATAGTCTTAAAATTGAAATCCTAAATTAAAGAAAATTTTTGAATAAAAGAGAGAATTTTGAAAATGGAGATCAGAACTGTAGAAAATATGTTTATTTCTTACATGGATTAAAGAATTATAAAGAAAATATGAGAATTTACGTTTTGGGGCCAAAATGCAATTTCTTAAAAATTTAGGGGTCAAAATGTAAATAAGGAAAATTTGTAAGGACCTCCCTCTAAAATTTAATTTTTGTAGAAAGGTCCTCTGTGATATTTTAGAGTCTCAGCCACCCAAGGAGCTAATAATATTCAGATTTTTTTCTCTCTCCTCCAAATTTTCTATTCTGAAACCCCAAAACTTCTCTCTAGAATTCTATCATTTTCGACACCACCACTATCAACGGACTCAGGATGAAGAGTTCTACAAATACATCCGATTGATTTCTGGAAAATTGGCCAAAGATTGCCCAAAAAATGGAGGGAAAAGTTACCTAAAAAGAGAATCTCCAACACTTTTATCTGTGGTTCTCAAACGCAAAAACTAATACCGTAGATCGATCCATAAGGTGCCAAAACCTTAGGATCTCAAATTTCAGGATCATCCTCCCTTGCACATGCCCCTACGTGTAACAACTTTTTTTTTGTTTTATTTATTATTATACAACATAAAGTTCACATACACATCATTAATCAAAACGTACGTACAACATTTCAAACACACAAATATCTACATCTTATTTATTCTGGTTAACCAATTCCGGAGATTCGGGTGCGGGTGGTTGTAACTTCACCAGGATCTGTGCCAACTCGCCCACAAACATTTTATTTAGGATCCGCCCATCATAGAATAACTAGATCCAACGTGCACTAAAAGCCAAAGCTATAGAAAAATCTGCATAACTAATTTTTTGAACATGACATGAAAATATACTGAGAATTAAATCCCAGTAAGTTCAATAATAAATCATTACCAATATAGCTCATCACGTCATGTTTAGCTGTATAAACTACAGTAAATAACTTTGGTCACATGAATGCACTATATCTATGCACATGAGAATCATACAGTAATGACATGTATAACAGGATTAATTATTTTCAGAATATCATATGATGACTGTCAATTTATTCTTATATCAAGTTACCCCGGTCAGGGTGAGTATTTTCTACTCTCCGGTACGGGCTTTTCTCGCTCCATCCGACATGGCCGACTTTCTCTTTCTTTTCTCATTAAAATGATCATAACCATTGGTAAGGCATCCCCTACTGGTGCAACACACGGATTGCCATGTAACCGAGCTCATTTCTTTTCTTTTCACAATGATAGCCAAAAATATGCTTTCAATAACAAGTATGTTCATCACAATATAACTATTACCATAAATCATTGGTAATCATGCCATGAACATAACCATTTCAAATATCACTTTATAAAATATTTCCATGTTAGAATTTTACACTTAAGATGGCAAGAAGTTCATATAATGGCAATGGCTATGGCATATACTAGTCATTTATTATTTTCATTTATAAGATTCGTCTTCTTTTTTAAATATTAATTTTATTTTTTTATTTTTTTGATGCAAGTTTTCACCATAACTAACCTTCTCTTTATGCTTGGCCTTTAGTCATTTTCTTCTTATTTATATTATTTCCACCACATGTTCTTACAAATTTATAGAGCATTGTTCTCCAATTTGATTTCTACTATTACCTTATAGTTAAAGAGGTTTATCTAGGGTAGAAAAATATTGAAAATAGGCTTCACCAGCTTCCAACACGGTCTGGCCATGTTCCAGGACACGGCCATGCTTTAAAAATACTTCAAATGTACTAAAAAACAGCCCCGAACAAGGCTAACCTGTGCTTGAAGCACCCAGAACACGGCCTGTTTTGTGACCTTGTCTAACTAATCAGAGCATAACTCCCTCCTTTTAACTCCGATTGACGTGATCTTGGTGTCTTGGGAAAACTAAGACAATTATCTAAAACTATTATGTTAATCATATGAGCAAAATAGTAATAAATCGTGGTGTTATTACTCCCTTAAATTCAATATTATTCCTTCTTGGGTAGGTTCTAACCTTTACTTACTAATATGACAATATCTCCCACATAAGAATTCCAAATTAAGTGATTACAGTAGCTAAACATCTGTGACACATAAATATATAATTCATATGTTAACCATTTATTTCAATTTCTTATAGAATTTTCTCAGAAATTAAAAAAACCGAAGCTATCCTAACATATTCTTCCCAGATTAATCATTTTCTGACCTTTGTTTACTAATCGGAACATATCTACCACATATGAACTTTAAATTGAATGATTCCAGTTTTTTAACATCCGTGACATATATATCTATAATTCATATGTTAACCATTTATTTTAATTCCTTATAGATTGTTCCCCGAAATTAAAACACCGAAGCTATCCTAACATATTCTTCCCTAATTAACTATTTTCTGACCTTTGTTTACTAATCGAAACATATCTACCTCATATGAACTCTAAATTGAATGATTCTAGTGGCTAAACTTCCATGATATATATATCTATAATTCATATGTTAACCATTTATTTTAATTCCTTATAGATTGTTCCCAGAAATTAAAACACAGAAGCTTAAAATTCTGCCAACCATAGCCATACCCATGCAGAACTATCTACACAAACCTAAGTATTCAAACATACATCACATGTAAGATCAATATGTAACATGATATAGCAACATCCATGACCAATCATCAAAGTTCTAAGATCAAAATCTCATATAAATACTATAAGTTTCAAAAGTTTTCTTCAAAAAGAAATATTGTTAAACTTACCGAAGAATCTCCCTAACTTACTTAGTGAATTGGTTTTCTTGTTTCCTCTTTAAAGAAGTAGCAAGATTCCTCCCTTCCCTTAGCTTTTCTAGTAGCTTAGGTAAGAGAAGGAGGGTGAATTTTTGAACCTCAAGGATGAAGAAGAAAAATGGATTCAAGTGGAGATTAAGGTAACTTACCTTGAGTACTTAGCCTTCTAAACTTCTCCTTCTTCTTCCTTCCTTTCTTCTCCTCTCTTTCTCTCCTTTCCTCACTCTACCTTGCTTCTATTTCTCTCTCTTCCTCACTTGGACGAAATTAAAATCTTGTAGGGGTGGGTTTTACTTAAATAGACCACCAAATAATACACCTTTCGTGATCATGGGTCTACCTTATCACAATTAGGATACACTTTGTTGAATTTTTGGAAAATAATCAACTTATGTTCTTGTCTTCCTCTTCCTTAGTCAAGATATGCATAGGAAAAGGAGATTTGTATTTTGAAAATTATGATGATATGTTCTTAAGATAAGGGACAAGGTCCCTTTGATTTAGGGATTCATTTCCATTTTCTTTTGTCTTAAACAAGTATGATAGGTTTTCCTTTTTAGGTGGCAAATTTCTAGCCCTTGAATCTCCATTATTTGGTTGATATTATTTCTATGGGGATAGGAATGTTTTGTCCTAATGCCATGTATTATCATACCACTTGCTAAAATTATGAGTGTAGGATATAGATGTTTTTGTCCTAAAGCCTTGTATTATCATGCCACTTGCCAAAATTATGAATGTAGAATCACACCACTTGCTAAATTTTTGTCCTAATGCCATGTAACCTAATCTTTATTATTATTACATTATTATATCATCACCTAATTTATTTTATTTTATTTTTCCTCTTAGATTTGGGCTTATTCCTACCCATTTTCTTTGCTTTGGATAAAATTCTACCTTTGTTGGAGGGCTTGGTCACATTTTCATAATTTTTGGGCTATTGGTCCAATTACTATATCCTAGTCCAAGTCTATGTTTTATTTCTTGCTTAGGTTATCCAATGGGCTTGCTAGAAACTTATGCGAAGTGGAAAAACTCTATATGAATTGTCCATAGGTAGAAGCCCAATGTATGGGTAAAGATTTTAAACTTAGTAACTTTAGTTCTTGAATTAGAAAAAAATTACCCTAATCCAATGTTCTTGAAATTTTAAGACCTTTACTTGTTTCTAAAAAAATTTATCTTCCTTATCCAAGAATTTTGCATCTCTTTAGTATGTTATTTCTATTTTTTTTCCTATTAGGTTTTCCCTCTTTATTTGTTCTCTTAATGTTAGAAACATTTTCTATGCATATACATAAGGTAAAGAATTTCTAAGGATTATATTTCCTTAGATATCTAAAATATTGTCTAATAAATGTTATTTCCTTAATTAAATATTTATGTACTTTTATCAATAAAATAAACGAAATTAGGGATGTTACATTTCTCTCCTCCTAAAAGAAATTTTTTCCTCAACATTTCAAAAATTACCTAATAAGAACAATTGCGGATATTTCTTCCTCATGACTTCTTCTAGCTCCCAAGTTGCTTCTTCCGGAGTCAAACCTTCCCATAACACCTTAACAAAGGGAATGATTTTATTTTTCAATTGCTTCACGTCAGTGTCCAATATGGATGCAGGTACTAGTTGGTATGTCATGTTCTCCTTTATTTGGATTGGTTCATCCTGTATTACATGTGATGAATTTGGAAGATACTTCCGCAGCTGTGATATGTGGAAAATATTATGCAGGTTGGACAAATTACGTGGGAGAGCAACTTGATATGCTGATGTCCTTACTTTTTTCAAAATTTGGTAGGGTCCCAAAAATTGCAGACTTAGCTTTCTTGTTTTGAGAGACCTACCAACTCCAGTAGTCGGGGAAAGTTTCAGAAATACATGGTCTCCTTCCTCAAACTCTAGAGGTCTATGTCTCTTATCGTAGTAACTCTTTTGTTGACTCTGAGCTGTAAGTATTTTGTCTCGTATCATCCTGATTTATTCAGTGGTTTGTTGAACTAGATCAGGACCCAACAAGTTCTTTTCTCCTACCTCAAACCAACATAGTGGAGATAAGCACTTTCTACCGTATAAAGCTTCATAGGGGGCCATCTTAATACTGGAGTGATAACTATTATTATAAGCAAACTCTACTAAAGGTAGGTACTTATCCCATCCTTTACCTTACTCTATCACACAGGCCCTCAACATATCTTCTAGGGTTTGAATGGTTCGTTCTGTCTGCCCATCAGTCTGAGGATGGTAGGCAGTACTGAACCGCAACTGAGTACCAAAAGCTTCCTGCAACACCTTCCAAAATCTCGATGTGAACCTCGGATCTCTATCAGAAACGATATTTAAGGGAATTCCATGCAATCTAACTATTTCATGGACGTACAATTGGGCTAATTTATCCAGTGAATAGTTAATTTTTATGGGTAAAAAGTGAGCAGATTTGGTTAATCTGTCAATTATTACCCAGATAGAGTCATGTCCCACTGAAGTCTTAGGTAATCCCACAACAAAGTCCATTGAGATACTATCCCATTTCCATTTAGGGATCTCAAGAGGTTGTAGAAATCCCACTGGCTTTTGATGCTCCACCTTCACCTTTTGACAAATGATACATTTCGCCACAAACTCGGCAATGTCCTTTTTCATCCCTGGCCACCAATACATCGTTTTTAAATCCTGGTACATTTTAGTGCATCCAGGATGGACTGTGTATTTACTCTGATGCGCTTCCTGCAGGATCTTAGTCCTCAACTCTCGTTCTTGAGGGACACAAATCCTTCCCTGATACATGATTGCTCCATCTTCCATGACAGAAAAATTACCTTGGTCTTTATGATCTTGTAAGTATTAGTCGTGAGCATGATTCTCTTTGATCTGGGCTCTAAGGTCACACCCTATACTTAAACCATTAATGACTAGATTCTTTAGAGTAAGAGTAGTGCCTAGCTTCAAATTTCGAAACTCCTCTAGCATCTGCATCTCATACACCATCATTTGACCCTTGTACAGAAATTTTCGACTCAAGGCATCTGCTACAACATTCGCCTTTCTGGGATGATACTTTATCTCAAAGTTGTAGTCATTGAGGAATTCTACCCATCTTCGTTGCCTCATATTTAACTCCTTCTTATCAAAGAGGTATTTAAGACTCTTATGATCACAATATACTTCAAAGGTTGCTCCGTACAAATAGTGTCGCCAAATCTTTAAGGCAAACACCACTGCCGCTAATTCAAGATCATGGGTTGGATAGTTTCCTTCGTGGGATCTCAGTTGCCTAGAGGTGTAAGCAACTACTCTCTTATCTTGCATCAGCACACATCCTAGCCCTTTCTTTGAAGCGTCACTATATACTTTAAAATGTCCTGTGGGGTCTGGAATAATTAAAACAGGAGGAGTGGTCAGTCTTGTCTTCAGCTCCTGAAAACTAGCTTCACATTTATCAGTCCATTTGAAAGGACTTCCCTTCCTGGTCAATTTAGTTAATGGCAAGGCTATACAAGAAAAGTTTTGTATAAACCTTCTGTAGTATCCTGCCAAACCCAGGAAACTTCTGACTTCTGTAACCGTCTTTGGTCTCTCCCACTGAATCACTGCTTCCGTCTTGCTAGGATCTACGGCTACCCCTCTATTAGAGATGACATGTTCGAGAAACTTTACCTCTGACAGCCAAAATTCACACTTCTCCAATTTGGCATATAAATTTTTCTCTTTCAGCACTTGCAGCACGATTCGAAGATGTTGTTCATGTTCTTTCTCACTCTTAGAATATATCAAGATGTCATCAATGAACACTACAACAAATTGATCTAGGTAGGGTCAAAAAATGCGATTCATGTAATCCATGAAAATTACAGGTGCATTCGTCAACCCAAAGGGCATTACGAGAAACTCATAGTGCCCATACCTAGTCTTGAAGGCAGTTTTTGGTACGTCCTCCTCCTTGATCTTAATATGATGATATCCTAACCTCAAGTCAATTTTAGAAAAGATGGAGGCTCCCTTCTGTTGATCCAATAAGTCATCTATCCTAGGGAGAGGGTACTTGTTTTTTATAGTCACCTTATTCATCTATCTGTAATCTATGCATAGTCTCAAGCTCCCGTCTTTCTTCTTAACAAACAATACAGGAGCTCCCCAAGGTGATACACTCGGTCTAATGAATTGCTTGTCTAATAGTTCTTCCAACTGCTTCTTGAGTTCCTGTAGTTCCTTCGAGGCCATTCGATATGGTGCAATAAAGATAGGCACTGTCCCAGGTAGGAGATCAATAAATAACTCTATCTCTCTCTTGGGAGGTAAGCCTGGAATATCTGATGGAAATACTTCAAGAAACTCGTTGGCTATTGGGATTTCATCAAGCTTCGATTTGACTTCTAGGTTTGATAAATACAAGAGAATGTATCCAAGTACTCCATTCTTCAACTCCCTATTAACTTGATTGGCATTTAGCATCAATAACTGGACCTCCTCTTTCGGAGTAGGAGGTAGAAATTCAACGGTCTTGTTACAATAATTTAGCAAGACTCGATTTCTAGACATCCAGTATAACCCTAGAATGACCTCAATACCTCTTAAAGGTAAACAGACGAGGTCTACAGAAAAAGTTTTCTCCTGGATGGTGACTTGACAGTCTTTATACACAGAGGAAGTTAATACCTGTTCCCATGTAGGGATTACTACGGATAGCTCATAGGGAGTTTCAGAAATAGGAAACTGAAACTTTCTAATACATTCTTCCGATATAAATGAATGACTAGCACCAGAGTCAAATAACACCATAAGAGCAAATCCATAGATATAGCATGTACCTTGAATCATTTCAGAAGATTGAGCTGCCTCTTGGCCGCTCAGGGTGAAAACCCTTCCTTTCACCTGAGGCCTCTGTTCTGGCTGCTTCCCCACATTCTGTGGGAAGTTTCTCACAAAATGTCCCTTCTGTCCGTAATTGAAGCAGACATCTTGTCCCATGTAGCATGGCCAGTTACCATGCATGCGTCCTCACTTAGCGCACTAAACTGGGGCGAGGTCTTGTTGAAAAGGTCTAGGACCTGCAATCAATGGCCTCTTACCAGCTCCATATCCACTTCTTCTCACGTTCTTTCCAGGGTTGGGAAAATTTTTCTTCCTCTTCCATAGGTTTCGCCTTTGCTTCTCGTCCTCCACTGCCCTTAAACTCTTTTCTAGGAGTCTGCATTTATTTATCAGAGGTACAAACTCCTTGATCTCCATAGCTATAACAGCATTCTTTATCTCCGGGTTTAGTCCTGCTTCAAACTTAACCGCCTTCCATGCTTCACCTGGGTTATATCGCAGATAAGAGGAGAACTTAGACAGCTCCTCGAACCTTGCGATATACTGGTCCATGGTCATGCTGCCTTGCCTGAGTTGGAGAAATTCGATCTCTTTCTCTGCCCGTACAGTACTTGGAAAGTACTTTTCAAAAAAAATATCCTTGAACACTTGCCAGGTAATCTATCTTCCCTGATGAGCTAAAAGTTCTCTAGCTCCACGCCACCAGTATTCTGCTTCATCCTTTAACATATATGCAGCAAAAATAACTTGCTGCTCTTCAGTACAGCCCATCACTTCAAAGATTTTCTCTAATTCCCTTATCCACCTTTCGGCTACCGTTGGGTCATAGCCACCTTGGAAACAAGGTGGTCTAGTCCTTAGGAACTCAGATATGCCATTATCTTTTCCAGCCATCCGGTTGTTAGCACGATTCTCACCATTTGGGTTATTAGCATTCTGGAGATATTGTAAAATTTGGTTGGTGGTCATGACTTGGTCTCGAATTGCCGTGGCAAGGCTGTGCAGGGTTTCCTCTGCATTGGTTGCTGGATTCCTCCTTGGTGGTGCCATTTCCTACTATGGAAAAAACAAAGTTATGCTGCTATTGAGGTGACCAAGCCCAATAGTTAGTTCAAAAATATTTAATAGCAGTCATAACACCACCTCGACATATAGATAGGAAACACTACTAATTTCTTACCTATATGGATCACTGATCCCCTACACAGCATAACCACAACATACTCAAGACACTATAAGATCGATTCAGATAACCATCCACCCACTGGCTATCTAGGATCGACCTGCTCTAATACCAATTATGTAACAACTTTGTTTTTCTTTTATTTATTATTATACAACATAAATTTCACATACACATCATTAATCAAAATGTACGTACAACATTTCAAACACATAAATATCTACATCTTATTTATTCTGGTTAACCAATTCCGGAGATTCAGGTGCGGGTGGTTGCACCTTCACCAGGATCTGTGCCAACTCGCCCACAAACATTTTATTTAGGATCCGCCCATCATAGAATAACTCGATCCAATGTGCACTAAAAGCCAAAGCTATAGAAAAATCTGCATAACTAATTTTTTGAACATGACATGGAAATATAGTGAGAATTAAATCCCAGTAAGTTCAACAATAAATCATTATCAATATAGCTCATCACGTCATGTTTAGCTGTATAAACTACAGTAAATAACTTTGGTCACATGAATGCACTATATTTATGCACATGAGAATCGTACAGTAATGACATGTATGACATGATTAATTATTTTCAGAATATCATATGATGACTATCAATTTATTCTCATATCAAGCTACCCCGGTCAGGGTGAGTATTTTCTACTCTCCGGTACGGGCTTTTCTCGCTTCGTCCGACATGGCCCACTTTCTCTTTCTTTTCTCATTAACATGATCATAACCATTGGTAGGGCGTCCCCTACTGGTGCACCACACGGATTGCCATGTGACCGTGCTCATTTCTTTTCTTTTCACAATGATAGCAAAAAATATGCTTTCAATAACAAGTATGTTCATCACAATATAACTATTACCATAAATCATTGGTAATCATGCCATGAACATAACCATTTCAAATATCACTTTATAAAATATTTTCATGTCAGAATTTTACACTTAAGATGGTAAGAAGTTCATACAATGGCAATGGCTATGGCATATACTACTCATTTATTATTTTCATTTATAAGATTCGTCTTCTTTTTTAAATATTAATTTTATTTCTTTATTTTCTTAATGCAGGTTTTCATCATATCTAACCTTCTCTTTATGCTTGGCCTTTAGTCATTTTCTTCTTATTTATATCATTTCTAACACATGTTCTTACAAATTTATAGAGCATTGTTCTCCAATTTGATTTATACTATTACCCTATAGTTAAAGAGGTTTATCTAAGGTAGAAAAATGTTGCAAATAGGCTTCACCAGCTTGCAACACAGTCTGGCCATGTTCCAGGACACGGCCATGCTTTAAAAATACTTCAAATGTACTAAAAAGTAGCCCCGAACACGGCTAACCCGTGCTTGAAGCACCCAGAACACGTTCTATGACCTTTGCTCACTAATCAGAGTATAACTCCCTCATTTTAACTCTGATTGAGGTGATCTTGGTGTCTATGGAAAGCTAAGACAATTATCTAAAACTATTAAGTTAATTATATCAGCAAAATAGTAATAAAGGTTGGTGTTATTACTCCCTTAAATCCAATATTATTTCTTCTCGTTTAGGTTTTAACCTTTACTTACTAATCCGCCTATATCTCCCTCATAAGAATTCCAAATTAAGTGATTCCAGTGTCTAAACATCAGTGACACATAAATATATAATTCATATGTTAACCATGTATTTTAATTCCTTATAGAAGTTTCCCAGAAATTAAAAAAACCGAAGCTATCCTAACATATTGATCCATGATTAACCATTTTCTAACCTTTGTTTACTAATCGGAACATATCTACCTCATATGAACTCTAAATTGAATTATTCCAGTGGCTACAAATCCGTGACACATATATATATAATTTATAAGTTAACCATTTATTTTAATTCCTTATAGATTGTTCCCCAAAATTAAAACACTGAAGCTATCCTAACATATTCTTCCCTAATTAACCATTTTCTGACCTTTGTTTACTAATCAGAACATATCTACCTCATATGAACTCTAAATTGAATGATTCTAGTGGCTAAAATTCCGTGACATATATATATATATAATTCATATGTTAACCATTTATTTTAATTCCTTATAGATTGTTCCCAGAAATTAAAACACAGAAGCTTAAAATTCTGCCACCCATAGCTATACCCATGCAGAACTATGTACACCAACCTAAGTATTCAAACATACATCACATGGAAGATCAATATGTAACATGATATAGCAACATCCATGACCAATCATCAAAGTTCTAAGATCAAAATCTCATATAAATATTATAAGTTTCAAAAGTTTTCTTCAAAAAGAAATATTGTTAAGCTTACCTAAGAATCTCCCTAGCTTACTTAGTGAATTGGTTTTCTTATTTCCTCTTTAAAGAAGTAGCAAGATTCCTCCCTTCCCTTAGCTTTTCTAGCAGCTTAGGTAAGAGAAGGAGGGTGAATTTTTGAACCTCAAGGATGAAGAAGAAAAATGGATTCAAGTGGAGATTAAGGTAACTTACCTTGAGTACTTAGCCTTCTAAACTTCTCCTTCTTCTTCCTTCCTTTCTTCTCCTCTCTTTCTCTCATTTCCTCACTCCACCTTGCTTCTATTTCTCTCTCTTCCTCACTTGGACGAAATTAAAATCTTGTAGGGGTGGGTTTTACTTAAATAGACCACCAAATAATACACCTTTCGTGATCATGGGTCTACCTTATCACAATTAGGATACACTTTGTTGAATTTTTGGAAAACAAACAACTTATGTTCTTGTCTTCCTCTTCCTTAGTCAAGATATGCATAGGAAAAGGAGATTTGTATTTTGAAAATTATGATGATATGTTCTTAAGATAAGGGACAAGGTCCCTTTGATTTAGGGATTCATTTCCATTTTCTTTTGTCTTAAACAAGTATGATAGGTTTGCCTTTTTAGGTGGCAAATTTCTAGCCCTTGAATCTCCATTATTTGGTTGATATTATTTCTGTGGGATAGGAATGTTTTGTCCTAATGCCATGTATTATAATACCACTTGCTAAAATTATGAGTGTAGGATATAGATGTTTTTGTCCTAAAGCCTTGTATTATCATGCCACTTGCCAAAATTATGAATGTAGAATCACACCACTTGCTAAATTTTTGTCTTAATGCCATGTAACCTAATCTTTATTATTATTACATTATTATATCATCACCTAATTTATTTTATTTTATTTTTCCTCTTGGATTTGGGCTTATTCCTACCCATTTTCTTTGCTTTGGATAAAATTCTACCTTTGTTGGAGGGCTTGGTCACATTTTCATAATTTTTGGGCTATTGGTCGAATTACTATATCTTAGTCCAAGTCTATGTTTTATTTCTTGCTTAAGTTATCCAATGGGCTTGCTATAAACTTATGCGAAGTGGAAAAACTCTATATAAAGTGTCCATAGGTAAAAGCCCAATGTATGGGTAAAGATTTTAAACTTAGTAACTCTAGTTCTTGAATTAGAAAAAAATTACCCTAATGCAATGTTCTTGAAATTTTAAGACCTTTACTTCTTTCTAAAAAAATTTATCTTCCTTATCCAAGAATTTTGCATCTCTTTAGTATGTTATTTCTAATTTTTTCCTATTAGGTTTTCCCTCTTTATTTGTTCTCTTAATGTTTTAAACATTTTCTATGCATATACATAAGGTGAAGAATTTCTAAGGATTATATTTCCTTAGATATCTAAAATATTGTCTAATAAATGTTATTTCCTTAATTAAATATTTATGTACTTTTATCAATAAAAGAAACGAAATTAGGGATGTTACGCTACGAGCCGCATCTCCCTTGGTGAGTGAGGCCCACGCACAGCCTCTCTGGTGGTGGCGCATGTAGCGCTTGAAATCTAGCCCTTGTTGCATTGACTTGCGTTGACGGAGCTCCCAAAGGCTAAATTTCGCCTATTCGGTGTGATTTTCAAGGTTTTTGGACCCTCTGAACTTTTTTTTGGGGTCTATTTTGCCAAATTTGGATCGAAAATGTGGATTATAGGGTTGTCCAACTTGGTACCCTAACTTTGTTAGTAGATAATTCTTTCTATGACTTGATCTATACTCTTCTTGATCTCTAAATGTGTAATTGATTATGTTTATAAGTTATTTATACTTTTATATGTTTCTGAAATAGATTAAATTGTTTGAATTGTTTACAATCTAGAATATAGTTCAAGAAGAGTATAGATTTGAAAATAGATTTCTAAACTTATAATATATTTCATACTACATGTATTTCTCATTAAATGAATATTTATGCACGTGGCATTGAATTATAAAGCTATATGATTTCCTCAAGAAAGAGCATGTATATGTGATAAACACTGATTTGGTAATTTATGACATATGAGCTGTATTGAGAATGAGATTTTGTATTATACTAAAAGCTCTATTTTAAATGATATGGAATATGTGCATACGATAATTTTGTGGAGAAATCCTATTAGAAACATTGTTTACTAATAATAGGTGATATTAGCCCTGGTGCACCTTGATACTTCAGCTAGTAGGGGTGCTGTTAGCCTCACGTGAGGGCTAACACACGAAATATGATATGGGATGGAGAGCTGGATGTCTCATATCTAGGCAAGATGCCAGTTATGTGATATGTGATTTGGCTTCCCTTGCTTTGTGTTTGGAAAATTGCTCATATTAGAGTCTCTTCGCTTGTCCTCTTGAATGGTGGTAGGGCAAACCTTGGCTGAGATGCTAAGTATAGGCAAATCCTACACTAACAAAGTATGGAAGGGATTGAACACTGAAATGGTGGTTCCGATATGGGATCCTCCTAATATTTTTATAAGAAATGTTTTTAATGCATATCAATGTTTGGTTAATGATCATGTTGTATCATATATGGTTACAGATACCTGAATGTGATTTGAACTAAGAATATTTGAAAATACAAGTTCCATATGGATGTACTTTTGAATTGTAATTTCTAATGTGATAAATTTTAATATATGAGTACATCCATATGTCGATTTGAGAGGTCATAGCAGATGTTATCTGCTCACTGAGTTGTCAAACTCACTACACGATACTTACATTTTTTTTTTCAGATAAAGATACAAAATTTGGTCCTGCTACTACATGATTAGCTAGGTGTCATATTCTCCAAGGCTCGAAATATTTAAAATATTTTATCATTGTAACCTAGAGTATGCTCTGAACACCACAGGTAAGATCCCTGCTTCTACTGTAATAATGTTAAGTGTAGTTTTGGCATGTATAATTAGCTATACTGGAAACTTGTAAACGTATGATATTTTTTGGATATGTGATATTGTGAAGCCGTATGCAAATAAATAAGGGTAAAGTTATCTATTAGTTGTGTTATTCACGTTCCATTAAATTGGGGCGTGAAAAGTTGATTTTAGAGGATTAGGTTTCCCTGTGGCTATTAGAGCAAAGAATTTTTTAGTAGGACCTTTAGTATGGATATAAGCCGAACATATTTATACTTTAGATCGTGTTGAGAGATTCTATAGAATATTAATTTCCTTTCCATTCCACATTTGTTAAAGTTCCTAGTATAAGGTTTGATTAAATTATATGGTATCCTAAAAAAGTTGTTTTGTTCTGTATAGTCTATAATGCCGCCAAGAACTAGAGCGGTTACTAGAAAAGCTGTAGATCGTGAACCCTCTACAGAAGAGTCTGCATAATTTATAATTCCAATACAAAGAGGCCGTGGTAGAGGCTGACCTAGAGGAAGAGGCAGAGGCCGAGGGCGTGCACAGGTTATGAGAACCCCGAGACAAGATAAACAAGCCCATGTGTCTGATAGAGTTCTTGAAGACAGAGTAGAACCCCCTCAGGAGCCACATGAAAGAACAACTGATATGATTACTGGCATAATTAAGAGTTTAGAGACATTGACTGGATTTATAGTAGAACAGGGTAGAAGGGATGGCCAGCCATAAAAAAATGCTCCTGAAGTGCAAGAACTAGGAAGAACAACTAAGTAAGAGGACAAGTTTACCGGGATTGAGGTGTCATTACAACAAATCCTTAAGTTGAAACCCTCGAATTTTTATGGGTCAGATATTCAGGAAGACCCATAAATATTCATTGATGTTATGGAACGAGTTCTTAGAGCTTTGGGGTGTTCTCCTAGAAGATTTGTAGAATTCGTGTCTTTTCAACTATCAAATGTTGCTCAAGTTTGGTTTGAGACACTTGTACAAAGAAGACCAGCTACTTTACCACCAATGGATTGGGATGAATTTAAGGAAGCATTTATGAATCGTTTCCTGCCAATGAGTGAAAGAGACAAGAGCGCTAGAGAATTTGAATAATTAAGACAAACACCAAACAAGACTGTTTCTAAATATGACATCCATTTTACTCGATTGTCTAGATATGCACCATATCTGGTTGCTACTGAAAAAAATAGAATTAAGAGATTTGTTTTAGAATTGATACGTCCATTTCTTAAATCGGCAGGTCCTTAGATGAATCATTTTCCAACTTATTTAGCAGCTGTGGATTGTGTTAGAATGATGGAAACTATAACATCCCAGATTTTAATAAATGGAAAATAATTCTCATGGTGAAGGGAATGGAAGGGAATAAAATGGAACATTGATAAAACCTTAGAAAAATGATAAAGTGGTTTAATGGTAAAAGTGTAATTCTTAAAGAAAGAGAAGGCATGTATTAAGGAGAGGCAACCTTCTAGAAGTTTAGAATTAAGATAATATTTTCCCTTGATTTGTAATAGATATCAAATAAGTGGGGAAAGGGATGGCTTATTGGAGAAGCTTGGATTAAATAATCTTATCCTTGGCTTGGAGAAGAAGCCTTGACTTGGAGAAGTCTTAGCTTGGAGGAGAAGTAGGCAAAAAGATCAAGGGGGAAAAGAAGTGGTGGCCAAGGAAAAGAAGGGAAGAGAGAAAGGCCGAGAGAAGGAGAGGAAGGAAAAGAAGAGAGAGAAAGAGGAGAGAGAGAAAAGAAACAAAGATGAAGATCCAAGAGAAAGGAAGAAGGAGAGTGATTAAGAGGAGAAAATCCAAGGACAGCTTGAGAAGAGAAATAATCCCTAGTTTTTGGTAGGTTTAACATTATTCATATTTCCATGGGATTTCATGTATTTTGAATGATTTATAAGTGTTTCAAATATCCTCTTTTGATGATTCATGATGTATATTTATGTTTAGCCATGAAAAGTGAGAGTTGGATGCATAGATTATGTATGTGTATGCTGAAATTGGCTGGAAAAGGGTAAAAATCGATGCTCTGAATGGTTGGTTCTGGCTGTTATGTTTTATGTTGAATCTGGAACTATTTCTAACATATGTGTTGTAGACCTATTTCTTAGCTTTCGAATGCCTCTAGAATCACCTTGATCGGATTTAAAATGAAAGAGATATGCCCTAATGAGTGAAGAAAGGTCAGATTTAACACACAGAATCGTGAGTCTATTTTTGGATGTCTTTTTCACCTATTTCTGTTTATAATCTATTAAAGTAGTAAACCTAAAAGTTGTAGATAATTGTCTTAGATTTCCATAGACACCAAAATCACCTTAATTAGAGTTAAAATGAGGGAGTTATGTTCTTTTTAGTGAAGGAAGGTCTGGTTGGACAGAAATCTGAAGTGCAGGAAAACCCGAAGCATAGCTGTGCTTGGTGACATGGCAAGGCCGTGCTTTAGGATGTTTTGTTTTGTGATTTTTCAGCATGTTTTGCATAGCTTGAAGCATGGCAGTGCTTGGTGACACGGCCAGGCCGTGCTTGAGGCTGGAATTGCTCTGTTTTGTATTTTGAATACTCTAAATGAACTCCAATGAATAGATGATGTTAAGGGGAACTAAAATACAAATAAATACATTTTTAATGATGCATTATAGTGTGAATTCCATCCTTTTATTATGAGAAATTAAATCACATATTGCATATTGATGAGATGTATGTTTAACGTATGGATGAAAATACATATTAATGAGACCTATGCAATTGAATTTGTTATATATTGATGAGATATATGTAAGTGATTTGCATATGAGATAAATGTGCAATGTATGGATAAAATGCACGTTGATTTGATGCCTATGTTAGTATATCAATGCATAAGGATTACATGATATAAGGTATGCATTGTTGGTAAGTGTATTAATACATATTTGTTAAATGATGTGGTGATGATATTATGCATGATATTAGTGATGTGCTTGGTTAATGTATAATCATATTGTGATGGTCACGATGATTAAAGAATATAATGTATACATTATTATATGATGATAAAAGGGTTATTACATAGTGATTGTATGAAGAGATAAAGTTGATTGTGGATGGCAAGCATGATGATAAAGGTGAGTTGCTTGATGTATACATGATTATATCATGTTAATGTATGTGGTTGAAAAGTGGCTACAGATGATTAGTCACTAAATGTTGAGACGTGGCTACAGATGATTAGTCACTAAGTGTGGAGATATGGCTACAAACAATTAGTCACTGAGTGTTGAGATATGGCTGTAGATGATCAGTCACCCTGCATGAAAGCACTGCAAAGATAAATATACAAGCATAATATTGAAGTATAACCTAGTTACTATACATGCTTGATATTGATGCATAACTTGTCTATTGAATATAAAAACATGCTATACATTCTTGTTATTTTATCATATACAAAGATAAAATGTTTTATGTAGTTTATACAGCTGGACATAACACTGTGTTTTCCTTATTTATAGTATGATGCTTTTAATGTTAAACCTATTGGAAACTTCCGTTCTCATTATTGTTGGTGTTATATTCAGATAAGAGCAAACGATATGCTAGCTGCTTCAATGCACTTGATCATAGAAGATCCAGTGGATGATGATTCCTTGTACAGATCCCAATGCCAGCACTACCTCTTCCACCCTTTACACCCAGGGGAGATGTGTGGTATAGGGTTCATGTTAAGTTGATGTAGTTATCTGTTTCAGTGTCGTGGATTTATAAATATTAATCTCTGATGTAGTTCGAATATCATGATAATGGAATATTGGCTGCATACATAATTGTGTATGGTTCTCTGTTTGGAATGTGTTATCGGTTGCTATATATATATGAAAAAGAAATGGCCGTTATAGAAACACAAGAGTAAGCAGACATAGAAGGTCTAAGGAGAAGAAAAAGAGAGCGAGATAGTAATGTTCAGACAAGTTATAATCTTAATATTAGAATATCAAGATTTCAATATCCACAACATTTTACTCAAATAGGATCTAGTAGCTCTAACCAGACATTAGTAAATATCAATAAGTAAAGAATGAATCAAAGAGATATGAGATCTGTTATCCAACATGATTCAAGATCAATTCTACCATGTCCCATTTATGGCAAGCCTTATACTGGACAGTGTCGTAGAGAAATTGGTGCATGTTGTAAGTGTGGACAAATATGTCATTTGATGAGAAATTGTCCATAATTACAAAATTTTAGTCAAGCATCAGTACAACCAGCTTCACCCCCTGCATATGCACCAACACGACCAAATAGAGCAGCTTCAGTTTAAGCAAGTAGTGGCAGTACTGGTAAAGGATTAGGAAGTTGAGGCTGAGAACAAGCTCAAGTTTTTTCCTTGACACGACAGGATACTTAGGCCTCAAATGCAGTTATGATAGGTACATTATCAATATGTTCCTATAAAGCATATGTCCTATTCGATCCTGGTTCTACTCATTCTTATATATCACCTTGCTTTTCTAAGAAATTGGATAGAGATCCTACTAGTTTATACTGTTCTTTCATGATTACTACTCTAATGGGAGAATTCTTATTAGTAAATGATGTGTATAAATCATGCGAGATTTTGATAGAAGATAAGGAGACTCTTGTAGATTTGATAGTTCTAGATATGGTAGACTTTGATGTGATACTAAAAATGGATTGGTTGTCATCATGCCATGCCATTCTAAACTGTCTCCTTAAGGTGATTAACTTTAACATTCTTGGAGAGTCTTCCTTCTTAATACAAGGAGATTGTAGTGATGTGCGTAGTAACATAATCTTTATTTTAACAGCTCATAAGTTGTTACAAAAAAGGATGGCAAGGGTATTTAGAAGTAGTTAAAGATGTTGATATGAAGTACACCAAGATAGAGTAGGTTCCAGTGGTTAGAGAGTTTCCTGATATGTTTCTTGATGAGTTGTCAAGGTTACCCCCAGAACGAGAAATTGAGTTCACTATTGATTTACTTCTTAGAACTCAACCAATGTCTATACCCCTGTATAGAATGGCACCAACTAAGCTCAAGAAATTGAAAAACCAGTTACAAGACTTATTAGACAAGGGATTTATATGCCCTAGTACTTTTCCTTGGGGTGCTTTGGTTCTATTTGTGAAAAGGAAAGATGAATCGCTACGGTTGTGTATTGATTACAGATAGTTGATAAGGTAACAATATGTAATAAGTATCCATTACCTCGTATAAATGATCTATTTGACCAGTTACAGGGTGCCCAATATTTTTTAAAAATTGATTTGAGATTTAGGTATCATCAATTAAGAATAAAGAAGGAGGATATTCTAAAAACTGCTTTTAGGACTCGATATGGGCACTATGAGTTCTTAGTGATACCTTTTGGTTTAACAAATGCTCCAGCTGCATTCATGGATTTGATGAATAGAGTATTTAAACATTTCCTGGATCAATTTGTTATTGTATTTATAGATGATATCTTGGTATATTCAAATAGTTTAGAGGAGCATGAGCGACATTTAAGAATAGCTTTGCAAACTATAAGAGAACACCAGTTATATGCTAAGTTTTCAAAATGTAAATTTTGGCTTAGTAGTGTTACCTTCTTAGGGCATGTGATTACCAAGGATGGTATTCAAGTTTATCCTAAAAAGGTTGAAGTGGTGCAGCAATGGCCACGCCCTACGACAATTACAGAGATTTGTAGTTTTCTTGGTTTAACAGGCTATTATTGCAGATTCATTAAAGATTTTTTAAAAATAGCAACTCCTTTGACGATGTTATCGAGGAAGGGAATAAAGTTTGACTAGTTAGATGAATGTGATTGAAATTTTTAGAAACTCAAAGAATGTTTGATTACGGTGCCAATACTGTCTATTCCTTCAGGAACTGAAGGATATACGGTATATTGTGATGCATCGAGAATTGGATTAGGATGTGTGTTGTTGCAAAATGGTCGAGTCATTGCATATGCATCTAGATAGCTTAAACCACATAAGCAAAACTATCTGACTCATGACTTGAAAATAACAGCAGTAGTTTTTTCTCTCAAAATTTGGAGACATTATCTATATGGTGAGACATGCGAAATTTATACAGATCATAAAAGTCTCAAATATATTTTCCAACAAAAAGATCTTAATTTGAGACAAAGAAAATGGATGGAATTACTTAAAGATTATGACTGCACAATACTATACCATTCAGGTAAGGCCAATATTGTGGCTGATGCATTAAGTAAGATGTCTATGAGTAGTTTGGCTCATATCACAGTGGTAAGGAGGCCATTGGTTAAAGAAATATATAAATTGAAAATTCATAGGGTAGTATTTGAAGTAAAGGAGTCTGGGATACTATTGGCACATATACAATTTCAATCATCTTTGGTCGAGTAGGTGAAAAAGGTACAGAAAGATGATGCCTATTTATCCAAGAAAATTGAAGAGGTGAAGAATGGTGGTGAAGTTGAATTAACTATAGACTCTGAAAGAATTCTGAGATTGGACAAGTAGTTATGTGTACTTGATAAAAAAGAACTTAAGAAAGAAATTTTAGAGGAAGCCCATAGATCCATGTATACTATTCATCTTAGAATAACTAAAATGTATAAGGATCTAAAAGAAATTTATTGTTGGAAAGGTATAAAGAAAGACATAGTTGATTATGTTTCTCGATGCTTAACTTGCCAGCAAGTAAAACCAGAACATCAAAGGCCTACAAGATTACATTAGCAGATAGAGATACCTAAATTGAAATGGGAAAGAATAACTATGGATTTTTTTACGGGGCTACCACAGACACCAAAAGGGTTTGATTCAATATGAGTGATCATTGATAGGTTGACTAAATCAGCACATTTTCTACTAGTGAAAACCACATACAACATAGCTCAGTATGCAAGTTTATATATGAATGAAATAGTGAGGCTTTATGGAGTGCCAAGAACGATTATTTCTGATTGAGGACCACAGTTCACAACTCATTTTTGAAGAGCTTTCCAAGAAGCTTTAGGCACAAAGTTAAATTTGAGTACTGCATTCCATCCTCAAACAAATAGACAATCAGAGCAAACCATCCAAATATTGGAAGACATGCTTCAGGGTTATGTTCTAGATTTTCAAGGTAGTTGGGAAGGATTTTTGCCTCTAGCTAAATTTGCTTATAAAAATAGCTACCAAGCCAGTGTACAAATGGCCCCTTTTGAGGCATTATATGGTAGACGTTTCCATTCTCTGATTGGATGGTTTAAGATAGGTGAAACTAAGATTTTAGAGCCTAATATGGTACAGGATGCACTGGTCAAGGTAAAATTAATTAAGAAAATCTTATTAATAGCTCATAGTAGATAGAAAGCCTATGTTGATAATAGATGTCGACTATTGGAATTTGCCATAGTTGAACATGTATTTTTGAAAATATCTCCTATGAAAGGAGTAGTAAGATTTGGGAAGAAAGGGAAGTTAAGCCCTCGGTACATAAGACCATTTGAAATTCTTGATAGGATCGGCCCAATAGCTTATCGTTTGGCTTTACCCCCTGAATTGGGTAATATACATCCAATTTTTCATGTGTCTATACTATGGAAGTATTTACCGGATCCTACACATGTTATATAGTGTCCACATATTCAGTTACGAGAAGATTTAACTTATGAGCAACAACTAGTAGCGATAGTGGATAGACATGTGAAGAAGTTGAGTTCAAAAGAAATACCTACAGTGAAAGGGATATGGTAGAATCACTCTTTTGAAGAGGCTATATGGGAAGAGAGGATGACATACACGCTAGATACCCACATTTGTTTGAATAATGATGTTAGTATTTATTTGCAACTATGGTGATGAAATTCGAAGACCGAATTTTTTTTAGGGGGAAAAAATGTAATAGTCTTAAAATTAAAATCCTAAATTAAAGAAAAAATTTGAATAAAAGAGAGGATTTTGAAAATGGACATAAGAACCGTTGAAAATATATTTATTTATTACATGGATTAAAAAATTACAAAGAAAATATGAGAATTTACCTTTTGAGGCCAAAATGCAATTTCTTAAAAGTTTGGGGGTCAAAATGTAAATAAGGAAAAATTGCAAGGACCTCCCTCTAAAATTTAATTTTTACAAAAGGGTCCCTTAGGATATTTTAGAGCCTCAGCCACTCAACGAGCTAATAATTTTTGAATTTTTCTCTCTCTCCTCCAAATTTTCTCTTCTGAAACCATGAAACTTCTCTCTAGGATTCTACCGCTTTTGGATCTTGGATTTCGACACCAACACCACCAACGGACTCAGGAAAAAGAGTTCTACAAATCCATCAAATTAATTTCTAGAAAATTGGCCAGAGATTTACCAAAAAATGGAGGGAAAAATAACCTAAAAAGGTAATCTCTGAAACTCTTATCTGTAGTTCTCAAATGCAAAAACTAACACCGTAGATCGATCCAGAAGGTGCCAAACCTTAGTACCTCAAATTTTAGGATCATCCTCCCTTGCATGTGCCCCTACACGCTTCATCTCCCTCGGTGAGTGACGACCACGCGCAGCCTCTCTAGTGGTGCATGCAACGTGTGAAATCTAGCCCCTATTGCATTGACTTGCATTGACCGAGCTCCCGGAGGCCAAATTTCTCAACTCTGGAGTGATTTTCAAGGTTTTTGGATCCTCTGAACTCATTTGTGGGGTATATTTTGCCAAATTTGGACTGGAAACATAGATTTTGGGGTTGTCCAACTTGGTACCCTAACTTTGTGAGTAGATAATTCTTTTTATGACTTGCCCTATACTCTTCTTGATCTTTAAATGTGTAATTGATTATATTTATAAGTTATTTGCACTTTTATATGTTTCTAAAATGGATTAAATTATTTGAATTGTTTACAATCTGGAATATAGTTCAAGAAGAGTATAAATTTGAAAATAGATTTTTAAACTTATGGTTTATTTGATACTACATGTATTTCTCATTAAATGAATATTTATGCACGCGGCATTGAATTATAAAGCTATATGATTGCCTCGAGAAAGGGCATGTATATGTGATAAACCCTGATTGGGTAATTTATGACATATGATCCGTATTGAGAATGAGATTCTGTATTATACTGAAAGCTCTATTTTGAATGATATGGAATATGTGCATATGATAATTTTGTGGAGGAATCTTCTTAGAAATACTATTTGCTAACACCAGGTGATGTTAGCACTGGTGCATCTTGATACCTCAGCTAGCAGGGATGGTGCTAGCCTTGTGTGAGGGCCAACACACGAGATATGATATGTGATAGAGAGTGGTATGCCTTCTATCTGGGCGAGATGTTAGTTATGTGATATATGATTTGCCTTCCCTTGCTTTGTGCTTGAGAAATTGCCCATATTAGAGTCTCTTCGCATGTCCTCTTGAATGGTGGTAGGGAAAACCTTGGCTAAGATGTTAAGTATAGGCAAATCCTACACCAACAAAGTACGAAAGGGATTGAACTCTGATATGGTGGTTCTAATATGGGATCCTTTTAATATTTTTATAAGAAATGTTTTTAATGCATATCAATGTTTGATTAATGATCATGTTGTATCTTATATGGTTACAGATATCTGAATGTGATTTGAACTGAGAATATTTGAAAATGCAGGTCCCATATGGATGTACTTCTGAACTGTAATTTTTGATGTAATAAATTTTAATATATGAGTACATCCATATGTTGATCTGAGAGGTCAAAAGAGATGTTATCTACTCACTGAGTTGTCAAACTCACTACAAAATGCTTACATTTTTTATAGATAAAGATACAGAATTTGGTCCTACTGCTACGTAATCAGCTAGGAATCATATTCTCTGGGTGAGCCTATGTTTCTTTCAAGGCTCAAAATGTTTAAAATATTTTGTCATTGTAATTTAGAGTATGCTTTGAACGCCATAGGCAGGATCTCTGCTTCTGCTGTAATAATGTTAAGTGTAGTTTTGGTATGTTTAATTAGCTATAATGAAAACTTGTAAACATATGATATTTTTTGGATATGTGATATTGTGAAGCCGTATGCAAATAAATAAGGGTAAAGTTATCTGTTAGTTGTGTTATTCACGTTCCATTAAATTTAGGCGTGACAGATATTATTAAGTTGACCAGCTATTTTGAGAATTTTTAATTTGGATTGATTTATTTTATAGTTGATTGATTACATCTGTTTGAAGAAACCAACTACATCCTACCTGTTAACTACATGCTATTTGTTCTTTACAAACTTTTATAAACTCAGAAATAATTCTTTTCCATGTGCTATTCTTCCATCAAATAATAGAAGCTTTGAATTATATTTTGACACATATATTCAAAACTTGTTGTCACCGATTTTTGCCGAAATAGCAGTTAAGTTATGTTTACAGCTTTTTAAGAATT
Source organism: Gleditsia sinensis (assembly GCA_037074535.1). Lineage (NCBI taxonomy): Eukaryota > Viridiplantae > Streptophyta > Magnoliopsida > Fabales > Fabaceae > Gleditsia > Gleditsia sinensis. The sequence goes on from CM073469.1 coordinate 30,138,575, forward strand.
ACGGCCACCGATTTTAATTTTCTTTCAATGTTTTCTCCAAACTTCTAACTTTCTACTTTGGCACCATGCTCTATTAAGTATTCCTCTTTTTTGTTGCATCATCCTTAATTAATGTTTGGCATTTAATGTAAGATTCATTTTCCTTATTATAAGGAAGGTTAATTTATTCTCTTTGAAACTCAGTTATTATAGTGTCCAAGTGGTTAATATGTTAATGTAATGGAGATTTTGAAAGGATTTATCTACCAAAGAACGTACTTGAAAAAAAAATCTTTATATCAAGTATATATAACTATGTAAGTTGGAAGACCATGTGCAAATTAGAAAAAATAATGAGTTTATAGTATATACTGATTGAGTACTAAGATATAAAAGAAATGTACTAGTATAATGGTAAAAAGAAGATACAATTGATATTTTTCATTGTTTGGTGTGTCAGCAAATAAGAATTGAATATATTGTTTTAGGACAGTTATTCAGGAAGTCTTAGGATCTTAGATAGATTATAGTATAGCAGATAATAAATCTAAATGATATGTTAATGCATTAGAAGTTATGCTTCAGGTATCTTTATATAATTTTGGTAAAAGTTGAGAGGAATTATTTGTCTTAGTTGAACTTGCCATATTAGTATTTATCAGGCCAATATACAAATGACACCATTTGAGGTTTTATGTGAAACATCGTAGGTCTCCTAATAGGTGGGTGAGATGAGTAAAGTTAAGCTTTTGAAATGTAATTTGGAATAACATACAATAGATATATTATGACTAACCTAAAATGATGATGCTAGTTTGGAGAGCATGCTTCAAGCATATGTCTTTGAGTTTGGTAAGAGATCTCTTAGTAGAATTTACCTATAATAAAGTGATATTGGATGACTTTAAGCCTTATGTAAAGTGTTAAAAACTTTTTGTTAAATGATTCATTGTGGTGAGACTTATTGTAAGATGCTGTTCATAAAGTGAAATTGATTAAAAAAGAATACAAGCAACTCAATACAAGCCAAAAGTTTAGGAAGAGACATGCAATTTTTATTTTTGTTCAATCTAACACTAAGATATTTTTGAATTATCAATTGATAATATATGTACACTGTGTTATTTGTGTTGACCAAGTCTATTTCTTTTTTCATATATGCATTGTGGTTAAAAAAATATTGTATAATGTATCAAAACATGAAGTATTTAGAAAAAAAGTGAGTTGGACTAACTCAGCAAAGCTTTTTTTCTGGCCATGGCTACCAAAATTGAAGTCTATAAAGGCCAAGCTAACCCACCTTGGCAACTTTACTCATGAGACCCTATTCTAGATGCAATATTCTAGAGATACCAAAATATAATGAACTGAGATATTGTACAGTTAATTTTATATAGATATGATCTTTTATTTTTTTTAAAACGTTGCAATCAAATCTTTTTTCATAGTTCGACCATTGTAATAATATAAAATGCTAATATAAATATTAAATCACCAATGCAACACCAGTGTGGCTTTATTTAGATGAAACATAAAATTTGAAATAATGTGTTTTTAGTAAGAAAAATCATGTGGAGAAATGATATCACATGAACAAAAGTCGTTTTGAATTACTTGAATGCCATTTAAATAGTCCACACAGAAAATAAATTTGGCAACTTAAGTGCTTTAACATCAATGTTAGCATTTTGGTTCAACATATTGACATAAAAGATTAATTGTAGCTTTTTAAAAAATTAAAAGGATAACATTACTTCATTTTTGGTGATTCACTCTACTCCAAGTGCTCCAAAAGGTGGTGGAAGATGGTGATGTGGCTTTGAAAATTATTTGGACAATCAAATTAGCTGAGTTCTCAAGACAATAATTTGAGATGAGCCAAAATTAATATTCGAGAATGGAGATCTCCTATTTATAACTATTTGAGCATAGGTAAAATGGTAATTTTGATTGTTGGTATCCAAAACAAGGTATGTATCCGTGGGCCATTGGCTCTTGAAGGTGTGAGTAATACACAATGGCATTTAGACCTTCATGTAATATTTTAGATTCTCGAAATCATAAAGGCATGGAGGCATTATCTAGTGTACTCATGCTCATAGTGAGATCAAATCAAGGAAATTAGTCACTCAAGTTGAGTAGGGAAGTCATACAAATTGGTAGTAGGGTTTTTGCAATGGGCTCATTAAGACGATCAGATGAATTTTGACCTTTATAACTTTGAACTAAAAGAATTAAATTAAAATATTTATTGTAAAATCCCTAATTTCATTTCTTTTATTAATAAAGGTACATAAATATTTAATTAAGAAAATAAAATTTAGTAGACAATTTTTAGATATTTAAGAAAATATAATCCTTAAAAATTCTTCACTTTATGTGTGTGCATAGAAAATGTTTCTAACATTAAGGGAACAAGTAAAGAGAGAAAACCTAATAGAAAAAATTAGAAATAACATACTAAAGAGAGGCAAAATTCTTTAGTAAGGAAGATCAATTTTTTTGTGAAGTAAGTAAAGGTCTTAAAATTTTAAGAAGATTGGATTAGGGTAATTTTTCCTAATTCAAGAGTTAGAAATTTCTAAGTTTAACATCTCCACCCATAAATTGGGCTTTCACCTATGGACACTTCATATAGAGTTTTTCCACATCACATAAGTTTCTAGCAAGCCCATTGGATAGCCCCAGTAAGAAATAAAACATAGACTTGGACTAAGATATAGAAGTTGGACTGATAACCTAAAAATTATGAAAATGTGACCAAGCCCTCCATGAAAGGTAGAATTTTAGCCAAAATAAAGGAAATGGGTAAGAATGAGCCCAAATCTAAGAGGAAAAAAAAGAATTATGTGAGAAAATAGTAGTGCAATGATAATTAAGATTAGGTCACGTGGCATTAAGACAAAACATCTATATCCTACATTCATAATTTCAAAAATTGGATATTAATACATAGCATTATGAAAAAATATCCTTATCCTACACAAATAATTTCAACCAAGTAAGGAAGATCCAATGGCTGAAAATTTGTCACTTAGAAAGGAAAACCTATCATACTTGATTAAGACAAAAGAAAAAGGAAATGAATTCCTAAATCAAAAGGACCTTGTCCCTTGTCTTAAGAACATATTATCATAATTTTCAAAAAACAAATCTCCTTTTCCTATGCATATCTTGACTAAGGAAGAGGAAGACAAGAACATGAGTTGTTTTTTCCCAAAAAACAACCAAGTGTGTAATAACTGCAAAATTTAACCAAAATTCCAATTAAAGGAAATTTAGAATAAAAGAGAGAATTTTGACAATAGAGATAAGAACCATAGAAAATATATATATTTATTACATGGATTAAAGAATTACAAAAGAAATATGAAAATTTATGTTTTGGGGCGCTATAAGCAAATATATTTTTATTTATGTAGAAATGATTATGATTTGTTAAAAGTAAGTGGACTTTTAAGTAAAAGAAGTATTGTGTTGCTTAAAATAATTATACCGGCCTCCATTGAATTTTTATGGTATTTTTAGAAATATTGTTTTCTTTTAATATGAATAAAGATATTTGTTTTATTACGATTTTTATTGAAAAAAATTATGATTTAAGAGTTTAACTAAAGATTTATGAGAAAGGAAATTTTTAGAAATTTTTGGGATATTTTATGATGAAAAATAGAATTTATATGAATTTTTATAAAAGAAATTCCTATTATTAATTATATAATAATAATTATTATATTTGAAAAAAAAACAAAGGTTTTAGAAACATAAATGAGAAACCGGGGGCGACGAATTCGAAGAAAAAAAACGAAAAAAAGATGCATAGTAGTGAATAGTGTAGGAATAGTAACATCCAACATTTTCTTTCGATTTGGAGTACCGATTAGCTTCTGGTTTTAAAACTGAAAGTGTTATTGGATTCAGGACGAAGAGTACTTCAGTTTTGACCGATCAGTTTTTCAAATCAACCATTGAATCGCTGTAGATCTGAAGTAGAAAATCTCGGTAAAAAGTAAGTTCTGAAAAACCTTACGTAGGGACTTCTAATTAGAAATCTGACTCCGTAGATAGATTCAGAAACTAGATAAATATTAGGATATGAAATTGTTTTGTTGATTCGGTAAAATTTTTGTGACAGTGAATAGTGTTTTTCGGCGATAAATAGTGGCTGTGAATAGTATTTTCCGGTGTGAATAGTGTTTTCTGGCGGTGAACAATAACCAAGCTCATTTAAGGTTTTTGGACCTTTCGGACTCGATTTTGGGGTCTGTTTTACCGAATTCAGACCAGGAACTAGGATTTTAGGGCTGTCCAATCTGGAGTCCTTACCGGTGAGTGGGTTTTTCATACTATAGCGCATGTTTTACGAATTCGGTTTATAACTCTCTCTCGTATGATTTTAAGTAGTTGGAATGTATGCTAAATTGTTTTACCGCTTTGAAAACTAATATGTTCCAACCATGTTAGAAATTATAAATTCCAATCCTAGTTGAACCCTAAGTATGCAGGGCAAACATCTAAACTGATAATTCTCCATTTGAGCTAGATTTATAGAAATGCGAACTTAGTCATAGAAATGAACTAAGTTAGCCATGAAATGATTTGATGCATGATGAGCATCTATGTGACGTCTACGGATGATCTATGTTTAAAAGGGAAAGTTTATGATTATAAAGGTCTCCATGGGAATTCATAGATGAGATATATTTTAGAACGAAATTTTATGCATGAAAAGAGCTAGATGGAGAATTATAGCTTTATTGTAATGTTATTAAAATGTTTTACTTTAAACTCTTTGAATAGCATATTTCAAATGTTTTCTATTGGAGGGACCCTTTTAGATCACTGTTAGCTAGCCGCAGGGAGTGCTAGCCCTGGTGCACCATGGTCATGCGAAAGCTTCGGCCTAGGATACTGTGACGGGCATATGACTGCCTAAGACACAGGGATTTAGGGTGGACTTATGTCTACGCCTACAGTGATTACCATATCCTTGCTGTGTGCTTGGGGGATTTAGGGTGGACTTATGTCTACGCCTACAGTGATTACCCTACCCTTGCTGTGTGCTTGGGGGAGATGATAGATCTGTTAGGAAAAATCTCCAATAAACTAGTGCATTTTTCTTAAAGATTAAATATTTCTAAACAATCTCATTCATCATTGTTATTCCATAAATAACTTCATTTATTACTTACCATGCATAATTGATTTGCTCTATTGTTACTGATTTAATCCTGTTTTATTTTTTGAACATACATTTGAACTGTTTAGTTTTTCTTTCAATAAATTATGGTTAAATGCTTAATGTTTCTATTATTATCTTTACACTTTGATTTCAATTATTAAATTCATTGTAAAAAATTCGTGCTTGGTTTGCCCTGTTTCTGTTATAGTGTGATTTATCCATTCACTTAGATGTGGTGATCTCACCCCTCTTCTGTTTCCTCCGCACAAATAGTCAAAGAGACTTTGATCCAGCTACAGCTTCGTAGGAAGCTGAAGATAGTGTTGGTGAGCCCCAGTTTGGGCAAGGCCCTTTTGTACTGTTTGTTTAGTTTAGTTTATGTCTAGTGTATCTCCATGAACATATAGGCAGGATCATCGTTTCTTCCGTATTTTGATGTGTTGTTTGGAAAACAGTTTTATATTTTACAACGATGTTGGTATTATGAGGCCATGGGCCAAGTTGAATCACAGATGTTGGATTCATAAGATATATATATATATATATATATATATATATATATATATATATATATATATATATATATATATATATATATATATACAGTATTTTCTTATATTGGATGTGGCATATGTGGCCAGTTATATTTATTATGTACTCTGAATTGTATGCTGGATGTTTGTGCATGCTATGTGTTAGGCTTGCAGCTAGGGGGAAACCCTTATGCCGTGCCGGTCATGTGTTCCATTATTTGGGGCCGTGACAATATGGTATCAGAGCATTAGGTTTCCCTGTGTTCATGGAGTAACGGACCTTTAGGTAGGACTTTGAGTATGGGTATGAATCTGGACATGCTTATACTCACGGTGCTGCTAAAGGGGTTCGATAGGAGGTTGTCTTTTTGTTCAAGTAAGTCAGTTTATAGTATGCTATGTTGGCATGGTTAAGTGACGGTTGGGCTATCTCTGTTTTATAGCGAGATGCTAGTTATATGAGATGTTATTTGCTTTCCCTTGCTATGTTCTTGGGAAAAGACCCATACAAAATCTCTTCGCGTGTCCTCTTGAATGGTAGTAGGGCAAACCTCAGCGGAATGCTGAATTTAGGCAAATCATATACCACCAAGGTACGGAAGGGGTCAAATTCTGGTATGATGGTTTCTGAATGTGACATCCGTTATACCCGGTTGTCTAGATATGGTAGATTGTGATGTGATATTGAGAATGAATTTGTTGGCATTATGTCATGTCATTTTGAAATGTCACTAGAAGGTGATTAAATTCAATATTCTTGGAGAATTTTATCTCTTGATACAAAGAAATCTTAGTGAGATACCCAGTAACCTAATCTCTACTTTAGCAGTCCATAAGTGATTACAAAAAGTTGTCAAGGATAGTTGGCAGTGGTGAGAGATGCTGATATAAAGTATACCACTGTAAATCAAGTTCCAGTGATTAGAGAATTTTCTGATATAATTCATGAAGAATTGCCAGGATTACCCCGAAATAATAAATAGAATTTGGTATTGATTTATTTCCTGGCCAGCGTCTATATTTCCATATAGAATGGCACCCACTGAACATAAAGAACTGAAAAAGAAATAGTTACAAGACATGTTAGACAAGGGATTTAAAAGTCCTAGTACTTTTACTTGGAGTGCTCCAGTATATGGATCACTATGATTATACATAGATTATAGATAGTTGAATAAAGTGACAATGTGGAATAAATACTCATTACCTCGTATAGATGATCTATTTGATCAGTTAGAAAGTGCTCAACATTTTTTAAAAAAAAATTTAACTTGATTTGATATTTAGATATCATCAATTAAGGATAAGAGAAAAGGATATTAAAAAAAAATTTGCTTTCAAGATTCGGCATGGACACTATGAGTTTATAGTTATGTCATTGACAAATGCCCCAGCTACATTCATAGAGTTAATGAATAAGTAATTAAGCCATTCCTAAATCAAGTTGTTATTATATTTATTAGAATATTTCAAGAGTTCAGAGGATCATAAGCAATATTTAAAGATAGTATTACAAACTCCAAGGGAGTATCAGCTATATGCTAAGTTCTCAAAATATGAATTTTGACTTAGTAATAGTACTTTCTTAAGGTATGTGGCTAGCAAGATGGTATCCAAGATAACCCTAAGAAAGTAAAAGCGGTACAGCAATGCCCACATCTTGCTACAGTTACAGATGAAGATCCAAGTCCAATTTGCGCTTTCTGTTGTGGTCTATTGTCCATTCTATTTGAGCTGTGATTGGATCAGGTACATGAACATATGCTTGTAAAGCATCAATCAGCTCCTCAGCATCTGAAGCTAAGATGAGAATTCGTCGTGCTGAGTGTGGGATAAACCTTTATTCCACAGCATGATCAAGGAAAGATAACAAACCATCAAAGAAGTGATTAACATTTAACAAACCTATTGGTTTGTGATGCAGATTCAGTTGTGCCCAAGAGACTATTTGGAAAATCTCCTCTAAAGTACCAAAACCACCTGGTAAGGCAATGAAGGCGTCAACATTACTCATCATTCTAGCCATGCGTTCATGCATGGAAGCTACTCTATATTCTTCCCCAATTGTTTTTCCTATGTTGCTGGATGTAGCTAGAGCTGTAGGAATAATACCTAGAACTTGGCATCCTCCTACATGTGCAGCTGTAGCCACACACCCTATTAACCCACAGTTACCTCCGCCATAGACTAGATGAAGTTTTCTTCTGGCCAGCACCATACCCAGGTTTTGTGCTGCTTTCACATATTCCCCATCTTTTCCAGGACTGGAACCACAAAAGACACAGATATTTTGAAACTGACGGAATGCGGTTCCCTCCATAATTTCTATCACCTTAACTTTGAGTATGAAGATAAAGATACTAATATAAGCATTTATAGAACTTAGAGAAGAGCATATTTATAATAGCTATGCGAATAGGCCGAATATTATTAGAATAGCTATGTGAGTGATTGGTGGATATCAGCTAAATTAAAGGTAAAAAAAAGGCAAGCATGTATATGTACAGTAGTTATGACTGTGACCCATATTAAGCACATAAAGAGCATAAAATAAGATATCACTAGAAATCTGTCTTTTTCTTGTTGTCTTTGATGAAGCATTGATGTCTTGAAAGGTTGTAGGTGATAGCTGTCATTGTAAAAAAAGAAGAAAAAGAAAAAAAAAGTGAAAATGCAAACCAATTAATTGTTGAAGAGGAACAATCAAATGGTTTATTTTGTTTTCTCAATGTTTTTACCAGTCGACTATTGGTTTATAAGTCGACTAGCTATTTTGAGAAATTTTAATTTGGACTGGTTATTTACAGTTGATTGATTATATATTTTGAAGCAACCAATTGCATCCTACCAGTTAACTATGTGCTCTTGTTATTCACAGACTTTATAGGCTCTCTTTTCCATATGATATGTTTCTGCCGAATAACAATATCTTTGAATTAAATTTTGGCACATATATTCAAAATTTGCGGCCACCGATTGCGGCCATCGATTTTCATCGAAATAGCAGCTAGATTTTGTTTACAGATTTTCAAGAATTACGGCCGCCGATTTTAATGCTTTTCAATGTTTGTCCAAATTTTTGACTTTCTATTTTGGCACCATTCTCTATTGTGCTTTTCGTCTGTTTCACTGCATTCTCCCTTATTAACAGTTGGCATTAAATGTAAGGTTGTTTTCCCTCATTGCAAGGAAAGATAATTTCTAATCTTGGAACTCAGTTATTATGGTGTTCAACTGATTTGTAGATTAAAGTAATAGAGATTTTGAAAAGAATAGATGGATGATGATGTAATGGTGCTTTGACGAATGTAATCAAAGGAGTTAACGATGTTGAAGTTTTTGAGGAATAAAGTATGGAAAGTAAGATTTAAGCTAAGGTCGAAATTTTTAATTTGGAAACATGGAGAATATTTTGAGAATCATCTCTGAGAATAATGTAAGTGATTAAGATATTTGTGTTAAGGATTTATACCTTGCTAAATTAAGACTAATATCTAGAATGTAAATTATGTTGAGATTGGAAATTCACGTATGGATAATTGTTGAGAAAAGAGATTTCAGAAGAAGCCATAGATTGTAAATATGGATTACCTGAGGTAATAAGGATATACTGAGATAAAAAAAATGGTACTAGTATAATGGTAAAAAGAAGATACAAGTGAAATTTTTCATTGGCAGGTATGTTGGCAAGTACGAATTGAATATATTATCTCAAGAGAGTTATTCAGGAAGTCTAAGGATATTTGGCAAGTACGAATTGAATATATTATCTCAAGAGAGTTATTTAGGAAGTCTAAGGATCTTTATTAGATTATGGTATGACTGATACTAAATTTAAATGATGTGTTTATACATTAGAAATTATGCTTTAAGTATCTTTATATTATTGTGGTGAAAGTTGGGAGAAATTAATTGTCTTTAGTTGAACTTGCTCATAGCAGTAATTATCATGCCAATATACAATGGCAATCATTTGAAGTTTTACATGAACATCATAGGTTTCTTAATATGTGAGTGAATTGAGAAAAGTTAAACTTTGGAAATTTAATTTGGAATGACATGCAATAGATAGAATATGACTTATCTAAATTGATGATGCTAGCTCGGAGAGCATGCTTCAAGTACTTTTTTTTAAGATTGGTGAGAGATTCCTTAGCAGAATCTGTCTAAAATAAAATGATATTAGAAGATTTAAGCCTTATGTAAGAGGTGTTACAAATGTTCTGTTAAATGACTCAGTGGAGTTATATTTATTATAAGATGTCATTGATAAAGTGAAAATGATTAGAAAAAGAATACTGAAAACTCAATACAAATCAAAAGTTTATAAGGACTATGAATGTTGAGCACGAGAAAGTATTAGTTGGTGACTATATATATATTCTTGAAGGACTCACCCATAGAAGAGGTAATGAGGTATTGAAAGAAAGGGAAGTTACCCTCTCGGTATATAGAATTATTCAAATTCTTGATAAGATCGGTTCAGTGGTTTATTGTTTGGCTTTACCACCTGAATTGGGTAATGTCCATCCAGTTTTTTCATGTGTCTATGCTACAGAAATATTTACCGGATTCTACACATGTTATACAATGTCCATAGATTCAGTTACAGAAAGATTTAACCTAAGAGGAACAACCAGTAGCAATAGTGGACAGACAAGTAAAGAAGTTACGATTAAAAGAAATACCTATAGTAAAGGTGATATGGAAAAATCACTCTTTTGAGGAAACTACTTGGCGAAAGAGAGGAGGATATACGCGCTAGATATCTGTACTTGTTTGAACAATGAGGTTAGTGTTTATCTGCAACTATGGTGATGAAATTCGGGAACCGAATTTCTTTAAGGGAGGAAGAATGTAATAACCGTAAAATTTAACAAAAATTCCAATTAAAGGAAATTTAGAATAAAAGAGAGAATTTTGACAATAGAGATAAGAATTGTAGAAAATATGTATATTTATTACATGGATTAAAGAATTACAAAAGAAATATGAGAATTTATGTTTTGGCGCGCTATAAGCAAATATATTTTTATTTATGTAGAAATGATTATGATTTGTTAAAAGTAAGTGGACTTTTAAGTAAAAGAAGTATTGTGTTGCTTAAAATAATTATACCGGCCTCCATTGAATTTTTATGGTATTTTTAGAAATATTGTTTTCTTTTAATATGAATAAAGATATTTGTTTTATTACGATTTTTATTAAAAAGAATTATGATTTAAGAGTTTAACTAAAGATTTATGAGAAAGGAAATTTTTAGAAATTTTTGGGATATTTTATGATGAAAAATAGAATTTATATGAATTTTTATAAAAGAAATTCCTATTATTAATTATATAATAATTATTATTATATTTAAAAAAAAAAAAAACAAAGGTTTCAGAAACATAAATGAGAAACCGGGGGCGACGAATTCGAAGAAAAAAAACGGAAAAAAGATGCATAGTAGTGAATAGTGTATGAATAGTAACATCCAACATTTTCTTTCGATTTGGAGTACCGATTGGCTTCTGGTTTTAAAACTGAAAGTGTTATTGGATTTAGGACGAAGAGTACTTCAGTTTTGACCGATCAGTTTTTCAAATCAACCGTTGAATCGCCGTAGATCTGAAGTAGAAAATCTCAGTAAAAGGTAAGTTCTGAAAAACCTTACGTAGGGTCTTCTAATTAGAAATCTGACTCCGTAGATGGATTCAGAAACTAGATAAATATTAGGATATGAAATTGTTTTGTTGATTCGGTAAAATTTTTGTGACAGTGAATAGTGTTTTTCGGCGATGAATAGTGATTGTGAATAGTATTTCCAGCGTGAATAGTATTTTTCAGCGGTGAACAGTAACCAAGCTCATTTAAGGTTTTTGGACCTTTCGGACTCGATTTTGGGGTCTGTTTTACCAAATTCAGACCAGGAACTAGGATTTTAGGGCTGTCCAATTTGGAGCCCTTATCGGTGAGTGGGTTTTTCATACTATAGCGCATGTTTTACGAATTCGGTTTATAACTCTCTCTCGTATGATTTTAAGTAGTTTGAATGTATGCTAAATTGTTTTACCGCTTTGAAAACCAATATGTTCCAACCATGTTAGAAATTATAAATTTTAATCCTAGTTGAACCCTAGGTATGCAGGGCAAACATCTAGACTGATAATTCTCCATTTGAGCTAGATTTATAGAAATGCGAACTTAGTCATAGAAATGAACTAAGTTAGCTATGAAATGATTTGATGCATCATGAGCATCTATGTGATGTCTACAGACGATCTATGTTTAAAAGGGAAAGTTTATGATTATAAAGGTCTCCATGGGAATTCATAGATGAGATATATTTTAGAACGGAATTTTATGCATGAAAAGAGCTAGATGGAGAATTATAGCTTTATTGTAATGTTATTAAAATGTTTTACTTTAAACTCTTTGAATAGCATATTTTAAATGTTTTCTATTGGAGGGACCCTTTTAGATCACTGTTAGCTAGCCGCAGAGATTGCTAGCCCTGGTGCACCATGGTCATGCGAAGGCTTCGGCCTAGGATACTGTGAGGCATATGATTGCATAACACACAGGGATTTAGGGTAGACTTATGTCTACACCTACAGTGATTACCATACCCTTGCTGTGTGCTTGGGGGATTTAGGGTGGTCTTATGTCTACGCCTACAGTGATTACCCTACCCTTGCTGTGTGCTTGGGGGAGATGATAGATCTGTTAGGAAAAACCTCCAATAAACTAGTGCATTTTTCTTAAAGATTAAATATTTCTAAACAATCTCATTCATCATTGTTATTCCATAAATAACTTCATTTATTACTTACCATGCATAATTGATTTGCTCTATTGTTACTGATTTAATCCTGTTTTATTTTTTGAACATACATTTGAACTGTTTAGTTTTTCTTTCAATAAATTATGGTTAAATGCTTAATGTTTCTATTATTATCTTTACACTTTGATTTCAATTATTAAATTCATTGCGAAACATTCGTGCTTCGTTTGCCCTGTTTCTGTTATAGTGTGATTTATCCATTCACTTAGATGTGGTGATCTCACCCCTCTTCTGTTTCCTCCCCACAGATAGTCAAAGAGACTTTGATCCAGCTACAGCTTCATAGGAAGCTGAAGATAGTGTTGGTGAGCCCCAGTTTGGGCAAGGCCCTTTTGTACTGTTTGTCTAGTTTAGTTTATGTCTAGTGTATCTCCATGAACATACAGGCAGGATCCTCGCTTCTTGCGTATTTTGATGTGTTGTTTGGAAAACAATTTTATATTTTACAACGATGTTGGTATTATGAGGCCATGGGCCAAGTTGAATCACAGATGTTGGATTCATGAGATATATATATATATATATATATATATATATATATATATATATATACATATATACAGCATTTTCTTATATTGGATGTGGCATATGTGGCCAGTTATATTTATTATGTACTCTGAATTGTATGCTGGATGTTTGTGCATGCTATGTGTTAGGCTTGCGGCTAGGGGAAAACCCTTATGCCGTGCCGGTCATGTGTTCCATTATTTGGGGTCGTGACAAAGTGCATCCTAATTATGATAAGGTAGACCCATGATCATGAAAGTTGAATCATTTGATAGTTTATTTAAGCAAAACCCACCCCTTTAACATTATAATTTCATCCAAGTGAGGGAGAGGAAAAAATAGAAGTAAGGTAGAGTGAGGAAAGAAGAGAAAGAGAGGAAAAGAAAGGAAGGAAGAAGAAGGAGAAGTTTAGAGGACTAAGTACTCAAGGTAAGTTAGCTTAATCTTCACTTGAATCCATCTTTCTTCTTTATCCTTGGGGTTCAAAAACTCTCCCTCCTTCTCTTATTAATGCTGCTAGAAAAGCTAAGGGAAGGGAGAAATCTTACTACTTCCTTCAAGAGGAAACAAGAAAAATAATTCACTAAGTGAGTTAGGGAGATCTTTAAGTAGGTTTAACAATATCGCTTTTTGAAGAAAATCTTTGAAATTGGTAACATTTATGTGGGATTTTGATCTTAGAACTTTGAAAAAATTTACAATATTTGCTACTTTGATGATTGGTCATGGATGTTGCTATATCATGTTACATGTTATTTTGCATATGATGGATGTTTTGGACATTACGGTTGGTGTGGAAAGTTCTGCATAAGTATGGCTATGGGTGATAAAAAATTTATGATTTTTATGCTACTATTTTCTATATTTGAATGTGATGAAAAATTGACGAAATATGATTAGATGTAAATAAAATGGAAGAGGATGTAATATAATGATGAACTAAAACCTTAGGAAAGGATTGGTTAGGAAACTGGATTTTGGGGTGACCAGGCAATCTTCGATTTTTGAAATTCTGGAAAGAATCGATTAGAAAGTAAAAGAAATGGTTAACATGACAAATGTAGATCTATAAACCAAGGAATCTTCGGTTTTTGAAATTTCGGAAAGAATCGATTAGAAAGTAAAAGAAATGGTTAACATGACAAATGTAGATCTATCGATCAAGGATTTTTAGCCACTGGAATCACTTTATTTGAAGTCCAGATGAGGGAGATATTGCCCAATATGTAAGAAGTGGTCAAAAAATGGTTAACCAGGGAAAAATCTGTCAGGTATGCTTTTGTGTTTGAATTTCTAGGATAAATTTGTAGGGAATTAAAATAAATTCTTGACATGAAAAATGTATATCAATGTTTCATGGAATTTTAGCCATTGGAATCATTCAAATTGGAATCAATATGAGGGATATATGGTTAGATTAGTAAGCCAAGGTCAGAAATTGGCTAACCAAGGAAGAATCTATTAAGTATGCTTCTTTGTTTGAATTTCTGGACAAAATATGTAGGAAATTAAAGGAAATTGTTATTATAATATATATACATATATATATACATATATATACATATATATGTACATATATATACATATATATACATATATATATACATGTATGTATGTATGTATGTATGTAGCAAGATTTATAGGCTCTAAAATCACTTAATTTGGAGTCCATATGAGAGAGATATGGCTGATTAATGAGTAAATGTTAGAATTAGTCTAGAATCTAGTGTGGTAAACGTAAATGTTTTTGTTTTCGATTTTCTAGGAACAATTAGTAAGGAATCTGAAGAAGTGATAAACATAAAAGTTGCATATAAATGTCTTATCGTTTTATAGGCTTTAGAATCACCTAAAGTGGAGTTTGTATAGGGGAGATATAGTTTGATTAGTAAGTAGAGGTCTGAACCTACCCGAGAAGAAATAACATTGAATTTGAGGGAGTAGTAACACTATGATTACTTAAGATTTCACTAAAGTGTTCAACATAAGGCTTTTAGAGGATTGTCTTATCTTTCAATTGACACCAAGATCACCTCAATCGGATTTAAAATGAGGGTGTTATGATTTGTTTAGTGAAGAAAGGATAATAATATTTAAAAAATAAGAAGAATCTTATAAATGAAAATAATAAATAACTAGTGTATGCCATAGCCATTGCCATTGCCATTGCATGGACTGCTTACCATTTTAAGTGCATAATTTTGACATAGAAATATTTTATAAAGTGATATTTGAAACAATTATGCTTATGGCATGATTAACAATGATTTTTGGTAATGATTATATTTTGATGAAAATTATGGCATGTTAGTATAATGAACATACTTGTTATTGAAATTATATTTATGGCTATTAATGTGAAAAGAAGAGAAAATAAAAGAAATGAGTATAGTCACATGGCGGTCCTTGTGTTGTACCAGTAAGGGATGCCCTACCAACGGTTATGATTATGTTAATGAAAATAGAAAGAGAAAATGTGCTATGTCGAACGAAGCGAGAAAAGCTCGTTCTAGAGAGTAGAAAGTACTCACCCTGACTAGGGTACCTTGATATGAAATTAAGTTGATAGCCATCATATGATATTTTGAAAATATTTATTCATACCATACATGTCATAACTGCATGATTTTTATGTGAATAGATAAAGTGCATTCATGTGACCTAAAGATAATTGTTGTAGCTTATACAGATGAATATGACATGACAAGCATTATTGATAATGACTTATTGTTGAATCTATTGGGATTTATTTCTCACTATGTTTTCATATCATGTTCAGAAAACTAAGTTATGCAGATATTCTCTATGACCGGTGTTTAGTGTACGTTGGGTCGAGTTGGCTAAAATCTCAGTGAAGGTGCAACCACCTACACCTGTATCTCTGGAACTGGTCAATATGGATGAATAAAATGTAGACTTATATTTGTTTGATTTTTGCACATATGTTTTGATTAATAATGTGTACGTGAACCCAGAATTGTATAAGTGTTAATGGTATTTCTTAAACCTTATTTATGTTTAGTTAATTTAATTGAATGTTATTATGAGTTAAATAGTTAGAAGTAAGAAGGTAATGACTTCATGAAATTTTAGAAATATACATATAAGTATATATGTAAAAAAAATGGAGTTGTTACATTTATAATATCACAAAGACTAAGAATATATTCAAAGATGTCTTTAAGGGGCATTTGGTGAATAATAAAATTTTTTGTTCTTAGGAATCATGTTCCATGGGAAACATAATTGGTAGGTATAATAATTTATGAGAATGTATAAATTTGTTTGGTTGTCCTTTCAAATTGCTGGGAATATTTAAGTAACATTTTTTAGGAATCTTCATTCCTATGTTTGATTATTCTTAAGTTTCCTAAAAAATTTCGTGAATGCAACAAAAATGCCCTTTATCTATTTTTTTATTGTTTGTCTGTTTATATTTTTAGCGAAGAATAAAAAAATTGAAAGACAACTATAGGCCTTCCCAAAGTACCAAAGGTGCTCTTCTTTAGACCAAAAAGAAAAAAAAAAGACAACTATTTAGGATAAAAAATGTGTAAAGTTAAAAAATAATAATCATGTGATCTACAAAAGGACAACTTGTAGTGCAATTTTCCAAAATGAGAAATAATCTATATTATATGATATTAATACTTAAAATATCATGACTAGTACAAATTAGTGATATTCAAAAATTATCTAAAAAGGGAGCGATAATACAAAACAACATTATCTTCTTCATCTAATTTTCGTTAGAGCATCTTATCTTCTTGATCAACACTACTGTAATAAATTGATTAATGTTAATAAAATATCTATTTGGGAAAAAAACCAAACAATTGTAATAAATTACCTTCTCAAATCCCATTTTCTGCTAGTATATCCTTCACTAAGAACTTTTTATCTTCAAAATCCACTTGTAAGAAAATGCCAGTTGTATAGTTATCCTTACTTATCAAACAACTAAATTTAACCCTTTTAGAGTATTTAATCCTTCAATATTTTTCAACTCTTGATAAACTAACATTCTTTTATTTGCTTCATTGGGTTTATCTTTTAAATTTGAAGCAAAAGTTTCAATAATACTAACACTTTTCTCATATAAAATGCCAAATTTGATAGTGCTGTCAACCACTATTTTAATTAATGAACCTTCTCAATCTCTTTTTCTATGTCTCTTACCATCATTTGACCCATTGTCTTGTCCAATATTAGTGGTTTCTTGGGTTTCAACAACAAAGTCAATTGCCTTATAAACTTCCTTTTCAACATGTATTTTAGCTTCAACATCAAAATCCACATAAAATTCTTTATCCATTGCTTCCATAGCAGTATCAGGTTCCTCTGCATTTTCTCCTTTGGCACTATCTTTACAAAGAACAAGCCTAATTACATTAAAGTAAGGAAATATCTTATTGTAAAACCCTTTAGCATTGAAGTGGGTCTACCAAGAAAAATGATAGATAATATAGATATTAATTGAAAAATAAAATTATATAAAACTATAATTGAATAGACATAAAAATATCATATATTAACTTTACCCAATCTTTATATATTTCCTTATCTACCACAATCATTTTATCCTTGCCATTTCAACTAAATCCACTACCACTCCTAGGCCCTATAATTTCAAAAATTGCATTATAGTGCTTTTTGAGTTGCTTAACCCTTGACTCTGTATGAGGTAAGACTTTCAAACTACAACTAGACATCTTTTGTAACATCAGCTTCTCTAGATGCTTGTGAAATCTAGGTTTGAAACCTTTGTCTACTCTCTAAGCTATCCTATACTCAACTAGACATTCAATAAGGATTACATCTTCTTCTGGAGTTCATAGATGGTGATTACATTTCGCTTTGAATTCTTCCATCTAATGAAGAAAAAAAAAATTATGTAGAACACAAATAATATCAAGTGGTTAAAAGTATATAATTAAATCATCAACACTAATATTAGAACACAAGTAAGAATGTGATAAAAATAGTCAAAATTCAGTCTATTACAACATAATAAAAATGCCAAACATAAAATATCCATCACTACAAGTAACATAAATAGAAGACAAAAACTATAATGCTACCCAGTTGATTTAATGTTGTCCCCTTCATGTATTGAACATTTCTTGAGAAAGTTCATCTCTCCAATCTGTCCAAGCATTAGATGCCTTTACATGAGTTATCATATCATCTTGCAAAACATCTTCTTGTTCTTCCATGTAACAAAATATAAGACCAAAATTATAATGTTGCCCAATTGATTTTAATGTTGTCCCTTTCATTTAGTGAACATTTCTTGAGCAAGTCCATCTCTCCAATCTGTCTAAGCATCAGATGCCTCTACATGAGTTATCATATCATCTTGCAAAACATCTTCTTGTTCTTCCATGTCCATCAAGTGGTGTTCTAAAAGGTCCACTACCATTCCCCTTCTAATGTGATTATGAATCAAGCAATAAGCAATATTTATCCTACAATATGTTTTAATAGGATAAAATGATTTATCCCTTAAAATTGTCCAACGTCCTTTTAACAAGACTAAACATTTTTCAATGACATTTCTACCAAAAGAGTGTTTCATGTGGAAAAACGCTGGTGGTGATGTGGGTTATGCCCCTTGTCTCTAGTCACTAAAATGATATCTTTTCCCCTTATAGCGTGTAAGGAGCCTTTCCCTATTCATATATCTAGCATCACATAAGTAATATTAACCTAAAAAAATGATGATCATTTAAAGAAAAAGTTATTAAAATGAATCTAAGAAGAACCAACCTAAAAAAATTGAAAATCTAAAGTAGGTTAAAGTACCTTTTTTCACCTTTAATCAATTTTTACGATATATAGCATCTCTAAGAATCCTAGAATCTGCTACCAATCTTTCCTATCCATCTAAAACATAGATAAATTGTAAATATTGAGAATAAAATCCTAACACATTTACTACTATCTCGCCCTTTCTAGTCTGATATCTTGCCTTATAAGCCTATAAGACATTTAGTTTTATATATGTCGCATATAAAGCTCCTAAACAATTATATTGATTGGGAGAAAAATACGTGTGACATTAGCTTTCCTTTCTTTTAAATAATATGGTGATAATGCCTAACTTTTTATATTTATTTGTAACATTACCTTGAACCATTTCCAGTGTTCATTAGTGGAATTTTTAATTATAGGTTCATGTTCCTTGAGTAAAATTGTATAACATTTCAATCACGCATGCAAGATGTTGTTGAACTATCTACTTATTGTTTCACTAGACCTCATGAACTATCTTTTAATTACTATTTTTAACATCATGAGTTAAAATATGCAAAAATATAGCAACTTGCTCTTCTACACGCATATACTCAGTTAATATTGCTCTTCTACACTCATATACTCAATTAGTATTGCTCTTCTACACTTATATACTTAGTTGGTACAAGTATCCCAATAGTTTTCAATAAATCACACAACTTATAAAAGAACCTCCTATCCATCCTAGTATTTTCAATGAAAGTGACATCAGTAATGTAAACTATTCGTTTAAAATTAATATTTCTCACTATGGTCCTAATCAATAGTTACCCATCTCCTTTTTCTTTTTTTTATAAGATCAACTAATAACAGAGTAGGCATGTTCATCAAAAAATTTGATTAAGTAAGTCCATATATATTAGTAGTATGATGATGAACCTTCTTCTCCTTCTATAGTTTAATCGTGCCATAATTTAACATAAAACAAAATTAATATAATTTTAGAAAGGAACAAAACCATTTGCTTTGATCAGTATAGACAAAGAAATCAATATACAAATGTCATTAAATTTGTGGAAACTACATCAATATTTACCATAATACATTGAACCATTTGAGATGGGCATTAAAAATTATATATGAGCAAAACCAAAAAGCTCATGGGCACTAATAATTACAATGTAAAATGACTAAAAATGTTTAGGGAGAAAAGAAATAGCAATATTATTTTCTTATAATATTAATTTCTTGTTTAACGCATTGAAATAAATTTATTCATCAACTTGACAAAATGCTAGTATTACTAAAAGAACAAACAAACTTATTTTTATAGGGACATGAAATGTTATCTAGCATGTCCATCCTAACAAAGAATACCAAGTTAGAACCATTTAAACATCTCTTCAAATCCCCTACCACACCAACATGATTTGACAAAAATAAACCAACATAATCCTAGAGGGAACCAGTGCAAGCATCCTCAAATCACATTGTGGGGGTCATTTAAAAACATATGTGAACAAAGGGTCCTTATTCAGGAAAAGAGGAGAGAAAATCTACTATAGCATATAAAATAATGCTACATACTTGAGCAATATATTATAGAAATACTAGAAAAGGGCTCCATTATTTGAAAAAAAAAGGAAAGTAGTCATTAAAAAAACTATGGAGAAAAAAGAAGAAGAACAAATTTAGGTTACAAAAAAAATTTTAGTAGCTCTAAAAGGTTGCATTTTATTTTTACAGAAGTATTGTTTCAATATTCCATACTTTTGTCTAGTTTCAGTATCTATTTAGGAAAGCTAATATAGGTTTCAGTATATATAGCAAGGATTTATAATACAATAGCTTGTAAGACCAACAAATAATATCATTGTTAAAAAATAAAATAAAAATTAAATCTGCACAAAATAAACCATGTTTTCTCTTTCCGTTTGGCATCCTTAAACGGGTAAAGAATTTTATTCTCTAAAAGTTGGCTAGAAAAGCTAATATGATGTATTTTTTTCAAGAGGCTTATGGAAGACCATGAAAACAAGATCTATAAGAGATAAGAGGGAAGACAGAAGGAATGCCAAAAATTAGATTTTGGGTTCAACTTCTATTGGTGCTTTGGGTTCTGCAAGTTCTTCCTTTATAGCATCCCATGCTTCCTCTGTAGTATCCTTATTTGATTTCATAATCATTTTCTTTGATTCATCTGATATTTTAAGCTTGGTTTTTTCCTTTTCATTTCTATTCATTTCCATATGGAAAATTATTCCATGGAGAAGTATAATAGAAGACAAGGAGAAATTAGATGAGGAAGAGTTACCTAACGATGACTATGACACAGTGGTGCACCAATGCTCGTATGTTAGGGCTCTGCATTGCTACTCAAAGGAGAGTTTCGCGTGCCCAAGTATATTGAACTTCTTACTTTTTGTTTTTCCTTCTTGCAAAGACGCTTACAGAGATATTGTGAGTGTAATAACCTCAGTTAGTTTTTATTTTCATTATCATAAAAAAAATTTAACATACAGATTTGCAATTTAACTAATCCTAAAGCCATTACCTCCTTATCATATCCCTATCTTGTCTTGTTCATTAATTTAGGCATAAGTGGCTAAAAATACAAAAAAAAAAGTATTACATCGTTAAAATATACAATAAAAATCTAAGAGAATTTCATTAATTTTTATTAACCATTTACAACAATTCAACAAAGTTATAATATAGTTTTATATGCATTTCCTACCCCCTACATATGCTCCTTCTAGTGACAAGGGTGGAGATGAATGTATGTGTGCTAGGAAATGCTACTAGAGCTATGCATATTTTTTTTACATTGTGGAATAATGCCCTTAATAAGGAAACTCCACTCAGCTAACTGCTAGCAGTTAGGTCAGAGCATACACAGCATCTATTTCTCATAACTTGAAACAATAATGAAAACTAAGGCTCCCAGTAGGTCCAACAATAATCACAAACATTGTATATAATACAAGTTATGTCATGTTTACCTGTATCAATTACAGAGATTAATCAGCCATGTAAATCAGATGCATATCTTATGTACATCCCTTATCTGGTACCAACATGGAAGCCGTTGAACTTTCTCTCTTTCTCATCTACCTTTCTTTTCTTTTCTTGCTCATGAACAACCAAGACAAGATGTCAATATTTTCATGGCCGTCATATAACAAAATAATCATTTTAGGCACAATTTATCACTGATATTGTGCATGTTATATTTTCAACTCAATGATAATTAACTCATTTCTTGCATTTATATATATATATATATATATATATATATATATCATTACAAATCACAATTACCACTAAGATGCATACCAAACATTTTCAATAATATCAATGCTTCCATGCCATCACATAATACTACTTACATTGAATCAGAGAACTACTGCTATGAAATGGTGGCCATATTGAAATCCCAAATTATTTAAATTCAGTGTTTATTAGCATATTAAACATAATTAAAACTTCTCTTAAATTCATGCTTAGCCCAAAGTTGTGATTTTAGTTATCAACTTAGCTCACCCCCTTCAACCAGTTTTCATTATTCATCTTAAACATTATATTTACCTTATAATAGATTCCAACCTTTCTTTACTTTATAAGTTACAATTTTAGATCAAATCTTTCTTTTTCTTTTCTATCTCCTTTAATTTTCCTTAGATCCTAATTTAAGTTCTTACCTATCTATCCTTTTTAAACATTCCTCTTAACCAATTCTTTTATGCTTAGGAGCTAAAATCAATTCCATACTTTATTATTCACTTTCTACTTATTTTGGTCAAAGCTTAATACTACATCTAAATCACATTTTACTAGTCCTTAATTCTTGTATTAATCATCCATTTTAGTGACTTATATTTAATTTATCAACTACTTTAAGGAATCAAGATATTTTGGCCACAGTGAATTTAGACCTTTTGGCACTAATTAGGCCATAAATCCCTCATACGAACTATGATTCAGGTGATTTAAGTTCCTAGGAAAAGTTAAGACAAAAAAATTCAACTTTTATGTTGATCACTTTGATGGATTCTAGAGAAATCAAGATGTCATGGTGCTCATAAATTAGTGCCAAGATGCCACGAGGTGAATTTGACATTTTATCGCTAATTTAGGTATGACTCTCTCATATGATACCTAATTGAGGTTATTCTAGAAGCTATAGAAAACTAAAATTTTATGTTTAACATTTTTTTTCAAATTCTATTGAAATTAAAGCCCAAATCACGAAAAATTCTCAACCAATTTAATGCAAATTTTCTAGCACAAGCATATTTCATACATGCATTAAGATATGGATATCTCATGGCCATCTTCAAGAAAACATATTTCTACAACTTATTTCACAAAATGCCAAGGCTAAACTCAAGTCAAAATATATAAATTTCAATGTTTTCCAAGTAGAAATTATTTATACTAATAATATGTTTTTTTTCCTTTCAAGCACCAAGTCATCAACATAGTGGGACACCCACCTTGAAACTCTGAAGGATGATTTACATAGCTACTGTAAATTTATTGTAATTGTAATGTGACATTTTCATTCAAATTTTAATTAAATATTTGTTTTCTTTGCTATTTAGATTCTAATTGGTAAATTGATTTTTTGTGTGGTGGATACAAGTATTATTGTGGATGCAATTATAGAAATATTAAACAAATTAAAGAAAATAAAAAATTTAAAAAAATAAAAAATAAAAAAAATAATGATTTAAGAATGGTTTTGCTAATTCTCTCTAAATAACGACGGTTAATAAAACTATTGTTAAATTTTGGTTTAATGATAATTACAATAACTGTCATTCTTTAGAGATGGTTAGAATTTTTTTGCTAAATACACATCGAACAACAGTTAATAATTATCTTTAAACGTTGATTTAATGGCGGTGTGCTCATGGTTGATAAAAATCGTCATTAAACTAGCGACCACAGTGGATTCTATTATAGTTTGGAAAACTGTTGTTAAACCTTGTAGTGATGGTTAAAACTGTAGCTAAATGTTTCTTTTCTTGTAGTGTATCATGGAGGGGACTTTTTGCTACACCTGTAAATAAGAATAGACACAACTAATAGATGCAAACTGACAAAATCATCCCACAATTATAAGAGCCTATAGTTTTTTTCATCTCTATCACTTGTTTCGCTTTAAAAAAAATTATTTAAGTAACAAACTGCAGAATTAGTATAATTAGAATATGACTATTAAAAGTAACATACTCCTTCTTTTAATAATTTTCTTTCACATTATTTCTCCATCTCTATATGTTAATCTCCGTTACTGATCATTAGTTTGACATTATTTCAATCAAGAGTATAATGATTTATGACAACAAATATAAAATTTCACCAAACTCTTTTAGTTGACCTATGTGACAACTAGACCCTAACTCCTTTAGAGATTTTACCATCACTGATATCATTAGCAGGCTAAGAGTGTCACACAAAAAACATTAAACAAATGCATATAGTAAGAAAGATGCCTCTTCAATGGCTTCTATATCTAATAAGAGTTAAGTTTTTTTTAATAGTCAAACTAACAGAACCAAATAACCCAAAATTTAAGTCAAGTGTATAAAACTAACAAAAAATGACGTTGAACACAATAATTTTCTTTTGAAAAAGCATAAAAATTTCTAATCCTTGAAATATAATGAAAGAGGCCTTGCAGAAAATCCAGCATCAAGTGATTCTAACAAATATAGGGAAAAATCTTAGTTAAGAAGATAAAAGGGTCACATTTTGATAGGTGATCGAGGCTCAAAAAATTGCCATCTTAAGAGTACAGAACTACAAACAAAAAGAATCATCTAAGATGTCATATTCAAGAACCCATTGTTCTATTTAAAGCAATACTTTCTACTTTTATTTTTGCAATATGCCATCTACCAGATCTTACTTCAAAATCAATTAGAGATAGAATGTGACAATGTCGACAGAAGTACCTGGGCTGCCTCAATTTTTAGGGCTTAATTTTTTATATCAAAAGAAGGACGATGTTGAATGCATAGAACATATAGTTTTGACTTCCTAAAGAATGTCTTGTAAGCTTGTCTGAAAATTAGAAATATGAAAAGGTTGAGAAAAAAATTTAAAAACAAAGAAAGGTTAAGGGATGATAATCTATCAACAACATTGAAAACAAATTCTACTAACATGCCACACTTCCTACTATATTTGTAACACCCCTAAGATTTATTAATTTTCATTTATATATGGATTAATAAAATAAATAAATGAGTAGGGATGTAATTGAAAGATTTTAAGGATGAAAATGAAATTTTATTATTATTTTTGGGGTCAAATTGTAATTTTCTAAAAGTTTAGGAGTCAAAATGTAAATAATAAAATTTTTAAGGACTTCCTCTAACAATTAGCAAATTACTATTTGGTCCCTTTATTATTATTTAAATAAAAATAGAAGGAAAAATCTACTGTAACCTTCGTATATGAATAGTACTTTTCTCTCTTCATTTTTTTCTTTAGATCTTGTGTACCTTTAAGCCTCCAATCTCAAAACTAAGGGTACCATTGGATTCAATACGAAGAGTACTATGATTTTGGCTGAACAATTTTTCAAATCGGTCGTAGAATCACTACAAATCGAAAGTAAAAAAATCTTAGAAAAAACTAATTTTTGAAATTCCTATTTAGAGACCTCAAATTGAAAATCTGACACTGTGGATAGATTCAGGAGATAAATAAACTATAGGATGTGAAATTTCTCATCCATTTGACAACTATGGGTGTTCTGAATAGTAACTCTGACCCATGTAAATAGTGATTCCGATATGTGTGAACAGTAACTCTGGCTGACAAAAATAATGATTTCGACCGATGTGAACAATATTTTTGACCATGAACAATATTTTGGACCCTACGGACTCGTTTTTGAGATCTATTTGGTCAAATTTGAATTGGAAAAGTGCATTTTGAAACTGTCCAACATGGAGCCTTCCCCTATGAGTAGATAATTCTTTCTTGGACTTACCTTATGCTCTTCTTAAATTTTAAATGTATAATTGATTTTGTTTACAAATTATTTATTCTATCATAATTTTTTAAAATGTGTTAAAATATCTGCTTTTCTTACTAACTGACATATATTTCAAGAACAGTATGGTTTTGCAAATAAATTTTGAAACACATTGAATATGTGGTTCTAAATGTATTTATCATCATTTTGTAAAGTGAATATTATGAGCACGAGGCATTGATCTGTAAAAATATTAATTTACTGAATATGATTGATGTGATCTTAAAAAATGCATGATATTAATACCTTTAAACTTACTTTTTGTTTGATTTAAGTAAAATATGATTAGGTATTAGCTTAGTTTTGTGTTGTAGGAACAAAGGAAGAAAAGAGAAGAAAAAGATAAGAAAATCATGGAAAAATGCTAATTTCTGACCTTTCATCACTAATTGAGGCATATCTCACATATTTCAACTTTGATTGAGGTGATTCAAGTGGGTATGAAAAGAAGAGACATAGAGCTACAACTTTCATGTTTAGCACTTCGGCAAATTCCAGGGATTTCCAGGCGCCGTAGCGCTGCATCTTCGTAACATCAGAGTGCGGCGCCTCATTAGAAGAATTTTGTAGCGCTGTGGCACTCGTCGTCGCACCGAAAATTTGAAGTCGTGATTTTGAATTAGTTTTAGCTTTAATTGAAGCCCGATGGGCCAAGATTTGACCTAAAAACACTTCTACTTCAATTAGGAGGAGTGAATCTATAAAAAAGGAGGAAAGCAAGCAGAGAAGGGAGCCATTCAATCATCAATGTTCTTAATTATCTTCTTTAATTCTTATTTAGAATTTCTTATGGCCCTGCACAGCTGAATTACTTTTAGTTGGTAGAGGAAGATTGAAACCTCAAGGGATCGATATGCATTGTGAGATTTGGAATTGATTTCATTAATTCAATCTTAACCGGGTATTGATTATTCACCTGCTTTTCTTTTCTTAATGGTTATTTGTATGATTGATAGGGAGGCCTGCTAGTATATTGTATGTCTTTATCTACTGTTGAATTAGGTTTTGAACAAAGTTTTCATTACTTTATTCATGAAGAAAATAGGATTAAGGATTTTGGATTATAAATCATTAACCCTATGATGAATGATCAACTAAATTAAATATAACCGATGTGCTTATATTTGTTTAGCTCTACCAGTTTTTCTTGTTCTTCATGTGATTAATAGGTTAAAATTTATTGATTTGTTAAAGGATATCTTATTAATTAGGGTTTAATTGGTGCGATTGTTATCAATCTACTAGGCTTAAGGAGGAACAGGGATAGAATCCCAATGATAGATATTTGGTTTAAGATTGATGATTTTGTTAGTGATCAATGCAATCCCTTGATGGTGGATATCAACCGAAACCAACGTCTCTTTTAATAATCACTCTCTTAATTATTTTCATTATTGTTTACTTTACTTTAATTGTGATTATCAATCCCCCCTTTTCTCAATCACATAAGGTAAGACTAGTCTCTGTGGGATCAACCTTTACTCCCACTAATACAGGTTAGTTGAGAGGTAAGGTATTAATTTGGGTGTACCTACGATAATACGCACCAATGATTGAATGGCAAGTGTAAAGCTCATGGAAAATTTC
Organism: Gleditsia sinensis; assembly: GCA_037074535.1. NCBI lineage: Eukaryota > Viridiplantae > Streptophyta > Magnoliopsida > Fabales > Fabaceae > Gleditsia > Gleditsia sinensis. Next base: position 30,165,979 of record CM073469.1, read on the forward strand.
TTGATAATTATGCATTACGTTTGATGGATATGCATATATATATGTGTGTGTGTGTGTGTGTTTTGTTGAATATCGATAGGTTGTATGGCTTGAGATGGTATCGAGTAGGGGACACTGTATTAGCTTAAGTGAGCCAAGGGGAGGGACACTCCAACTGGGTGACAGTGGTAATGTGAGGGGGCAGAAGGGTGATGAACTAAAATTTTCCAACTACCTATTGTGATTATCGATAGTGGTAATGTGAGGAGGAAAAACGATGATGAACTCACATTCCCTAATTACTATTATGACAGTAGATAGTGGTACTGTGAAGAGGTAGAAGGGTGATGAACTCACATTCCCTGATTACCTATTGTGATTATAGGCTGGTAATGTGAGAAGATAGAAGGGTGATGAACTCACATTCCCGTAAACTAGTCAACATGAATGAATAAGATGTAAACATATATGTGTTTGACTTTTGTACGGATGTTTTTAATTAATAATGTGTATGTGAACCTAGAATTGTATCATTATTAATGGTAGACCTTAAACTTTAATTATTCTTGGTTAAATTAATTGAATGTTACCATGAGTTAAGTAATTAGAAGTAAAGAAGTAATTTCTTCATGGGACTTTAGAAATATATATACATCCGATAAAAATGGTGTTGTTACATAATTGGTATCAGAGCAAGTTGGTGAACGTTTGTCTGTAATTCATACAAAGATGAATACAATGTCAGTACGCAAGTGCACGTATCGTGACCAAGTAATAAAGTGATGAGTGAGTATCGTCCCACGAGGAGTGAACTGAAACTGTCTAGATACCTTTGCTGTATGAATGTTGTAGCAATGTCGAGTTTTCACAAATTGGAATATGTACGGTTTAACCGATTTTTACTGTGACTAAGGTGAAAAGTATTGAGGAATAGGAAAGAAAGTATGTGGGGATGACTGGGGTGCTCGGGGTTGCCATGGACTTCAGCATTCGGAGATGCTCTAGACTTTGCTGTAGCAAAAGTCCTTGGTGTTAACTCAGTCCTGAATGGAGTCTTCCCAGGCCACCATTCCTTACAACTCCAAGGTTCAGACGCGCATTCCTGCTTTGGTCCTCACCTCTTAGTTGTGCATGCATTTCATTATGGACTAATGGGGTACCCGTATATCCCTACATAAGGTAGCCCACTTACAGTCAGCCTCCTTTTCTAGCCTCCATTACCCTCCCAGGTGAATGGTGGCCTTGGTTTTCTTCCTCCAAACTTCCGTTATTAAGGAAAGAAAAGCTAGAGGAACTACAGCTGAATGTAACAAAACTGCAGCAAAATGTATTAACGTTAAAAATGTGCTTCAGTCCATTACAACCCTTGTGCAACCCCAACTGGAAACTTAGCCAAGCCTCATGGGTGCACTAGTTACCAAAATTCCCGAAACATTGGCGTGCATTTTACAAGGTAAAAACCAAATTACAAAAAGAACTATGAAAATCCTATCTTTGACAAGCAGTAGAACAATAACAGATAACAGAAAAACAAGGTTCCTTTCTACACTAGCACACTACCCACCCCTTGTGCTGCACCTCCCGGTCTAAGCAGCACTCTAGGCTTGGTGTTATTTCTCACTCCGTTCTTTCGTCTTTCTCCCCAGCCGAGTCTATTTTCATTCCCTCTTTTTCGGCCTTTTATCAGCAGCTTATGTGGTCCCAGAAAAGCGCCCTGGATGTCTGACATTTCTCTGCAGCAGGCGCTCTTGTTGAGCAGCTTTATCCTCTCCACTTTCAGTAGTGGAGGTAGTCCTGTACCAACAGCTTGCAGTGCACCTGCTGCTGTCGCTGCTGCTTTCCCCTGCTGCTGCTGCACCGCTCTACCACCTGCATCAAATCAAACAGAATCAGAGTATTGCGGGAAAAAGGGGGCAGCTCACCCTTTATCACCCGTAGTTCTGCTATCATTGCCACATATGCTCAGTGAAATGCTGCAGCAATGGGCCGCTGGTGTTATATCTAGAAGAGTCATCCTTTTTAAATCAGAGGGCAAAAAGTACTTAAAACACCAGAAACTTCAGTAAATAGTCATGGGTAACACATGGAAACTATAGTAGAATGCAGTTATCAAAATGCAGTTATCAAATCCCCCCAAACTTAAGGGGTTGCTTGTCCCTAAGCATCGTACATAGCCCCCTACAAACTAAACACCTGGCAGTTCCAGGCTTTTTCTCATGTCAGACTCCCTGGCTCTGCTGAAAGCTCTCAACTCTCAGGATTGCCCCCATACAAAGGATACCACAAGTCTTTCTCCGAATCACAGCAACATCTTCTTTGAATTTGTGTGTGTGAGTGATATGGACAATTTGTCTAGGAGTTACTTGGGTCAAGACTTTTATGCTAATATTTTGAGCTTCCTTTCCTAGGTTGAGCTGGCATTTATCATAGTACGGGCAGCAAGCACGGGGAAAACTGGGGCAGCTTACTGACCTTTTTCTTCCTTTACTATTGTTTTTGGTATGGATCTTATTATAGCAGAGGTCATCACAGCCTTTTGACGCGAATGCCAACATGTTCAATGCCAGCACCCGGTTACTCAGCCTTATCACCTTTCAACTACTCCCCACTCATACTCTACATCCCTGTTTTACGCAAAGGCACACATGGGGCTCATGCATACCCCTGGTTACTAAGGAATTTCAGAGCATTGGAGTGTCCACTCTACATCCCTGTTTTACGCAAGGGCACACATGGGGCTCATGCATGCCCCTGGTTACTAAGGAATTTCAGAGCATTTGATTGTCCATATTTTTCTTTATTTTCTACTCCCCTCCCCCAAACTTAAGCCTTTATGGCCCTATGATTCTGCCTCTTTTATAATTTTACAGGAAGCTCTCAATACTAGCTCTAAGACTAAGGGCCTCTTTCTGAATAGTTCACCAAATTCTCTTCTAGGCAAGCTGCCCATGATCCAGTGCTTATAAGAGGAAGGTGCTGTGTGATGGGGTGAGATTGTGGGTTCCCTATTCTGATTTTAACAGAATACCCAATCCTCCTCATGGAGTATCCCAAAACTTTCAGCAGGATATGCAGCTATATCTCACCCTCTTCTTTTTTTTTTCTTTTTTTTAAACATTAAACAAACTTAGTGATTACTGGGAAAGACTCATTCAACACGGGTGGATGAAGACACAAGCAGACAGTACTAAAAACAAACACCTAGCAGAACTAATCATGCAAAATGCTCCAGCAATGAATCAAAATAAAACGCAAAAGACACAAGTGATGCCACAACAACGAATGCATACACAAAAGTGATATACTCCAGCAACTTCATTCCCACCAGACAATTATATCACACACCCCCCCAAACTTAAATTGAGCAGTGTCCTCACTGCTAATGCAATAGTCAGAAAATAAAATATGCCCACAAACAGAAACAGAAACGAGGGAATTCCAAAAATATCAGAGAGGGACAAGGGGTTGAAGGAACTTTCCTGAGGGTGCTAGCAGGTATGCTGCAGCACCCTAGGGTCATTGACCCCCAGAAGATTTCGATGAGCTTCTGAGTCCACTCCTCCTCTATGTGGATTGTTGGGGGGCCTTTCCTTTGCGTAGTACTGCTGCCCTTTTGGCAATGGGCTGATCATCATCAGAGGACACAGTTTGCTCCGTTGTCTGGTGGGGTTCAGGACAGGGCTCCTTGCTAGAGGAGGATCCTTCAGAGGCCTTAGGGTGCTCTGCCTGTGTTTCTTGTGCTGCGGTTGATTCCTCAAAGGTGGCATGGAGCAGGGCAGTTGGGAATTCTGGGAATGGGAAAAATTGCTTGAAATTTTGCTCCAGAGTGGTGTGGAGGGCAAAGTCCCTTTTCTGTGCGTATTGCCAGAATGTTTGCTGGTGTTGTAGCAATTGTGCTTGCTGTCTGAGGAGTGTGGATTGTTGCTGCAGCAGTTGCTGAATGGCCTTGTCAGCTGGCGTAGTGGCAAAGGAGGAAGCAGATGGACCAGTAGTTGGTGGGGGATCCCGAGAGGCAGTTGGTGGATGCGGGGCTACTTTCTCGAGAAAAATGCGAGAAATGGTGGTAGGGGTGATGGGAGTGGTGTCCTTTAGGACCTCTTCATCCATGGAGACTGGGACTCCATGATTCTTGCACAGGGTGGTGATGAGGGAAGGAAAGAGGAGGCTTCCCTTCTTTCAGCCGGCACAGGCTCGTATTTGGTCACTTACAATGCGGCCAACGTTGAGTGGCCGGCCGAGTATGAGTGCATCCACCATTGCTACTCTTTCTCTGCTCACAGTCTGCCCATGGGTGGAGGGCAGGAGACGGGTCTTTAGAAAATGGTACCAGACCTTTGTTGCCGGCACCAGGGAGATGCGATTTACAGTGGTGGAGCCTTGGGGAGATTTATCCCAGGTAGTGCCAGGGAGGCACATCCGGGTGAGCATCGCTTCCCAGTCTTCAGCCCGCAGGCCTTGCAGATAAGCCTGATAGTTGTCCTCCTTATCGAGAAAATGGTAGGCTTTGTTGATGGCAGCTTAGTCAAAGTGGACCTTCGTTTCCCGAACTCTCACCCACTTATCCGTTTCTGGGGAGAAGTTCTCATAGAACTCCCGAACCAGTGGAATGAGGGCCGTTGGTGGATGGCTTGCAAAATTTTCCCAACCCCTCTGTTTTACCACCGTGCCAATGTACATTGGAACTCCCAAATCGCCAGCGGGGGTGAATGTAAACCCCTTCTCGGCGTAGAAGTTTCTGTGCACGATTTCGTTGTCATACCTCTTCTCGTTTTCTTCAGAAATGAATTTCTTCATCTTGCTGGCCTTTCTTGCCACTGTCTTGATTCTCGGCATACTTGGGTTGAAGGGTTGAAGGTTGGGGCTTTCTGGGACGAAGGGGGTGAGAGGGTTACAAGGCTTGGGACTCGGGAGAGAGAAGGCGAGGGGGAAGTTGCAGAGGTGACAGTATGGATGTGTTAACTCTCGGAAGGAATGGGTTGGAAGTTGCAGAGGTTTTAAAACCCGTAGGTGCCTTATGGCCTTCTGCCAGTTTTCTCGCCCACCATTCTCTTCTCTCTTCTCTCTTTTTTTTTTCTTTTTTAAACACTGCCGCAGCATGGCAGGGGGGAACCCTTGGCTTGAAACTGACTGTGTTGCTGCAGCAAAATAGTTCTACTACAGCAAACAGGGACTGCCTTTAGTGTTATGTTGCTGCAGCAAAACAAAAACTGGTTCAGCAACTTCTTGCTCCCTAACCTGCGTATTCACCACAAAAGCTATTAAGTTCTTACTCTAAGCTTATCTTAAAACTATTTAACTTAAATAACAAATTTAAATATGGGTTGCCTCCCATGAGCGCTTGGTTTAGAGTCTTCAGCCTGACTTCCCTTCTGTTCAATCCTCTTGCAGCTGAATGGAGGTGTGTTGTCTGTCTACGTCACCTCCCAGATAATGCTTGACTCTTTGCCCATTAACCTTGAATGTCCTTCCTTCCTTTTCTTCTTCTAATTCAATTGTCCCAAATGGGAAGACCTTGCTTATACGAAAGGGTCCAGACCATCGTGATTTCAACTTCCCAGGAAACAAGGTTAGCCTGGAGTTATATAGTAGTACTTTCTGTCCCACTTCGAAAATTCTGGGTTGTATTTTCCTGTCATGCCATTGCTTTGCTTTCTCCTTGTATAGTTTGGCATTCTCATAGGCCTGCCCCCGAAATTCGTCCAACTCATTTAGCTGTAGCATCCTTTTCTCCCCTGCAGCATCCAGGCTCCAGTTTAGTTTCTTCACTGCCCAATATGCTCGATGTTCCAGCTCTACTGGGAGATGACAAGCCTTCCCGAATACCAACCTGTAAGGTGACATGCCCAGAGGTGTCTTATAGGCTGTTCTATATGCCCAAAGTGCATCATCCAACCTTGCGGACCAATCCTTCCTTGTAGGACTCACTGTTTTTTCAAGAATTCTCTTGATCTCTCTGTTGGAGACTTCAGCCTGCCCACTTGTTTGTGGATGATAGGGGGTTGCAACCTTGTGTCTTACTCCGTATTTGGCCAGTAGTGCCTTGAACTGCCTATTGCAGAAATGGGTTCCTCTATCGCTGATGATGGCTTTAGGGGTTCCAAACCTTGTAAAGATATTCCTTTTCAGGAATCTGGTCACAACCCTGGCTTCATTGGTTTGAGATGCACTGGCTTCCACCCACTTTGAGACATAATCTACAGCTACAAGGATGTATTGGTTGCCAAAACTTGAGGGGAATGGTCCCATGAAATCTATGCCCCAGACATCAAATAATTCCACCTCTAGGATGTTGTTCAGTGGCATTTCATGCCTGCGAGATATATTTCCTGTTCTCTGGCACCGGTCACATTGCCTTGCATACGCGTGGGAGTCCTTGAATAAGGAGGGCCAATAGAAACCCGCCTGCAACACTTTATTTGCTGTCCTAATTCCTCCAAAATGACCTCCATAAGGAGAAGCGTGGCATTGCTGCAAGATTTGCTCCGTTTCTTCACTAGGTATGCACCTCCTTATCATCTGGTCCGCACATTGCTTGTAAAGATAAGGTTCATCCCAATAGTAGTAGTTGACTTCATGCAGAAATTTTTTCTTCTGCTGCCATGTCAGGTCTGGTGGGAGCATCCCACTCACGAGGTAATTCACGTGGTCAGCATACCATGGCACATCCACTTGAGACATGAGATAGAGTTGTTCATCTGGGAATCTTTCATTGATAGCCTCTACTCCAGAGCTGTGCTCCTCCAACCTGGAGAGATGGTCCGCCACTTGGTTTTCATTCCCCTTCCTGTCTCTGATCTCTAGATCAAACTCTTGAAGTAAAAGCACCCACCGAATGAGCCTCGGTTTGGAATCCTTCTTTCTGACCAGGTGTTTGATGGCAGAGTGGTCTGTGTGCACTATCACCTTTGCTCCTACCAGATATGCTCTGAATTTCTCAAAGGCAAACACTACAGCAAGTAATTCCTTCTCTGTCACAGTGTAGTTCAGTTGGGCACCTTGCAACATTTTGCTAGCATAGTAAATAGAGTGGAACAGCTTATTTTTGCGCTGTCCCAGGACAGCTCCCAGTGCTGTTTCGCTAGCATCACACATCAGCTCAAATGGGGAGGTCCAGTCTGGTGCTACGATGATCGGGGATGTGCTCAATTTCTTCTTGAGATCGCAAAATGCTGTCATGCAGCTTTCATGAAAACAAAAGGTTCTATCCTTCTCTAGCAAGCTGCATAGTGGTTTGGCAACCTTAGAAAAGTCCTTGATGAACCTCCTATAAAATCCTGCATGTCCCAAGAAGCTTCAAATGCCCTTGACCGAGGTGGGGGGGCAATTTCTCAATAACTTCTACTTTGGCCTTGTCCACCTCTAGTCCTCTCTGCGATACCTTATGCCCCAGCACAATTCCCTCCCTTACCATAAACTGGCACTTTTCCCAGTTTAGCACCAAGTTTGTCTCCTCACATCTCTGCAAGACTTTAGCAAGTTTTTCTAAACATAGGTCGAAGGAGTCTCCAAAAACTAAGAAATCATCCATAAAGATTTCCACAAACTGTTCAGCCATTTCTGTGAATATTGCCATCATGCATCGCTGGAACGTTGCTGGAGCATTGCACAGCCCGAAGGGCATCCTTCAAAATGCAAAGGTACCATAAGGGCATGTGAATGTGGTCTTATGCTGGTCTTCTAGTGCTATGTCAATCTGGTTATACTCGGAGTACCCATCCAGGAAGCAATAATATTCCCTCCCAGCAAGTCTATCTAGCATTTGATCAATGAATGGCAGAGGGAAGTGATCCTTCCTAGTGCTTTTATTCAGCTTTCGGTAGTCCATGCAAATCCTCCAACCGGTTACCACCTTAGTGGGAATGAGCTCATTGCTATCAGTTTCCACCACAGTCATGCCTCCTTTCTTGGGAACACACTGGACCGAACTCACCCAAGAGCTATCTGATATGGGGTAAATGATTCCAACTTCCAGCCATTTGATGATCTCCTTCCTTACCACCTCTTTCATTATTGGGTTAAGCCTTCGCTGGGGTTCAATGGACCCTTTTTCATTGCTCTCCAAAAGGATCTTATGCATACAGAATGAGGGACTGATCCCCTTAATGTCAGCAAGTGTCCAGCCAATTGCCTTCCTGAATTTCTTTAGTGTCAGGACCAATTTCTCCTCTTGTTCCTCTGTTAGAAGTGCTGAGATAACCACAGGAAGAGTGGTTGTTTCTCCTAGATATGCATACTTGAGGTGAGCTAGCAGAGGCTTCATCTCCAGAGCTGGTGGTTCCTCCATCGATGCCTTCAGCAGTTTTGAATCTGGCATGGTTGCAAGTAATGGCTCCTTCTTCCTGAAGCCTTGTCTGACATCAATCCAGGCCAATTCTTCATCTTCTCCTTCAGACTCTGAGTGGTCTGTCCATGCTGCTGGTGATGGTCCCTTGCAGCATCTTTCCAGTTGTTCTGATGCTAACGTGTCTATCATTGACACCACAGCACATTCCTCTTCTTCACTGGCAAACCTCATGGTCTGGAGCACATTGAATGTAACCTGCTCATCATGTACTCTCATAGTTAATTCACCCTTCTGAACATCAATGAGTGTCCGGCCAGTTGCTAGGAATGGTCTGCCTAATATAATAGGTACTTCTGCATCAGCTTCATAATCCAGAATTATGAAATCTACTGGGAAGATGAACTTGTCCACCTTAACCAGGACATCTTCTATTTTTCCCTCTGGGTGGGCAATGGATCTATCTGCCAATTGCAGTGTAACTGTGGTAGGCCGAGCTTCTCCAATTCCTAGCTTTTTAAAGATGGCCATTGGCATAAGGTTGATGCTTGCTCCCAAATCACAAAGTGCCTTTCCAAAATACTGGTTTCCAATCGAACAAGGTATGGTGAAATTGCCTGGATCTTTGAGTTTGGGTGGCAACTTATTTTGCAGCACAGCACTGCATTCCCTTGTGAGAGCAACGGTTTCAAACTCGCCAAACCTCCTTTTTTTGTCAGAATGTCCTTCATGAACTTCACATAATTGGGCATCTGCTCCAGTGCTTCCACTAGAGGAATGTTGATGTGTAGCTATTTCAGGACATCCAAGAACCTTATAAATTGCTGGTCATTCTGCTGCTTCTGAAATCTCTGAGGGAAAGGGGGAGGTAGCTTAGATTGCTGCATTTCTTGCTGCAGCAAAGTTGACGACTTTTGCTGCGGCACAGCTGCAGCATTCTCTCCAGAGCTGTTTTCGTCCTTGCTTATCTCCTCCTTTTGCCTTTTCTTGTCGTTTTTGTTCTCCAGGGGTACAGCGGAGTCTGTCTGGTCTTGCTCTCTTGCTTTTGGTGTTTCCACCATCTTTCCACTCCTCAGAGCTATCGCCTTACAGTGTTCTTTCCCCTCTCTCCTAGGGACTTTAGTATTGCTAGGAAGTGTCCCTGGGGGTCTGCTTTTCAGTTCATTGGCAAGCTGTCCTACTTGAGTCTCCAGATTCCTCAGTGAGGCTGCTTGACTCTCGATTAGAGCATCATTCCTTGTCATATACTCTTTCAACAGGGATTCCACTGAAGTGTGGGGTTCCTGAGGCTGTTGTCTTTGCTGCTTGAAGCCTGGTGGACCCTGTGGTCTTTGTGGGGCAGAGTTGCTCCCTTGTCCTGCACCATAATTGCTCTAGGAGAAATTGGGGTGTTGCCTCCATCCTGGGTTATATGTGTTGGAGTAAGGGTTGTTATTGCGATTCATATTGCCCACAAAACACACTAATTCAAGGTTTGAGGGACACGCTTCGAATAAATGAGATCCGTTGCATAGTACACAAGATGGTCCAGTTTCCTGAACTGCATTGGCTGCTTGAGGATGGGTAACTTGCTGGCTCTTCAAGACATTAACTAGAGAGGCTAGCTGGGCTGTGAGAGAAGTCACTTCACTCACTTCGTGCATGCCTGCTGCTTTCTTTCCAGTTAAAGCCCTGTCCATTGGCCATTGATAATTGTTACTGGCCATTCTTTCAAGCAACTCATATGCTTCGTTATATGTTTTGGACAAGAGTGCCCCATTGGCCGCTGCATCTACTATGGTCTGAGTTTGGGCATTGAGGCCATTATAAAAGGTCTCCATCTGAATGCAGTAAGGAATTCCATGATGTGGGCATCTTTGTAATAGCTCTTTATACCTCTCCCAAGTCTCATACAAAGATTCACCTTCTAATTGCTAGAAAGAGGTGATGTCATTTCTCAATCTAGCATTTTTGGTAGGCGGGAAGTATTTCAGTAGAAATTTTTCTGCCAAGTCACTCCAGTTAGCAATAGAGTCAGGTGGCAGTGAGTTCAACCAGGCTCTTGCTCGGTCCCTTAATGAATAAGGAAACAGCTTAAGCCTGAGCACTTCTTCTGTTACACCATTCATTTTGAAAGCATCCGTGACTTCCATGAATACTCTTAAATGAAGGTGGGGATCCTCAGTGGGCATGCCACTGAATTGCCCAGCAGTTTGCAGCATCTAGAACATTACTGGTTTAAGTTCAAAATGTAGAGCCTCGATCTTTGGTCTCACAATGCTCGGGTTCAACCCATTCAGATTTGGTTGAACATAACCATTTAAGACCCTATCCCTATCGTCCATGTTGTCTGCTCTATTTTGATTTGCCATCTCTGCCTGCTGCTGGTGTGTTAGCTGTCCTCTTCTTCTTCTTAGAAGTGTTCTTTCTATTTCTCGATCAAGGGGGAGGAGTTCTCTGTCACCCCTGCTCATGCACTGTGTTACCTGCTCAGTCAGGACACTAGAGTAAAAACAAACAATCCTTTACACAACGGAGTATCTAAAAACAATTTTCAAAGTTGTCACTCCCCGGCAACGGCGCCAAAAACTTGGTGAACGTTTGTGTGTAATTCATACAAAGATGAATACAATGTCAGTACGCAAGTGCACGTATCGTGACCAAGTAATAAAGTGATGAGTGAGTATCGTCCCACGAGGAGTGAACTGAAACTGTCTAGATACCTTTGCTGTATGAATGCTGTAGCAATGTCGAGTTTTCACAAATTGGAATATGTACGGTTTAACCGATTTTTACTGTGACTAAGGTGAAAAGTATTGAGGAATAGGAAAGAAAGTATGTGGGGATGACTGGGGTGCTCGGGGTTGCCATGGACTTCAGCATTCGGAGATGCTCTAGACTTTGCTATAGCAAAAGTCCCTGGTGTTAACTCAGTCCTGAAGGGAGTCTTCCCAGGCCACCATTCCTTACAACTCCAAGGTTCAGACGCGCATTCTTGCTTTGGTCCTCACCTCTTAGTTGTGCATGCATTTCATTATGGACTAATGGGGTACCCGTATATCCCTACATAAGGTAGCCCACTTACAGTCAGCCTCCTTTTCCAGCCTCCATTACCCTCCCAGGTGAATGGTGGCCTCGGTTTTCTTCCTCCAAACTTCCGTTATTAAGGAAAGAAAAGCTAGAGGAACTACAGCTGAATGTAACAAAACTGCAGCGAAATGTATTAACGTTAAAAATGTGCTTCAGTCCATTACAACCCTTGTGCAACCCCAGCTGGAAACATAGCCAAGCCTCATGGGTGCACTTGTTACCAAAATTCCTGAAACACTGGCGTGCATTTTACAAGGTAAAAACCAAATTACAAAAAGAACTATGAAAATCCTCTCTTTGACAAGCAGTAGAACAATAACAGATAACAGAAAAACAAGGTTCCTTTCTACACTAGCACACTACCCACCCCTTGTGCTGCACCTCCCGGTCTAAGCAGCACTCTAGGCTTGGTGTTATTTCTCACTCCGTTCTTTCCTCTTTCTCCCTAGCCGAGTCTGTTTTCATTCCCTCTTTTTCGGCCTTTTATCAGCAGCTTATGTGGTCCCAGAAAAGCGCCCTGGATGTCTGACATTTCTCTGCAGCAGGCGCTCTTGTTGAGCAGCTTTATCCTCTCCACTTTCAGTAGTAGAGGTAGTCCTGTACCAACAGCTTGCAGTGCACCTGCTGCTGCTGCGCCGCTCTACCACCTGTATCAAATCAAACAGAATCAGAGTATTGCGGGAAAAAGGGGGCACCTCACCCTTTATCACCCGTAGTTCTGCTATCATTGCCACATATGCTCAGTGAAATGCTGCAGCAATGGGCCACTGGTGTTATATCTAGAAGAGTCATCCTTTTTAAATCAGAGGGCAAAAAGTACTTAAAACACCAGAAACTTCAGTAAATAGTCATGGGTAACACATGGATACTATAGTAGAATGCAGTTATCAAAATGCAGTTATCAAATCCCCCCAAACTTAAGGGGTTGCTTGTCCCCAAGCATCGTACATAGCCCCCTACAAACTAAACACCTGCAGTTCCAGGCTTTTTCTCATGTCAGACTCCCTGGCTCTGCTGAAAGCTCTCAACTCTCAGGATTGCCCCCATACAAAGGATACCACAAGTCTTTCTCCGAATCACAGCAACATCTTCTTTGAATTTGTGTGTGTGAGTGATATGGACAATTTGTCTAGGAGTTACTTGGGTCAAGACTTTTATGCTAATATTTTGAGCTTCCTTTCCTAGGTTGAGCTGGCATTTATCATAGTACGGGCAGCAAGCACGGGGAAAACTGGGGCAGCTTACTGACCTTTTTCTTCCTTTACTGTTGTTTTTGGTATGGATCTTATTATAGCAGAGGTCATCACAGCCTTTTGACGCGAATGCCAACATGTTCAATGCCAGCACCCGGTTACTCAGCCTTATCACCTTTCAACTACTCCCCACTCATACTCTACATCCTTGTTTTACGCAAAGGCACACATGGGGCTCATGCATACCCCTGGTTACTAAGGAATTTCAGAGCATTGGAGTGTCCACTCTACATCCCTGTTTTACGCAAGGGCACACATGGGGCTCATGCATACCCCTGGTTACTAAGGAATTTCAGAGCATTTGCTTGTCCATATTTTTCTTTATTTTCTACTCCCCTCCCCCAAACTTAAGCCTTTATGCCCCTATGATTCTGCCTCTTTTATAATTTTACAGGAAGCTCTCAATACTAGCTCTAAGACTAAGGGCCTCTTTCTGAATAGTTCACCAAATTCTCTTCTAGGCAAGCTGCCCATGATCCAGTGCTTATAAGAGGAAGGTGTTGTGTGATGGGGTGAGATTGTGGGTTCCCTATTCTAATTTTAACAGAATACCCAATCCTCCTCATGGAGTATCCCAAAACTTTCAGCAGGATATGCAGCTATATCTCACCCTCTTCTTTTTTTTTCTTTTTTTTAAACATTAAACAAACTTAGTGATTACTGGGAAAGACTCATTCAACACGGGTGGATGAAGACACAAGCAGACAGTACTAAAAACAAACACCTAGCAAAACTAATCATGCAGAATGCTCCAGCAATGAATTAAAATAAAACGCAAAAGACACAAGTGATGCCACAGCAACGAATGCATACAAAAAAGCTAGAGGAACTACAGCTGAATGTAACAAAACTGTAGCAAAATGTATTAACGTTAAAAATGTGCTTCAGTCCATTACAACCCTTGTGCAACCCCAGCTGGAAACTTAGCCAAGCCTCATGGGTGCACCAGTTACCAAAATTCCCGAAACACTGGCGTGCATTTTACAAGGTAAAAACCAAATTACAAAAAGAACTATGAAAATCCTCTCTTTGACAAGCAGTAGAACAATAACAGGTAATAGAAAAACAAGGTTCCTTTCTACACTAGCACACTACCCACCCCTCGTGCTGCACCTCCCGGTCTAAGCAGCACTCTAGGCTTGGTGTTATTTCTCACTCCGTTCTTTCCTCTTTCTCCCCAGCCGAGTCTGTTTTCATTCCCTCTTTTTTCGGCCTTTTATCAGCAGCTTATGTGGTCCCAGAAAAGTGCCCTGGATGTCTGACATTTCTCTACAGCAGGCGCTCTTGTTGAGCAGCTTTATCCTCTCCACTTTCAGTAGTAGAGGTAGTCCTGTACCAACAGCTTGCAGTGCACCTGCTGCTTCCCCCTGCTGCTGCTGCGCCGCTTTACCACCCGCATCAAATCAAACAAAATCAGAGTATTGCGGGAAAAAGGGGGCAGCTTACCCTTTATCACCCGTAGTTCTGCTATCATTGCCACATATGCTCAGTGAAATGCTGCAGCAATGGGCCACTGGTGTTATATCTAGAAGAGTCATCCTTTTTAAATCAAAGGGCAAAAAAGTGCTTAAAACACCAGAAACTTCAGTAAATAGTCATGGGTAACACATGGAAACTATAGTAGAATGCAGTTATCAAAATGCAGTTATCACAGGTCAATCCTAGATGGCCAGTAGGTGGATGGTTATCTGAATCCATCTTATAGTGTCTGGGGATCAGTGATTTCATATAGGTAAGAAATTACTAGTGCTTCCTATCTATATGTCGAGGTGGTGTTATGACTGGTGTAAATATTTTTGAATTAACTGTTAGGCTTAATCAACTCAATAGTAGTATAACTCTATTTTTTCCATAGTAGGATATGGCACCACCAAGGAGCAACCCTACAAATAATGTACAAGAAACCCTACACAACTTGGCTACAACAATTCAAGACCAAGTCACAGCCACCAATAAAATTCTACTACATCTCCAGAATAGTAACAACCTGAATGGAGAAAATAATGCAAACAAACGGGTGGCTGAAAATGTTAATGGCCTATTTGAGTTCCTAAGAACCAAGTCACTTTCTTTCCAAGGTGGCTATGACCCAACGGTAGCCAAAAGGTGGATAAGTGAATTGGAGAAGATCTTCAAGGTGATGAACTGCACTAATGAGCATCAAGTTATCTTTGATATATATATGCTAAAGGATAAAGCAGAGTGTTGGTGGCGAGGGACCAGAGAGCTGCTAACTCATTAGAGGAAGAAGATTACCTAGCAGGTGTTTAAGGATATTTTCCTAGAGAAGTACTTTTCAAGTACTGCGCGGGACGAGAGAGAGATCGAATTTCTCCAACTCAAACAGGGTAACATGTCGGTAGATCAATACATTACTAGGTTCAAGGAGTTGTCTAAGTTCTCCTCTTACTTGAGGTTTAATCTTGATAAAGTATAGAAGGCTATTAAGTTTAAAGCAGGACTAAACCCAAAAATCAGAAATGCGGTGATAACCTTAGAAATAAGGGAGTTTGTGCCGTTGATAAATAAATCTAGACTTTTGGAGAAGAGTTTAAGGGTAGTGGAGGAGGAGAAGCTGAGGCAAAACCTGTGGACGTGGAAGAAAAGTTTCCCTAACCCTGGAAAAAGTGTGAGGGGAAAAGGATATAGAGCTAGTAAGAGGCCATTGATTGTTGGTCCTTGACCTTTCCAACAAGACCTCATCACAATCAAGTGCACTAAGTACGGATGTATGCATGGTAACTGGCCATGCCACAGAATGTAGGGAAGCATCCATATCAGAGGCCTCAAGTAAAAGGAAAGATTTTCACCCTGAGTGGCTAAGAGGTAGCTCAATCCTTCAAAATGAGTCAAGGTACGTGCAAAATCTATGGATTTGCTCTTATGGTGTTATTTGACTCTAGTGCTAGTCATTCATTTATATTGAAAGAATGTATTATGGAGCTTTAGTATCCTATTTTTGAAACTCCCTATGAGATATCTGTAGTAACCCCCATAAGAGAAAGTGTCTTAACTTCCTCTGTATGTAAAGACTGTCAAATCACCATCCAGGAGAAAACGTTTTTTGTAGACCTCGTCTATCTACCTTTAAGAGGTATTAATGTCATTCTAGGGTTATATTGGATGTCTAGAAATTGGGTCTTGCTAAATTATTGCACCAAGACCGTTGAATTTCTACCTTTTACTATATAAGAGGAGATGCAGTTATTGATGCTAAATGCCAATCAAGTCAATCGGGAGTTGAAGAGTGGAGTACTTGGTTACATTCTCTTGTGTTTATCAAACCTAGAAGTCGAACTGAAGCTTAATGAGTTTCTTGAAGTATTTTCACCAGATATTCCAGGCTTACCTCCAGAGAGAGAGATAGAGTTCTCTATTGATTTCTTACCGAGGACAGGGCCTATATCTATTGCACCTTATAGAATGGTCTCGAAAGAACTACAGGAACTTAAGAAATAGTTGGAGGAATTGTTAGACAAGTAATTCATTAGACCGATTGTATCACCTCGGGGAGCTCTTATATTGTTTGTTAAGAAGAAATATAGGAGCCAGAGATTATGCATAGACTATAGACCACTGAATAAGGTAACTATAAAAAAAA
Source organism: Gleditsia sinensis (assembly GCA_037074535.1). NCBI lineage: Eukaryota > Viridiplantae > Streptophyta > Magnoliopsida > Fabales > Fabaceae > Gleditsia > Gleditsia sinensis. The sequence goes on from CM073469.1 coordinate 30,182,162, forward strand.
GTACCGTCTCCCTAAGATAGATGACTTATTGGATCAACTGAAGGGAACTTCCATCTTTTCTAAGATTGACTTGAGGTCGGGATACCATCAGATAAGAATCAAGGAGGAAGATGTACCAAAAACAACCTTCAAGACTAGGTATGAGCACTATGAGTTTCTCGTAATGGCCTTCGGGTTGACAAATGTGCCTGTAATTTTCATGGATTACATGAATCACATTTTTCAACCCTATCTAGATCAATTTGTGGTGGTATTCATTAATGGCATCTTGATATATTCTAAGGATAAGAAAGAACACAAACAACATCTTTGAATCATGTTGCAAGCACTAAAAGAGAAAAAGGGTTTGTATCCCTCAAGAACAAGAGTTGAAGACTAAGATCCTGCAGAAAGCACATCAGAGTAACTACATAGTCCATCTTAGATCCACTAAAATGTATCAAGACTTAAAGAAGATGTACTGGGGGCCAAGGATGAAAAAGGACACTGCTGAGTTTGTGAATGTTTAATTTGTTTGAAGGTGAAGGTAGAGCATCAAAAGCTAGCAGGATTTCTACAATCTCTTGACATCCCTAAATGGAAATGGGACAGTATTTCGATGGATTTTGTGATAGGCTAACCAAAGAGTTCAGTTGGATATGACTCTATCTATGTAATAGTAGAAAAATTAACTAAATATACTCACTTTCTACCTATAAAGATTAACTATTCACTGGACAAATTGGCCTAACTATACGTCCAGGAAATAGTTAAATTGCATGGAATTCCCTTAAATATTATTTTTTATGGAGATCTGAGGTTTACGTCGAGGTTTTGGAAGGCATTGTAGGAAGCTTTTGGAACCTAGTTACAGTTCAGTACTGCTTACCATCCTCAGACTGACGCCCAGACAGAACGGACCATTCAAACCCTTGAAGATATGTTGAGGGCATGTGTGATAGAGTAAACTAAAGGATGCGATAAGTACCTACCTTTAGTGGAGTTTACTTATAATAATAGCTATCACTCTAGTATTAAGATGGCCCCTTACGAAGATTTATACGGTTCAAGAACTTACTTGGTCCTAACCTAGTTCAACAAACAACTGAGCAAATCAAGATTATACGAGACAAAATATTTCTGATAAGAGACAGTAAAAGAGTCAGTAAAAGAGTTACTATGATAAGAGACATAGACCTCTAGAGTTTAAGGAAGTAGACTATATATTTCTGATGTTTCCCTGATTACTGGAGTTGGTAGGTCTCTCAAGACTAGAAAGCTAAGTTTGCAATTTTTGGGACCCTACCAAATTCTAAGGAAAGTGGGGGCGTCAGCATATCAAGTTGACCTTCCAACTAATTTGTCCAACCTACATAATGTTTTCCATGTATCACAGCTTTGGAAGTATCTTCCAGATTCGTCACATGTAATATGGGATGAACCAATTCAAATAAAGGAGAATATGACATACCAGTTAGTATTGACATCCATATTGGACACCGACGTGAAGCAATTGAGAAATAAAACCATTCCCCTAGCTAAGGTGTTATGGGAAGGTTTGACTTCGGAAAAATCAACTTGGGAGCTAGAAGAAGTCATGAGGAAGAAATATCTACAATTGTTCTTATTAGGTAATTTCAAAAATTTTGAGGACAAAATTTCTTTTAGGGGGAGAGAAATATAATATCCCTAATTTTGTTTCTTTTATTAATAAAGGTACATTTTAATTAAGGAAATAAAATTTATTAAACAATTTTTTAGATATCTAAGAAAATATAAGCCTTAGAAATTCTTCACCTTATGTGTATGCATAGAAAATGTTTCTAACATGAAGAGAATAGGTAAAGAGTAAAAACTTAATAGGAAAAGTTAGACATAATATCCTAAAGAGAGGCGAAATTCTTTGGTAAAGAAAATACATTTTTGGAAGTAAGTAAAAGTCTTAAAATTTCAAGAAGATTAGATTAAGGTAATTTTTCTTAATTTAAGAGCTAGAGTTCCTAAAGTTAACATCTCTACCCATACATTAAACCTTCACCTATGGACACTTCATAGAGTTTTTCCACTTCACATAAGTTTATAGCAAGCCAATTGGATAGCCTAAGCAAGAGATATAACATAGACTTGGATTAGGATATAGAAGTTAGACCGATAGCTAAAAAGTCATGAAAATGTGACCAAACCCTCCATGAGAGGTAGAATTTCATCCAAAACAAAGGAAATGGTCAAGAATGAGTCCAAATCCAAGAGGGAAAAATAAGAACTATGTGATGAAATAGTAGTGTCATAATAATCAAGATTAGGTCACATGGCATTAGGACAAAACATCTATATCCTACATTCATAATTTCAGCAAGCCATGTGATGATATAATAGGTAATAATACATGGCATTATGACAAAACATCCCTATCCTTGTCCCTTGTCTAAGAACATTTTATCATGATTTTCAAATACAAATATATTTTTTTCTATGCATATATTGACTAAGGGATAGAAAGACAAGAATATGAGTTGTGTTCCCCCAAAAAGTAGCCAAGTGCATCCTAATTATGATAAGGTAGACCCATAATTATGAGAGGAGGACCACTTGATAATTTATTTAAGAAAAAATCACTCTTATAACATTAGAATTGCATCCAAGTAAGGGAGAAGGAAAAAAAGAAGTGAGGAAACAAGAGAAAGATAGGAGAAAAGAGGAAGGAAGAAGAAGGAGAAGTCTAGAAGACTAAGTACTCAAGGCAGGTTAGCTTAATTCCACTTAAATCCATCTTTTTTCTTCATCCTTAGGGTTCAAAACTCACCCTCCTTCTCTTATTTACACTGATGGAACAGCTAAGGGAATGGAGAAATCTTTCCACTTCCTTCAAGAGGAAACAAGAAAAATAATTCACTAAGTAAGTTGGGAAAATCTTTAGGTAAGTTTAACAATATCTCTTTTTGGAGAAAAGCTTTGAAATTTGTAACATTTATTTGGGATTTTAATCTTAGAAATTTGATGAAATTTACAATATTTGCTACTTTGATGATTGGCCATAGATGTTGCTATATCATGTTACATGTTGATCTTGCATGTGATGGATATTTTGAATACTTTAGTTGGTGTGGAAAGTTCTTCATAGATATGCTAAGGGTGGCAAAATTTTAGGGCTTTTATGCTGTTGTTATGTATATTTTAATGTGGTATAAAATTGATGGAATATGATTAGATTGATAAAATGAGTATGGCCTTAAACACTTAGAAGAATAATATGAGAAATTTCTGTTGGGCAACACCCTTAATAATACATGATTTGATTTATGTTTTCTTGAGAAGTAGATGATGGAATATGTTAAATTAAGTGTAAGGAATCTAATTAAAATGTTGAAATGAGTAATCTTATAGTTAGATGTAAATTAGGAAAAAAATAGAAGAGGACGTAATAAAAGGATGAACTAAAAACTTAAGAAGGATTTGGTTAGAAAACTGAATTTCAGTGTAACGAGGGAAGCTTCTGTTTTTGAAATTCGAGGAAGAATTGGTTAGGAATTAAAAGAAATGGTTAACATAAAAAATATAGATATATGTATCATAAATATTTAACCACTAGAATAATTCAATTTTGAATTCAAATGAGGGAGATAGGGTTAGATTAGTAATTAGTGGTCAGTAACTAGTTGACCAAGGAAGAATCTATTAGGTAAGTTTCTGTGTTTGAATTTTCATGAAGAATTTGTAGGGAATTAAAATAAATGGTTAACATTAAAAATATAGTTATATGACTCACCAATTTTTAACCACTGAAATCACTCAATTTAGAGTCCATAGGAGGGAGAAATGGTCAGATTAGTATGTAGAGGTTAGAACCTACCCTTAGAAGAAATAACATTGAATTTGAGGGAGTAATAACACCAATATTCCTTACAATTTCATTAAAATGTTAAACATAAGAGTTTTAGAGGTTTGTCTTAAATTTGAATGGACACCAAGATAACCTCAATCGGAGTTAAAATGAGGGAGTTACACTCTGATTAGTGAAAGATGAAAATAATATATAAGAAAGAAGAAGAATCTTATAAATGAAAATAATAAATTACTAGTGTATGCCTTAGCCATTGCCATTGCATGAACTCCTTATCATCTTAAGTTTGTAATTTTGACATGAAAATTTTTTATAAAGTGATATTTGAAAATAATTATGTTCATGGCATGATTGCATTTTACCCATGATTTTTGGTAAGGATTATACTTTGATGATAAATTATGACATATGAGTATAATGAACATACTTGTTATTGAAATCATATTTTTGGCTACTAATATGAAAAGAAAAGAAAAGAAAAGTGACGAGCACTGTCACATGGCGGTTCGTTTGATGCACCAGTAAGGGACACCCTACTCACGCCTTTGATTATGTTAATGAGAAAAGAAAGAGAAAGTGTACCATGTCAAACAGAGAGAGAAAAGTGTATACCGGAGAGTAAAAAGTACTTACCCTAATTGGAGTAGCTTGATATAAAAATAAGTTGATAGCCATCATATGATATTTTGAAAGTAATTATTCATGTTATACATGTCATTACTATACGATTTCATGTGTATAGATAAAGTGCATTCATGTGACCTAAGACATTTGTTGTAGTTTATATAGATAAACATGACATGATGAACTATATTGATGATAATTATGATTTATTGTTGAACCTATTGGGATTTAATTCTCACTATATTTTCATATCATGTTCAAAAAACTAGATATGCAAATTTTTCTCTATGGCTTTAGCTTTTAGAGCATGTTGGATAGAGTTACTCTATTTTGGGCAGATCCTAATAATTAATAAGGTGTTGGTGGTTGAGTTAGTTAAGATCTCGGTGAAGGTGCACCCACCGACACCTGTATCCTCAGAATTGGTCAACATGTGACTTTTGTATGGATATTTTTAATTAATGATGTGTATGTGAACTCAGAATTATATCAGTATTAATGGTACACTTTAAATCTTAATTATTCCTAGTTAAATTAATTGAATGTTACTATAATTTAAGTAGTTAGAAGTAAAGAGGTAATTTCTTCATGGGACTTTACAAATATATATAGATCCGATAAAAATAGAGCGTTATATAATCCTAAGATAATTAAATTCAATATTCCTGGGGAATCTTATTTCTTGAGACAAAGAGACTGTAGTGAGGTACTCAGTAATCTAATCTCTGCTTTAGCAGCCCATAAGTTATTACAAATAGGTGCCAAGGATATTTGGAAATGGTGAGAGATGTTGATATAAAATATACCAATATAAATCAAGTTCCAATAGTTAGAAAATTTCCTGATGTGTTCCTAGAATAATTGCTAGGATTTCCCTCGAAACGAAAAATAGAATTTGGTATTGATTAACTTCTTAAAACCCAATTGGTATTTATATACTCATATAGAATGGCACCCACTGAACTCAAGGAATTGAAGAATTAATTGCAAGATTTGTTAGACAAAGGATTTATATGCCCTAGTACTTCTTCTTAGAGTGCTCCAGTGCTATTTGTGAAAAGAAAGATAGATTACTACGGTTATGCATAGATTACAAATAATTGAATAAAGTGAAAATGATTAATAAATACCCATTACCTCGTATAGATGATCTATTTGACCAGCTAAAATGTGCTTAATATTTTTCAAAAAATAAAATAAAATAAAATAAAATTGATTTGAGATCTACATATCATCAATTAAGGATAAGGGAAGAGGATATCCCAAAAACTGTTTTTAAGACTCAATATGGGCACTATGAGTTTTTAGTGATGTCATTTAGTTTAAAAAATGCCCTAGTTGCATTTATAGACTATTTGAATAGAGTACTTAAGCCATTCTTGGATCAACTTATTATTGTATTTATTGATAATATACTAGTATATTCTAAGTTCAAAGGATCATAAGAAACATTTGCAGATAATTTTACAAACTCAAAGGGAACATTGTCTATATACTAAGCACTCAAAATGTGAATTATAACTTACTTGTGTTACTTTTTTAGGGCATGTGGTTAACAAGGATAGTATTCAAGTAGATCCTAAGAAAGTAAAAGTAGTACAGCAATGGTCATGTCCTACTACAATTATAGATGAAGATCCAAGTCCAATTTGCGCTTTTGCTATTGTCTATCGTCCAATCTATTTGAGCTGTAGTTGGATCAGGTACATGAACAAATGCTTATAAAGCATCAATCAACTCAGTAGCATTGGAAGCCAAGATAAGAATTTGTTGTGCTGAGTGTGAGATAAACCTTTGTTCCACAGCTTGATCAATAAAAGGTAACAAACCATCAAAGAAATGGTTAACATTTAACAAACCTATTGGTTTATGATGGATATTTAGTTGTGCCTAGGAGACTACTTGAAAAATCTATTCTACAATATTAAAACCCCCTCGTAAGGCAATGAAGGGATCAATATTGCTCATCATTCTAACCATATGCTCATGCATGAAAACTACTCTAAATGTTTCTCTAATTCTCTTCCCTTTGATGTTGGATACAGTTAGAGTTGTAGGAATAATACCTAGAACTTGACATCTTCCTACATGTGTAGCTATAGACACACACTGTCACGCCCCTAATTTTAGGGCACGTGAAACACGTATATCATGAACATATATTTTCTATAAACATGAATATTCCAATCCTTTATGAAGGAAACAGATACATATAAGTTTTTCCATATAAATACCATATAGAAATCAAGTACATATACATCAGAGTACAGCAGAAGCAGGGATCCTACCTGTGGCATTCAAAGTAACGCTAGAATACAATTAAATTACATTTTTAAACACTGAGAGCCAAGAAACAATTTAGGCTCACCACAGAAGTACGACACCTAGTCGATCAAGAAGCTGTAGGACCAAACTCTGGTTCTTTATCTAAAAAATATGTCAACCACGTGTAGTGAGTTTTACAACTCAGTGAGCAGATAATACCTTCTATGACCTCTTAGGTCAACATATGGATGTACTCATATAATAAAATTTATGTTATCAAAAATTACATTTCAGAAGTACATCCATATGGGACTCGCATTTTTAAATATTCTCTGTTCCAAAAATCATAATCAGGTCTTTCAAACCGTATGCGGTACTGTATAAACAATGCTCATATCAAGTTGAAAATCATATTCAATACTGTAAAATCATTAATCAAATTTTGCTATGCATCAAAAAATTTCTCATAAAATATTCGGAGGATCCCATATCAGAACCACCGTACCAGAGTTTGACCCTTTCCGTACTTTGGTGGTATAGGATTTGCCTAAACTCAGCATCCCGCTGAGGTTTGCCCTACTACCATTCAAGAGGACACGCGAAGGGACTCTGTATGGGTCTTTCCCAAGCACACAGCAAGGGATAGCAAATAACATCTCATATAACTGGCATCTCGCCATCATATAATTGGCATCTCGCCCATATATAGGAGGCATTCCGCTCTCCTTCACATATAATCTCCCGTGTGTTGGCCCTCACACGAGGCTAGCACCACCTCCCCTGCTAGCTGAGGCAATCAAGGTGCGCACTAGGGCTAACATGACCTGCTATTAGCAGACAGTGTTTCCAATAGGATTCCTCCATGAAACCATAATTTCATATGCACATATGCCATATAATCCAGTATAAAATTCTCAATATGATACAGACTTTTAGTCTCAGAATATTCATCTATCAAAACTTCCCATTCAAGGGAATCATGTATACAAGCCCATATCTGAGGCAAACATATCACTGTATAAATCAATGTCACATGCATAACATATTTACTTTGCCATGTAATGCCAAATACATTTAAAAATCATATGTTCAATGTGTTTCAACATTCATTTCGAAAGCCATACTCTTCTTGAACTAAATATCATATCTCAACCATTTCAGATAATTCAAACCATTTCATAAACATATGAAAATATAAATAACATGTAATCATGATCATTTATCAATGTAAAGTTGAAGAAGAGTAAAAACAAGCCATAAGAAGAATTATCTACTCACAGTGTCAGGGCTCCAGATTGGACAGCCCTAAAATCCTTGTTTCTGGTCCGAATTCAGTAAACTAAACTCCAAAATCGAGTCCGGAAGGTCCAAAAACCTTGAAAATGACTCTGAATTTGCTAAATTTAGCCTATAGGAGCTTGGTCAACGAAGGTCAACGCTAAAGTTACTGTTCACCGCGTGGAAAATACTATTCACCATCACTATTTATTGCCAGAAATCACTATTCACCGCCACAAAAAAATTTACCAAATCACCAAAACGAATTCATGTCCTAATATTTATCTAACTTCTGAATCCATCTACGGAGTCAGATTTCTAATTTGAAATCTCTAAGTAAGATTTTCAGAACTTACCTTTTACCGAGATTTTCTACTTCAGATTTACGGCGATTCAACGGCTGATTTGAAAAATTGATCAGTCAAAACTAAAGTATTCTTCGTCTTCAATCTAGTAACACCCTCAGTTTTGAGATCGGAAGCCCATAGGCACTCTAGATCGAGAGATAAAGTTAGAGATTACTATTCACTCACTATTCGCTTTCTCTCTGAATTTCTCGATGGCTCTTCTCGATTGCTCCCGGTTTCTTCCTTTAATTCTTTATTTTTACATATAATAATAATTATTAAATAATTAATAATAGGATTTTCTTTATATAAATTCATAGAAATTCCGTTTTTCATCATAAAATATTCCAAAAATTTCTAAAAGTTTCTATTCTCATAAATCTTTAGTTAAACTCTTAAATCATACTTTTTCTTGATAAAAATCATAATAAAATAAATGTGTTCATTGATATGAAAAGAAAGAATATTTCTAAAAATACAACAAAAATTCATTAGAGGTCAATATAATTATTTTACTTAAAAGTCCACTTACTTTTAACAAATCATAATCATTTCTACACAAATAAAAATATATTTGCTTATAGCAAAATAATATTATTTAAAAAATAAAAAGTACGGGCCAAAACATAAATTCTCATATTTTCTTTCATAATTCTTTAATCCATGTAATAAATAAACTTATTTTCACTGGTTCTTATCTTTATTTTCAAAATTTTCTCTTTTATTCTAAATTTCCTGTAATTGAAATTTTCATTAAATTTTACGATTATTACATTCTTCCCCCCTTAAAGAAATTCGGTCCCCGAATTTCATCACCACAGTTGTAGATAAATACTAACCTCATTGTTCAAACAAATACAAATATCTGACACATATATCATTTTCTCTTTCCCAAGTAGTTTTCTCGTAAGAGTGATTTTTCCATATCACTATAACCATAGGAATTTCTCTTGTCTGCAACTTTTTCACTTACCGATCTACAATGCACATCGGTCTTTCCTCATAGGTTAAAACTTTCTGTAACTGAATCCATGGACACTGTATAACATGTGTAAAATCCAATAAATATTCCCGTAGTATAGACATATGAAAAAATGGATGGACATTTCCCAATTCAGGTGGTAAAGTCCAATGATAAGTTACCGGATCGATCCTATCAAGGATTTCAAATGGTTCTATATACCGAGGGTGTAACTTTCCTTTCTTTCCAAATCTCATTACCTTTTTCATTGGTGAGTCCTTGAAGAATATGTGGTCACCAACTGATACTTTCTAGTGCTCAACATTCATGATCCTTATAAACTTTTGACCGGTATTAAGTTGCTTGTATTTCTTTTCTAATCAATTTCACTTTATACAAAGTACTCAACAACTTACATATATACATATAAAGAACTCTTAAACCATTGAGTATCTCATTCCTTTATATCCTGAAGCTCGTATGCATATATCTATAAGTCGATATTAGGAAATACACGCATAAAGGGACATATTCACCTTCATATTGGGTAACTATCTTTTCTTATTCCAAATTTCTATCAAGTCATCATTTTTGGTTTTCAAATATCAACATCATCCCATGAATATCATCATCTTAATCTATCATCTATTTTTATCCTGAAATCCTTTAATCAATATGTTAAACATATATAGCAATAAATCCACCAAACCTTTTTAAACATTTATGTACCATTGGCACATGTCTAACAATTCCAACTTATCTCATTACAAACTCTATACCCTCTTATTAACATCAATAATTTCATTATCAATTATTTCAATTATATCTTCTATCATATCCAAAATCACCTCTTTCTAGCTTATATCACTCCCGTTTAATTTATCCAATCATTTCAGGAAGATCATTCCCAAAAATTACTCAAACATGAATTCTCAATTTCAACATAATTCACATCTTAAATACTGATTTAGCATAGTATAAACCTTTAACACAAATATCTTGGTTACTTACGTTATTTTTGGACATAATTCTCAGAATATTCTTCATATTTCCAAATTAATAATTCAAAGATCAATTTAAATCCTACTTTCTATATTTTATTCCTTAAGAACTTAAGTACCACTAATTCACTTTATTACATTCCTCAAAGCACCATAAGGCCATCATTTGTCTATTCCTTTCATCTAAAAATTGTTATATAGTTTGGTGTCCAAACTCACTATTTTAAGTTATATTCCTCCAAGATTTCATTCATTAGTCACTTTTAACCAATTGAAATCACAAATTTCCTAATTTTGTCTTATCTATCCTCCAGTAAACCCAATATGCTCACATCCTCCTCTTATAACATTTTTCCATCACTATCCAATCCTTAAGCAATTCTAACATATCTTATTTTCACTATTCATATCATGTCTGCCACTTACCCATTTCAATTCACTTTTCACACATTCATATATTTTCATGACATACTATCCAAATATCAAACATCACTCAAGTCACAATCTCGACAAATGAAATAGTCATTTACTCACTCACCTATTAGAAAACTTACGGTGTTACATGTAAAACCTCTGACCAAAACTTCTTAAAAAGCTCTCTAAAAACAATCTGTAAACTATAGTTCTCGATCCGATATAATCAATATCAATATCTTATGAAGTCTCACTATCTTATTCAAAGACAAATTTGAACCTATCAATAATCACCCATATTAAGTCAAACCCCATTTTTATTCAGGTATCTCTATCTGATATTGTAATCTTGCAAGCCTTTGATGTTCTACTTTTACCTGCTGACAAGTTAATCATCGAGATACAAAATCAACTATATCTTTCTTCATACCGTCCCACCAATAAATTTCTTTAGATCTTTATACATTTTAGTTACCTCAAGATGCATTGTATATATGGATCTATGGGCTTCCTCTAAAATTTCTTCCTTAAGTTCTACTTTATTAAATGCACACAATCGCTTGCCCAATCTCAGAATTCCTTCAGAGTCTACAATAAATTCAATATCACTGCACATAAATAGGCATCATTATCCTGTGCCTTTTTCACCTACTCAACTAAAGATAATTGAAATTGTATGAATTTCACATGTACACCATACAAATAATGCCTCCAAACTTTGAGAGTAAAACTACTGCTGTTATTTCCAAATCATAAGTTTGACAATTTTTTGCTCATGTGGCTTAAACTGTCTAGATACATATGCATTGACTCGAATATATTGCATCAACACACACCTTAATTCAATTCTCGATGCATCACACTATATCGTATATCTCTCAGTGCTTAAAAAAATAGACAGTACTGGCACTATAGTCTAACATTCCTTTAGTTTCTAAAAATTTCTTTCACATTCATCTTACTAGTCAAATTTTATTGCTTCTCTTGTCAACCTCGTCAAAGGAGAAATAATTTTTGAAAAATATTTAACGAATTTACAGTAATATCTTGATAAACAATAAAATTACGAATCTTTGTAATTGTGATAGGGTGTGGCCAACACTACACTGCTTCTACCTTTTTAAGATTATCTTGAATATCATCCTTGGTAATCACATACCTTAGGAAAATAATAGTACTAAGCCAAAATTCACATTTTGCAAACTTAGCATACAACTGGTGTTCTCTTAAGGTTTGCAAAGCTATCTTTAAATGTCCTCATGCTCCTCAGAATTCCTTGAATATACTAAGATATCAGAATATAATAATGAATTGATCTAGGAATGGCTTAATTACTATTCATTAAATCTATGAATGCAGCTGGACATTTTTTTAAAAAAAATATTTTCGTCCCTTATCCTTCATTGATGATATCCAAATCTCAAATCAATTCAAATTTTTTTATTTTGAAAAAAAACGTTGAGCACTCTGTAGCTGGTCAAACAAATAATCTATATGAGGTAATGAGTATTTACTTCACACTGTCATCTTATTCAACTGTCTATAATTTATGCCTAGTTGCAGCGATTCATCTTTCTTTTTACATATAGGTCTAAAGCACCTCAAGGAGGGGACTAAGGCGTATAAATCCCTTGTTTAACAAGTCTTACAAATGATCCTTCTATTCCTTGAGTTCAGCCGGTGTCATTCTATATAGGGGTATAGACACTGGTTGGTTCTAGGAAGTAAATCAATATCAAATTCTATTTCTCGTTCTAGGATAATCCAGAAATTCTTCTGGGAACACATAAAAAATTCTTTAACCATTAGAACTTGATCTACATCAGTATACTTTACATCAATATCTCGCACCACTGTCAAATATCCTTGGCACCCTTTCTGTAATAACTTATGAGCTGCTAAAACTGAAATTAAATTATTGAGTACATGCTTCCACTAATTGTTCATTACCTGCAACTCTTTTATTAACTTTTATGCTATTGATGACATCTTCATACTATATCAGTTAGAACACACTTCAAAACACTTAAACAAGATTAACCCATTTTGACTTTATTCTTTAACATGCTTATGACATGTCTAAACAATCAACCATGAAAATCTTACGTCTATCCAAAAGTCCTTCACATGAATTACCCATCTTGCATACCTCAAATTTTAAATTTTCATGGGCAAACCTTCCTTTCTCATAATGCTTGTACATAATATTATTAAAAACTAAAATATCTTCAAATTCTTTATATAAACAAAATCTATCATTGCGAACATTATCTTCATAGTTTTCCTGCTCTCAAATTCAATCCACTCCACAGCTTGCCAAATCGATCTATGTACATAGGTTCTAACTCATCTATCCAAAAAGTGATTTACATCTATTTTCAAAATACTCACTTTATTACAAACTATTATCTTGGGTTAACAATCTCGGTCACATCATAACCAACTATCAACATTGTATTATCCATTCGACGTATTAATTCACATGCAAATCAAACAACCAATTCAAATCTCCTTAACATCCGAACACACCATTACCATTGTGTTTGGATGAAATATTCTTATTTTTAACTAATTCTTTTTCTTTATACCCAAGAGGTTTCTCTTTATCAATGATCATCAGCACGAGTTCAAAAACAGACCTGGTAGTCCACCCTCAAGAAGCACTGTCTAGAATATATGAATGGATGTTTAAACATCGCATATCTAAGGAAAATAGTCAGAAGGAAAAATATGATGACAACCTATAGAATTCCATAGCAGCACCGTGAGTATAAATATGTCCGCGGTTACATACCAATACTCAAAGTCCTACAACAGAATTCTTTGCTTTGATAGCCACAAGAAAACCTAATGCTCTGATACCAACTTGTCATGCCCCTAATTTTAGGGCACGTGAAACACGTATATCATGAACATATATTTTCTATAAACCTGAATATTCCAATCCTTTATGAAGGAAACAGATACATATAAGTTTTTTCATATAAATACCATATACAAATCAAGTACATATACATCAGAGTACAACAAAAGCAGGGATCCTGCCTGTGGTATTCAGAGCAACTCTAGAATACAATTAAATTACATTTTTAAACACTGAGAGCCAAGAAACAATTTAGGCTCACCACAGAAGTACGACACCTAGTCGATCAAGAAGCTGTAGGACCAAACTCTGGGTCTTTATCTGAAAAATATGTCAACAACATGTAGTGAGTTTTACAACTCAGTGAGCAGATAATACCTCCTATGACCTCTTAGGTCAACATATGGATGTACTCATATAATAAAATTTATGTTATCAAAAATTACATTTCAGACGTCCATCCACATGGGACCCGCATTTTCAAATATTCTCTGTTCCAAAAATCATAATCAGGTCTTTCAAACCGTATGCGGTACTGTATAAACAATGCTCATATCAAGTTCAAAATCATATTCAATACTGTAAAATCATTAATCAAATTATGCTATGCATAAAAACATTTCTCATAAAATATTCGGAGGATCCCATATCAGAACCACCATACCAGAGTTTGACCCTTTCCGTACTTTGGTGGTATAGGATTTGCCTAAACTCAACATCCCGCTGAGGTTTGCCCTACTACCATTCAAGAGGACACGCGAAGGGACTCTGTATGGGTCTTTTCCAAGCACACAGCAAGGGATAGCAAATAACATCTCATATAACTGGCATCTCACCATTATATAATTGGCATATCGCCCATATATAGGAGGCATTTCGCTCTCCTTCACATATAATTAGAACAGCAATGTGAGTGACAGGTGGATATCAGCTAAATTGAGATTGAAAAATTCAAAAATGACGGCACGCATGTATATGTATAGTAGTTGTGATTATAGCTCATATTAATCACATAAAGAAAATAAGATTAAGGTATCACCAAAAATTTTCTTTTTCCTTGTAGTCATTGATGAACCATTGATATTTTGATTCTTGTACGAAAGTTATAAGTGATAAGTGTCATTGTAAAAAAGAAAGAAAGAAAGAGTGAGTGAAAATGTAAACCAGTTAGCTGTTAAAGAGGGACAATCAAATGATTTATCTTGTTTTCCTAATGTTCTTGGTAGCCTATTATCAGTATTATTATGTCAACCAACTATTTTGGGAATTTATAATTTGGACTGGTTTATTTTACAGTTGATTGATTACATCTGTTTTAAGCAACCAACTGTATCCTACCAGTTAACTACATGCTCTTTGTTCTTTACAAACTTTTATAAGCTTATACATAATTCTTTTTCATATGCTATTCTTCCACCGAATAATAATAGCTTTGAATTAAATTTTGGCATATATATTCAAAACTTGCGGTCACCGATTTTTTCCGCAATAGCAGCTAAGTTATGTTTATAGTTTTTTAAGAATTACAGCCACCGATTTTCATTTTCTTTCAATGCTTTGTCCAAACTTTTGAATTTCTACTTTGGCACCATGCTCTATTAAGTATTTCTCTTTTTCTGCTACGTCATCCTTGATTAATGTTTGGCATTTAATGTAAGATTATTTTTCCTTATTATAAGGAAGGTTAATTTATTTTCTTTAAAACTCAATTATTATAGTGTCCAAGTGGTTAGTAGGTTAAAGTAATGGAGATTTTGAAAAGATTTATCTACTAAAGAAAGTACTTGGAAAAAAAATCTTTATATCAAGTATGTATAATTGTGTAAGTTGGAAGACCATATGCAAATTAGAAAGAATAATGAGTTTACAGTATATACTGATTGAGTACTAAGATATGAAAGAATTGTACTAGTATAATGGTAAAAAGAAGATACAAGTGATATCTTTCGTTGTTCAGTGTGTGAGCAAGTAAGAATTGAATATATTGTTTTATGAGAGCTATTCAGAAAGCCTTAGGATCTTAAATAGATTACAGTATAGCTGATAATAAATCTAAATGATATATTTACACATTGGAAGTTATGCTTCAAGTATCTTTATATAATTTTGGTGAAAGTTGAGAGAAATTATTTGTCCTTAGTTGAACTTTCCATATTAGTAGTTATCAGGCCAATATACAAATGGCATCATTTGAGTTTTTACATGAAACATAATAGGTCTCCTAATAGGTGGATGAGATGAGTTAAGTTAAGTTTTTGGAATCTAATTTGGAATAACATGCAATAGATAGAATGTGACTAACCTAAATTGATGATGTTAGTTTGGAGAGCATGCTTAAAGTATATGTCTTTGAGTTTGGTAAGAGATCTCTTAGCAGAATTTGCCTATAATAAAGGTATATTAGATGAATTTAAGCCTTATGTAAAGTGTTACAAACTTTCTATTAAATGATTCAGTGGGGTTAGACTTATTGTAAGATGTTGTTGATAAAGTAAAATTGATTAAAAAAGAATATAAACAACTCAATATAGGCCAAAAGTATATAAGGACCGTGAATGTTGAGCACTAGAAATTATCAGTTGATGACCAAATATTCTTGAAAAACTTATGGTTCAAGGAAATCCCTATGGTTAAGGTTATATGGCAAAATCACTAAAATGAATAGACGTCTTAAAAAGTAAAGATGATATATAAAAGAGATATCCTAAATAGCTTGAGTAGTGAAGTTAATAACTATAATTTATGCCTTGGTTTCATTCCCACTTGAGAAAATATGGATTAAAATTCAAGGACCGAATTTCTTAAGGGGGAAGAATGTAACATCCCTAAGATTTTTTAATTTTCATTTATGTATGGATTAATAAAAGAAATAATGGAGTAGGGATGTAATTGAAAGATTTTCAGGAAGAAAATGAAGACTTTTTAATATTTTTGGAGTCAAATTGTAATTTTCTAAAAGTTTAGGGGTCAAAATGTAAATAATAAAATTTACAAAGACTTCCTCTAACAATTAGCAAATTTCTATTTCATCCATTTATTATTATTATTATTTAAAAAAAAGAAGGTAAAATCTACCATAACCTTCGTATATGAATAGTACTTTTTCTCTCCATTTTTTTCTCTAGATCTAGTGTACCTTTGAGCCTCCTATCTCAAAACTAAGGGTACCACTAGATTCAAGATGAAGAGTACTACGATTGGCCAAACAATTTTTCAAATCGGCCGTAGAATAACAGTAAATCAGAAGTAGAAAATCTTAGAAAAAGGTAATTTTTGAAACTCCTATTTAGAGTCCTCAAATTGAAAATCTAATACTGTAGATAGATTTAAGAGATAGATAAACTATAGGTTATGAAATTTTTTAGTCATTTGACAACTTTTTGTGCCATGAATAGTAACTCCGATTAGTGTTGATTCCGGTAGCTGTAAACAATAATTCCGCCCGACATGAATAGTGATTTTGGCCGATGTAAACAATATTTCTGACAATGAATAGTGACCATTAGTAGACCTGCGTTGATTGAGCTCCCTAAGTCATTCGATAGGTTTTTGTACCCTCCGGACTCGTTTTTGAGGTTTATTTGGTCAAATTTGTATTAAAAGTTGTATTTTGAGGCTATCCAACCTAAAGCCTTAACCTGTGAGTAGATAACTCTTTCTATGACTTACCTTGTGCTCTTCTTAAACTTTAAATGTATAATTAGTTCTGTTTACAAATTATTTATGCTATCATAAGTTTTTGAAATGTGTTAAAATATCTGTTTTGCTTATTAACTAGCATATAGTTCAAGAAGAATATGGTTTTACAAATTGATTTTGAAACTCATTGAATATGTGATTCTAAATGTATTTATCATCATTTGATAAAGTGAATATTATGTGCACGAGGCATTGATTTATAAAACTATAAAGTTGCTAAATATGATTGAATGGCAAGTGTAAAGCTCATGGTGAGTTGCTTAATAATTATGTATTGCATTTGATGGATATGCATATATATATATGTTTTAATAAATATTGATAGGTTTTATGACTTGAGATGGTACCGAGTAGGGGATGCCTTATTAGCTTGAGTGAACCAAGGGGAGGGCCACTCCAACTAGGGGACAGTGGTAATGTGAGGAGGCAGAAGGATGATGAACTCACATTCGCTGGTTACCTATTGTGACTGTAGATTGTGTTAATGTAAAGAGGCAGAAGAGTGATGATCTCACATTTCTTGATTACCTATTGTCACTGTAGTTAGTGATAATGTGAGGAGGCAGAAGAGGGATGAATTAACATTTACTGATTACTTATTGTGACTGTAGTCGATCGGTCACTATGCGTATAGCAAATGAGTGAATTGAGTATATTGAGAACTGTGACATGCTTGAGCATTATGTAAAAAGAGTAGATTTTTAGTACATATATAGTATGTTAATTATGCATCAACAAAAGTTATGATTTTATCTAAGAAGTTTGATATTTTTCTGTAGCTTATACAACTAAACATAACACCATCCCTTACTGTGTGCTTGATATTATTTGATGGTATATGGGATCCTTATAATATTTTAATGAGAAATATTTTGATGCATAACAATATTTGATTAATGATGATACCATATTGCATATGGTTTTGGATATATGAATATCCTTTGATTTAATAATATTTAAAATGTGGGTCCTATATGGATTTACTTTCAAACTATAAATTTTTATGCGATAAATTTTAATCTATGAGTACATCCATATGCTGACCTAAGATGTCATACAAGGTATTATCTGCTCATTGAGTTGTCAAACTCACTACACGATATTTTTACATTTTTTATATAATAATACAGAGTTTGGTCATTTTCCTTCAGATAGGTGATTAGCTAGGCAACATATTCACTGGTGAGCTTATTTTACTTTTAGGGCTCGTATATTTTGGGTTATATTGTACTTGTACTTTAGAATGTGCTCTAAATGCCACAAGTAGGATTCCTGCTTTTGTTGAAGTGTATTATACATGTTATGGCAAATATATGTTTGTAAAGTATGTGTTTCGCGTACCCTTAAATTGGGGGTGTGACAATATCAGGTTATAATGTCCGTTTATTTTTCTATTAGGAGGTAAGAAAACTAAAATATAAGTTCAAAAAACATTAGAGGTGACAATTACAACCTATAACTATTTAACAGCCCTAACTTAACTTTAATTATGATTTGACTAAAGCCAACCACTTAAATTAATTGTTCAAATAGGTTGGGTCATAAATAAACTATTGAGGTATCAATTTTAGTGGGTCAACCCATAGTTTAACCATTAATCCACTCTTCATTTTATTACTTTCTAGTTACTCATACACACTCTCTTGTCTTAAGATTATGCATATGAACTTAAAATAAAATTTGATAACATAATAAAATATAAATGATATTGATAAAAATAAAAATAAGAGAGAATATATAAAATCTAATGTCGTATTATGAACCATATTTGGTGAGGTCTAAGAAGTGTGGATATATATGAGACACAATATGGTTAAATGTCATGACAAAATAAAATATGTAGTGTTTAAGTAAAATTTGAAGTGTCATGTTATGTATTATACATAATACAACTTTGATTTTGAAGATTTGGTATTTCATTTGATAATAGGATTTATCAAAGTCTAATAAGGATATATATAAGATAGGACACAATATGATATCACTACAAGATAAGTGTTATGTTATATACGATATGAGTAATGGATAAATATCAAATATGATAAAACACTATTTTTGAAGTATAAATATATCATTGGATTGATTTAATTATTTATTTTACCTACACTTCTAAAAAATATTGTTATAATTTATTATTTATTTATCAAAAACTAAAATAAATTAAGTTAATGTTGCTTTAAAATAAATGGATTGATGGTTTGGATTAGGTGTAATCCTCAATTAATGGGTTGTGGATCATATAATGATTCCTTACAAATTTTAATGGATAATAAATGGTTAAGTAAGTTACAACTTATCATTTTCGACTCAAATCAAACCTAACCATTTTCCACCCTTAGAAAACATGAGCATATGGCCAAGACGACTTGTAAACCATTAGTTGACAAAACAAATCATAACTTTTGAGTAAAAACATGTATGCTGGAGCTTAGACTAATAATTGAATTTGCTATGAAATGAACATGAGAAATTTCAAAAAGGTTCTACATGTCTTATATTTTACATGTTAGAAAATTCATACTTGAATGCTAGTACTTCAACAACCTCTGCATCAATAAGAAGACAAAAGACAAAAGACAAACAAAGTAAGATTTACACTACTAATAATATGATAGAGGCATTCTACAAAATATAGAAATATAACATGGTACTTAAGGCATCTACTCCTATCTCTTCTTTTGCATCTCTGATAACTGCAGTGAAAAAATCCTTACACTGTAGGTTCCAAACCCTGTTTCATGATTCTAACTAAACTGGATTTTGAATTTGAACATTAGGGGGGCAAATAACATTTATATATATCTTTAGATGCCTCAAACAGATAGATTTTATACAGATAGAACATAAAAGATATGGGTAACATAATAGCATATGCAGAAATTTGACTAATGTTTGGCTATAAGAAATAATAATTAGATTGATCTTTTATAAGCAATGTGGTACATACCATCTAGAAAGGAAAATTAATAAATTTTTAGTAAAACAAAAGGAAAAGTAAAAGATTCTGGAAACTATCTAAATGCCATCTTGCTCTTAACACAGTACAGAAAATATCAAAACTTTCAAACTAAAAGTTGAAATAAAGAAAAGAAAACTAGATATTTGAATTTCAAACACTTATAATTTAAACAAATGAATAAAGCATACACTTACCATAAAAACTATTTTCAGCCTATCTTAAAGAGTTTTAAATTTTTAGGGAATTGGTGAGTGATGGAATATAGTTCAAGAGGAAGAAAAAATACATGCACAAAATATTTCATGAGAAAATTAAAAACTTACAAGTAGATGCGAAAAAATGTCTAGTCAGTAAAAGTTGACACTTATAATTTAAATTGTCAAACTTTACCTTAAGGACCTTCAATATACCTGCAAACTAGTAAAAGAAAAGAGACTCAGACAAATCATAATAGTTAAACTAGTAAAAGAAAAAAATGTCTAGTCAGTAAAAGTTGACACTTATAATTTAAATTGTCAAAGTTTACCTTAAGGACCTTCAATATACCTGCAAACTAGTAAAAGAAAAGAGACTCAGACAAATTATAATAGTTAAACTAATTATTATTAAAATTGTTAATGAAATAAAGGCGGATGGAACTATGACATAGTTATCAGACATAATGACAATGTTTTGGTTAACATCAGAAACTCAAAACAACAAAAAGAAAAATTAATTGCAAAACCACAGGCTTTACATTAAGATCTCAATGAATATAATGTAATCAAAATTATCAACTTCAAGTTACACACAAGTGAGTGATTTTGAAGTGCTTGACATGGAAAATGAGATCAGGAGTTCTTAATTATCTATAAACACTCATACCATGCATCTTCCTATCTAAGAAAGCATCAGCCTAGTGGTTCTCATCAACAATAATACTATATTAAAAAAATTAATTTTCTCATTTCATATTTTTAGTGCCCAATTTAAAAGGAATTTACTTCTTTCGTTTGTTTTGAACAAAAAAAGTGAAGTGACAATAGATAGATACAAAGCGATTGAGAAGGAGAAGGCACAAAAACCTTATCAAAAGGGCACAGGGGAAATGAGCATAAAATTTTTTCCCTTAAACATGTTATCATATGGAAATATATCAAGTATGGGGAAGAGAAAAAGGCAAATAGAGCACACTTGAACCTTGACATCATTCATCTCAACTTCAAGACATATATATGAAAAATATTTTCATTTTTCATCCAAATTATGCCTTAAAGTTTCCTTAGGAAATTTAATTCTTTCAAAATTGATGAATCTTACCTTCATCAGAGCAAGAGTGTTAGGAAAAAGAAAAAGAAAATTAAACAACAATAACAATAACAACAACAACTAGGAAGCATTGTTGACAACACAATATTCCAATTTGATAAAAAATGAAAAGAAAAGGGAAAAATGAACACTCACTTTGGTCAAGATAAAATCGAATCAAATCCTAAGTCTGGCTAAAAGTTATAAATCACAACCATGAAAACAAGAATGAAATGGAAAAATCATCTGTACCTAAGAAGTGAAATTCTAAATTGAAACCCTATAATAAAGTATAACCAAGAAATTCCAAATCAAAGAAAAATAAAAAATGAAATGGCGAAACACATATACCTATAAAGCAAAATGAGAGATGTAATGAAGGAGAAATTGAGGACATATTCTACTCTACCACATCAATATTGGTCGATGATGATGATGGCATGTGGTCTTAGATGTTTAGTTTGATGGAGATGAGCATGGCTTTATATGTTAAGATACAAAGAAGTGCAAAATAGTTAAGGAGAAGAGAATGATACATAAATGGATTTAGCACTTTAGAAATAGATTTAGCAACGGAATGATGTTGCTAAATTTTGCAACAGACTCAATCCCTTACTAAATTCACAGTTACATTAAAAAAAATGGATACAAGCTTTGACGCTTTAGAAGGCACTAAAATGGTATTTTAGCAATGGATTTAAAAATGCATTTCTAGAATTTGTTGCTAAGTTATGGTTTTTTGTAGTGATTGAAGGAAAAAGATAGGAAGTAGAGATTGCTGCGTATTTTCGCAAGTGTACGAATCGTTCAAGTAATAAAGTGTACAAAATTATGGATATCGAACCCATAAGGAATGGCGTTACTAAGTACCGAAATTGACTAATCTTAATTTTAACTGAAAACCAAATTGTTGAAATTATTTAAGAGGCAAATTAACTTACAAATAAATGTAAAGAACACAATTGAATGTTGTTCACAAATGATTAAAAAAGTTAAGGCATTTGATTTTGCTGAATCAATTAAATCCGATTTCAAGTCATGTTATATGAGAATCAAAGCTAAAAGTGATGGTTGAAAAACCCAAACTTATCTAATACTCTCTCTCTCGAGTTATATTAGAATTACTTATCTATGATAATCAACTATATTTCTATGAAGATTTAATCACAAACAAGCACATTATGATCTATGGAATTTCTAGAATAACCACATACATCATGCATTAGTTCTCACACTCGCATTCAACATATGGTATTTATCACAATAAGCATTCATTACACATCTCCTCTCGGTCTCAATATAATGCAATAAATCATCTAAATATTGGCCAGAAATCTAGAAGCATTAAGCATGGAAATAAATACTCAACTTGAAAGCAATGAACTCATATAAACATAACCAAAGAAATCAGAGTTTCTTGATTCAACTACATCATAGCCATAGAAAAAATGAATTAGTTCATAATGGAAATAAGAACAGCTATTATCTCAACTGAATACATCAATACAAATTCGGAATAAACTGCAGAAAAATCAAGTTAAGGAGAAGAGATGAAGAACTCTTGGAGATGAACACTTGGCAGCAACAATGGTGATGATCCTTCAAGATTATCCAAGCTTTCTCTCCAAAATGGCTTTCTCTCCTCCAAAAACACCTCTCCTTTGTCTATTTCGCCGTCCCCTCTTTTTTGCACCTTATGGTATTTATAGGTCTAGGGTTTTGGGGGCAATTTTGGAACAAAAGTTATAGAAAACGCGTTTTCTGACGAAACTCGCCGCCGGTGAACGTATTCTCGCCGCGGCGAGATTTCTGGAAAATAAACTCGCCGCGGCGAGATTTTTGCTCTGTAGTTCTCACCGACAGCGAGATGCATTTGGCCGCCGGCGAACCAATTTGGCCGGCGAAGAACATAATCTCGCCGGCGGCCAGATTTAAATCTGTCATACGCGCTCTCGGGAAAAATTGTTGTAGCATTCTCGCCGCGGCCAGAATATTCCCTTCCACCCAATTGATGTTAAAACTAAACAACTGAGAAATAAGAATATCCCTTTGGTTAAAGTGGTCCATAAGGGACTATCCTCTGAGGAAGCAACTTGGGAGATGGAAGAAGAAATGAAGAGGACCTATCCACATATATTTGAATAAGGTATGTTAAATTTTGTGGACAAAATTTTTTTAGGGGGAAGGAAATGTAACATCTTAAGCCTATAATAAAGTTAGATAAATTTAAGAATAAGTAGAAAATACATATGACAAGTAATTAAGATGCTTAGTTATGTGACTATAAGGCAAGTATAAAATAGGTGACATAGTTAATATTGAATCATATAAATAAAATTCTTAGGATCATAATGGATGGATAGAGGACACAAATACATTTTTTTAAGACATTACTAATCTAGGATTAGTAATAAATTAAGACATATATGAACAATAATTAAAATGTGTAGTTGTTTGACAATAAAGTCTTTATCAAATATATGGTACCTTTTCATGGTTAGAAGTAATATAAATAAAAATATTTTGAGCATAAATGAGAGGAATAGGATACAAATATATTCCTTAGGATGCTACTAATTTAGGATTAGCAACATAATAAGGAAGGCAGAAGCATTACGTGATGCTATATATATATTTCCTCTCACCTCCACCATGCATATCATAATATATATTTGCATATGCAAAAGCAAAAGCATTACATGATGTTATATATATAGATATATTTCCTCTCACCTCCACCAAGCATATCATAATATATATTTACATATACAAAGTAGAAGCATTACGTGATGCTATATATAGATATATTTCCTCCAACCTCCACCATGCATATCATAATATATATCTGCATATGCATGCACATGGGACTTGGAATAGCAGAATCATGCCCATCCTTGCTCCATAAAGCAAATAGAAACATGCCCACCATCTGCTGCATAAGGCAGTAGAATCACGCCCACCTTGCTCCATAAAGCAAACAGAAACACGCCCACCATCTGCTCCATAAGGCAGCAGAATCACGCCTACCCTTGCTCCATAAAGCAAGAAGAAACATACCCCACCATCTACTCCATAAGGCAGTAGAAACATGTCCCACCATCTGCTCCATAACGCAGCAGAATCATGCCCACCCTTTGCTCTATAAGACAAGCAAAAGCACTCATGCATGCAAGTTATGTGGCAGCATATGTTTTCCTTTTACATGTTATGCATATATTTTCACCCACCCCCACTATGCATATTATAATATATATACATACGCATGCACTTACGTGCAGAAGCAGCAAGAAACCTATTTCCCTACCCTACAGAACCCTGGGAATCCCTACAACCGTAGCAGCCAGCATCTTGCATTTCGGTAAAAGGGCAGTTGAATCACACCAGCCTTGCCTCACGAAAGCAACAGAAAAGAGAGAGGGAAGGTAGCATAAAACTTAAGAGACAAGAGGAAGAAAGAGAGAGAGAGCATCTAGAAAGAAGAAGAAAAAATCTGATAGAAGAGGAAGAGAGAGAAAGAAACCAGAAAATATTGAGAGTTCCTTCTTCCTTCTTCCCTCACCATAAGGCAGTGAGAATGAGAGTGAGGACTGCAATTTGAAGCTTTTCTCACCCCATATTTTGTACAAAAAATGTAGCTGAGTTGCAAGGAAAACCAAGAGGAGAAGCAAGCTAAAAATTGAGAGCCATAGGAGTAGGTTTGCACAAGGTAAGTTTTCCTTCTTGTTAAAATCTGGTTTAGAGCTTATTAGGCTAATTTTAGGATGAATTTCTGGCTAATAATTATATAGAATATGAAAAAATATTCAACATAGAAGTTGTAGCCCTATGTCTTAGATTTCCATATCATTTGTAATCACATAAATTGGATTTAAAATGAGAGATTTATACTCTAGGGAGTGATGCGAGGTCAGAATCGGGTCTAGAATTCAGACTGGTGAGAATAGCTTCATTTTTTCGAATTTCTGGGACTAACTTATGAGGAATATGAAGACATGATTAACATTAAAATGTAGATTTATTTCTCACGGTTACATAGCCACTGGAATCACCCAATTTTGAGTCCATATGAGTGAGTTATGGTCTGTTTAGTGAGTAAAGATCATAGAGCACAGAAGGGTTAGGTTTGAGAACACAAAAACCTTTTTGTGCCTGAAAATATTGGCTCATTAAATTGAGTAAATGGACTTTAAATTCTCTAATTTTTGGTGATAGAATTCTTAAAATGTTCATAATCAATTCTGGAAATTTTCATGATTTTTGAGAACCTACAACTAGGCCTTTTGCAATCAAAACAGTGTTGAGAACAATCTGCTGGACAGCTTAGGCTATTGATGGAAATACTAAACATTGAAGGGGTTAGATGTTGAATTTTCATATGAAAATTTCATGACAAGTTAGAGGGATCCTAATTAAGGATCTCAACAAATTTTATAGAATTATGGGAAGGTTAAGGTACATAACAAAATATAGGAATTTGGTGGGATAGGAAGTGAGCCAGAACAAACCATAACTAGGGACAACCTTTAAATCTTGGGTTATTCGAGGGGTCAAATGAATTAATTTTTACTTGAAATTATTATGGTGATTATAAAACATATTTATAATGCTTCATGTAAAATATTACGTATTTTGAAGAAGTTTTACCAATCCAAAGGAATTCAAAACAGAATAGAAATAGAACTGAAACCAATCTGCACTGTTCTAAGTTATGGAGGTAGTTCTTGGGGTTGAATGGAAGAGTTAAGGGCTGAGAGAATCAAGAAATAAAATACACATGTAAAGGTACCTCCATACAAAATTTTAAAATTTTTAGAGAACTTGTTTCATATTTAATAATAACCCCAATTCTTAACAGAATTACAGTTTTATTTTGGGGAGCAGAAGCTCTTAAACTAGAGACTTATGATTTTAGGTGCAATTATTCATGCATTAACCAAAAGCTCTTATATGTTTTAGTTTGATTGCTGGTAGTAACCTTGGCAGCCTTGGAAAGGAAGTGATTGTGCTGGAGCTGAGGTAGCTAGCTTTTCCTTAAAACACTCTTTATGTTTATGAACTTAAATTTATCAATTTTCACTGGTTGCCTAACTTTTATGTTATGATGAATGATGGTCTAAAGATATGTTATGTATGCATTCTCGGGAATTAAGGGAGTTCCCAAAGTGTGCCAAGTAAGCCCTATTTCCCCCACGTATTGGCCAATAATAGGAGATGCATAACCCTGTTGCAGGTATAGGACTGTATTGGGTAAGTAGACCAAAATGTTATGGGTCTCTAGTGTGACCAAGATGATGTATGTATGTATGTTTGGTCAGTGCTTATGTTTTAGTAAAATAAGTTGATATATTTTAAGGAATAGAATGTATACTGTTCTTTTGAAAATTTTACTAGCTATTGAGATTATCATCTCATTTTTTTTATGTCCACATAATCACAATCCAAGTACTCCAGCAAGAAGTGAGCAACAGGGGTCTTAAGATTGAATCATCTGATTATGGATTTTATTTTCTTTAGTTGTGTAATATATGTGGGATGGCCTAGATGAGTGCTAATTCCCTTTTAGATAGCTTATAATGTGATGTAATATAAGTTATGGGCTGTACCCTTTTTGTTATGGTATAAGATCATTTTTGCTGTAAGTAATGCATATCATGCCTAGTTAGTTGCCTATAAGTAATTGAAATTTGAAAATGCTTGGAATAGCTTGAAGCACTTTTATGCTTATCCAAGAAAGATAACAAACAATATAAGTGAATAGGTTAATTTATGGACTAGGTAGACATTGCTAGAAATTTATAAAAAAAATGTATAATACTAAATTATCTTAGGTGGAATCTTCTATGATGTGGATGTATAAAATAAGATGCTAGTTAGTAAGGTGTGACATGCCCTCATTCTGATGACTGATGCTTTGAGGTTGAACGTCATCCCTATATAACACCACTACAAGATCGTTCACATCCTCAATGTGAACAAATGAATTATGTTTAACCTCCTCTTGTTGGTAAGCATCTTCGACAAACAATGGTTCATCGTCATTATCTTCACGAGGTATGTTAAAAAGGTCACAAGGATTTGTTTTCACAACAACAACCAAATATTGATCGATCGTGTCATCTAAATAGAATACGTGTTCTGCTTGATATGCTATGACAAATGGTTCATTTGTATTTAATGAACAATGAGTATTAACACTTGTGTATCCATATCTGTCAACTTTATATCCTCTTTCTAAATAAGCAACATCCCACCAATGACACTTAAAAAGATATATTTTACTTTCTCCTAAGTAAGAAAGCTCATAGATATCTTCAATGACAACATAATATTCTTTCTGAGGATTTGAATAATCTCCCTTCACTAAAATGCCACTATTTTGGGGTTTTCTTTTAGATTCACGATCTCGAGTATGAAACCTAAATCCATTGATAAAAAATGTTGTATACCTACATACAATTCTTTGAGGACCCATAGCTAAGATTATAAACTCATTGTCTCATTTCCATTGTGAAGCTAGCTTCATAACCTATTAAAAATTATAAAACATCTAGAGGTTATGACATTGACAATAACATATTGCATTGTAGGCGTAATTGAAAGACACTTACTTGGTTATTAAACCATTGCAAAAACTCTGAGATGTGCCTCGAATTAACATTTGACGTATGTGCTTGAAGCTTATTTTTATGCTCTCTACAACACGTCATTTCATCCAATTGAGTTTAGTCTATTAACAATTTAATTGCTAGTAAAATATTGTACACTTACTCTATGAACGGCTAAACTTTTTCACAATTTTGTAACACGTATAGACATGCTTGATCAAATTCTTTGTTAGATAAAGTAATCAATTTGGCAGCACCTCTTGGTTGCCCATTCTTGTCAAATATTGACTCCCCACAAGCTCTCATGTTCCCATCATCATTCCTTGGAGCTTTATTAAACTTTTTTAGAATATTGCTCAAATTTCTTGAGCAGAATGTGAGGCTTTCATCAGCTAAATAGCCTTCAGCGATTGAGCCTTCGAGATGAGCTTTGTTACGGACATATGATTTTAGTGTGTGTAAATACCTACGAATGTGAATTGAAATAAATGTTATATATTAATAAATGAAACTTAAGCCCAAGTATTGGTCACATTGTTACCTTTTAATTGGATACATCCATCGATATTGAACAAGGCTAGCAATCTTTGCCTCTCTTGCCAAATGAACTAGCAGATGAACCATGACATCGAAGAATGCTAGAGGGAACACAATTTCTAGTTTGTACAAGGTCATGGAAATTTGGTTTTAAATGGAATTCAAGTCTTCCATTGTTAAATACTTCGAGCAAAGAATTTTAAAAAATTATGCCAACTCTATTATAGGATCACTCACCTCCTTGGGCAACAATCCGCATATTGCAATTGGAAACAGTTTTTGCAACAATATGTGATGGTCATGACACTTCAGTCCAAATATTTTTCTTTCTTCAACATTGAAACACCTTGAAATATTTGATGAGAATGCATCGGGAACTATTAACTGGGCCAAAAATTTACATACTTTTAACTTTTCTAGTACTGATGGCACATAAGATGCTGCCGGTAGCAAAATATTGTCTCCACCTTCAATAGGATGTAAGCTTGGACTTATTCCCAAGTGCACTAAATCATATCGACTTTTTACTGTATCCTTCGTCTTTCCTGCCATTCCTATTACCGTAGATAAAAGTATGATTTCCAAGCAATGGAGTCAGTTGGATGCCTTAACACACCGTCATCAACACGTTCATTCTTATGCCACCTCATATCTTTAGCAGCATCTCTTGCCATATACAATCTTTGCAATCTAGGCTTTATTAAAAAATATCGCAACACCTTGTGTGCTTCTTTCTTACCTTTTTCCCCATTTAATTTCCATTTGGACAAATTGCACGTAGGGCATAATTGTACATTAGCATATTCTTGCCTATATAGAATGCAATCATTTTTACATGCATCTATTTTGATGTAGTCTAACCCTAAGTCTTGAATAACTCTCTTGACCTCGTAGTAGGAATTTGGTACTTGGGCACCATCTAGCAATATTGCTTTAAATAAATCCAACAACATATCTACAGATTTATTTCTCCAGTGATTAAGACACTTTCAGATTGAGTAGTCTAACAATAAATGACAACTTTGACGCCATCTCACAATTTGGATATAGCTCTATTTCAGCATCTTCCAACAATTAGTAAAATTTCTTTGCTTGCAAAATTAGCTCTTCCCTATTTTCTACATAAGTATTCATATCATCCGTGTTAGCAACTCCATATGTATCGTGTATCATTCTAATTATATCATCCTCTTCAACGTTAGTATCATGGGGGAGATATGAAAATGTCTCTAAGAATTCTTCATGAAGATCCCAAACCTTATAAGACTGCCAAAATCCATTATTCAATAGGTCAAACCGTACTTCGCATCTCAATTTGAACATTGTGTTTCTACATTTTTACATGGGCACCTAAGTTTTCTACCGGCTCTTAATTGATTGTATGCCCATGCAAGAAAATTATCCACCCCTTGTATATACCTTGGATCAGCTCTATTTCAAATATTCAACCAACTTTTGTCCATAATGTTTCCTACAAAATTAATTGGGATGAAAGTGAGCAATTGAAATAGAAAGTGAGCAAAGTACTTGGACAAGATAAAATGTATGTATCTTGCTACAATGGGATGAGACCATATTAACCATGTTAGCTACTGTCGAAGACCTCTCTGATCTCCCTCAAACAATCAATCAAAAGGAAGTGTGTGTTATGAGAAGTAATTAGGTGTTAAAAAGGCAATCAAGTGTGCATGTATTTGGTAAACAAGTTATATTTATATATATAACTTCTTCAGCAAAACTATACATCCTACTTGAAGCATTTGTCATAGTTGGATCATATTATGGGGTAAATGATTTTGGAGGTTTTGATGTTGTAAAGCACTTGGAGGAGAACTTGAACTTAACTAATTTTTTTCTTGGAGTTCAAAAGTACAAAAGCCCTGAATCATGACACTATATAAAGGCATGCTAACTTTATATTCTGACCTTTTAGGCTAGTAAAGAAGGTGAACTCACACACGATGAGACAACAATTATCAATGGAGCACTAGATCTGACTGATAAGGTGGCTACTATTGTGAAGAATAACATTTTGATAGCTTTATCTCTTTTCATTTATCTGTAACAAAGACTCGAATAGATGCCATTTATTTGTAGACCATAAATGGCTCTATGTTGTGTGTATTTTATAATTAACCGCAAGCGCACGGCGTAGCTGTAGCTAGTCCAGGGAGTACAGGTCGTATCCCACATAAAACAATGTCAATTACTAGAATAATGCAAAATATGCTATCTAAATCAATTTAATGCGATATAAAGTTTGTCATAATTAAACTAACAAGTAATTTGATTAATAAAAGCCTAGGGTTCAGGTTCACCACACTTATGATATTCAACATCCAACTTGTACCTCTAATTGCAATTATCTAGGTAGTTAGGGATGGTTTAACCTTAATTAATTAGCAACCTCTTTCAAGCATTACTAATCGTACCTAGGTTGATCCAATTTTCTACTTTCGTGGTTCTTAGTTTAACTTAGGTCCATTAAATTCTATGCCAACCATGGAATACAATTAATCGGTTTTCTCATGCCTACTAATTGATTCATTCCTAGAGAACCTTAAAATACTTTCGTCATTAAGATATCCCTAATTAACTATTAGGTTCCAGTATTAATCTTCACCTTTCAGTTCATCAATTAATATCCTAAGATGTGATAAAACGTTGGTCATACATTCATCAACTCATATAATCAAATGCATAATAGCTAATCCTAATTAACCATGGATAACACAATTAGGGTTCCAATAATTCAATTAGCACAATGTATTATCTCATCATAAGTGGGTTTACCGAAACCCTAGATCAAATCTACTCAAGCATGATAGAAAGATAAATCATAATCAAATTCATTAAAGTAATCATCAATGTTCAATACAAACCAAGAGAAAGAGTAGAAGTAGATATGAGTGTAGAGATAGAAAGATAGAACCTAAATTGCTAAATGTAAAGAATAAGAGATATATACTTGAATCAATCTCAAATCTATTCTAAGAACATAAATTAAACATTAATCCTAGTAAAAACCTAATCTAATGGTGTTTCCTAAGCCTAAAACTGAGTAAAAGAAGGTCTGAATGCGTTTGGATGTCTTTTGCTGCATTTCCCCCCTCAATATGTATCAACTTGGCTGCTCAAAATCCTAAAAATCACATGCTATATAGACCCAAAGGACGGCCATCCTTCGGGCTGGAATTTGGGGCTTTTCTGCATCTTTCGCCTAGAGCACGGCTTGGTCGTGCTTCAAGCACACCAAGCACGACCTGGCCATGTTGGGGGCTTCCTTGCTCTTTTCTTGCCAATTTTTGGTGTGTTGCCTCCTTGCTTCCTCCTTAGCATGTTCCAAATCCATATGACACTTCTCATGGGTGTTTTCCCTTGCTTCTTGGCCTCTTTTGCTCTCCTACAAACATAAAACAAACCAAAGCAGTATCCAAAGCAAAGTATAACCAAAAGCATAGAAATAACCACAAGTTTACCATGAATTAAGGAATAAAATATAACCACTAAACACTCAAATTTCCCCTTTATAAACTCCCCTATACTTAAACCTTTGCTTGTCAAGCAAATAACATGTTATATCAAAAGGAAGGGAGATGATGCATAAAAATTTTAAATAACAGATAAATGCAATACAGGAAATTCTTCACTCAATCAATGTACACACAATAGATATATGAATAGACATTTATTAGATAATCTTTTTCCTTCTAAGACTAAACCAAAATTTCCTTATTATATATCTGCTTCTATTAATACCATTGAATGTATGCATCTAATTGATTTTCAAGCACTCAAGTAGGCCACCTCATCCTTTATATCTCCCTATGTTGCCTTATCCTTATTTTTTTTCACTCAATTTCTTTTATTTCTCATCATCATTTTTTTTCTTTTGTCTATTTCATTCATCATCATTTTTTTCTTTTATAGAAATATGCTGTGAGTGCATTTTATGGTCCATCTCACTAGGATAAAGGCAGTTAGGTACTCATACTAGGGCCTTTTTGGTGCCTTGAAGTGGTACTTAGAGTGAAAACTTTTTGGGTGTTAAATTCCCTCATTCTTCACCTCTCCCAGCCTTCACACTCTCCTAGTGTCAAAAATCAATAAAGGTATACAATTCAAAGCACAATAGGAGAGATATTTTTCAAAAAAGTAGAGGTTTAATGCTAGAAGAGAAAGACTAAAATTTAAACTACCTATTTCATACCCTATTGTGCATCACATGTTCATAAACTAAAATCAACCAATATTACGCTAATATATCTCTCAAATAGCAAACTATATGATTATATGATGAAACAATATATATTCAGCTTATAAAACCACAAGCCTAGAGTCTACTCCCCCATGCTTAAACTTGACATTGTCCTCAATATCAGTAATAACTGAAAGTACAGGCAAAGGAAGAAGTAACTTACTTGCTTAAAGGTCTTCTGAAAGAGGTAGAGGTGGGTTCTTGTTGAAGTGCCAATTGTACCATGCTTTCATCCGCAACAGGTATGTCAGATTTAAGTAATGTAGTAATTTTGAATTGGAGCTCAAACCATGGTCAATAAGTCCAAAATTAAGGAGCATGGGATTTTAAATTCAATTCAAGGAAAATGGCAAATTTAGGGTAAGATGATCTAGGTTAACAACCAAGCCATAAATTGCATCAAGAAAAGTAATTCAGAGGAATATTCCAGTCTAACCATCAGGGAAATTCAATCCAGATAAAAGAAATTAAGCATAAAGAAAAGGTTAAAATTATACCTTGAGGGAAGCTATAATGGTGATGCCAATAGTAGATGGCTCTTTTCCTCCTTTTTTTTACCTGGAGCACGGCCGTGCTTCACAACACAGCCCACCCGTGCTTAGCACTTGAATTCCAAAATTCCTTGATTTGGTCTGTGTTGGTAAACATGAGTGAAGGGTGCTTGGTCTAGGCCTGGGGCACGGTCGTGTCTTGTGACACGTCATGCCTGTGTTTGACGCTGGATCCTCCAATTCTTCGAAAATTGCTGTAGTTTTTAAACCTTTTCAATTTCCCTTGATTTTCATTCTTTATTTCAACTTTGGGCATATGGGAATAGACCTATAAATCATATGGAAACACTCATTAAACTATAACCTAAGAAATCAACTAAAATTAAAGATAAAAACTAAACTAAAAGCTAGAAAACAAAACCAAAAGAAACTTAAAATTTAAAATGTGGGTTGCCTCCCACAAAGCGCTTGTTTAAAGTCTTTAGCACGACTCTCTTTTCATGCTTTCCACTCAAGGAAGCTTGAAGAGAGTTTTAATGACTCTCTTTTTAATCCATTGCCTCTTAGTATGATACTTGAGGCTTTGCCTAAGGTCCTTCAAAGATCCTCTTGGTTTATTCTTTTCCTCTTGTTTGATATAAACAAAAGAACTTTCCATAGAGCATAACTCAAGTGGGTTAGAAGGAGGAAAATTTGTGATATAATCATCCATATTTGGTTTACATAAACCAATCATACAACAAGATTCATATAGAGATGGGGGGTTCATTGTATCATTCAAATTAAATTCTATTTTTTTCACCCCCTACATTTAAAGAAAGCTTTCCATCTCTCACATTTATATTGGCACCAGCCATAGCTAGGAAAGGCTTTCCAAGAATGATGGGGATTTTATCATCTTCCTCCATCTCTAAAATAACAAAATCAACTGGTATGAAAAATTTACCTACCTTTAGAGGGACATCCTCTAATATACCTACCGAATGCCTGATAGATCGGTCAGCCAAATAAAGAGATAGAGTGGTAGGCTTCAAGTCACCCATTTGAAGTCTCTTGCAAGCTGAAAGTGGCATGAGGCTGACACTTACTCCAAGGTCACATAAGGCACTGTCAATCTTCATGTCTCCTATAGAGCAAGAAATGGAGAAGCTTCCAGGATCCTTAAGCTTTTGTGGCAACTTATTTTGAATTAAAGCACTGGATCCCTCTGTCAGTGCCACAACAATATGCTATTCAATTTTCCTCTTATTTGAGGGGATTTCCTTCAAAAACATTGTATAAGAAGGTATTTAGGAGATGGCTTCTAGGAATGGGATATTGATATTCAGTTTCTTTAGCACATCTAGAAACCTCCCAAACTGCTTTTTTAACTTAGCCTGAATCAATCTTTGAGGAAAAGGGATTGATGGCTTGTAAGGTGTAGGAGCCACATATTTGGGCTCTTCTTCCTTCTTTTCCTCTTCTATTTGTTCCTCTTCTCTTCTCTTCTCAAATGTAGCCTAAGGATCATCTTCTTTTACCTCTCCTTTTCTCTCTAATTCAGCCAATTATTTACCACTTCTCAGGGTAATGGCATTACAGTGCTCCCTAAGATTCTCAGTTTGACCTGGAAGTCTGTCAAAGTTCCTATTAGAATGGCTCGCCTGCTGTGCTATCTGAGTTTCCAGCATCTTACTATGAGTAGCAAGCGAGTCAACTTTAGAGGCTAAATCCTTTATGGCCTCATTCATTGAGTGGTGTTGGGCTCTGAATTTGTCATTTTGTTTACTCTGTGTGGTGATGAAATTTTCCATCAGAGCCTCCAAATTTGACTTAGCCTGTGGAGGGTGATTGAATGGCCTTTGATTTTGGAACCCAGGAGGTTGCCTAAAATTATTTTAAGGCTGATTCACATTAGGCTTATATGAAAGATTCGAGTGGTTCCTCCAACCTGGATTGTAGGTGTTGCTGTAGGGATTGTTTTTCTGATTATTGATCACAAAGTTCAACTGTTCACAATCATGAGGTGCAGAATTTCCAAGTTAACAATCACTGGCCACATGGCCAACACACCCACAGATATCACATGTAGAAGATAAAGAAGAACCAACAGCATTGATGGTCAATTTATCCAACTTTTGAAATAATGCATCAACTTTAGAAGTGAGATGATTAAAAGCATCTACTTCATGTATACCTACTGGTTTTCTTGGCTGCCTTTCACTAGACTAAGAGTAGTGATTTTGAGCCATATCTTTAATTAACTCATAGGCTTCATCAACTATTTTGTTCATAATGGCACCTCCAGCTGCAACATCCACAGACATACGAGTGCTGTAAATTAGTCCATTGTAAAATGTATGGACTACAAGCCACTTCTCCAACCCATAGTGTGGGCATATTTTGAGGAGCTCTTCAAATATTTCCCAAGCTTCATATAAAGACTCATCATCTTTTTGAGCAAAGGTAGTGATTTGATTCCTAAGATGGGCTGTCTTGCTTAGTGGGAAATACTTGGCTAAGAATGCTTGAGAAAGCTGTTGCCAAGTGATGATGGACCCTGATGGAAGAGAATGCAGCCATGCACGAGCCTTGTCCCTTAAAGAAAACGGGAACAATCTCAGTCTAATGGCATCTGATGATGCTCCATTCATCTTCAGTGTGTCGCAGTACTCCAAAAACACTGAAAAATGGAGATTAGGGTCTTTAGTAGGTGACCCTCTAAATTGGTTCTACTGAACCATCTATAAAAGAGAAGGCTTCAGCTTGAAATTGTTGGCCTCTACGATTGGTCTGACGATACTTAAATTAAGGCAATGAGTATCAGGGGCGGTAAAGTCCTTAAGAGATCAGTTATCTCTCTCTGCCATGGTAGGTGCAGAATTTTCTTGATGCTGTCTTCTTCTTATTCTTCATAGTGTGCGTTCAATTTTCGGATCAAATTCAGCGACGAACACACGTTCTCTTCGCATAAAAGTGAAACACACCTATAAAGGAAGAAAATAAGCAAAAATTAGCAAGATAAAATTATGCAAAAAAATTTAAATAAAGTGATCTAGTCTAGCTATTTCACAATATATCTAATATTGACAATTGCTCCACGGCAACGGCGCCAAAAACTTATTGTGTGTATTTTATAATTAATTGCAAGCGCACGGCATAGTTGTAACTAGTCCGGCGAGTACGGGTCGTATCCCACATAGAACAATGTCAATTACTAGAATAATACGAAATATGCTATCTAAATCGATGTAATGCGATAGAAAGTTTATCACAATTAAACTAACAAGTAATTCAATTAATAAAAGCCTAGGGTTAGGGTTCACCACACTTATGATATTCAACATCCAACTTGTACCTCTAATTGCAATTATCTAAGTGGTTGGGGATGGTTTAGCCTTAA
Source organism: Gleditsia sinensis (assembly GCA_037074535.1). Classification (NCBI taxonomy): domain Eukaryota; kingdom Viridiplantae; phylum Streptophyta; class Magnoliopsida; order Fabales; family Fabaceae; genus Gleditsia; species Gleditsia sinensis. The sequence goes on from CM073469.1 coordinate 30,218,953, forward strand.
TTAATTAGCAACCTCTTTCAAGCATTACTAATCATACCTAGGTTGATCCAATTACTTACTTTCGTGGTTCTTAGTTTAACCTTGGTCCATTAAGTTATATGCCAACCATAAAATACAATTAATTGATTTTCTCGTGCCCACTAATTGATTCATTCCTAGAGAACCTTAAACTACTTTTGTGATTAAGATATCCCTAATTAACTATTAGGTTCCAGTATTAATCTTCACCTTTCAGTTCATCAATTAATATCCTAAGATGTGATAAAACGTTGGCCAGACATTCATAAACTCATATAATCAATGCATAATAGCTAATCCTAATTAACCATGGATAACACAATTAGGGTTCCAATAATTCAATTAGGACAATGTATCATCGCATCATAAGTGGGTTTACCGAAACCCTAGATCAAATCTACTCAAGCATGATAGAAAGATAAATCATAATCAAATTTATTAAAGTAATCATCAATGTTCAATACAAACCAAGAGAAAGAGTAGAAGTAGAGATGAGTGTAGAGATAGAAAGATAGAACCTGAATTGCTGAATGTAAAGAATAAGAGATACACACTTGAATCAATCTCAAATCTATTCTAAGAACATAAATTAAACATTAATCCTAGTAAAAACCTAATCTAATGGTGTTTCCTAAGCCTAAAACTGAGTAAAAGAATATCTGAATGCGTCTAGATGTCTTTTGTTGCATTTCCCCCTCAATATGTATCAACTTGGATGCTTAAAACCCTAAAAATCACGTAATGTACGGACCCGAAGCACGACCGTGTTCTAGGACACGGCCTGGCCGTGCTTCGAGCTGGAATCTGGGGCTTTTATGCATCTTTCACCCAGAGCACGGCTTGGCTGTGCTTTAAGCTCACCAAGCAAGGCCTGGCCGTGTTGGGGGCTGCCATGCTCCTTTCTTGCCAATTTTTGGTGTGTTGCCTCCTTGCTTCCTCCCTAGCATGTTCCAAATCCATATGGCACTTCTCATGGGTGTTTTTCCTTGCTTCTTGGCCTCTTTTGCTCTCCTACAAACATAAAACAAATCAAAGCAGTATCCAAAGCAAAGTATAACCAAAAGCATAGAAATAACCAGAAGTTTACCATTAATAAGGAAATAAAATATAATCACTAAACACTCAAATTTCCCTTTTATCACTCTATATACGAAGCAATAGAATAGGACTATAGTATGCAATCCTTGTTGTTTCTAGATGTGTTACTATTTGACCTCCTTTTCAGGCCCATTCATTGTTTCCAGAATGAAGATAACTTTAAAATCCAAATGTATCTATTTTACCATGCTTGTTCAATAAAGGAACGTAATTCTACATTATGTTGCAGACTGTAGAGAAGGCTATAACACCAATTGAATCTACGTTTTCCTTGGATGTTGATTCTAAATTGGACTGGTGAGTTGACTGAAATTTTCTGTTCATTGGATGAATCAATCTCATTCTTTTTCTTGTTCCTTTATTAACCTTGATCTGAGGGATGTTACAACTCTATAGTCTTGACAACATTATTCACAATCAAAGGAGTTTCATCATGGTTTACGAGAAACAAGATGGACTTTAAAGGCCATCCAGTTACCTTTCTTTTGTAACAACTCCATTTTTTTTTGTTTACATATATACATATATATAATTTCTTTTAAATTCCCATGAAGTCATTACCTTTATTTCACTCATAATAAAATTCAATTAATTTAACCAAGCATAATTAAGGTTTACACATCATTAATTAACAACATACGTACACAAATCAAACACATATATGTCTACATCTTATTCATCCATATTGACCAGTTCTGGGGATACAGGTGCGGGTGGTTACACCTTCACCGGGATCTTAGCCAACTCGACCACAAACACCTTATTAATTTATGGGATCTGTCCAACATAGAGTAACTCGATCCAACAAACACTTAGAGCTAGAGCCAAAGAAAAATATGCAAAACTAGTTTTCTAAACATGATATGGAAATAAAGTGAGAATTAAATCCCAATAGATTCAACAATAAATCACAATTATCGTCAATATAGATCATCATGTCATGTTTATATATATAAGCTACAACAAATATGTTAGGTCACATGAATGCACTTTATCTATGCACATGAAAATCATCCAATAATGACATGTATGGCATAAATAACTATTTTCATATTACCATATGGTAGCTATCAACTTATTTTCAAATAAAGCTACCCCTGTCAGGGTGAGTACTTTCTATACTCCGATACGGGCTTTTCTTGCTCCGTCCGACATGGAACATTTTTTCTTTCTTTTCTTATTAATATAACCATAGCTGTTGGTAGGGCGTCCCCTACTGGTTCACCACACAGACAACTAGGTTGATCGTGTTTATTTCTTTTCTTTTCTCATTAATAGTTAAAAATATGATTTCAATAACAAGTATGTTCATTATACTGACATGCCATAATTTTTTATCAAAATATAATCATTACCAAAAATCATTAGTAATCATGACATGAACATAATCTTCAAATATCACTTTATAAAATATTTTCATGTCAAAATTACACACTTAAGATGGTAAGGAGTTCATGCAATGGAAATGGCTATGGCATAAACTTAGTCATTTATTATTTTCATTTATAAGATTTTTTTTTAAAAAATATTATTTTAATCTCTTCATTTTTTTTATGCTTGGCCTCTAGTCACTTTTCTCCTACTTATATCATTTCCAACAGATGTTCTCACACATTTAATATGACATTCTTCTTCAATTGGGTTTCTATTAATATCCTATAGTTAATGAAGTTCATTTAGGGTAGAAAAATGTTGAAAATAAGCTTTACCAGCTTCCAACACGGCCTAAACGTATCCTATAACACAGCTTGGCCATTTCTTATAAAACAGGCATACTTTAGGCTTCAAAATGCCCATTCCAGCATAAACCACGGCTTGGTTGTGCCTTGGAACATGGCCATGCTATATGTTGTGTTATTCCCTAATGTAGGTTTTCGTCCTACCTGACCTTCTTTCACTAATCAGAGCATAAATACCTCATTTTAACACCGACTTAGGTCATCTTGGTGTCCATTTAAATATAAAACTATTATCTAAAACTATTATGTTGAACATTTTAATGAAATCTTAATTAATCTTGGTCATATTACTCCCTCAAGTTAAACGTTATTTCTTCTCGGGTATGTTCTAATCTTTACTTACTAATTTGACCATATCTCCCTTATATGAACTCCAAATTGAGTGATTCCAGTGGCTAAATTTCAGTTATACATATATCTATATTTTCTTTGCTAATACGTTATTTTAATACCCTACATAATTTTTCTATAAATTCAAACACATAAGCTTTTCTCATAGATTCTTCCTTGATTAATCATTTTCTGACCACTACTTACTAATCTGACCATATCTACCTCATACGGACTCCAAATTGAGTGATTCTAGTTGTTAAAAATCCGTGATACATATATCTAAAATTTTTATATTAACGATTTCTTTTCATTACTAACCGAGTTTTCTCAGAATTTGAAAAACTGAAGCTTCCCTAGTTACTCTGAAATCCAATTTCCTAACCAAACATTTTCTAAAGTTTTAATTCCTCATTTTATTATGTCCTCTTCCATTTTCTTCTTAATTTACATCCAATCATATTTCGTCAAATTTTACCCACATTTAAATATATAAAATAGCAGTATAAAAATTTTAAAATTTTATCACCCATAGCCATACCTATGCAGAACTTTCCACACCAACTCAAGTATTCAACCATACATAACTTGCAAGATCAACATGTAATATGATATAGCAAATCCATGGCCAATCATTCAGGAAACAAATATAGTAAATTTCATCAAAGTTCTAGGATCAAAATTTCATATAAATTGATGTGGGGGAAAGCCACAAACTCTCGATCTAGACACCAAACCTTGACATAACTCAAAGAAGACAACAATGGAGGTTAAATATGAAAATGGAAGAAAACAGAAATACAAGGAATAGAAGTAGAACCAATTCACACAATGGAACAACCCTTGTTCTATGAATCAAGAACTGAACCAAATGATGAAGAAACACTACCAGTACAACCTTACACAATGGCCATGGCAGCCAAGCACAAGGAGGAGGCTTATGGAGGCTTGAGAACAACAATCTCTAGGGAGATTGACACACACAAGAACAACTAAGCAAGATCAATCAACAATGCTCTCTTCTCTCAAAAGCACTCTTTTGATAGAAGGGAAAATTAGTTTGAGTTACAAAATGTCTAGCCTCTAAAAACATGCTAAGGAGGCCTTTTACAGTCCTAGAGCTGGCCCCCTTTCTGAAAAACGAAATACTAAAAATTAAATAAGGAAATTGTCTTAAAACACAAAAGACTAAAAGCAAAACGTCCAATCACTTCATGGAGTCTTCTCTTCACTCCTAGGGTCTTCACGAGCTGCAATGGCCACCATAGACTTGATGGATAGATCCTTGATAGATGGCTCGAAGAAGGCTGCTAACATGGAAGGCTCCTTGGACAAGAAAAAGGTTATCACCTTGTCCAATTCTTGTTGGATCTCCTTAGCCCTTGCCCTATTGATAGGACCTTCAAATGTAGGAACTTAAGGTGTAGGTGATCCCTCATCATCCTCCCCTTCTTGAAAAGGATTCGACCTCGAATCATCCAGCTCTTCATCATGTCCCTCATAAAGTGTAAGGTCTCCAACATTGAAGGTTGCACTCATGCTATACTCCCTGGGCAGCTCCAGCACATAAGCATTATCTCCAACTCTTTTCAGAACCTTGAATGGACCATCTCCTCTTGGTGAAAGCTTGGACTTGCGTTTTTCAGGGAAACACTCCTTCCTCAAATGAACCCAAACAAGATCCCCTGGTTTGAAGATCACTCTTCTTCTTCCTTGGTTTGCCTTGGCAGCATTGTACTCTCCCTTTTGTTGCAGCTTTGCCCTAGTCCTTTCATGCATCTCCCGAATGAACTTCACCTATTTTCCTGCATTGAAATCTGCTCATTCCTTCACAGGCAACGACGTAAGATCAAGTGAGGTTAAGGGATTCAAACCATAAACACACTCAAAAGGACTCAGAGAAGTAGAAGAATGAATAGCCCTATTATATACAAATTCTACATGAGGTAATGCATCTTCCCAAGCCTTCATATTCTTTTTAATGATAGCCCTTAAGATGGTTGTGAGAGTCCTATTGGTCACTTTAGTTTGACCATCAGTTTGTGGATGACTAGAAGTAGAAAATAACAATCTAGTCCCTAGTTTTCCCCAAAGAGTTTTCCAAAAATAGCTAAGGAACTTCACATCCCTATCACTCACAATAGTCCTAGGCACTCCATGTAACCTAACTATTTCCCTAAAGAACAAGTTAGCTACATTAGAAGCATCATCAGTCTTATGGCAAGCAATAAAATGGGCCATCTTAGAAAATCTATCAACAACCACAAATATAGAATCTCTCGCCTTCTTAGTCCTAGGCAACCCTACAATGAAATCCATACTAATATCTTCCCAAGGGGCTATAGGAATAGGTAAAGGAGTATACAAACTATGTGCCTTAACCCTAGACTTGGCTTTTAGGCACTCTAAACATCTCTTCACTAAGTGTTCTACATCCCTAAGCATGTGTGGCCAAAAAAAATGTGTATGCAGCATATGATATGTCTTATCCCTACCAAAGTGTCCCATTAAGCCTCCCTTATGGGCTTCCCCTATGAGTAACATCCTCAAGGAACACCTAGGAATGCACACCTTATCAATTCTGAACAAAAATCCCTCAAACAAGTAAAACTTATTTAAAGAACCTTTCTGCACACAATGCTTATAAGTAGCACCAAAATCAATGTCATCTGCATATAACTCTTTAATGTAAGTGAATCCTAACACCTTAGAGTCTAATGTGGTCAACAAAACATGTCTCCTAGAAAGTGCGTCAGCAACAACATTATCTTTTCCCTTTTTATTCTTAATGACATATGGAAATGTTTCAATGAATTCCATCCATCTACCATGCCTCCTATCAAGTTTATCTTGACTCCTAAAATGCTTTAAGGATTCATGATCAGTATGCAAAATAAACTCTCTAGGCCATAAGTAATGTTGCCAAGTCTTAAGCACTCTATATAAAGCATACAACTCTTTGTCATAAGTAGAGTAGCTAAGACATGCACCTTTCAATTTTTCAGAGAAGAAGGCAATAGGCTTACCTTCTTGCATGAGTACACCTCCAATGCCAATTCCAGAAGCGTCACACTCTACTTTAAATGGCCGAGTGAAATCTGGGAGCACTAGGAGTGGTGCCTTAGTGAGCCTCCACTTTAGATTATTGAAGACCCTCTCTTGTGCCTCTCCCCACATGAATGGAGCATGCTTCTTGGTGATCTCAGTCAAGGGTGCAGCAATGGTGCTAAAATCCTTGACAAAGTGCCTATAGAAGTTGGCTAGTCCATGAAAGCTCCTCACTTGTCCAATTGAAGTTGGAGTTGGCCAATCTTGAATGGCTCTTATCTTCTCTTCATCCACTTGCAGCCCTTGTGTACTCACTACAAAACCAAGAAATGTGACTTTATTAGTGTAGAAATCACACTTTTTCAAATTGGCATACAAGTGCTATACTCTAAGGGTAGAAAGAACTTCCCTTAAGTGTCCTTCATGCTCCTTTAGGGACCTGCTATAGATAAGTATATCATCAAAGTATACTACAACAAATTTCCCTATAAAGTTCCTCAAAACATAGTTCATCAATCTCATAAAAGTAAAAGGAGCATTTGTCAAACCAAATGGCATTACAAGCCATTCATAGAGACCAAACTTGGTCTTGAATGCAGTCTTCCATTCGTCTCCTTCTTTCATCCTAATCTGATGATATCCACTCCTTAGATCAATCTTTGTGAAGGTGGTGGCACCATAGAGCTCGTCCAACATGTCACCTAGCCTTGGAATTGGATGGCAGTACTTTACAGTGATGTTGTTGATGGCTCTACAGTCAACACACATCCTCCATGTGTTGTCCTTCTTTGGCACAAGTAGGACTGGCACGGCACAAGGGGATAGGCTCTCTCTCACATAACCCTTGTCTAGGAGCTCTTGCACTTGAGTCTAGATTTCTTGGCTCTCCTTAGGGTTCATTCTATAAGCTGGCTTATTTGGTAATGTGGCTCCAGGAATAAGATCTATTTGGTGCTCTATGCCTCTCAAAGGGGGTAGGCCAAGGGGTATCTCATCCGGAAATACATCCTTAAACTCTTCTAAAAGGGCTTGGATAGGAGGGGGTAGGGCAACCTTAGTTTCTTCACTTAGCATGGCCAGTTTCTTGTACAAAAGCATGAGGGTGGTGTCTAGGGGTAGATACTCACATTGTAGCTCACTTTTGGATGCTAATAAGACACTAGAAGGCTGGATTGCTAAGGCTTGGCTTGGCTTTGAGGGAGTGCCTACTTGCTGCCGAGTTGTGCTCTTTCCTTGCTTCTTCTCCTATCCTTGCTCCTTGTCGTTTTCCTTCTTCTTTTCATAGGCCTCGGCAATCTGCATAGGAGACATAGGTTTTAAGACAACATTCTTGCCATTAAATGTAAATGAATGCCTATTAGTGTAACCATCATGCATGACTCTTCTATCATATTGCCATGGTCTACCTAACAAGATGTGACAAGCTTGCATAGGAACAACATCACACAGAATTGTATCCTTATAGTGACCTAATGTGATAGTAACTTTAGCTTGCTTATTCACCTTCAATTCTCCACAATCATTCATCCAATGCAGTTTATAAGGCCTAGGGTGATAAAATGTAGTAATTTACAATTTAGAAATCAATTCAGTACTAGCAATATTGCAACAACTACCTCCATCAATTATCATGTTGCACAACTTTCCCTTAACTAAGCATCTAGTATGAAACAAGTTTTCTCTTTGATTATCCTCACAAGGGGCAGGTTGTACATGCAATGTTCTCTTACAAATTAAAGACTTTCCACGCTCATACTCAATCTCATCCTCATTATCAAAACCAGATTCATGCTCATTCACCTCATTAACACACTCTTCATTATCTTCTTTGTCACTTTCAGATTCATATTGCCCTAAGTAGTTAATCATGAGCGTTTTTCTATTAGGACAGTCCTTCATCATATGACCTCTTCCTCTACATTTAAAGCATTCAATGTCCCTAGTTCTAAGAGTAGGGTTAGAGGTACTCGCTTTGGGTCCATTAGAGGAACCAGTTGTGGCTCGTGGAGGGTAGGGTGTGGCACTAGGTGGTGCACTTCTTTTCTATCCGACTTGCTCCAAGTATGGCTCTCTTTGTGAAGAGTCCTGGCTATAGGATTGAAAGCTACGTCCTTGCTGGTTTCGCAAAGTGTTGGATGTTCCACTTGAGCTCTTATTCCCTTGGTTCCTAGCCCTTGTCTTTCTTTCTACTTTGATTGCTAAGTGTAGCAATTCTGTCATAAAGCTGTATGGATACAAGTCGACTTCATTAGCCAAAAATGAATTGAGAATTCTAAGATACCTTGCCATGGTTGTCTCTTCATCTTCAGTTACATTGGCTTTCACCGTTGCCACTTGCATGGCATTATAGTTCTTTTCTGTAACAGCTCCATTTATGTAACAATTTTTTATTTATTTATTTAACATCATGAAGTTATTACCTCAACTTAACTCACAATAACATTTATTTAATTATACAATACTAAGTTTACACTCACATCATTAATACAAACATTTGTACAAGACATACATGTACATATAAGCCCTAATCTTCCACATAGACTATTTCCGGGGCCACTGGTTCGGGTGGTGGCACCTCCGCCGGAATCTCAATCACTTCAACAACTGATATATCCGCAATAATAGGTATTTGCCCAAGATAGGGCACCTCGATCATACGTACAGCAATAATAAGTCTCATTGAAAACAACTGCATAGCTAATTTTCTGAACATGATATGGAAATATAGTGAGAATTAAATCCCAGTATGTTCAACAATAATTCATTATCAATATAGTTCATCACGTCATGTTCAGCTGTATAAACTACAAAAAATATCTTTAGGTCACATGAATGCACTTTATCATGCACATGAAAATTATACAGTTATGACATGTATGGCATGAATAACTATTTTTTCGAATTTCATATGATGGCTATCAACTTATTCTTACTTCAAACTACCCCGGTCAGGGTGAGTATTCTCTACTTTTCGGTACGGGCTTATCTCGCTCCGTCTGACATGGCACACTTTCTCTTTCTTTTCTCATGAATATAATCATAACCGTTGGTAGGGCGTCCCCTACTGGTGCACCACACGGATTGCCATGTGACCGTGCTCATTTCTTTTCTTTTCATATTAATAGCCGAAAATATGATTCCAATAACAAGTATGTTCATTATATTCTCATGCCATAATGTATCAAAACATAATCATTCTCAAAATTCATTGGTAAACTGAAATTATGCCATGAATATAATCATTTTCTAATTTTCACTTTATAAAATATTTCCATGTCAAAATTCCACACTAATACCTCGATAACTGGATAGTAATTGTAGTCTGTAAACAGCGCACCAGGAAAGTTCCCAGAAAAGAGAGGTGGGTCACTAATGGACACGCTTAAATACCAAGTCTTTCCTTTCCAGAGCTTTCCTTAGACATGCACTTTTCAGAAATCACAATTTTTTTCCAGTAACTAGAATAATTCTTTTCTGATGTGGAAATACTGCAACCACGGAGCATACTAAGATTTTTTTCAAATAAAACCGGCACTTTCAAAACTTCTTGGAAATTTATATGAGTACTAGGGTAAATTCTATGTTAAAAATTACACACTTAAAATGGTAGTAAGTTCATGCAATGGCAATAGCTAGGGCATACACTAGGCATTTATTATTTTCATTTATAAAATTCCTCTTCTTTCTTGAATATTATTTTCATCTTTTCATTTTCTTTATGTCTAGGCATTTAGTCATTTTATTTCTACTTATATCATTTCCAACACATGTTCTTACAAATTTTATAGAGCATTTTTCCTCAAATTGATTTCTACTATTACCTTAAAAATTCATCTAGGGTAGAAAAAATATTGAAAATAGGTTTTACTAACTTTTAACACAGCCTTTTCTTACAAATTAGAACATAACTATCTCATTTTAACTCCAATTAAGATGATCTTAGTGTCTATGAAAAGTTAAGACAATTATCTAAAACTATTATGTTAATGATATCAACAAAATAGTATGATATTGTGGTGTTATTACTCCATTAAATTTAGTATTATTTCTTCTCGTGTAGGGTCTGACCTTTACTGACTAATTAGAACATATCTCTCAAATTTGAACTCCAAATTGAGTTATTCCAGTTAGTAAAATTCCATGAACCATATATCTATAATTGTTATGTTGGCGCGCTATTTTAATTCCCTACAGAATATTCCCAGAAATTCAAAAACTAAAGCTTTAATAACATACTCTTCCCTGAATAAACATTTTCTGACCTCTGCTTACTAATCGGATCATATCTACCTCATATGAACTCCAAATTGAGTTATTACAGTTGGTAAAATTCCATGAGCCATATATCTATAATTGTTATGTTGGCACGCTATTTTAATTCCTTACAGATACTTTCCAGAAATTAAAATACCGAAGCTATCCTAACATATTTTTCCCTGATGACCCATTTTCTGACCTTTGTCTACTAATCGGCTCATATCTCCCTTATATGGACTCCAAATTGAATGATTCCAGTGCCTAAATATCCATGACACATATTTTTTTAATTATTATGTTAACCATTTATTTTAATTCCTTATAGATTGTTCCCAGAAATTAAAATACCGAAGCTATCCTAACATATTTTTCCCTGATGACCCATTTTCTTACCTTTGTCTACTAATCGGCTCATATCTCCCTTATATGGACTCCAAATTGAATGATTCAAGTGCCTAAATATCCATGACACATATATATTTAATTATTATGTTAACCATTTATTTTAATTCCTTATAAATTATTCCCAAAAATTAAAATACCGAAGCTTAAAATTCTACCACCCATAGCCATAACCATGCAGAACTATCTACACCAACCTAAGTATTCAAACATACATCACATGCAAGATCAATATGTAACATGATATAGCAACATCATGACCAATCATAAAAGTTCTAAGATCAAAATCTCATATAAATATTATAAGTTTCAAAAGTTTTCTTCAAAAAGAAATATTGTTAAACTTACCTGGAGCACTTAGTCCCCTAGACTTCTCCTTCCTCTTTCTTCCTTTCTTCCTCTCCTTTCCTCACTCTACCTTGCTTCTATTTTTCCTCTCCCTCACTTGGACGAAATTCTAATGTTGTAAGGGTGGGTTTTCTTATATAGACCACCAAATAATTCACCTTTCATGATCATGGGTCTACCTTATCACAATTAAGATACACTTTGTTGAATTTTTGGAAAACAAACAACTTATGTTCTTGTCTTCCTCTTCCTTAGTCAAGATATGCATAGGAAAAGAAGATTTGTATTTTGAAAATTATGATGATATGTTCTTAAGATAAGGGACAAGGTCCCTTTGATTTAGGGATTCATTTCCATTTTCTTTTGTCTTAAACAAGTATGATAGGTTTGCCTTTTTAGGTGGCAAATTTCTAGCCCTTGAATCTCCATTATTTGGTTGATATTATTTGTGTGGGCTATGAATGTTTTGTCCTAATACCATGTATTATCATACCACTTGCTAAAATTATGAGTGTAGGATATAGATGTTTTTGTCCTAAAGCCTTGTATTATCATGCCACTTGCCTAAATGATGAATGTAGAATCACACCACTTGCTAAATTTTTGTCTTAATGCCATATAACCTAATCTTTATTCTTATTATTATATCATCATCTAATTTATTTTATTTTATTTTTCCTCTTGGATTTGGGCTTATTCCTACCCATTATGGGCTTGTCCTACCCATTTTCTTTGCTTTGGATAAAATTCTTCCTTTCTTGGTGGGCTTGGTCACATTTTCATAATTTTTGGGCTATTGGTGCAATTACTATATCCTAGTCCAAGTCTATGTTTTATTTCTTGTTTAGGTTATCCAATGGGCTTGTTAGAAACTTATGTGAAGTGGAAAAACTCTATATGAAGTGTCCATAGGTAAAAGCCCAATGTATGGGTAAAGATTTTAAACTTAGTAACTATAGTTCTTGAATTAGGAAAAATTACCCTAATTCAATGTTCTTGAAATTTTAAGACCTTTACTTGTTTCTAAAAATTTATCTTCCTTATCCAAGAATTTTGCATCTCTTTAGTATGTTATTTCTAATTTCTTTCCTATTAGATTTTTCTTCTTTATTTGTTCTCTTAATGTTAGAAACATTTTCTATGCATATACATAAGGTGAAGAATTTCTAAGGACTATATTTCCTTAAATATCTAAAATATTGTCTAATAAATTTTATTTCCTTAATTAAATTTTTTATGTACCTTTATCAATAAAAGAAACGAAATTAAGGATGTTACATTTTCTGCACTCATTGACCCTTGTCTCAAATTCTCCAATCTTTGCCTTAGGTCCCTTGTATGATGTTGAGGCACAAATCTAGCCCTCATCAAAGCTTTCATTTGCTCCCATGTGGCCACGTTTGGATCAAGTACTCTTATTCTTTCCTTGACCAGGTTGTCCCACCATATGAGGGCATAGCCATTGAACTCCAATGCAGCTAACTGGACCTTTTTATGCTCGGCAAAGTTGTGACATGACCAGATTTGTTCTATCTTAGTCTCCCACTCCATGTATACATCTAGATCAGACTTGCCTTCAAAACTTGGGATCTTCACTTTGATCTTCCCAATGCCATCTTACTCTGGCTCACGTCCTCTTCTAGCTTGGTAGACCCTAGGTGGCTCAGCTTGCCAGCCTTCATACTCCAACTCCTCATCCTGATAACCCTAAAATGCATTAAAACGACTAGGTGCATAATGATTTCTTCTATGTAAAGGAGAGTTATGGACAAAGAGTTGCTCATTGTGAGCATGGACTGGAGTGCCATGATGTGGGTCGGCGCCTTGTGATCTTCCAAGGTGAGACGCAGTGCCATGTGGGACTTGATGGTGCGCGCCTCGAGCAGCGTCATAGGCACTCCTTTGATCTGGTAGGGGCGGTCTTGGAATCACATTGGAAGGGCCTCCATCCTCAGCATAAGTGCCTAGAGGAATGAGGGCGGGTGGTGCTGGCCTTGACTCTAAAACAGCCATCCGAGCGGTCAAGCGGGCTAAGTTGTCCGACATGGTCTTGAGCATGTTGAACATCTTAGGCGGTATTGGTGAGGAACTCCTTGAGTGTGGAGGACTTGGTGACCTAGACATGTTCAAAAGAAAACTAACACTTAAAGAAATTAGATTAGAGAAATCAAAATCACCTCACTAGTGTTTCACTCTTGTGTTTGATCTCTCTCTCCCAATTGTTGTTGATACAAGCTTTCTTGATGGATTGTCTTGTATGGACCAAATAACCCACGTGAGCAGGGTGTTCTAAGCCAACAATCGCCAAGAAATGGTGAGTTATAAAAAGGATAAACTCGGTAGAGGATTAAACAAGCAAATGACTCAGTAAAAGAAAGAAAACAAGACTGAACAAGACAATTGTAAGAAGGTAATGCAATAGACAAAGTATACTCAATCAATCTGAACTCAAGAAGGAAAAATTGTACCTTATTTGTATCAACTTGTACCAATGGAGATTGGAAGGGTGAGGTTCGAGATCTGGCTAAGTGTGGGACAAGGCTAGGGTACGGTTAGGGCTTATGGTGTTTCTGAGGGCTCTTGGCAATCCCTTTGATCTTCACTTGAGAATTGACTAAGTACAAACTACTTCTATGAAATGATTACAACTTAAGATAGTATGAAATACAAATGAAATGCTGAAATGAGACTTGAATTTCTTTTCTTTTCTCTTTTTTTTTTGTCTCAGAAATAAATAAGATACAGAAATGAAACTTGGAATATCAGAAATAAGAAATTAACACCTGGAATTTCAATTTAAATTTCGAAAATGACTTCGAATAACAGATTGGACTTAATCTCCCTAATTTTTAGGAACAAGTATAACAGCTGCAAATCAAATCTCCCTTATTTTAAGGAGCAATTATAATAGCTGCAAATCAAATCCCTTGATTTTAAGGAGCAATTATAACAGCTGCAAATCAAATCTCCCTGATTTGAGGAACAATTATAACAGCTACAAATCAAATCCCCTGATTTTAGGAGCAATTATAACAGCTGCAAATTAAATCTCCCTTATTTTAAGGAGTAATTATAACAGCTGCAAAACAAATCCCTGATTTTTAGGAGCAATTAATGCTCAGCCTTGGGAGTCAAACCTGGTTGTTGCAGCAAGTAAATGAAGCCTGATTTGTAGGGAGCAGTTAATGCTCAGCCTTAGGAGTCAAACCTGGTTGTTGCAGTAAAGGATGGGAATTTTTCTGGATGGTGAAGGCTGGGGATGATGGTTGGTGGTTGAATAAGGCTGCAGCAAGTGTTTGATGGTGGTTCACGATGATGTAGGTGAGGGAATGTGTTCAAATCTCCAAAACCACAAGCAATTCAAGAAAGCACAACAATGGAAGACCAGAAATGACTCAAAAATGAAAATGACATAAAACTGAAAAGGCAAAGACTCCAGATGAACAAAGCTAACCAGCGGTGGCGCTTTGGTGGTGATGTGTTGGTGGTAAGGTTTCGCCTTGCTCTGATACCAATTTGATGTGGGGGAAAGCCACAAACTCTCGATCTAGACACCAAACCTTGACACAACTCAAAGAAGACAACAATGGAGGTTAAATCTGAAAATGGAAGAAAACAAAAATACAAGGAATAGAAGTAGAACCAATTCACACAATGGAACAACTCTTGTTCTATGAATCAAGAACTGAACCAAATGATGAAGAAACCCTACCAGCACAACCTTACACAATGGGCATGGCAGCCAAGCACAAGGAGGAGGTTTATGGTGGCTTGAGAACAAAAATCTCTAGGGAGATTGACACACACAAGAACAACTAAGCAAGATCAATCAACAATGCTCTCTTCTCTCAAAAACACTCTTTTGATAGAAGGGAAAATCAGTTTCTGAGTTACAAAATGTCTAGTCTCTAAAAACATGTTAAGGAGGCCTTTTATAGTCCTAGAGCTAGCCCCCCCTTTCTAAAAAACGAAATACTAAAAATTAAATAAGGAAATTGTCTTAAAACACAAAAGACTAAAAGCAAAACCTCCAATCACTTCATGGAGTCTTCTCTTCACTCCTAGGGTCTTTACGAGCTACAATGGCCACCATAGACTTGATGGATAGATCCTTGATAGATGGCTCGAAGAAGGCTACTAACATGGAAGGCTCCTTGGACAAGAAGAAGGTCATCACCTTGTCCAATTCTTGTTGGATCTCCTTAGCCCTTGCCATAGTGATAGGACCTTCAAATGTAGGAACTTGAGGTGTAGGTGATCCCTCATCATAAATTTTTCTAATTTCAAAGCTTTTCTAAAACAATATTGTTAAACCTTCCTAAAGATCTCCCTAGTTCACTTAGTGAATTATTATTTTTTCTCTTGAAGGAAGTAGCAAGATTTCTCCCTTTTCTTAGCTTTTGAATGAAGAAGAAAGATAGATTCAAGTGGAGATTAAGTTAACTTACTTTGAGTACTTAGTCCTCTAGACTTCTCCTTCCTCTTTCTTCCTTTTTTCTCCTCTCTTTCTTTCCTTTCCTCATTCTACCTTGCTTATGTTTTTCCTCTCCCTCACTTGGATGAAATTATAATGTTATAATGGTGAGTTTTACTTAAATAAACTATCATCTGGTTCATCTTTCATAACCATGGGTCTACCTTATCACAATTAGGATGTACTTGGTTGTTTTTTGGGAAAAAATAACTCATGTTCTTGTCTTCTTCTCCCTTAGTCAAGATATACATAGCAAAAGGAGATTTTTAATTTGAAAATCATGTTAAAATGTTCTTAAGACAAGGGACAAGGTCCCTTTGATTTAGGGATTCATTTCCTTTTTCTTTTGTCATAATCAAGTATGATAGTTTTCTTTTTAAGGTGGCAAATTTCTAGCCCTTAAATCTCCCTTGCTTGGCTGAAATTATTTGAGTAGGATAAGGATGTTTTGTCATAATGCTTTGTATTATTACCCACTTGTTGAAATTATGAATATAGGATATAGATGTTTTGTCCTAAAGCCATGTATTATTACCTACTTGTTGAAATTATGAATGTAGGATATAGATGTTTTGTCTTAATGTCATGTCACCTAATCTTGATTATTATTACACTATTATTTCCTCACATGATTCTTATTTTTCTTTCTTGGATTTGGGTTCATTCTTACCCTTTTCCTTTACTTTGGCTGAAATTCTACCTTTCATGAAAGGCTTGGTCATATTTTCATGATTTTTGGGCTATCGGTCCAACTTCTATATCCTAGTCCAAGTCTATATTTTATTTCTTGCTTGGGCTATCCTATTGGCTTGCTAGAAATTCATGTGAGTTGGAAAAACTCCATATGAAGTGTCCATAGGTGAAAGCCCAATTTATGGGTGGAGATGTTAGACTTAGTAACTCTAACTCTTAAATTTAGAAAAATTACACTAATCTAATCTTCTTGAAATTTTAAGACCTTTACTTACTTCACAAAAATTTATCTTCCTTACCCAAGAATTTCGCCTCTCTTTAGTATGTTATTTATAATTTTTCCTATTAGGTTTTCTCTCTTTACCTATTCCCTTAATGTTAGAAACATTTTCTATACATACACATCAGGTGAAGAATTTCTAAGGATTATATTTCTTAGATATCTAAAAATTGTCTAATAAATTTTATTTTCTTAATTAATTATTTATGTACCTTTATTAATAAAAGAAACAAAAATTATGGATGTTACATTAAATATTTCTGTACCTTTATTAATAAATAAAATGAAATTAGGGATGTTACATTTCTTTCCTCCTATAAGAAATTTTGCCCTCAAAATTTCAGAAATTACCTATTAAGAACAATTGTAGGTATTTCTTCCTCGTGACTTCTTCCAGCTCCTAAGTTGCTTCTTCCGGAGTGAAACCTTCCCATAAGACTGACATGCTATAAATTAATCATGTATTTAGCATATTTTATGTTACTTTTATTTTATTTAAATAGTGAATAGATAGGATTTAATTAATTTTTGTGCTTTATGTTTTAGGAATAATAAAGAAGAAAAGAAGAGAAAAATAGAGAGCAAATCATGAAAAATGCTGATTTCTGACCTTTCATAACTAATGGAGGCATATCTCGCTCATTTGAGCTCCGATTGAGGTGATTCTAGCGGCTTTGGAAAGAAGGAACATAGGGCTACAATTTCTGTGTTCGGCACTTCAGCAAAATCCAAAGTTTTTTGGGCGTCATGGCGCTCTCAACAGAGCGCCGCGGCGGCCTGTCATAGCTGTTCGTAGCGCCGCGGTGCTGTATATGGACGCCGCGGCGCCCATCGCAAGGAACTAGAGTGGACTAGGTCTTTTTCACTCAAATTGAAGCCCGATGGACTGGGATTTGACCTAAATACATTCCTACTTCGATTAAGAGTGGGGAATCTATAAAAAGGGAGCAAAACAAGCAGAGAATTCATTTAATTCTTTATCCAATTCTTCATCCATGTTCTTCAATTCTTCTTTAGATTTTCTTATGGCCCTGCATGGCTAGTTCTTTTTAGTTGTTTGAGGTAGATTGAAACCTCAAGGGACCCTTATGCATTGTGAGATTTGGAATTGTTTTCAATAGTTCAATCTTATTTAGGTATTGTTTATTCATCTACTTTTCTTTTCTAAATGATTTTTCATGTGATTGCTAGGAGGCCTACTAGTATATTGTATGTCCAAGTCTATGGCTGAATTAGGTTTTGAACAAAGTTTTCATTACTTGATTCATGAAGCAAATAGGATTAAGGATTTTGGATTATAAATCATTAACCCTATGATGAATGATCAACTAAATTAAATATAATTGATTTGTTTATATTCATTTAGCTCTATCAGTTTCTCTCGTTCTTAATGGAGTTGATAAGTTAGACTTTGCTGATGTGTTAAAGGATTTTTTATCAATTAGAGTTTAATTGGTATGATTGTTATCAATTTGCTAGGCTTAAGGTGGAATTGGGATAGAGTCCCAATGATAGATATTTGGTTTAAGATTGATAATTTTTTCAATTATCGATGCAATCCCTTGATGGTGAATATCGACCGAAACCAACGCTTTTCTCATTAATTACTCTTTTCACTACTTTCATTATTGTTTAATTTACTTTATTCACAATTATCAAACCCCCCTTTCTTAATCACATAAGGTAATTTCAGTCTCTGTAGGATCGACCCTTACTCCCACTACTACAAGTTAGTTTTGAGGTAAGGTATTAATTTGGGTGTACCTGCGACAGCGCGCACCAAATTTTGGCGCCGTTGTCGGGGACTGCATCATTACTTTTTGTGATTATTTTTTTGATTTATGCTTGTAACTCGTTCTTCTAATTCTCAAGATTTACAGTTCAATCCAGATATTGAAAAATCTGTATACAGGCACAGAAGAGGAATTCAAGAAGACATTAATCAGGATACAGAGGAAGTGATCATGGCCAGGCATCCCACTCTGAAGGAGCTTGCAGCTCCTGATTTGCATCAGCAACCCTTATGCATTACTTTTCCTAATATTTATGATAATGTTAATTTTGAGTTGAAATCTGGATTAATTCATCTCTTACCAAGTTTTCATGGTCTTGCAGGTGATGATCCATATAAACATATGAAGGAGTTCCATGTGGTATATACCAGTATGAAGCCCCTTGGAGTAACTGAGGAACAAATAAAACTCAGGGCTTTTCCTTTTTCCTTAAAAGATTCAGCCAAAGATTGGTTGTATTATTTGCCCTCTGGTACTATCACTACCTGGAATGAGATGAAGAGAATGTTTTTAGAACATTAGTTTCCTACATCTAGAGCCGCTACTATTAGGAAAGAAATATGCAGTATTAGGCAATTGCATGGTGAAACGCTTTATGAATATTGGGAAAGGTTTAAGAAACTTTGTGCAAGCTGCCCACATCATCAGATTAGTGAGCAGCTACTAATCCAATATTTTTATAAAGGTCTTTTGCAGGGAGATAGGAGCATGATAGATGCAGCTAGTGGATGAGCACTAGTAGATAAAACTCCTGAGGCAGCCAGAATCCTGATATCAAATATGGCTACCAATTCACAACAATTTGGCGTTAGGCATGATCCTCCTGTTAGGCATGCCCAAGAGGTAAGTACTACTTCTCTTCAGAATCAAATATCTGAACTTACTTCTCTTCTGTGCCAAATGGCTACAGGTACACTATAACAAGTTAAAGTATGTGGAATATGCTCAGCCATAGGGCACCCAACTGACATGTGTCCTACACTTCAAGAGGAATCTACAGAACAAGCGAATGCTGTAGGAGGTTTTCCAGGCCAACCAAAAAGATATGATCCATATGCTAATACATACAATCCTGGATGGAAGGATCATCTCAATTTCAGATATGGGAATGCACAAAATAGGCTTGCAAGAGAAAATTTTCAACAAAATCAGCAAGCCTATTATCCTAGACAGAATGCATCCCAGGATCAACAGGTAAGTAATCCGTTGGAAGATATTGTGAAAACTCTTGTACATAATTTTCATCAATTTCAGCAAGAGACAAGAGCTAGCATTCAGAATCTGACAACTCAAATAGGTCAGTTAGCAACTACAGTGAGTCGATTGGATGCTCAGAACTCAGGTAAGCTACCTTCTAAAACTGTGGTAAATCCTAGAGAAAATGTCAGTGCAATTATTTCAATGAATGGTAAGGAAATTAAAGGTCCACCATCTGTTTCTTTTCCTAAAAAGTAAGAGAAATTAAATAAGGAGAAAGAGGCATCTACAGGTAAGTCTCTATTTACTCCAAATTATGAAGTAATGCCTCCTTTTCCAGAAGCTCTTAAAGGGAATAGGCTAAATGAAAAAACTTCTGAATTGTATGACATCTTTAGAAAATGTGAAGTTAATCTCCCCATTCTAGATACCATTAAACAGGTGCCAAGATATGCAAAGTTCTTGAAAGAACTATGTACTAAAAAAGAAGGGCAAAAATTAAAGGATTTTGAAAAGATTCATATGAGTCAGAATGTATCTGCTATGATACAGACAAAACTCCTTACTAAATGCAAGGATCCAGGTATGTTTACTATTCCATGCAAAATTGGGGGAACTCGCATTGAAAAGGCTATGTTAGATTTAGGAGCTTCCATCAATGTTATGCCATATTCTGTATATACATCTTTGAATTTGGGACCAATGAAATCTGTAAATTTGATAATTCAACTAGCAGACAAGTCCACTGCATATCCTAAGGGAATAATTGAGGATGTCTTGGTGCAGGTAGATGATTTGGTGTTCCTTACAGATTTTTATGTGCTTGACATGGACAATGGGGATTTTACTTCTCCAATATTATTAGGGAGACCATTCTTGAAAACCTCCAAAACCAAGATAGATGTTCACAATGGCACACTCACTATGGAATTTGATGGTGAAGTAATAAAATTCAATATGTATGAAGCCATGAAACATCCAGGTGATGATACTCCTGTTTATTCCATTAATATACTTGATTCGTTGGCATACGATGTGTTTGAATTAGATGAAAAGGATAAAATGGAGGAAAGTGTGAACAAATCTATAGCAGCAGATGATGGTGAGATAGACTTAGATGAAGGAACAAAGGAGAAACTGGATGCACTCAATAATTTTTCAGAAGGGCCACAAAAAGGTAAGGTTGCTTATAAGGAATTATCAAATTCTGATACTACTCTTGCACCTTCTATTTTGCAGGATCCTGGGTCAAATTTGTCACCTCTTCCCAATCACTTGAAATACTTAGAAGTAGGAGATGCATCACCTATTTTAGTTGCCAAGAATTTTGGTGTTACAAAAGAAGAGGAATTGATGCATATTCTTCAAGAAAAAAGAAATGCCATTACAAAAACAATTGCAAACCTTAAAGGCATAGACCTGACTGTAGAGTTGCATCAAGTTCTAGAAATGAAAGGGGTTAAACCCTTTAAAGGTAAGAAATCTCTCCCTTGGTTAGGACCACTTGTTATTACTAATGTGGCTTCTGGTTATGCAGTTGAATTTCAAGGATTGAATCAGTCCCAGAAATTTAAAGTGAACATCAAAGAGCCTCCATGAACAAAGATAGGGAGCTGAGTCGAGCCAACGACGTAAAAAAAAGGCGCTAGTTGGGAGGCAACCCAACAACCATTCTTCTTCTTCTTATTTTTTCTATTCATAGTTTAATTTTTCTTTATTTTCAAAAAAAAAAATTGCAGAACTGTGGATGCACATGCGCCGCGGCGCTCGTCGCCCAGACTGGGCGAGCGCTGCGGCGCTACTAACCTAGAATAGGTGAGCACTGCGGCACTACTAACCTAGAATAAGTGAGCAACGCGGCGCTCCGCGTTGCAGTAGAGAGCGTCGCGGCGCTCTCTATGAGAGGGTCGCACGCCTCTTCGTCTTCCCCCTCCGTTTTTGCCTCCTTTCACCTCCAAATCCACTTTCTTGCCTTAAATCAACCATACCCACCTCCCATTATGTTATCTTGCTTACATTACATGATTTTTTATCTTCTTTTACAGGATTATACACCCCTTTCAGCATTTAAGTTGGATTCCAAGACAATTTTCTAGGGTTCAAAAGCATATTTGATCTTACAATCTCCAGCCACCATTCAAGCTAAATTGGGTACGGTTCTTTTCATTTTTCCTGCTGCAATTGATTCCCATACTTAATTGCTACTGGTTTGCACTGAATTGGGAATTCTAGTTGAGCATCAAACACTCATTCTATTCATTGCCTGATATTGAGGATGATGAATATATGGCGCTTCTTCAATCATATATTGACTTTGAAGACATTATATGCACTCTTTGCTACATGGGGGCCACTTGGAAATTGGATAGCAATGGCCATCCAGTATACTTTGCTAGGGCTAATATGAATAAAGTGGCTAAAGCATGGTACTATTTTGTGTCAGCAAGATTCATGCCCAGCTTCAACATGAGTCAAGTCCGGAGGGACATGGCCATTTTTGCTTTATGCAATACTAAAGGGCCTTTCTATTGATGTAGGCAAGATTATTCATAGGCAGATGCTCAGTTGTATTAGTGCTAGAGGCGGATCCCTCTTTGCCCCTAGTTTAATTACTGGTATATGTCAGAAGGTGGGAGTAAGCTGGGATTCCACTGAGGCTCTCATTCACTAAATGAGACCTATTTCCTATGCAGACATACAAAAATACAAAGGCCATGAAGAAGCAGTAGAGGAGGAGCTAGGGATTCAGCCAGTACCTACAGAGGAACCGGGTAGCAACTCAGCTCCACCACCATCCCAGCATACCATTGAAGATTTATGGGAGCGCACAAAGTGTCTGAACCATCAAATGAACGATCTGGCCCTCTACCAGTACTTTATTGCACAGCATCATCATGCATGTTTTAGCCAGTTAGCTCATGCCCTGAACCTCCCAATTGCTTTCTCGGCACCTCCTGAGCCACCCTTTAGGCCTGCACCTGAGCATGATGAAATGGATGGTGATCACTAATCAGGGAAGTTTCACTGAAACCCTCCTTATGTTATTACTTGTCGCTATTATATTCTCCTTTTATATTCTTACATTGGGGACAATGTATGTTTTTAAGTGTGGGGGGTTCACTTTATGATTCAGCTAGATGATTGTATAATAAATCATACACTTGTGCACTTTCCTACTTTGATGCATAACTATAATTTTATGATATGTGCACTTTTAATCCTATCATGAGGTGAGCATGTAAGCAAAATTTCAATTTATGAGTGTGTTAGTGAAACCAATAGCCAATGATATAAATGTTTAAATTGCTAATAGCTCCTGAGAAACGTGGGAAAATCATAATTATGTGTAATTTTAATTTATTTGCAATTTATTACCCTTTTTTTAGAATCCTGAAACTATTTTGCACAATAACTTTGGGCATTCAATTTTATCTTTTACATAGAGAAGGTTTATATAATTCAAAAATATTTCATGATCTTAATAGGATTCTAGAACTTATTTGAATGCTGCTTGAGGTGAAATCCTAGGTTAATACTATTTTTTTAGGAGATGATTTAGGCATTATCGGATAGATTGAGCCTTTCTAGCCTAACCTAAACAATGAAATATCCTTAGTTCCTTTATTTTGAGCTTAATGAACTCTTCCTTCTAAAAACCACAAATGAGCCTAAAGCAAAAATTTGTATGAATATCCTTATTTTTCTTTACCCTATTCACTCACTCCGTGATTATTTTGCTAATTATTTGTATTGTAGAGCTTTATTTACAAAAAGGGTGGAAGGGTGGAAATCCAAAAAGTATAAGAACAAATGTTGTAGGTGAAAGAAAAAGAGGAAAATGATGGATTAAATTGAAGTAAGAAAAGGAGTGTGGGGAGAAAATTTCCCCAAAATTAATATTGAAAAAAAAGAGAAAGAAAAGAAAATCAAAGAGCTCAAGAGATCATATTTTATCATGTGGTGCTAGGTGATTGAGCCTACATTTATATCCTTTATCCCACCTTATACCCTGGCCACATTACAAGATAAATAAAGTCATTTTGATCCTAAAAAGTAGTTTTGACCTACATTAGTGGAGAGTAGCATGAAAAATAAGCATATGGAAATCCTACAAAGAGATCCATACCTGATTTCTTGAGATATATAAACTCATTTGAATGAAAGATGGTTGAACTGCTCAAAGACACACACGCACTCAGGGCTCTAGAAAATAAATTTTGAATTGCATTTGAATTGAATATTGCACATAGTCATTAAATTTTATGAAATTTCTTTAAGAGCATACAATTTTCACTATGAGGCTACATATTGGTAAGTCTTTCACTCATCTTATTTATTGAATATTGTTCACATATATTAATTTGCTTGAGGACAAGCAAAAGAGTAAGTGTGGGGGTATTTGACATGCTATAAATTAAGCATGTATTTAGCATATTTTATGTTACTTTTTATTTTATTTAAATATTGAATAGATAGGATTTAATTAATTTTTGTGTTTTATGTTTTAGGAATAATAAAGAAGAAAAGAAGAGAATAATAGAGAGAAAATCATAAAAAATGCTAATTTCTGACCTTTCATCACTAATTGAGGAATATCTCGCTCATTTTAGCTCCGCTCGAGGTGATTCTAGCGGCTATGGAAAGAAGAAACATAGAGCTACAATTTTTGTGTTTGGTACTTTGTCAAAATCCAGAGTTTTTAGGGTGCCATGGCACTCTCAACAGAGCGCCACGGCGGCCCATCATAGCTATTCGTAGCGCCGCGACGCCCATCACCAGGAACCGAAGAGCGCTATGGCACTAACTGAGCGCACCACGGTGCCCTGTGACATCTTCTCCGTAGTGCCGCGGTGCTCTACTTGAGCGCCGCAGCACCCGCCATCGTACAGACTTACTGATTTCGCGATTTTAGGTCTTTTTCACTCAAATTGAAGCCCGATGGACTGGGATTTGACCTAAATACATTCCTACTTTGATTAAGGGAGCAAAAAAAGCAGAGAATTCATTCAATTCTTGATCCAATTCTTCATCCAAGTTCTTCAATTCTTCTTTAGATTTTCTTATGGCCCTACGTGGCTAGTTCTTTTTAGTTGGTTGAGGAAGATTGAAACCTCAAGGGACCCTTATGCATTGTGAGATTTGGAATTGTTTTCAATAGTTCAATCTTAACTAGGTATTGTTTATTCATCTACTTTTCTTTTCTAAATGATTTTTCATGTGATTGCTAGGAGGCCTACTAGTATATTGTATGTTTAAGTCTACGGCTGAATTAGGTTTCGAACAAAGTTTTCATTACTTGATTCATGAAGCAAATAGGAATAAGGATTTTGGATTATAAATCATTAACCCTATGATGAATGATCAACTAAATAAAATATAATTGATTTGCTTATATTCATTTAGCTCTATCAGTTTCTCTCGTTCTTAATGCAGATGATAAGTTAGACTTTGCCGATGTGTTAAAGGATTTTTTATCAATTAGAGTTTAATTGGTACGATTGTTATCAATTCGCTAGGCTTAAGGAGGAACTGGGATAGAGTCCCAATGATAGATATTTGGTTTAAGATTGATAATTTTGTGAATGATCGATGCAATCCCTTGATGGTGAATATCGACCGAAACCAACGCTTTTCTCATTAATTACTCTTTTCACTATTTTCATTATTGTTTAATTTACTTTATTCACAATTATCAAAGCCCCCTTTCTTAATCACATAAGGTAATTTTAGTCTCTGTGCAATCGACCCTTACTCCCACTACTACAGGTTAGTTTTGAGGTAAGGTATTAATTTGGGTGTACCTGCGACAGTGCGCACCAAAGACCTTAACCAAGGGAGTGGTCTTATTCCTCAATTGCTTTACATCGATGTCCAATATAGATGCCGGTACTAGCTAGTATGTCATGTTCTCCTTTATTTGGATTGGTTCATCTTGTATTATATGTGATGAATCTAGAAGATACTTTTGGAGCTGTGATATATGGAAAAATTTATGCAAGTTGAATAAATTAGGTGGGAGAGCAACTTGATATGCTAACGTCCCCACTATCTTCAAATTTTGGTAGGGTCTCAAAAATCACAGACTTAGCTTTCTAGTTTTGAGAGACCTACCAACTCCAGTAGTCGGGGAAAGTTTTAGAAATATATGGTCTCCTTCCTCAAACTTTAGAGGTCTATGTCTCTTATCATAGTAACTCTTTTGCTGACTCTGAGCTATAAGTATTTTGTCTCGTATCATCCTGATTTGTTCAGTGGTTTGTTGAACGAGACCAGGACCCAGCAAGTTCTTTTCTCTTACCTCAAACCAACATAATGGAGATCAGCACTTCCTAATGTATAAAGCTTCGTAAGGGGCCATCTTAATACTGGAGTAATAATTATTATTATAAGGAAACTCCACTAAAGGTAGGTACTTATCCCATCCTTTACCTTACTCTATCACACAGGCCCTTAACATATCTTCTAGGATTTGAATGGTCTGTTCTGTCTGCCCGTCAGTCTGAGGATGGTAGGTAGTACTGAATTGCAACTGGGTTCCAAAAACTTCCTACAACGCCTTCCAAAACCTCGACGTGAACCTTAGATCTCTATCAAAAACAATATTTAAGGGAATTCCATGTAGTCTAACTATTTTCTAGATGTACAATTGGGCCAATTTGTCCAGTGAAAAGTTAATTTTAATGGACAAAAAGTGAGCAGATTTGGTTAATCTTTCAACTATTAACCATATGGAGTCATGTCCAATTGAAGTCTTAGGTAAGCCCTCCACAAAGTCCATCGAAATACTATCCCATTTCTATTTAGGGATCTCAAGAGGTTGTCAAAATCCTACTATCTTTTGATGCTCTACGTTTAGCTTCTGACAAGTTAGACTTTTTTGCCACAAACTCAGTAATGTCCTTTATTATCCCTAGCCACCAATACATCCTCTTTAAATCCTGGTACATTTTAGTGGATCCAGGATGGACTGTGTATTTACTATGATGTGCGTCTTGCATGATCTTAGTCCTCAACTCTTGTTCTTAAGAAATACATACCCTTCCTTGATACATGATTACTTCATCTTCCGAGATAGAAAAATTATCTTGATCATTATGATCCCATAAGTATTGGTTGTGAACTTAAGCCTCTTTAAACTGGGTCTAAGGTCACACTTTATACTCAACCCATCGATGCTTAGCTTCTTTGAGGTAAAAGTAGAGTCCAGCTTCAAATTTTGAAACTCTTCTAGCATTTTCATCTCATACACCATCATCCGACTTATGTGTAGAAATTTTTGACTTAAGGCATCAACTACAACATTCGCTTTTCCTAGATGATACTTTATCTCAAAATTGTAGTCATTGAGGAATTTTACCCATCTTCGTTGCCTCATATTTAACTCCTTCTGATAAAAAAGATACTTAAGACTCTTACGATCATAGTATAATTCAAATGTCGCTCCGTATAAATAGTGTCATCAAATATTTAAGGCAAACACCACCACCGACAATTCAAGATCATGGGTTAGATAGTTTCCTTCATGGGGTCTCAGTTGCCTAGAGGCATAAGCAACTACTCTCTTGTCTTTCATCAGCACACACCCTAGCCCTTTCTTTGAAGCGTCACTATACACTTCAAAATGTCTTGTAGGGTTTAGAATAATTAAAATAGGAGGAGTGGTCAATCTTGTCTTAAGCTCTTGGAAACTAGCTTCACATTGATCAGTCCATTTGAAAGGACTTCCCTTCCTGGTTAATTTAGTCAATGGCAAGGCTATACAAGAGATGTTTTGTATAAACCTCTTGTAGTATCTTGCCAAACCCAAGAAACTTCTGACTTCTATAACCGTCTTTGGCCTTTCCCACTAAATCAATGCTTCCATTTTACTAGGGTCTATGGCTACTCTTTTATTAGAGATGACATATTCGAGAAACTTCACATCTGTCAACCAAAATCCACACTTCTCTAATTTGGCATACAACTTTTTCTCTTTCAGTACTCGCAACAAGATTCGGAGATGTTGTTCATGTTCTTTCTCACTCTTAGAGTATAACAAGTATGTTCATCAAAATATAACTATTACCAAAAATCATTGGTAATCATGCCATGAACATAACCATTTCAAATATCACTTTATAAAATATTTCCATGTCAAAATTTCACACTTAAGATGGTAAGAAGTTCAT
Source organism: Gleditsia sinensis (assembly GCA_037074535.1). Classification (NCBI taxonomy): domain Eukaryota; kingdom Viridiplantae; phylum Streptophyta; class Magnoliopsida; order Fabales; family Fabaceae; genus Gleditsia; species Gleditsia sinensis. Next base: position 30,246,798 of record CM073469.1, read on the forward strand.
ACAAAGGCAATGGCTATGTCTATACTAGTCATTTATTATTTTAATTTTTAAGATTCATCTTCTTTTTTAAATATTAATTTTATTTCTTTATTTTCTTGATGCAGGTTTTCATCCTATCTAACCTTCTCTTACTAATCAGAGCATAACTCCCTCAATTTAACTCCGATGTAGGTGATCTTAGTGTAAATTTTAAGATAAAACAATTATCTAAAACTATTATGTTGAACAGTGTAGTGAAATATTAAGAAATCAAGGTGATGTTACTCCCTCAATGTACAAGTTATTTTTTCTCGGATAGGTTTTGACCTCTGCCTACTAATCGGTCCATATCTCCCTCATAAAAATTCCAAATTAAGTGATTCCAGTGGCTAAAAATCTGTGACACATATAACTATAATTCTTATTTTAACCATTCATTTTAATTCCCTACAAAATTTTCCCAAAAATTAAAATACAAAATTTATCCTAACATATTCCTCCCTGATTAACCATTTTCTGACCTTTACTTACAAATTAGACCGTATATAACTCATATGAATTCCAAATTGAATGATTCCAGTGGCTAAAAATCTGTTAGACATAGATATACATTTTTTATGTAAACCATTTGTTTAGATTCCCTATATATTGTTCCCAAAAATTAAAACACAGAAGCTATCCTAACATATTTTTCTCTGATTAACCAATTTCTGACCTTTTCTTATTAATAAGACGATATCTACCTCATATAGACTCCAAATTGAGTGATTTCAGTGGCTAAAAATCTGTGAGACATAGATATACATTTTTCATGTTAACCATTTCTTTCAATTCTTTACAGATTCTTCCCAGAATTTTAAAAACAGTAGCTTAAAATTCTGCCACCTATAGCCATACCCATACAAAACTATCTACACCAACCGAAGTATTCAAACATACACGATATGTAACATGATATAGCAACATCAATGACCAATCATTAAAGTTCTAAGATCAAAATCCCATATAAATATTACAAGTTTCAAAACTTTTCTTCAAAAAGAACTATTGTTAAACTTACCTGGAGCACTTAGTCCTTTAGACTTCTCCTTCCTCTTTCTTCCTTTCTTCCTCTCCTCCTCTCCTTTCCTCACTCTACCTTGCTTCTATTTTTTTATTCTCTCTCTCACTTGGACGAAATTCCCATGCTATAAGGGTGGGTTTTGCTTATATAGACTATCAAATAATTCACCTTTCATGATCATGGGTCTACCTTATCACAATTAGGTTACAATTGGTTGAATTTTTGGAAAACAAACAACTTATGTTCTTGTCTTCCTCTTCCTTAGTCAAGATATGCATAGGAAAAGGAGATTTGTATTTTGAAAATTATGATAATATGTTCTTAAGATATGGGACAAGGTCCCTTTGATTTAGGGATTCATTTCCTTTTTCTTTTGTCTTAATCAAGTATGATAGGTTTTCCTTTTTAGGTGGCAAATTTCTAACCCTTGAATCTCCATTATTTGGTTGAAATTATTTGTGTGGGATAGGAATGTTTTGTCCTAATGCCATGTATTATCATACCACTTGCTAAAATTATGAGTGTAGGATATAGATTGTTTGTCCTAAAGCCTTGTATTATCATACCACTTGCTAAAATTATGAATGTAAGATATCACACCACTTGCTAAATTTTTGTCTTAATGCCATGTCACCTAGTCTTGATTACACCATTATTTCGTCACTTTAATTTTTTTTTTCCTCTTGGGTTTGGGCTCATTCTTGCCCATTTTCTTTGCTTTGGTTAAAATTCTACCTTTCATAATGAGCTTGGTCACATTTTCATGATTTTTGGATTACCGGTCCAATTTCTATATCCTAGTCCAAGTCTATGTTTTATTTCTTCATTGGGCTATCCTATTGGCTTGCTAAAAAAGTAGAAAAACTCTATATGAAGTGTCCATAGGTGAAAGCCCAATTTATGGGTGGAGATACTAAACTTATTAACTTTTGCTCTTAAATTAAGAAAAATTACCCTAATCCGATCTTCTTGAAATTTTAAGACCTTTACTTACTTCACAAAAATTTATCTTCCTTACCTAAGAATTTCACATTTCTTTAGCATGTTTATTTCTAATATTTCCTCTTAGGTTTTCTTTCTTTACCTATTCCATTTATATTAGAACATTTCTATACATACACGTAAGGTGAAGAATTTCTAAGGATTATATTTCCTTAGATATCTAAAAATTGTCTAATAAATTTTATTTCCTTTATTAAATATTTATGTACCTTTATCAATAAAAGAAATGAAATTATGGATGTTACTTTGAATACTTTTGTACTTTTATTAATACATGAAACGAAATTAGGGATGTTACAATGCTACATTTTCAATTCGAGATATCTAAAAAAAGTTTTAGAGTTTACTATTTTCTAAGATTTTCTACTTCTGATCTGTAGCAATTCTTCAGCCGATTTAAAACATTGTTCAGCCAATATTATAGTATTCTCAATCTTAAATTCAGTGATGGTCTTAGTTTTAAGATTGGATGCTCAAAAGTACTCCAAATCTATAGAGAAAAAAATGGAGGAGAGAGAGTAAATAGTAATCTCCTGATAAACCTATGGAGGATTTTTAAAAAGTGATGGAGGGACCAAATAGAAATTTGTTAATTATTGGAGAAAGTCCTTTACATTTTATTATTTACACTTTAACCCCAAATATATTAATAAGTTCTCATTTTCATTCTTAAAATATTTCAATTACATCCTTACTTCTTTATTTCTTTTAATAATCCATACATAAATGAAAATTACTAAATTTTAAGGGTCTTACATTCTTCCCCCCTTAAGAAATTCGGTCTTCGAATTTCAAATCATCCTATCATAAGTAGGGAATGAAGTTAAGGCATAAATTATAGTTATTAATCTTATTATTCAAGCTATTGGAGATATCTCTTTTGTATATCGTCTTTAATTTCTAAGAAGTCTCTTTACTTAAGTGATTTTTCCATATAACCTTAACCATAGGGATTTCCTTCAACCATAAGTTCTTCACTTGTCGATCCACAATAGACATCAGTTTTTTTCCTCATAATTAAGTCAAATTTTTGTCCAATTGAATTTCTTGGAATCTGATGACATGAGAAGAATCTGATAGGTACTTCTTTAGCATTTATGTAAGAAAGATTATATTAATATCACTTAATCCTGATGGCAAGACTAGGCGATATACTATTATACTTACTTTATTCAAAATATCAAAAGAGCCTATATACTAAAGCTTAACTTTTTTCTTCTTTCCAAACCTCATTACCTTTTTCATGGGTGAGTCCTTAAAAAATATTTGGTCATCAACTAATAATTTCTAGTGCTTAACATTCATAGTCCTTATAGATTTTTGGCTTGTATTGAGTTGCTTGTATTCTTTTTCTAATCAATTTCACTTTATCAACGACATCTTATAATAAGTCTGACCCCACTGAATCATTTAACAAAAAGTTTGTAACATCTCTTACATAAGGCTTAAAGTCATCCAATATCACTTTATTATAGGCAAATTCTGCTAAGGAATCTCCCACCAAACTCGAAGACATATGCTTGAAGCGTGCTCTTCAAACTAGCATCATCAATTTAGGTTAGCCATATTCTATATATTATATGTTATTCCAAATTAAATTTTAAAAGCTTAACTTTACTCAATTCACTCACCTATTAGGAAACCTACGATGTTTCATGTAAAACCTCAAATGGTGTCATTTGTATATTGACTTGGTAGCTATTGTTATAAGTAAATTCGGTTGAGGGCAAGATTCTTTTTCAACTACCTTGAAAATCAAGCACACATGCTCGAAGCATATCTTTCAATATTTGGATGGTTCGCTCAGACTGTCCATTTATTTGAGGATGGAAAATAGTACTGAGATTTATCTTCGTGCCCAAAGCTTCTTGGAAGGCTCTCTAAAAAAAAGTTGTGAACTGTGGTCCTTGATCATAAATAATCAATATTGGTACCCCATGAAGTCTCATTATCTTGTTCAAATATAGATTTGCATATTGAGCTACATTATAAGTGGTTTTCACTAGTAGAAAATGTGTTGATTTAGTCAACCTATCAATGATCACCTATATTGAATCAAAACCTTTTGGTGTCCGCGGTAGCCCTGTAACAAAATTCATAGTTATTCTCTCCCATTTCCATTCATGTATTTCTATTTGTTGATGTAACCCCACAGACCTTTGACATTCTGCCTTTACTTGTTGACATGTTAAACATCGAGAAACATAATAAGCTATATCCTTCTTCATACCATCCCACCAATAAAATTCTTTTAAATCTTGATACATTTTAGTTTATCCAGGATGAATGGTATACTTTGATTGATGGGCTTCTCCTAGAATCTCTTTCTTAAGTTTTTCTTTATTTGGTACACACAACCGCTAGCCTAATCTTAAAATTCCTTCAGAGTTTACAGTAAATTAAACAATACTGTCATTCTTCACCTCTTTAATTTTCTTGCATAAATAGGCATCCTCTTCCTATGTCTTTTTCACTTGCTCAACCAAAGATGATTGAAACTATATATGGGCCAGTAGTATCCCAAACTCTTTAACTTCTAATACTACCCTATGACTTTTCCACTTATGCATTTCTTTTATCGACGGCCTTCTTACCATTGTGATATGAGCCAAATTACTCATTGACTTCATGTTTAATGCATTAGCCACTATATTGGCCTTACTTGAATGATATAATATTGTACAATCATAATCTTTAAATAATCCCATCCATCGTCTTTGTCTTAAGTTAAGATCTTTTTGTTGGAAAATGTATTTGAGACTTTTATGATATGTAAAGATTTCACATGTCTCGCCATATAGATAATGCCTCCAAATTTTGAGAGCAAAAACCATTGTTGCCATTTCCAAATCATGAGTCGGATAATTTTGCTCATGCGGTTTAAGTTGTCTAGATGCATATTCAATAACTCAACTTTGTTGCATCAACATTCACCTTAATCCAATTCTCGATGCATCAAAGTATACTATGTATCCTCCAGTACCTGAGGGAATAGATAATATTGGCACTGTAGTCAAACATTTTTTAAATTTTAGAAAACTTTTCTCACATTCATCTGATCAATCAAACTTTATTCCCTTCCTTGTCAATCTCGTCAAAGGAGAAACAATTTTTGAAAATATCTTTAATGATTCTACGGTAATAACATGTTAAACGAAGAAAACTACAGATCTATGTGATTGTGGTAGGCCGTGGCCATTGCTGCACTCCTTCTACCTTTTTAGGATTAACTTCAATATCATCCTTAGTAACCACATGTCCTAGGAAAGTAACACTACTAAGTCAAAATTCACATTTTGAAAACTTAGCATACAGCTGGTGTTATCTTAGGGTTTGCAAAGCTACCTTTAAATGTTGCTCATGCTCCTTAGAACTCTTTGAATATACCAAGATATCATCTATGAATACAATAAGAAATTGATCCAAGAAATGTTGAAATACTCTATTAATTAAATCTATGAATGCAACTGGGGCATTTGTTAAACCAAATAACATTACTAAGAACTCATAGTGCCCATACCAAATCTTGAAATCAGTTTTCGAAATATCCTATTCCCTTATCATCAATTAATGATACCAAGATCTCAAATCAATTTTTATTTTTGAAAAACATTGAACACACTATAGTTAGTAAAACAAATCATTTATACAAGGTAATGGGTATTTATTACTCACTGTCACTTTATTCAATTATTTATAATATATACATAATTGCAGTGATCCATTTTTTTTTCACAAATAGGACTAGAGCACCTCAAGGAGAATACTAAGGCGTATAAATCCCTTGTTTAACAAGTCTTATAACTAATTGTTTTTTAAAGTTTCTTAAGTTCAGTCTATAAAATTCTATATAGGGATATATATACTAGTTGGGTTCTAAGAAGTAAATCAATATCAAATTAAATTTCTCGTTTCGGGGGTAATCCAAACAATTCTTTTGGAAACACATTAGAAAATTCTCTAACCACTGGAACCTGATCTACATTAATATACTTTATAACATCTCTCACCACTGCCAAATATCATTGGCACCCTTTTTGTAATAACTTATGGGTTGCTAAAACTAAAATTAAATTATTGGCTAATGTTTCCATTAATTGTTCACTATTTGCAACTCATTTACTAACCTTGTACACTATTGATGACATTTTCATATTGTATCAGCTAGAACACACTTCAAAACACTTAAACAAAGTCAACCCATTTTGACTTTATTCTTTAACATGTTTATGCAATGTCTTAACAATCAATCATGAAAAACTTATGTCTATCCAAGAGTCCTTCACATGAATTACCCATTTTACATACCTCAAATTTTAAATTTCCATGGGTAAACCTTCCTTTCTCATAATGCTTGTACATAATATTATTAAAAACCAAACTGTCTTCGAATCTTTTATATCAAAAAAATCTATCATTGAAAGCATTATCTTCATAGATTCCCTACTCTCAAATTTAATCCACCACATAGCTTACCAAATTTATTTATATGCATAGATTCTAACTCATCCACCAAAAAGAGATTTACATCTATTTCCAAAACACTCACTTTATTACAAACCGTTATGTTAGAGTTAACAATCTTGATCACATCGTAACCTACTATCAATATCGTATTAGTGTTGTGTTTATTTTACTAATTACCGCAAGTGCACGGCGTAGCTGTAGCTAGTCCGACGAGTACAAGTCGTATTCCACAGAGAACAATCTCAATTACTAGAATTTCACAAAATATGCTATCTAAATCGATGTAATCCGATGAAAGTTTGTCATAATTAAATAAGTAAAGATAATCAATTAAACAAAGCCTAGGGTTATGGTTCACCACACTTATGATACTCAACAACTAATATGTACCTCTAATTGCAATCATCTAAGTTATAGGGGATGGTTTAGCCTTAATTAATTAGCAATCTCTTTCAAGCATTACCAATCGTACCAAGGTTGATCCAATTACTTACTTTCGTGGTTCTTGGTTCAACCTAAGTCCATTAAGCTTTATGCTAACCATGGAATACAATTAATCGGTTTTCTCGTGCCTACTAATTGATTCAATCCTAGAGAATCTTAAACTACTTTCGTGATTACGATATCCCTAATTAACCATTAAGTTCAGGTTTTAATCTTCACCTTTCAGTTCATCAATTAAATACCTAAGACGTGATAGATTGGCGATCAGGCATTCTACCAACTCATTCATGCATATAATAGTTAATCCTAATCAATCTAGAAGTGATCACAATTAGGGTTCCAACATTCAATACATCAACCTAGTATCATCATATCACAAGTGGGTTTACCGAAACCCTAGATCAAATTTACTCACACATCATGTAAACAGAAATCAAATTCATATTCATTAAGTAAACCATGATAGTTCAGTACAGTTCAAAGAGAATGAGTAGAGATAGAATTAGAGAATTCAAGTGGAAAGATATAATCTGGTCTTCGGAAAAGTAAGATGAAAATACAACCTTTGAATGCAGTAAATCTTACTCTAGAACATTAAATCCACAATGATTCTAGAAAAAATCTAACCTATGAGTGTTTTCTAAGCCTAAAAACTGAGTCTAAAGTGTCTCTCCAAGTCTGAATGTCTGCCTCTGCGTTTTTCTCCGCCTATGTATCAAGTTGGCAGTCAAAAACCCTAAAAATCATGTGCAGTACGAACCCAAAGCACGACCATGTTCCAAGACACGGCCTGACCGTGCTTCGGGCTAGTTTTTGGAGGTTCTCTGCATCATTTGTCTAGAGCACGGCCTGGCCGTGCTCCATGCCACCAAGCACAGCCGTGTTGGGGGATGCCATGCTGCTTTCTCGCCAATTTTTGGTGCGTTGCTTCCTTGTTTCCTCCTTCCCATGATTGTTTTCTCTTGCTTCTTTGCCTCTTTTGCTTTCCTATAAACACAAAACAAACCACAACAGTATCCAGAACAAAGCATAACCAAAAGCAGAGAAATAACCACAAGTTATTATGAATTAGGGGATAAAATATATCCATTAAGTACTCAAAATTCCCCTTTATCAAACTCCCCCATGCTTAAACCTTTGCTTGTCCTCAAGCAAATAACATATCATATCAGACGGAAGGGGAAATATGCAATCAGATTTCAGAAGGTAGAAAAATGCAATACAGATAATTTTTCACTCAATTAGTGTGGACACATTAGATATATGAATAGACATTTATCAAATAGTCTCTATTCTTCTAAAACCAAACCTAAAATTCTTCTATTATATATCTCCTTCTACTGTTACCATTGGTTGTAGGCACCAAACTAATTTTTAGACACTCAAGTAGGCCACCTCATCCTTTAGATCTCCCTATTTTGCTTTACCCTTATTTCTATTTTTCTCACTCCATTTCTTTTATTTCTCATCATCATTTTTTTTCTTTTTTTTACTTACCTAGAGCACGGGTTGGGGTCAAGCCATGTTCATCAGCACGGGCAACCCTTGCTGTGGGCTGAAAATACAAAAAACTTTGGTTGATCAGTCTTCAACCTTGAAGCATGGGCATTGTGGAGGACACGGCATACTTGTGTTGCTGGCTGGAAGCTTCAAATCTTCGAATTTTGCCTCATCTTTTGATTCTTCTTGATTTCCTTTGATTTTAAGCCTTTTATATTAACTTGGGCACATAGGAGTGGACTTAGAAATCAAAAGAAAACACTCATTAAACTTTTAACCTAAGAAATTAGCTAAATTAAAGATGAAAATTAAATCTTAAAGCTAAAAAACAAACAAAAGGAAACTTAAAAATTAAAATGTGGGTTGCCTCCCACAAAGCGCTTGTTTTAAGTCATTAGCTTGAATCCCTTGCACTTTATTGGATTGATGGGAGCTTTAAGAGAGCTTAGGTGACTCTCTTTTCAACCGGTTGTCCCATGACAAAGTGCTTGAGGCGCTGACCATTAACCTTGAAGGATCCGGTAGCTTTACTCCAAACTTCCAATGCTCCATATGGAAAAACTTGGGTTACTTAGAATGGATCGGACCAACGGGAACGAAGCTTTCCGAGAAAAAGCTTCAACCTCAAATTAAATAGTAGGACCCATTCTCCTACTTGAAATTGATACCTCAGAATGTGCTTATCATGCCACCTTTTTGTTCTTTCTTTGTATAACTTAGCACTATCATAAGCGTCAAGCCTCAACTCATCAAGCTCATTCAATTGTAGGCATCTCCTCTTTCCAGCAGCTATCAAGTCAAAATTAATTGTCTTGATTGCCCAATACGCCTTATGCTCAAGCTCTACTAGCAAGTGAAAAGGTTTTCCATATATTAACCGAATGGGTGTGGTGCCTATCAGTGTCTTATATGTAGTTCTATAAGCCCATAATGCATCATCAAGCTTAAGAGACCAATCTTTTCTTGCCTTCGATATGGTCTTCTCCAAGATTACTTTGATTTCCCTATTTGATATTTCCACTTGTCCACTTGTTTGAGGGTGATAAGCTAGAGCCATTTTGTGAGTGACTCCATATTTCTTCAAGAGATTTTGAAATTGTTGCTCAGTGAAGTGAGAACCTCCATCACTTATCACAGCTCGGGGTACCCCAAATCTTGGAAAAATCACCCTCTTGAAAAGCTTGGCAACCACTCTAGCATCATTAGTGGGAGATGCCACTGCTTCTACCCACTTAGACACATAGTCCACAGCTACTAGGATATACTTGTTCCCACATGAGGACAGAAAGGGGCCCATAAAGTCAATACCCCAAACATCAAATATTTCAACTTTTAAAATACTGTTTAGGGGCATCTCATTCCTTCTTGATATATTTCCAACTCTTTGACACCGATCACATGCTTTTACAAAGGTGTGCACATCTTTGAAAAGCGTAGGCCAATAAAAATCAGCTTGGAGAATTTTAGCTACAGTCTTAGAAGTACTAGTATGGCCTCCACAAAGTGAATTATGGCAATGGAATATGACACTATATACTTCTTCCTCTGGAATGCACCTTCGGAAGATGCCATATACACACCATTTGTATAAACATGGATCATCCCAATAGTAAGACTTGATACCAGAGAAAAATTTCTTTCTCTGATGGTAGCTCAACCCTTCAGGTAATATTCTACATGCAAGATAATTCACAAAGTTTGTATACCAAGGAGCATCGGCATAAGTGACTATAAAGAGTTGGTCATCAGGGGAAGAATCTTCTATAGGCAACTCATCTTTATCATTTCTCATTAACTCGTGCCTAAGTCTTGAAAGATTATCTGCAACCACATTCTCCGTTCCTTTCTTACTTAGCAAGTACTTGATTGCAGCATGATCCGTGAATACTATGACTTCGGATCCCAGCAGATATTGTCGAAATTTATCAATTACAAACACTACTGCTAGAAGTTCCTTTTCAGTGGTGGAATAGTTGAGTTAGGTTTTATCCAGGGTCTTGCTAGCATAGTAAATGACATAGGGCTTTTTATCTCTCCTTTGGCCAAGTACAGCTCCCACAGCAAAGTCACCTGCATCACACATGATCTTGAAGGGAAGTCTCCAATAAGGAGGTTGGATGATCGGTACAGATATTAGTGCCTCCTTCAACCTATAAAAAGCACGTAAGCAGTCATTATCAAATAAGAATGGGATATCTTTAATAAGCAAGTTAGTTAAGGGTTTAGAAATTTTAGAGAAGTATTAGATGAATCTTTTGTAGAAGTCTGCATGCACAAGAAAACTCTTCACTTCCTTAACATTTGATGGTGGTGGCATTATCTAGATTGCTTATATTATTGTTTTATCCACCTTTATCCCTCTTTCAGACACCAAGTGTCAGAGTACTATTCCTTCCCTTACCATAAAATGGCATTTTCCCAGTTTAGTACTAGGTTGACTTCCTCACATCTCTTAAGTACCTGTGTCAAATTATTTAAACATTTATCAAATGAGGTACCAAAGACAGAAAAATCATCCATACATACTTCCATTATATCCTCAATAAAGTCAGAGAAAATAGCCATCATACATCTTTTAAAAGTGGCTGGTGCATTACACAATCCGAATGGCATCCTTTTATATGCAAAGGTGCCATAGGGACATGTGAACGTTGTCTTTTCTTGGTCGTCTGGATAGATAGGGATCTGAAAGAATCCTAAGTATCCATCTAGATAACAAAAGTGTGAATGTTTAGCCAGCCTTTCCAACAATTGATCAATAAAGGGCAAGGGAAGTGATCCTTATAGGTGGCCTTATTTAATTTTCTATAATCAATACACATACGCCAACCCGTAATAGCTCTAGTAGGGATTAATTCATCATTATCATTTTTAATAATAGTCATACCTCCCTTCTTAGGAACCACATGAACAGGGCTTACCCACTCACTATCTGAAATAGGATAGATAATACCTGTATCAAGCAATTTAAGTACTTCCTTCTTGACTACCTCTTTCATGTTTGGATTGAGTCTCCTTTCGTGCTCCCAGGAAGGTTTATGATCATTATCAACTATAATATGATGCATGCATACAGATGGACTAATCCCTTTTATATCATCAATACTATATCCAATCACTTTCTTAAACTCTCTAAGTACATCCAACAACTTACCAGTTTCTTCAGCATTCAGATCAACATTCACAATGACTGGATATGAAGAGTTAGAGTCCAGAAATTCATACCTTAGATTAGATGGAAGAGGTTTGAGTTCTACCTTAGGTGCTTTGCTTTCGTCAATAGCTGCTGATTTTTGATTGTGGTCTAAGCCCATCTTTTCAGCTTTTACTTTTGAGGTGAGCATGGGACACTCATCAAGCAATTTAGCATATGCATCAGCTTCCACCTGTTTAGCACAATAAACAGAATTATCCACAAGGCAAAGTTCAAGTGGGTTAGTAGAACAAAAGCTTACTGCATTATCAACAATGTTTTGCTCAATAATATCAACCATGCAACAAGTATCACCTAAAGATGGACATTTCATTGCATCATTTAGATTGAACTCAATCTTTTCATCCCCTACATTCAAGGAAAGCTTTCCATCTTTAACATTTATAATGGCACCTGCAATGGCTAGGAAAGGCCTTCCCATAATGATGGGGATTTGTTTATCTTCCTCCATCTCTAAAAAAACAAAATCAATAGGTATGAAAAATTTACCTACCTTTAGAGGAATATCCTCTAATATACCTACCGGATGAGTAACGGATCGGTCTGCTAACTAGAGGGAAATAATGGTAGGCTTCAAATCACCCATTTGGAGCTTCTTGCATATGGACAATGGCATAAGACTTATGCTTGCTCCAAGATCACATAAAGCTCTAGTGATTTGCACATCTCCAATGGAGCAAGGTATAGAGAAGCTTCCAAGGTCCTTGAGCTTAAAAGGCAATTTGTTCTGGATCAGTGCACTGCACTCTTCAATTAATGACACTGTGGCATACTCCTCAATCTTCCTCTTATTAGAGAGGATTTCCTTCAGAAATTTAGCATAAGAAGGCATCTGAGAGACAGCTTCCAAGAATGGAATATTAATGTGCAGCTTTTTCAGCACATTAAGAAATTTTCCATATTGCTTTTCTAACTTGCCTTTAGCTAGTCTCTGAGGGAAAGAAACTGGTGACTTGTATGGTTTAGGAGCCACATATTTAGGCATTTCTTCTTTCCTTCCACTAACTTGCTTTTCTTCTTTAGTTGCTCTTTCAGGCTCATCTCCCTTCTCTTCCTCCTTATCTTCCTCCTTTTCCACTGACTCACCCAATTGCTTACCACTTCTCAAAGTGATAGCTTTACAGTGTTCTCTTGAATTCTCAGGCTGACCAGGAAATTTACCAAAATTTCTATTTGAAGAACTCACTTGCTGTGCTATTTGAGTCTCTAGCATCTTATTATGTGTAGCAAGTGAGTCAACTTTAGAAGTTAAGTCCTTTATGGTGTTATTAATTGAATGATTCTGGGCTCTAAATTCTTCATTCTGTTTACTCTGTGTGGAGATTAAATTCTCCATTAGAGCCTCCAAATTTGACTTTGGTTGAGGAGGAGGAGGATTGAATGGCCTCTGATTCTAAAAGCTTGAAGGTTGCCTGAAATTATTCTGAGGCTGCTGATTAGCATTCGGCTTGTAAGAGAGGTTCGGGTAATTTCTCCAGCCTGGGTTATAGTTATTATTGTAGGGGTTGTTTCTTTAGTTGTTCACAAAATTTGCATGCTCACAATCTTGAAGTGCAGAGTTTCCAAGCTGACATTCATTGATCACATGACCAACACCTCCACAAATCTCACAAGATGAAGATGAAGAAGGAGAACTAACAGCATTGATGCTTAGCTTGTCTAATTTCTGAAATAAGGCATCAACTTTAGAAGTTAGATGATTGAATGCATCTACTTCATACATCCCTACTGGTTTTCTTGGCTGCCTTTCACTAGACCATGAGTAATGGTTTTGAGCCATATCTTCAATCAGCTCATATGCCTCATCAACAGTCTTATTCATTAAATCTCCTTCGGCTACAGCATCCACAAACATACGGGTGCTGTAAATCAGTCCATTATAGAACGTATGGACTATCAGCCACTTCTCCAACCCATGTTGTGGGCATATTCTGAGGAGCTCTTTGAATCTTTCCCAAGCCTCATATAATGACTCGCCATCTTTCTGAGCAAATGTAGTGATCTGATTCCAAAGATAGGTCATCTTGCTCGGTGGGAAGTACATGGCGAGGAAAACTTGAGAAAGCTATTGCCAAGTGGTGATGGACCCTGATGGAAGAGAATACAACCATTCACAGGCCTTGTCCCTCAAAGAAAGAGAACAATCTCAATTTGAGGGCATTTGAAGAAACCTCATTCAGCTTCAGGGGGTCACAATACTCCAAAAAGACTGACATGTAGAGATTAGGGTCTTCAGTAGGTGACCCTCCAAATTGATTCCGCTGACCATCTGCAAAAGAGAAGGCTTCAGCTCAAAGTTGTTAGCTTAAACAACTGGCCTAGTTGAGGCTGTAAAATCCTTTAGAGATCGGTTATCTCTCTCCCCCATGTTAGATGCAGAATTTTCTTATTGTTGTCTTCTTCTTATCCTCCGCAGGGTGCACTCAATCTTCGAGTCAAATTCAGCAATGAATTTGTGGCCTCTTTGCATAAAATAGCTACACACCTATTAAGGAAGAAAATGGAACAAAAATTAGCAAAAGAAAATTATGCAGAAAAATAAAAAAGAAAGTGATATAGTCTAGCTATTTTGCAAAATATCTAATATTGATAACTGCTCCCTGGCAACGGCGCCAAAAACTTGTTGTGTTCATTTTACTAATTACCACAAGCGGACGGCGTAGCTATAGCTAGTCCAGCGAGTACGAGTCGTATTCCACAGAGAACAATGTCAATTATTAGAATTTCACAAAATATGCTATCTAAATCGATATAATCCGATCAAAGTTTATCACAATTAAATAAGTAAAGATATTCAATTAAACAAAGCCTAGGGTTACGGTTCACCACACTTATGATACTCAACAACTAATATGTACCTTTAATTGTAATCATCTAGTTTATAGGGGATAGTTTAGCCTTAATTAATTAGCAATCTCTTTCAAGCATTACCAATCGTACCAAGGTTGATCCAATTACCTACTTTTGTGGTTCTTAGTTCAACCTAAGTCCATTTAGCTTTATGCCAACCATGGAATACAATTAATCAGTTTTCTCGTGCATACTAATTGATTCAATCCTAGAGAATCTTAAACTACTTTCATGATTGAGATATCCCTAATTAACCATTAAGTTCAGGTTTTAATCTTCACCTTTCATTTCATCAATTAAATACCTAAGACGTGATAGATTAATGATCAGGCATTCTACCAACTCATTCATGCATATAATAGTTAATCGTAATTAATATAGAAGTGATCACAATTAGGGTTCCAACATTCAGTACATCAACCTATTATCATCATATCACAAGTGGGTTTACAGAAGCCCTAGATCAAATTTACTCATACATCATGTAAACAGAAATCAAATTAATATTCATTAAGTAAACCATGATAGTTCAGTACAATTCAAAGAGAATGAGTAGAGATAGAATTAGAGAATTCAAGTAGAAAGATATAACCTGGTCTTCAGAAAAGTAAGATGGAAATACAACCTTCGAATGCAGTAAATCCTATTCTAGAACATCAAATCCACAGTGATTCCAATAAAAATCTAACCTATGAGTGTTTTCTAAGTCTAAAAACTGAGTCTAAAGTGTCTATCCAAGTCTGAATGTCTGCCTCTGCATTTTTCTCTGCCTATGTATCAAGTTGGCAGTCAAAAACCCTAAAAATCACAAGCAGTACGGACCCCGAAGCACGGTCGTGTTCCAGGACATGGCCTGGTCGTGCTTCGGGCTAGTTTCTGGAGGTTCTTTGCATCATCTGCCCAGAGCATGGCCTGGCCATGCTCCATGTCACCAAGCATGGCCTAGCCGTGTTGGGGGCTGTTGTGCTGCTTTCTCACCAATTTTTGGTGTGTTGCTTCCTTATTTCTTCCTTCCTATGATTGTTTTCTCTTGCTTCTTTACCTCTTTTTCTCTCCTACAAACACAAAACAAACCATAAGCAGTTTTCAGAACAAAGTATAACCAAAAGTATAGAAATAACCACAAGTTACTATGAATTAAGGGATAAAATATAGCCATTAAGTACTCAAAATTCCCCTTTATCAATTAGCCATTTTTCATATTATTTCACATAAGCAAGTCAAACAACCAATTCAAACCTTCTTGACATCCAAACATGCCTTTGCCTTTGTATTTGAATGGAATCTTCTTATTTTTAGCTAATTCTTTTTCTTTGTACCCAAGAGGGTTTTCTTTTTCACTATTCATCAAAATGAGTTCAAAAGCTAAACTGGTATTCCACACTCAAGAGGCACCATTTAGGATATATGCATACTTAAGGATAAGAGTCAGAAGGAAGAAGAGGATGACACCCTATAAAATTTCATAGCAGCAACGTGAGTATAAATATGTGTGCGGTTACATAACCATATGATAACTCTAATTCATTAGAGTTTCTCTATATTTTTCCAAGGATATTTAATATGCATTTTGACCTATTAGCTTTCATGCCCCCTGATAATAGAATGTTTAGCCTCCCACTGACACCATTTTGTTTGTTGTGACAATTCAGTATACATGCGCAGTAATTAAGGTAGTAAACTGAGTGATGTTGGGTGATCTTGGTCCTTTTTAATATGATGCATAAGATGGGAGGCTTACCTTTTGTGATATGGTGTAGGTGGCAGGGAGTCAAAACTATGCAGCAAGTGTGGCCACCACCCAGAAAGGTGAAAAAGGAGCACACAGCTGACACAGCAGACTGCTGGAAGTACAAGAACAACCTCTACTACTGGAAGTGGAGGGAAAGCTGCAGGTAGAGGTGCTAGCCGAAAAGCAGGGATAATTTCAGCAGACCAGGCCACTTTTATGGGACCACAAGGATCTCCTATAAAAGGGGAAAATAGAAAGCACAAAGGGAGGGATGCAGGGGGTGATAGAAGAATACCAGAATAAGAATCCCAGAAATGCCTGTCTGGAGTGGGCTGCATGGTTACACTCTGGACTAGGATGAGGCAACCCTAGATGGTGAAGCATAGGAGCAAAGAAGAGGACTGTTGTTGAGGATTCCCTTCTTTATCTTTTTAGTGTTTTCATTGTCAGTAGGAAACTGCATTTTTCTTTTCATATAATTGTATTTCTCTCCACTGCATACTGGTTAATCTAATGCTTGTAGTTGGTTTGGATATGAGGCTAGGCTAATTTTCCAGCTAGGGTTGTAGACGAGTTGCAATAAACAACATGCACATTTTAATTTATAAATGATTTTACTGCAACAACACTGTGACATCCAACTGTGTTTGTATATCTTAACTTCTCCTGCTAACTGAAATTAGAAAGAGGAAATTTTAGGCTATCATTAACATGGAAAGGTGGTGAATGCTGGAAAAGAGTTGGATGTGTGGGCATAACCAATATTGGAATGTATAGTTATCTCATTTGACCCAAGAGTTGGGGGCTTCAAGTACAACGCTGGGGTTGGGATTGATGCAAAGATGCATATCCAAACCCCAGGAGTGCAAGGAATGGTAGTTTGGAAAGACTCCATTCAAGAGCAGACTGGACATTGAAGCAATTGCTATAGCAATTTCTTGAGGAAAATGAGTACAGAAGTTCATGGCAACCCTGAAGTAACCCTAGTTCACCTAATATCTTCTTCTTCATAACCTAAAGTCTCTCAACTTAATTTAAGCCCTGTCTAGTTTTTTACATTTTAATTTCTCCTAAACATTAAATTGTGTGAACCAACCGAATTTTGCTACAGCATTTCACGAGTCAAAGCATTCTATAGTAGTTTCTAGTATACTCTTTGTGGGACGATACTCACTCATCATTATATTACCTAGTCATGACACGTGCACTTGAGTTCTGACATTGCATATATACTTTGCAACTAACAAATTTTTGGCACCGTTGCTAGGGAGCGTCAACTAGAAAATTATTATTAGACGTTTGATTGTGTGAAGGACTTTATCTTTTAGTTATTCTGGTGTCATTTTTGGGCAGGTAACGCAGTGCATGAGCAAGTCCAAAAGGGAGATACTACCTCTAGATCCTGAGAAATGGCTAACCAGAATGGACCTCAGCAACAAGCAGAAATGGCTAACCAGAATGGAGCAGACAACATGAATGACAGAGATAGAGTCCTAAATGCTTATGTTCAACCAAACCTAAATGGGTTGAACTCGAGCATTGTAAGACCAGAAATTGAAGTTGTTCATTTCGAGCTCAAGTCGGTAATGTTTCAGATGCTGCAGACTGCAGGGTAATTTAGTGGAATGTGTAACATCCCTCAATTAATTCTATGTTATGGCATGATTTTCTAGGTTCAAAGGATGGGGGAAAATATTAATTATCCTCTTAGAAGAAAAATTAGGAAGGATGAAACCCTAATTTTCTAACCTCTTAGAATAGAATTAAGAAGTGAGAGAGCGTTAGAATTATGAATAAAATGTGTCTCTAAGATCAACTAAGTTTTATTTAGGGAATTGGAGGAAGCCAAACAAGGCTTTAGTCAAGGGGTTAGTCATATTCTAATGGTATGAAAATCTTGTAATAATTAGAGAAATGAGGGGCAAAGAACAAGAGGGAGTAACTTCTAGAAGGAATGCTATTTTATCAATATATTGGGGATAAGAATCAATAATTTAATCAAAGGGGGATAAGACTCAATAATTTGATCAAAGGGAGAGAGGAATAAGAAACAAAAAAAAGTAGGCAAGCAGGAGAAGAGGAAAAAGGAAGAAGGAGAGAGAGAGAGAGAGAAGAGAGGAAGGCATCAAGAAGAAGGAATCCAAGGAGTTCTTAAGGTAGGTTTAACATTAATTGACTATGAAGTTTAAAATCTTGATGACATATGTGTGTATAAATCCTTGTAAGTTTTTGTTGATGGAGGTATCTTATGCATGTATTAGATTGATCATATGAATATCCATGTAGAGCAAAGGTTTGGATGCATATGTAGTGCATGTTTTGTGCTAAAAATTGGCTTTGGATGGATGAAATTCGATGGTTTGAATGAATAAGATGTATTTCCTGATTTATGTCGAATTAGAAGATGTCTTCAACATACAAGTTGTAGATCTGTGTCTGATGGTCAGATTTAACGGTTAGAATCACGATGTTGGGTTTGTAACACTTTTACATTTACATCTAGTTGCAATCTGTAAACTTAGTAAAAATCAAAGTTGTAGAAAATTCTCTTATCTTTCTATAGAAACCTAAATTGCCTTAATCGGAGTTTAAATGAGGGAGTTATGGCCTAGAGAGTGAAGGAAGGTCAGGGTGGTCGTAAGACTATAGCCTGAAACACGGCCGTGTTTCAAGACACGGCCCGGCCGTGTTGGGGGCTGTTTTTAAGATTTTACAGCACGGTTTTATAAAATTGTAAACATGGCTGTGCCCTGGGACACGGGCAAGCCGTGCTTGAGGCTGAAATTATCATGTTTTGCATTTTAAATGCTCTAAATGAACCCTAATGAATGGATGATGTTAAGAGAAACTAAAATATAAATAAATACCTTGTTAATGATGCATTGTAGTGTCAATTATAACCTTTTATTATGAGAAATTAAATAAGATGTATGTGAGATGGATGCATGATGCATTAACGAGAGTCATATAGATGAGATGTATGTGAGATAGATGCATAATGCATTGATAATATTCATATAGATAAGATGTGTGTGTGTGAGATGTATACAAGATGCATTGATAAGATGCATATGAATGAGAAGTGTGTGCATGTGTGAAATACACGGATGGTAAATGGATGATACATGCAATTGAGGCATGTGCGTGTGTTGTATATATGTTGCATTAATAAAAATATGAGAGTGAATGACCTAGGGAAAGGCATGTATGATATATGGGTAAATTGCATATTCATAAGAAGCATGATTTTAAAAGTGTATGTGATGCATAGGAAGTGAATGCTTACAAGCATAAGTGGCATATGTAATGGTGTGATGTGTAAGTGATACACATATATTTTGAAATGAGATATTGGGATGACCCTTATGGTGGCAAGGTAACCCAGTGACATGCGGTACCTTGTGGTGGTAAGGTGACCTGAGAGGTCGTAATGGCTATGAGACGGTACCGGATAGGGGATGCCCTATTAACCTTGAGTGAGCCATGGCTTATGGCCACTCGGACCAAGTGATAGTGACCTATTAACAACCGAGAAATTTTTTGTGTATGCATGGTGTATGCATTTCAATCATTTTATATTATATGCACTGATTATAGTTTTAAATAATGTTTTCTGTAGCCTATACAGCTGAACATGTCACTTGTTTTACTTTCATTATAAATTGTTAATGTTAGACCTATTGAGATTTTATTCCCATTAATTTTGGTGATGTGTTCAGATAATAGCAACTGAAATGCCTACACTGATGGTAAAGGTACAGGTAGTAGACGTGCCCCTCCTGGGCCAGTTCACCGTCTTACAAGATGTAATAATAATAAACGTAGTAGAGATCCCGGCATCGGCACCAGCCCCTTTATCACCCCATGCACCCTAGGGGTGTGGTGCTGGGCCAAGGCCTAGTCAGTAGGATGTACATTATGTAATATAAACAGTGTATATTTTTGGAAGAATAATTCCTAGTGTTACTCTTGTATAACTCTAATACTTATGTAACCTCTTGTGGAGTGATTATATAAATATTTTGTATTTTATTCTTATGGCTTAGTAAGATTAAGGAAATTCACTTGTAGTATAAACCAAGATAAAACTGAACGCATATATAAAAAAAACTAGCTCTTACATAGTTGGTATCAAAGGAAGTTGGTCCTAGGCGACCATAGGGGTGGGTGGTCACCTATGTCGACTTATGAAGGACCCGAATAGGCTTGTGGTGTTTGTACAGGGTTGCATGAATTTATGATTAGGAAATTACTAGTGTTTCCTAACTATATATTTGGGTGGTGTGATTGCTACTGTAAGGTTTTAATCCGCTGTTGGGTTTGATCACCTCAATAATGACTCTCTTTTTTTATTACTACAGTAAGTGATGGCACCACCAAGGCGAAATCTGACCAGCAATGCAGAAACGACCCTACATGACCTAGCCACTGCTATTCGAGACCAAGTAGTTGACACAAATCAAATTTTACAACACATGCAAAATAACAACAATCGTGGTGATGAGCATGGTAACCCACGAGCAGTAGGTAATGAGAATGGATGGACAGAGTTCATGAGGATTTGGCCTCCTTTTTTTATGGGCGGATATGATCCAAGTACTACTGAGAGATGGTTGGCGGAACTAGAGAAGATTTTTGATGTCCTAGACTGCCTTGATGAGCAAAAGATCACTTTTGTAGTTTATATGCTTAAGGCTGAACCCGAATCTTGGTGGAGGGGAACCAAAGAGCTGCTAGTCCACTAGGGGAGACATATTACATGGCTAGTTATTCGAGAAACATTCTTGGTAAACTATTTTCCTAGTAGTGTGAGGGCTGAAAAGGAAGTTGAATTTCTTCAGCTTAGGCAGGGCAACTGGACCATTGACCAATATGTGGCTAAATTTGAAGAACTGTTTAAGTTTTCCACTTATCTGCAGTATAATCTAGATGAAGCATGGAAGGCGGTTAGATTTGCGGTCGGACTAAATCTAGAAATCCGGAGTGCGGTGGTTGCTCTGGAGATTCGAGAGTTCGCCTCCCTAGTCAACAAATGTAGACTGCTGGAAAAGAGTCTAAGAGTGGCAAGAGAGGAGAGGGAACGCCAAACTTTATGGAAGAGGAAGAGGGAAACTTCTACATACAGTAGAGATCTCAAGGTCAAGAACCATGCAAGAGGTAAACAACATGTAGCTACCAGACCCAGACCCTTCCCACAAAGACCAGCAGTGAGCACATGCGGAAGATGTGGACGAGTTCATGGGGATAGGCCATGTTACTCTACTCAAGCCACTTGTTTCCGTTGTGGCCAGAAGGGGCATTTACAAACACGTTGCCTAATGAATAGTGGAAAAGGGCCTGAATGAACTCCATAGGTAGCAAGGAGAGTCTTTACCTTGAGTGGAGCTAAGGCGAAACAAAACCCCAACTTGATTCAAGGTATGTGTTATGTCAATAAATTTCCTTTGACTGCACTTTTTGATTCGGCCGCTAGTCATTCTTTTATAGCATGGGATAGTGTTGAGAAGTTGCAACATCCCATTTCTGATCTGCCTTATAAGTTAACGGTGATGACTCCTACGGGGGAGAAGGTGATTACTTCCTCGATGTGTTCGAATTGTTCCATGGTGGTGCGTGATAGGAATCTGTGAATTTCCAGAGGTCTTTCCCTCAGAAATTTCAGAACTGCCACTAAGGAGAGAGATAGCATTTTCCATTGACCTGGCACCAGAAGCAAAACCTATTTCCATTACTCCATATAGAATGTCTCCAGTAGAATTAAAGGAGCTTAAAAAGCAGATTGAAGAACTACTAGAGAAGAATTTCATCCAGCCTAGTGTGTCACCCTGGGGAGCGCCTATACTATTCATGAGGAAGAAAGATGGCAGTATGAGATTATGTATTGACTATAGACAACTCAATAAGGCTACTGTTAAGAATAAATATCCACTACACCGGATAGATGATTTGCTATACCAGTTGAAAGGGGCCACAGTTTTCTCGAAGATAGACTTGAGATCAGGGTACTACCAGATAACATATTCTGTAATTTCCTTCTTCATCCCTGGCCACCAGTACCTCTTTTTCAAGTCTTGGCACATTTTAGTGGATCCCAGGTGAATAGTGTATTTACTTTGATGAGCTTCTTCTAGAATATTATCCCTTAAAGCCCCTTCCTTTGGTACACATATTTGCCCTCGATATTCAAGAATCCCATCCCTTGAAATTGCAAAGTCCGGTTGTTCCCTCCGGTCTTGTAAAATTTCATCACGCGATTGTGCTTCCTTGATTTGCGTCTTCAAGTCACATTTGATTTGTAGCTCGCTAAGTCTTAAGCCTTTAGGATTGCTTGTAACCGATAAGCTCAAATTTCTAAAATCCTCTAATAACTTCATCTCTTTCACTAACATTTGACTCATATGTATTGCCTTCCGACTTAATGCATTAGATACTACATTAGCTTTTCCCGGATGATACTTCAGCTCAAACTTATAATCATCAATAAACTCCATCCACCTCCTCTGCCTCATTTTCAACTCCTTCTAATCAAAAAGGTATTTTAAACTCTTATGATCATTATAAAATTCGAACACGGCTCCATATAAGAAGTGCCTTCAGATTTTTAGAGCAAAAACTATTGCTGCTAGCTCTAGGTCATGTGTGGGGTAACTCAATAATTTGATCAAAGGGGGATAAGACTCAATAATTTGATCAAAGGGGGAGAAAAATTAGAAACAAAAAAATGTAGCCAAGAAGGAGAAGAGGAAGAAGGAAGAAGGAGAGAGAGAGAGAGAAAAGAGAGGAAGGCATCCAGAAGAAGGAATCCAAGGAGTTCTTAAGGTAGGTTTAACATTAATTGACTATGAAGTTTGAAATCTTGATGACATATGTGTGTATGAATCCTTGTAATTTTTTGTTGATGGAGGTATCTTATGCATGTATTGGATTGATCATATGAATATCCATGTAGAGCAAAGGTTTGGATGCATATGTAGTGCATGTTTTGTGCTAAAAATTGGCTTTGGATGGATGAAATTCGATGGTTTGAATGAATAAGATGTATTTCCTGATTTATATCGAATTAGAAGATGTCTTCAACAAAAAAGTTGTAGATCTGTGTCTTATGGTTAAAACCCCTCTAAAATCACTTTAATCCGACCTCATATGAGAGAGTTAAGCCTCCATAAGTGAAGAAAGGTCAGATTTAACATGCAGAATCACGATGTTGGGTTTGTAACACTTTTACATTTACATCTAGTTCCATTTTGTAAACTTAGTAAACATAAAAGTTTTATAAAATTCTCTTAGCTTTCTATAGACACCTAAATAACCTTAATCGGAGTTGAAATGAGGGAGTTATGACCTAGAGAGTGAAGGAAGGTCAGGCTGGTCGCCAAACTACAGCCCGAAACATGGCCGTGTTTCAAGACACGGCTCGGCCGTGTTTCAAGACACGGCTCGGCCGTGTTTCAAGATACGGCTCGGCCGTGCTGGGGGCTATTTTTAAGATTTTGCAACATGGTTTTATAAAATTTTAAGCATGGCCGTGCCCTGGGACACGGGCAAGCCATGCTTGAGGCTGAAATTACCCTGTTTTGCATTTTAAATGCTCTAAATGAACCCCAATAAATGGATGATGTTAAGAGAAACTAAAATACAAATAAATACCTTGTTAATGATGCATTGTAGTTTCAATTATAACCTTTTATTATGAGAAATTAAATAAGATGTATGTGAGATGGAAGCATGATGCATTGATGAGAGTCATATAGATGAGATGTATGTGAGATGGATGCATAATGCATTGATAATATTCATATAGATAAGATGTGTGTGTGTGAGATGTATACAAGATGCATTGATAAGATACATATGAATGAGAAGTGTGTGCATGTGTGAAATACATGCATGGTAAATGGATGTGGTACATGCAATTGAGGCATGTGTGTGTGTTGTATATATGTTACATTAATAAAAATATGAGAGTGAATGACCTAGGGAAAGGCATGTATGATATATGGGTAAATTGCATATTCATAAGAAGCATAATTTTAAAAGTGTATGTGCTGCATATGAAGTGAATGCTTACAAGCATAAGTGGCATATGTAATGGTGTGATGAGTAAGTTATACACCTATATTTTGAAATGAGATATTGCGATGACCCTTATGGTGGCAAGGTAACCCGGTGACATGCGGTACCTTGTGGTGGTAAGGTGACTTGAGAGGTCGTAATGGTTGTGAGACAGTACCGGATAGGGGACGCACTATTAGCCTTGAGTGAGCCATGGGTTATGGCCACTCCGACCAAGTGATAATGTCCTATTAACAACCGAGAAATTTTTGGTGTATGCATGGTGTATGCATTTCAATCATTTTATATTATATGCACTGATTATAGTTTTAAATAATGTTTTCTGTAGCCTATACAGCTGAACACGTCACTTGTTTTACTTTCATTATAAATTGTTAATGTTAGATGTAACATCCCTAATTTCGTTTCTTTTATTGATAAAAGTACATAAATATTTAATTAAGGAAATAAAATTTGTTAGATAATATTTTAGATATCTAAGGAAATATAATCCTTAGAAATTCTTCACTTTATGTATATGCATAGAAAATGTTTCTAACATTAAGAGAACAAATAAAGAGGGAAAACCTAATAGGAAAAACAATTAGAAATAATATACTAAAGAGATGCAAAATTCTTGGATAAGGAAGATAAATTTTTAGAAACAAGTAAAGGTCATAAAATTTCAAGAACATTGGATTAGGGTAATTTTTCCTAATTTAAGAACTAGAGTTACTAAATTTAAAATCTTTACCCATACATTGGGCTTTTACCTATGGACACTTCATATAGACTTTTTCCACTTCACATAAGTTTCTAGCAAGCCCATTGGATAACCTAAGCAAGAAATTAAACACAGACTTGGACTAGGATATAGTAATTGGACCAATGCCCAAAAATTATGAAAATGTGGCCCTACAAGAAAGGTATAATTTTTTCCAAAGCAAAGAAAATGGGTAGGAATAAGCCCAAATCCAAGAGGAAAAATAAAATAAAATAAATTAGGTGATGATATAATAATGTAAGTTTAACAATATTTCTTTTTGAAGAAAACTTTTGAAACTGATAATATTTATATGAGATTTTTATCTTAGAACTTTGATGATTGGTCATGGATGTTGCTATATCATGTTACATATTGATCTTGCATGTGATGTATGTTTGAATACTTAGACTGGTATAGAAAGTTCAGCATAGGTATGGCTATGGGTGGCAAAATTTTTAGCTTCTGTATTTTAATTTCTGGGAATTATCTGTAGAGAATTAAAATAAATAGTTAACATAATAATTAAAGATATATGTGTCACAGATTTTTAGCCACTGGAATCATTCAATTTGGAGTCCATATGAGGTAGATATGGTCCAGTTAGTAAGCAAAGGTTAGAAAATGGTTCATCAGGGAAGAATATGTTAGGATAGCTTCTTGGTTTTAATTTTTGGGAATTATCTATAGGGAATTAAAATAAATGGGTAACATAATAATTAAAGATATATGTGTCACGGATTGGTAGGCACTGGAATCATTCAACTTGGAGTCCATATGAGGTAGATATCGTCTGGTTAGTACTCAAAGGTCAGAAAAATGGTTCATCAGGGAAGAATATGTTAGGATAGCTTCTTGGTTTTAATTTTTGGGAATTATCTATAGGGAATTAAAATAAATGGGTAACATAAGAATTAAAGATATATGTGTCACGGATTTGTATCCACTGGAATCATTCAATTTGGAGTCCATATGAGGTAGATATCTTCTGATTAGTACTCAAAGGTCAGAAAAATGGTTCATCAGGGAAGAATATGTTAGGATAGCTTCTGTATTTTAATTTCTGGGAATTATCTGTATAGAATTAAAATAAATTTTTAACATAAGAATTATAGCTATGTGTGTCACTGATTTGTATCCACTAGAATCATTCAATTTAGAGTCCATATGAGGATGATATGAGCTAATTAGTAGTCAAAGGTTAGAAAATGTTTCAACAGGGAAGAATATGTTAGGATAGCTTCTGTATTTTACCTTTTGGGAATTATTTGTATGGAATTAAAATACATGATTAACATAAGAATTATAGATATGTATGTCTCAGAGTTTTAGCCACTAGAATCACTCAAGTTGGAGTTCATATGAGGTCGATATGGTCTGATTAGTAGGTAGAGGTCAGAACCTATCCGAGAAGAAATAACCTGTACATTGAGGGAGTAATATCACCTTGATTTCTTAATATTTCGCTATAATGTTCAACATAATAGTTTTAGATAATTATTTTATCTTTGACACCAAGAGAACCTACATCGGAGTTCAAATGAGGGAGTTATGCTCTGATTAGTAAGAGAAGGTTAGATATGATGAAAACTTGCATCAAAAAAATAAAGAAATAAAATTAATATTTAAATAAGAAGACGAATCTTATAAATGACTAGTATATGTCATAGTCATTGCCATTGTATGAATTTCTTACCATCTTAAGTGTAAAATTCTGACATGGAAATATTTTATAAAGTGATATTTGAAATGGTTATGTTCATGG
This sequence comes from Gleditsia sinensis, assembly GCA_037074535.1. Lineage (NCBI taxonomy): Eukaryota > Viridiplantae > Streptophyta > Magnoliopsida > Fabales > Fabaceae > Gleditsia > Gleditsia sinensis. The sequence continues at coordinate 30,273,629 of CM073469.1, forward strand.
TATGATTACCAATGATTTATGGTAATAGCTATATTTTGATGAACATACTTGTTATTGAAAGCATATTTTTGGCTATCATTGTGAAAAGAAAAGAAATGAGCACGGTCACATGGCAATCCGTGTGGTGCACCAGTAGAGGACACCCTATCAATGGTTATGATTATGATTATGAGAAAAGAAAGAGAAAGTGTGCCATGTTGGACGGAGCGAGAAAAGTACGTACCGAAGAATAGAGGATACTCACCCTGACCAGGGTAGCTTGAAATGAGAATAAGTTGATGGTCATCATATGATATTCTAAAAATAGTTAATCCTGTCATACATATCATTACGTATGATTCTTATGTGCATAGATATAATGCATTCATGTGACTAAAGATATTTTCTGTAGTTTATACAGCTGAACATGACGTGATGAGCTATAATGATGATGATTTGTTGTTGAACTTACTGGGATTTAATTCTCACTATATTTCCATATCATGTTCAAAAAATTAGTTATGCGGATTTTTCTATAGCTCTGGCTTTTAGTGCACGTTGGATCGAGTACTTTATGTTGGGTAGATCCCAGAAGCAAATAAAATATTTGTGGTCGAGTTGGCTTAGATCCCGGTGAAGGTGCAACCACCCGCACCTGTATCTTCGGAATTGGTCAACCAGAATAAATAAGATGTAGATTTTTATGTGTTTGATATGTTGTACGTATGTTTTGATTAATGACATATATGTGAACTCTATATTGTATAAATTAAATAAATGTTATATTGAGTTAAGTTGTAACGAGGTAATAACTTCATAGTATTTAAAAAAAAATTGATACTTAAATGGAGTTGTTACATTAGACCTATTGAGATTTTATTTTCATTAATTTTGGTGATGTGTTCAGATAATAGCAACTGAGATGCCTACACTGATGGTAAAGTTACAGGTAGTGGACGTGCCCCTCTTGGGCCAGTTCACCGTCTTACAAGATGTAATAATAATGAACGTAGTAGAGATCCCGGCATCAGCACCAGCCCCTCTATCACCCCATGCACCTTAAGGGTGTGGTGCTAGGCCAGGGCCTAGTCAGTAGGATGTACATTATGTAATATAACTAGTGTATATTTTTGGAAGAATAATTCCTAGTGTTACTCTTGTATAACTCTAATACTGATGTAACCTTTTGTGGAGTGATTATATAAATATGTGGTATTTTATTCTTATGGTTTAGTAAGATTAAGGAAATTCACTTGTAGTATAAACCAAGATAAAACTGAACGCATATATAATAAAAAAACTTGGCTCTTACAGAATGCCTACGGAGGACCCACACTTTCACCTGAGAGTATTCATCGAAGTCACTGGTGCTTTCAAAATGAATGGGGTGACAGATGAAGTTCTCAGGCTAAAACTGTTCCCCTACTCATTAAGAGATCAAGCTTGGGCGTGGTTAAACTCTCTGCCACCGATTCTATTGCAAACTAGAGTGATTTAGTAGAGAATTTTTTGCTAGAATACTTCCCACCTACCAAGAATGCAAGATTAAGGAATGATATCACGTCCTTCCAGCAACTAGATGGGGAATCGCTATATGACACTTGGGAAAGGTACAAATAGCTGCTACGGAGATGTCCCCATCACGGAATCCCATACTGCATTCAAATGGAGACCTTCTATAATGGCCTTAATGCTTAAACACGAACTATAGTGGATGCAGTAGCTAATTGGGCACTTTTGTCCAAAACATACAATGAGGCACATGAGCTGCTCGAAAGAATGGCTAGCAACAGCTATCAATGGCCTATGGATAGAGTCTCAACTGGAAAGAAGACAGCAGGTATGCATGAAGTGAGTGAAGCCACATCTTTCACAACCAAGCTAGCTTCATTAGTGAATGTCTTGAAAAACCAGCAGTTGATTCGCCTTCAAGCAGCTAATGCAGTCCAGGAGAATGGGGTATCTTGTGTTTTATGCAATGGGCCTCATTTATTCGAAAGTTGTCCCTCGAATTTGGAGTTGGTATGCTATGTGGGAAACATGAATCGCAACAACAATCCTTATTCAAACACGTATAACCCGGGTTGGAGGCAGCATCCTAATTTTTCTGGGAGTAACTATGGCACTAGACAGAGAAGCAACTCTACCCCACAAAGACCATAGGCACCCCCAGGATTTCAGTAGTAAAGGCATCATCCTACTGAAACTCCCACTTCATTAGAGTCCTTACTGAAGGAGTATATAGCAAGAAATGATGTTGTGATTCAGAGTCAAGCTGCAACATTGAGAAATCTGGAGACCCAAGTCGGGCAGCTTGCCAATGAATTAAAAAGTAGACCTCCCCAGACGCTTCCAAGCAATACTGAAGTCCCTAGAAGAGAAGGGAAAGAGCACTACAAGGCTATAGCTCTTAGAAGTGGAAAGGTAGTGGAAGCACCCCAAGCAAAGAGACAGGACTAAAAAGACCCGAATGAACCCCCGAAAAAGAAGAAAGACAAGCAGAGGCCGGTGAAAGAGGCAAGTGATGAAGTAGGAATCTCTAGAGAAAAGGCTGCAGCTTTGCCACAGCAAAATACTGCAGCTTTGCCAAAGCAAAACGTGCAGCAAACCAAGTTACCTCTATCATTTCCTCAAAGATTCGAAAAACAGCAGAATGACCATCAGTTCAAAAGATTCCTGGATGTCCTCAAGCAGCTGCATATTAACATCCCTTTGGTGGAAGCATTAGAGCAAATGCCAAACTATGTAAAGTTCATGAAGGACATCTTGATCAAAAAGAGAAGATTTGGGGAATTTGAGATTGTTGCCCTCACACGAGAATGTAGTGTTGTGTTGCAAAATAAGCTGCCTCCCAAACTCAAGGATCTGGGTAGCTTCACTATACATTGTTCCATTGGGAATCAATATTTTGCCAAGGCCCTTTATCACTTGGGAGTAAGCATCAACCTCATGCCGATGGCCATATTGAAAAAGCTAGGGATTGGAGAAGCAAGGCCTACCACGGTCTTACTACAATTAGTAGACAGATCCATTGCACATCCTAAAGGGAAAATCGAGTATGTCCTAGTTAAGGTGGACAAATTCATTTTCCCAGTAGACTTTATAATACTGGACTATGAAACTGATGTAGAGGTGCCAATTATTTTGGACAGGCCATTCCTAGCAACTGGCCGAACCTTAATTGATGTCCAAAAAGGGGAATTAACCATAAGAGTACAGGATGAGCAGGTTACATTCAATGTATTCCAGTCCATGAAATTTCCTAGTGAAGTAGAGGAATTTTCAGTTGTGTATGTGATAGACACATTAGCATCAGAGTAGTTTGAAAAATGCTGCAAGGGCCCATCACCAGTTAAATGGGTAGATAACTCAGATTCAGAGGAGGAAAACGAGAAAGAATGGGCTTGGATTGAAGCCAGACATGGCACTAAGAAGGAGGGACCGATGAATGAGCCCTTAGACATGTCCTCATCAGAAGCAAAGCTACCTAAGGCATCTGTAGAAGAACCACCAATCTTAGAGTTGAAGCCATTACTAACACATCTCAAGTATGCGTATCTAGGCGAAACAACCACCCTTCCTGTGATCATTTCAGAACTCTTGATAGAAGAGCAAGAGAAGAAACTAGTCCTGACGTTGAAAAGATTTAGAAAAGCTATTGGTTGGACCCTTGCTGATATCAAGGGTATCAGCCCTTCATTTTGTATGCATAAGATCCTTTTGGAGAGTAATGAAAAATGGTCCATTGACCCCAACGGAAGATCAATCCAATAATGAAGGAGGTGGTAAAAAGGGAAATCATAAAGTGGTTAGATGCTGGAATTATTTACCCCATACCAGACAGTTCCTGGGTTAGTCTAGTCCAATGTGTTCCTAAGAAAGGGGGCATGACTGTGGTGGAAAATGAAAACAGTGAGCTCATCCCTACCAAGGCTGTGACTGGCTGGAGGATTTGCATGGATTACCGAAGACTGAACAAAAGCACTAGGAAAGACCACTTCCCCCTGCCATTCATAGACTAGATGCTGGACAGGCTTACAGGAAGGGAATACTATTGTTTCCTATATGGGTATTCAAGCTACAATCAGATTGCTATAGCACCCGAAGACCAGCATAAGACCACATTCATATGTCTTTATGGCACCTTTGCATTTCGAATGATGCCGTTTGGGTTATGCAATGCTCCAGTAACTTTTCAGTGGTGCAAGATGGCAATTTTCACAGAAATGGCTGAGCAATTTATGGAAATTTTCATGGATGACTTCTCAAATTTTGGGGACTCCTTCGACTTATATTTGGGAAACCTTGCTAAGGTCTTACAAAGATGTGAGGAAACTAACTTAGTGCTGAACTGGGAGAAGTGTCAATTCATGGTGAAGGAAGGGGTTGTGCTGGGACACAGTCTATCAAAATGGACTAGAGGTTGACAAAGCCAAAGTAAAGATCATAGAGAAGCTGCCTCCTCCCACCTCAGTCAAAGGCATTAGAAGCTTCCTTGGCCATGCAGGATTCTATAGGAGGTTCATCAGGGACTTCTCCAAGGTTGCAAAACCTCTATGCAGCTTGCTGGAGAAAGACAGAACTTCCTGCTTTGATGAAAACTACATGACAGCATTCTGTGACCTCAAGAAAAAATTGAGTTCAGCACCAGTTATTGTGGCACCAGACTGGACTTCTCCATTTGAACTAATGTGTGACGCAAGTGAAGTAGCATTGGGAGCCATCCTTGGGCAACGTAGGAATAAAGTTTTTTATTCTATATATTATGCCAGCAAAACGCTGCAAGGGGCCCAGCTCAACTCCATAGTAACAGAGAAGGAGACGCTTGCAGTAGTATTTGCTTTTGACATCTTCAGATCATATTTGGTAGGAACAAAAGTAATTGTGCACACAGACCATTCCGCCATTAAGCACTTAGTTAAGAAGAAGGATTCCAAACCTAGACTCATTTGACGGGTGCTCTTGCTTCAGGAATTTGATCTGGAGAACAGGGATAGAAGGGGAACAAAGAATCAGGTGGTAGACCATCTCTCCAGACTGGAATAGGACAGTATAGAAGCAGAGGAAATTAATGAGAAATTTGATAAAGGGGAATTTTGAGTGGTTATAGGTCATATTTTGTCCCCTAATTCATGGTAACTTGTGGATATTTTTATGCTTTTGGCTATACTTTGTTCTAGGTACTACTGTAGTTCATTTTGTGATTGTAAGAGAGCAAAAGGAGCCAAGAAGCAAGGAAAAATAGTCATGGAAAGACCCTAAAAGATCTGGGTTATGTTGAGGAGGAAGCAAGGAGGCTGCACGTCAAAAATCACGAAGAAAGGAGCACTACAGCATGCAGAACGGCCTGGCCGTGCTTGGTGTCCTACAACACGGCTAGGCTGTGTTCTGGGTGAATGATGCAGCATCTCCCCAAATTCCAGCCCGAAGCACGGCCGTGCTGTGGGTCTGCGAGCTCCGTGTTTTTTAGGGTTTTGGCCACTGAAATTGAGGTATAAGGTGGGAGATGCGCAACTGAGACGAGGGAACCGAAGGAGACACTTGGGAATCACTTTCTAGGCTTAGGAAACACATTTAGACTAGGTTTTTACATATATCATTGATGATTTTGATGTTCTAGAGTAGATTTTACTGCATTGAAGGTTGTAATTCGTCTAAACTTTGCTCCATACCAGGTTATATCTTTCTACTTTAGTTCTTTATCTTTTCTTCTACCTCCATTCATTCTCTTGAGATTGTATCAAACTATCATGGTTAATTTAATGATTATGGATTTCATTTCTGATTCTATGATGTGTGAGTAGTTTCTATCTAGGGTTTTGGTAAACCCCAATTGTGATACAATGATACTATGCCTATGACTTGATTTATGAAACCCTAATTGTAATTGGGATTAGATTGATTTGGATTGACTATTGTATACATGTATTAGTTGATAGAATGCCTGATCACCAATCTATCACATAATAGGTTTTTAATCGATGAACTGAAAGGTGAAGATTAAAATCGGAATCCAATAGTTAATTAGGGTAGTCTTAATCACGAAAGTAGTTTAAGATACTCTAGGTTTGAATCAATTAATGGGAACGAGAAAACCGATTAGTTGCATTCTATGGTTGGCATGAAGCTTAATGGACCTAGGTTAAGCTAAGAACCACGAAAGTAGGTAATTCGATTAACTTAGGTACAATTGGTAATGCTTGAAAGAGATTGCTAATTAACTTAGGCTAAACCATCCCCAATAATCTAGACATTTGCAATTAAGGGTAAATATCTGTTGTTGAGTATCACAAGCATGGTGAACCCTAACCCTAGGCTTAGCTTAATTAGTTACTTTAACTTGTTTAATTGCGATATTTGCCCATCGACTTATATCGATTTAGATAGCACTTTTTTTGAGATTCTGGTAATTGGCATTGTTCTCTGTGGGACATGACCCGTACTTGCTGGACTAGCTACGGCTACGCCGTGCACTTGCGGTATAGAGTAAAACACACCTCTAACAAGTTTTTGGCGCCGTTGCCGAGGAACGAAGCCAATATTAGATATTTTACAAAATAGCTAGACTAGATCAATTTCAGTTTACTTTTCTTCTTTATTTTTTTGCACAATTTTCATTTGCTGAATTTGCTTCTTTTCTTCCTTCATGGGTGTGTTTCTCTTGTATGCGAAGAAACCGTGGGTTCATTGCTGAGTTTGACCCAGAAATTGAACGCACCCTACGAAGAATAAGAAGAAGTAAGCAGCAAGAGAATTCAGCAGCTACTATGGGGGAAAGAGATAACCGGTCACTGAAGGACTTCACAGCCCCAGACACACATGGCCTGAACCCCAGCATAGTCAGGCCAGTGGTAGAAGCAAATAATTTTGAGCTGAAGCCATCTCTCTTGCAGATGGTTCAGCAGAATGAGTTTGGAGGGTCACCTACTGAAGACCCAAATTTACATCTCTCAATGTTCTTGGAGTACTGCGACACCTTGAAGTTGAATGGGGTCTCCTCAGATGCTATCAGGTTAAGATTATTCCCTTTCTCACTGAGGGATAAGGCACGAGCTTGGCTACACTCCCTCCCATCAGGGTCTATTACCACTTGGCTGCAACTTTCTCAAGCTTTCCTGGCCAAGTACTTCTCTCCAAGTAAGACGGCCCATTTGAGGAACCAGATTACCACTTTTGCTCAGAGGGATGGAGAATCCTTATATGAGGCATGGGAAAGATTCAAGGAGCTCCTCAGGGTATGCCCACATCATGGGATAGAAAAATGGTTGATAGTCCATACATTCTACAATGGACTAGTTTACAGCACCCGGATGTCTGTGGATGCTGCAATTGAAGGAGCACTGATGAACAAAACCATTGATGAAGCCTATGAGTTGATTGAAGACATGGCTCAGAACCACTACTCCTGGTCTAGTGAGAGGTAGACTAGAAAGCCAGTAGGTATGTATGAAGTAGATGCTTTCAATCATCTAACTTTTAAAGTTGATGCTTTATTTCAGAAATTGGATAAACTGAGCATTAATGCTGTTGGATCACCTTCTTTTTCTGTATCCTGTGAGATTTGTAGAGGTGTAGGGCATACAGCCAATGAGTGTCATCTTGGGAGTTATACAGTTTAGGATTGTGAGCAGGTCAATTTTGTGAACAATTAGAGGAACAACCCGTACAGCAATACTTACAATCTTGGTTGGAGAAACCACCCTAACTTGTCATATAAGCCGAATGTTGGTTAGCAGCCCCAGAATAACTTCAGACAACCTCCAGGCTTCCAAAATCCAAGGCCATACAATCTTCCTCAACCAAAGTCAAATCTGGAGGCTCTAATGGAGAACTTCATCTCCATACAGAGCAAGCAAAATGAGGAGTTTAAAGCTCAGAATCACAGTATGAATGAAGCAATTAAAGACCTGGCTTCTAAAGTGGATTCACTTGCTACCCATAATAAGATGCTAGAGACTTAGATAGCGCAGCAAGCGAGCTCTTCAACTAGAAATTTTGGTAAGTTCCCTGGTCAACCTGAGAACCCTAGAGAACACTGTAATGCTATCACTTTGAGAAGTGGTAAACAATTGGCTAATCCAGTGGAAAAGGAGGATGAAAAAGAAGTTGAGAAAATGGATGTGCCTGAGCTAGTGAATGAAGAAGAAGAACCAGTTAGTGGAAGGAAGGAAATAAATGAGCCTGACTATGTGGCTCTTGAACCGTATAAGCCACCAGTTCCCTTCCCCCAGAGACTAGTCAAGGCTAAGTTAGAGAGACAATATGGAAAGTTTCTGGATGTGATGAAAAAGTTGCACATCAACATTCCATTCTTGGAAGCAGTATCTCAAATGCCTTCATACGCCAAATTTCTAAAGGAAATCCTCTCTAATAAGAGGAAGATTGAGGAATATGCCACTGTGGCATTGACTGAAGAGTGCAGTGCCCTAATTCAGAACAAACTGTCTCCTAAACTCAAGGATCCTGGGAGTTTCTCAATACCTTGTTCCATTGGAAATGTGCAGATCACTAAAGCCTTATGTGATCTAGGAGCAAGCGTAAGCCTTATACCATTATCCATTTGCAAGAAGCTCCAGATGGGAGATCTGAAACCTACCACTATTTCTCTACAGTTAGCGGACCGATTCGTTATTCACCCAGTAGGTATATTATAGGATGTGCCTCTAAAGGTAGGTAAGTTTTTCATACCTAATGACTTTGTGGTATTAGAGATGGAGGAAGATAGACAAATCCCCATCATTCTGGGAAGACCTTTCCTAGCCACTGCAAGTGTCGTTATTAATGTTAAAGATGGAAGGCTTTCCCTAAATGTAGGGGATGAAAAGATTGAATTTAATCTTAATGATACTATGAAATGTCCATCCTTAGGTGATACTTGTTGCATGGTTGATATAATTGAACAAAATATTGTTGATAATGCAATGAGTTTGTGCCCTACTAATCCATTTGAGCTTTGCCTTTTGGATAGTTCTGTTTCTTGTGCTGAGCAAGTAGAAGCTGATGCCTACACTAAATTGCTTAATGAAAGCCCTAAGCTCACCTCAGAAGTGAAAATTGAAAAGTTGGAACAGGACCACAACCACAAATCAGCTGATTTAGAGGAAGGCAAAACACCTAAGGTAGAATTAAAACCTCTTCCCTCTACTCTCAGGTATGAATTTCTGGACCCTAACTCTTCATATCCAGTCATAGTGAATGCTTATCTGAATACTGAGGAAACTGGTAAATTGGTTGATGTACTCAAAAAATTTAAGAAGGTGATTGGGTATAGTATAGAGGATATAAAAAGGATTAGTCCATCTGTTTGTATGCATCGTATAATTGTTGATAATGATCATAAACCTTCCAGGGAACATCAGAGGAGACTCAATCCCAACATGAAAAAGGTAGTTAAGAAAGAGGTACTCAAGTTGCTTGATGCAGGTATTATCTATCCCATCTCGGATAGTGAATGGGTAAGTCCTGTCCATGTGGTTCCTAAAAAGGGAGGTATGACTGTAGTTAGAAATGATAATGATGAATTAATCCCTGCTAGAGCTGTTACGGGTTGGCGCATGTGTATTAAATATAGAAAATTAAATAAGGCCACCCATAAGGATCACTTCCCTTTGCCTTTTATTGATCAGTTATTGGAAAGGTTGGCTAGACATTCGCACTTCTATTATCTGGATGGATACTCAGGATTCTTTTAGATCCCTATCCATCTAGACGACTAAGAGAAGACTACGTTCACATGTCTCTATGGCACCTTTGCATATAGAAGGATGCCATTCGGATTATGTAACGCACCAACCACTTTTCCAGAGATGTATGATGGTTATTTTCTCTGATTTTATAGAGGAAATAATGGAAGTGTTTATGGATGACTTTTCAGTCTATGGTACCTCATTTTGATGACTGTTTGAAAAATTTGACACAGGTACTTGAGAGATGTGAGGAAGTCAATCTGGTCCTGAATTAGGAGAAATGCCACTTTATGGTGAGAGAAGGAATAGTTCTGGGACACTTGGTGTCTGAAAGGGGGATAAAGGTGGATAAGGCAAAGATAGAGGCGATTCAGACTCTGCCACCACCTTCAAACGTTAAGGAAGTGAGGAGTTTTCTTGGGCATGCGGGCTTCTATAGGAGATTCATCCAAGACTTCTCAAAAATCTCTAAACCCTTAACTAATTTACTTGTTAAAGATGTCCCATTTGAATTTGATAATGACTGCTTGTATTCTTTTTGAAGGATGAAGGAGGCGCTTATATCTGCACCCATCATCCAACCTCCTGATTGGAGCCTTCCCTTCAAAATTATGTACGATGCAAGTGACTATGCCGTGGGAGCTGTACTTGGGCAACGGAAAGACAAAAAGCCTTATGCCATCTACTATGCTAGTAAGACACTAGATGAAGCTCAAGTCAACTACTCCACCACTGAGAAGGAGCTCTTGGCAGTAGTGTTCACAATAGATAAATTCAGACAATATCTGCTGGGATCAGAAGTCATATTGTTCACAGATCATGCTGCCATAAGGTACCTCTTAAGTAAGAAGGATGCCAAACCAAGACTGATTAGATGGATCCTCTTACTACAGGAGTTTGATCTTGTAATTAGAGATAAGAAAGGAACAGAAAATGTGGTTGCAGACCATCTTTCGAGACTTAGGCAAGATCTGATGAGAGATGACAAAGATGATTTGCCTATTGATGATTCCTTTCCCGATGACCAACATCTAGTGGTCACTTATGCTGATGCTCTTTGGTATGCAGACTTGGTGAATTTTCTTGCATGCAGAATACTTCCTGAGGGATTGAGCTATCATCACAGAAAGAAATTCTTCTCTGATATTAAGTTTTTCTATTGGGAGGATCCATGCTTATACAAGTGGTGTGTAGATGGCATATTCTGAATGTGTATTCCGGAGGAAGAAGTTTACAGTGTTATATACCATTGCCATAGTTCAACTTGTGGAGGCCATACCAGCATCTCAAAGACTTCAGCTAAAATTCTTCAAGCTGGTTTCTTTTGGCCTACGCTTTTCAAGGATGTGCACACTTTTGTTAAAGCATGTGACTGGTGCCAAAGAGTTGGCAACATATCTAGAAGGAAAGAGATACCTCTGAACAGCATTTTGGAAGTTGAGATATTTGACATTTGGGGCATTGATTTTATGGAACCCTTTCCTTCTTCATGTTGGAACAAGTACATTCTAGTGGCTGTGGACTACGTTTCTAAGTGGGTTGAAGCAGTAGCATCCCCCACCAATGATGCCAGAGTGGTTGCCAAGCTCTTTAAGAGGATAATTTTCTCGAGATTTGGAGTGCCCCGAGCCGTGATAAGCGATGGAGATTCTCACTTCACTGAGCAACAATTCCAAAATCTTTTGAAGAAGTATGGAGTCACCCATAAAATGGCTCTAGCCTACCATCCTCAGACTAGTGGGTAAATAGAGATATCAAATAGAGAGATCAAAGCCATATTGGAGAATACCGTCTCAAAGGCTAGGAAAGATTGGTCTCTCAAACTCGATGATGCATTATGGGCCTACAAGACTGCCTATAAGACACCGATAGGGACCACACCCTTTCGGTTAATATATGGGAAACCCTATCATTTTCCGGTAGAGCTTGAGCACAAGGCATATTGGGCAGTCAAAACAATCAATTTTGACCTGTCAGCTGCTGGGAAGAGGAGATGTCTACAACTAAATGAGCTAGATGAGCTGAGGCTTGATGCTTATAACAATGCCAAGTTATACAAGGAAAGAACAAAAAGATGGCATGATAAGCACATCCTTAGGCGCAAATTTCAAGTAGGAGATTGGGTCTTGCTGTTTAATTCAAGGTTGAGACTCTTTCCCGTGAAACTTCGTTCTCGATGGTCCGGTCCATTCCGAGTGACTCAAGTCTTTCCTTATAGAGCAATGGAGGTGTGGAGTGAATCCACCGGATCTTTCAAGGTCAACGGGCAACGTCTCAAGCATTTTGTGACGGGACAACCAGTTGAAAAAGGAGCCACCCAATCTCTCTTAGAGCCCCCCTCAATCCATTGAAGAGCAAAGAAGTCGAGCTAATGACTTTAAACAAGCGCTTAGTGGAAGGCAATCCACATTTTGATTTTTAGAGTTTTCTTTTGTTTGAATTCTTGATTTAAGTTTTGGTTTCCATTTTAGAATATTAGGTTGAAGTTTGTTGAATGTTTTCCTTTGATTTCCAGGCCCATTATTGTGTTTTCAAGGCAGTATAAAAGAGCTAAAAGCAAAGGTTCTTGAAGAAAATCCAAAGAAGAGGCAAAACTGAAGAATAGGGGACTTCCAGCCAGCAACATGGGCAGGCCGTGTCCCAGGACACGGCGAGGCCTAAATAAAAAAAAATAACTTTGTGCAGCATTCCCGCCTGGAACACGGGCGTGCTCGTGATTTCAAAAAAAATAATAAAAAATAAAAAATAAAAAAATAAAAAAATAACTTTGTGCAGCATTCCCCCCTGGAACACGGGCGTGCCCGTGATTTCAAAAAAAAAAATGCTGCAGCCTGCCCGCCCAAAGCACGGGTTGGCCGTGCTTCGGGCGAGGCAGGCTTTTTAAATCAAATTCCCCCCCTCTTTTACCCGTGCCCACCCAACCCTAGCCGTGCTTGCTCCCTTTCTTCCATACAGGTCCCCTTGCCTCGCCTCCCCTCTCCTTCGGCCACCCTCACCTCATTCCCGTTCCCTTTCATCCTCTCCATTGAAGCACTCCATCTCACCCATCACCCTTCAAGCCTTAATCCCCCATTCATCCCCCTTCGACACCCACAAACCGATTTCCCCATCCCTTCTTGCTCTCTTCTAGTCTGCACTATCACAGGAGCATCTCTTTCCTCTGGGCTGTGCTGCAATAGGTATCTTTTCCCTTTTTTTGAGTAACTTCATTTCTTTCTGATTAGGTAAAGTTTCTGGCTGTAATTTCGATCCTATTTGGTTTAGTTGATTACTCCTGGCCCTACAACGTGAAACTAGTGAAACAAACTTTGAGTGATTGATTTTAATTTTGGACTAGTTTTACACTCTGGTTTGTAGTGATTTTGGGTTTACACTCTCTTATTTGCTGTTAGTAACTGGTTTGGGCTTTCATTTGGTTTGACTTATTGTTGTTGACACTTATTTGTGACAAGAGTTAGACTGCTTGAGTTGTTCATTGGCTAGCCTAGAACTTCTGGTTAAAGGCTCTGTACTGCACTTTATTGAACTCTATGCTGCATTAGTTCATACACTGTTTTGGGCTAGTGAATTGATCATATCTTTATGTTTTATTCAGTTCTCTCCTGTTCTGAACATTGTTAGGTTTTTTTACATTGTACGGTACTGTTATATATATCTCTTTTGTGCCACATCTCCCTCTATTTTGCATTGAATTGCTTGCTTCATAACTCCGATAACATTGGACTTATTGGGTGATTTAACTATCTCCATATTTGGTTGGGTTTTCTGCTTTGGCATCCTCTGCTTTTCATTATTTTTATAACTATGGGTCCCAAAAGAACCTGAATAGGGCTATCTTCCTCCCAGTCCCATCAAACCCATAGAGGACGTAACCAACCACCACCCCAACTCCCTCATCAGATAAATGAGTATGGTATTATGTTCGTTGACGACATAAGAAAACCCAACACCCATGATCATGAAAGGTGAATTATTTGGCGGTCTATATAAGAAAACCCACCCTTACAACATTATAATTTCGTCCAAGTGAGGGAGAGGAAAAATAGAAGCAAGGTAGAGTAAGGAAAGGAGAGAAAGGAGAAGTCTAGAAGACTAAGTGCTCCAAGTAAGTTTAACAATATTTCTTTTTGAAGAAAAGTTTTGAAACTTATAATATTTATATGAGATTTTGATCTTAGAACTTTGATGATTGGTCATGGATGTTGCTATATCATGTTACATATTGATCTTGCATGTGATGTATGTTTGAATACTTAGGTTGGTGTAGATAGTTCTGCATGGGTATGGCTATGGTTGGCAGAATTTTAAGCTTCGTTATTTTAATTTCTGGGAACAATCTATAAGGAATTAAAATAAATGGTTAACATAATAATTAAAGATATGTGTGTCACGGATTTTTAGCCACTAGAATCATTCAATTTGGAGTCCACATGAGGAATATATGAGCCAATTAGTAGTCAAAGGTCAGAAAATGGGTCATCAGGGAAGAATATGTTAGGATAGCTTCGGTATTTTAATTTTTTGGAATTATCTGTAGGGAATTAAAATAAATGGTTAACATAATAATTCATGATATATGTGTCACGGGTTTGTAGCCACTAGAATCATTCAATTTAGAGTCCATATGATGTATATATGGTCCGATTAGTAAGCAAATGTCAGAAAATGGTTCATCAGGGAAGAATATGTTAGGAAAGTTTCGGTATTTTAATTTATGGGAACACTCTATAAGGAATTAAAATAAATGGTTAACATACGAATTATAGATAGATGTGTCACGGATTTTTACCCACTGGAATCACTTAATTTGGAATTCATATGTGGGAGATATGGACAGATTAGTAGCTAAAGGTCAAAACCTATCCGAGAGGAACTATCCAATACTTTGAGGGAGTAATATCACCTTGATTTCTTAATATTTCGCTAAAATGTTCAACATAATAGTTTTAGATAATTGTTTTATCTTCAAATGGACAACAAGATTACCAACATCGGAGTTCAATTGAGAGAGTTATGCTCTGATTAGTAAGAGAAGGTTAGATGTGATAAAAACCTGCATCAAGAAAATAAAGTAATAAAATTAATATTTAAGAAAGAAGATGAATCTTATAAATGAAAATAATAAATGACTAGTATAGCCATAGCCATTGCTATTGTATGAACTTCTTACCATCTTAAGTGTGAAATTTTGACATGGAAATATTTTATAAAGTGATATTTGAAATGGTTATGTTCATGGCATGATTACCAATAATTTTTGGTAATAGTTATATTTTGATGAACGTACTTGTTATTGAAAGCATATTTTTGGCTATCATTGTGAAAAGAAACGAAATGAGCACGGTCACATGGTAATCTGTATGGTGCACCAGTAGGGGACGCCCTACCAACAGTTATGATCATGATAATGAGAAAAGAAAGAGAAAGTGGGCCATGTCGGACGAAGCGAGAAAAGCCCGTACCGGAGAGTAGAGGATACTCACCTTGACCGGGGTAGCTTGAAATGAGAATAAGTTGATGGCCATCATATGATATTTTAAAAATAGTTAATCCTGTCATACATATCATTACAATATGATTCTTATGTGCATAGATATAATGCATTCATGTGACCAAAGATATTTTCTGTAGTTTATACAGCTGAACATGATGTGATGAGCTATATTGATGATGATTTATTGTTGAACTTACTGGGATTTAATTCTCACTATATTTCCATATCATGTTCAGAAAATTATTTATGCAGCTTTTGTTTCTAAGGCTCTGGCTTTTAGTGCACATTGGATCGAGTTACTTTATGTTGGGTAGATTTTAGAATCAAATAAGATGTTTGTGGTCGAGTTGGCTCAGATCCCGGTGAAGGTGCAACCACCCGCACCTGTATCTCCGGAATTGGTCAACCAAAATAAACAAGATGTAAATATCTATGTGTTTGATATGTTGTACGTATGTTTTGATTAATGACATGTATGTGAACTCAATATTGTATAATAATAAAGGAAAAAAAAGAGAGGTTGTTACAGCAAAAGGAGCCAAGAAGCAAGGAAAAGCAGTCATGGAAAGACCCTAAAAGACCTGGGTTATGCTGAGGAGGAAGCAAGGAGGCTGCACGTCAAAAATCACGAAGAAAGGAGCACTACAGCATGCAGCACGGCCAGGCCGTGTTCTGGGTGAATGATGCAGCATCTCCTCAAATTCTGGCCCGAAGCACGGCCGTGCTGCGGGTCTGCGAGCTTTGTGTTTTTTAGGGTTTTGGCCGCCAAAATTGAGGTATAAGGTGGGAGATGCGCAACTGAGACGAGGGGGACCGGAGGAAACACTTGGGAATCACTTTCTAGGCTTAGGAAACACATTTAGACTAGGTTTTTACATATATCATTGATGATTTTGATGTTCTAGAGTAGATTTTACTGCATTAAAGGTTGTAATTCGTCTGAACTTTGCTCCATACCAGGTTATATCTTTCTACTTTAGTTCTTTATCTTTTCTTCTACCTCCATTCATTCTCTTGAGATTGTATCAAACTATCATGGTTAATTTAATGATTATGGATTTGGTTTCTGATTCTATGATGTGTGAGTAGTTTCTATCTAGGGTTTTGGTAAACCCCAATTGTGATACAATGATACTATGCCTATGACTTGATTTATGAAACCCTAATTGTAATTGGGATTAGATTGATTTGGATTGACTATTGTATGCATGTATTAGTTGATAGAATGCTTGATCACCAATCTATCACATAATAGGTTTTTAATCGATGAACTGAAAGGTGAAGATTAAAACCGGAATCCAATAGTTAATTAGGGTAGTCTTAATCATGAAAGTAGTTTAAGATACTCTAGGTTTGAATCAATTAATGGGAACGAGAAAACCGATTAGTTGCATTCTATGGTTGGCATGAAGTTTAATGGACCTAGGTTAAGTTAAGAACCACAAAAGTAGGTAATTCGATTAACTTAGGTACAATTGGTAATGCTTGAAAGAGATTGCTAATTAACTTAGGCTAAACCATCCCCAATAATCTAGACATTTGCAATTAGGGGTAAATATCTGTTGTTGAGTATCACAAGCGTGGTGAACCCTAACCCTAGGCTTAGCTTAATTAGTTACTTTAACTTGTTTAATTGCGATATTTGCCCATTGACTTATATCGATTTAGATAGCACTTTCTTTGAGATTCTGGTAATTGGCATTGTTCTCTGTGGGACACGACCCGTACTTGCCGGACTAGCTACAGCTACGCCGTGCACTTGCGGTATAGAATTAAACACACCTCTAACAAAATTCCCAGATGAACAACTCTTCCTCATGACCCAAGTTGGTGTGCCATGGTATGCTAACTATGTAAACTACCTGGTGAGTGGCCTGCTCCCACCGGAATTGACCTCACAGCAAAAGAAATTTTTCTTTCATGACGTGAATTCATATTACTGGGATGAACGATACCTCTTCAAGCAGTGTGCTGATTAGATGATAAGAAGATGCATTCCTAGTGAAGAGATGGAGCAAATCTTGCAGCAATGCCATGCTTCACCCTATGGAGGTCATTTTGGAGGAGTGAAGACTGCAAACAAGGTACTGCAGGCAGGTTTCTACTGTCCTTCTTCATTCAAGGACTCCTACTCATTTGTGTTGCAATGCGACAGGTGCCAGAGAATAGGAACCATATCTAGAAGATATGAAATGCCGCTGAACAACATCCTAGAAGTGGAATTGTTCGATGTATAGGGAATAGATTTCATGGGCCCTTTCCCTTCAAGTTTTGGGAACCAATACATCCTAGTAACTGTTGACTACGTCTCAAAATGGGTAGAAACAAGTGCATCTCCCACTAAAGAGGCAAATGTGGTAACCAGATTTCTGAAGAAGAACATTTTTATAAGGTTTAGAACCCCCAAAGCCATCATCAATGATAGAGGATCCCACTTCTGTAACAGGTAATTCGGAGCACTCCTGGCCAAATATTGCGTAAGACACAAGGTGGAAACACCATATCATCCACAAACCAGTGGGCAAGATGAAGTCTCCAATAGAGAAATCAAGAAAATACTGGAAAAAATGGTTGGCCCAACTAGGAATGATTGGTCCTCAAGGTTGGATGATGCATTGTGGGCTTATAGAACAGCCTATAAAATACCACCGAGGATGTCACCATACAAGTTGGTGTTTGGTAAGGCTTGTCATCTGCCAGTAAATCTAGAGCATCGGGCATATTGGGCAGTGAAGGAGTTAAATCTGAATTTGGGAGCTGCGGGTGGGAAAAGGATGCTGCAACTAAACGTGTTGGATGAATTCCGTGGTCAAGCTTATGAGAATGACAAGCTATACAAAGAGAAAGCAAAGAAATGGCATGATAAGAGGATACAGCCAAGGGAATTCGAAGTAGGACAGAGAATGCTATTATACAACTCCAGGCTAACCTTGTTCCCTGGGAAATTAAAATCTCGTTAGTCTAACCCCTTCCGCATCAGCAAATTCTTCCTTTTTGGAACTATGGAACTGGATGAAGAAAAAGAAGGGAGGACATTCAGGGTTAACGAACAAAGGATCAAACTCTACCTTGGAGGTGATGTGGATAGCCAGCATACCTTACTCCAATTGCAAGAAGGGTGAACAGGGAAGATGTCAGGCTGATGACTCTAAAACAAGCGCTCATGGGAGGCAATCCATGTTTCATTGATTGTTGTTTAATTTTACAATTGTTAGGAAACTTAAATTGTGACTCTAATATCAACTGTTTTCGTTTCGTAGGAAGGGGAGAACATCAGGCTGAAAGTCAGTTTCTGCCTTGCTGCAGCAAAATCATGTGAAAGCTAGTCTTGTTTTGTTGTGAAAAAAGTGTGTGAAAGCCAGCTTTTGTCACAAGACGTGCTGCAGTAAAATCATAGGGAAGCCAGTTTTTGCCACAGGAATTGCTGCAGCAAAAGCCCTCAGCCTTGAAAAAAAAAGGAGAAGTCGAAAAACTTTGAGAATCTCATAAGTCACGTACAACTCCTCATTTCACCCAACCCATCCTGGTGTACTCGATAGTCTCTACAACTCTCTCAACCCCTTCACATTCTAAGTACTCTCCTGTACTCTTAGCCCTTCACATCCCGGAACCCCCTTCGTACGAATCAGACCTGCATCTCTCAGAATCTCCACTAGCTAACAATGCCGAGGGTCAAGACCGTAGCACGGAAGGCAAGAAAAATGTAGAAGTTTACCTCCAACGAGAATAAGTGGCGACACGATGAAGAAACCATTCAGCGAAATTTTTGCGCAAATAAAGGCTTTGCCTTTACCACGCTTGAAGATCTACAAGACTGGCAAGCAATGCTGGCCTAGGTATGCATCCTAAGCACTACCTGGGACAGATCTTCCCAAGGTGCTCTTACAATCAATCGAGCTACCTTGGTGCCTACGACAAAGGTTTAGTACCATTTCCTAAAAACTCGCCTTTTGCCCTCCACTCACGGGCAAACGGTGAGTAGAGATAGAGTGGCAATGGTCGACGCCATTATTTTGGACAAGCCTATTAACGTAGGCAGGGTCATCAACAAACAAATCAGAGTGTGTACAAGCCGCAAGAAAGGAAGTCCACTTTTTCCTTCCCTCATCACCCTATTGTGCCAGGACAGTAGGGTGCCCATCTCAATCGATGATGAGACATTCAAGGGGGGCAGCCCCATTAGCATTATTATCATAGCTCGAATTGTCTAAGAAAAAGGTGCTCTATATCCACTAGCTGCCACACAAGCCCCACCACACTCTGAAGGCAAAGCTACCTCCACCTCTACTCTTCCTTTGGCTGATAAGACCCTACACCTGCTGCTTCAGCAGCAAACCACCATCTTACAGTAATAATCTCTGCTCTTCAAACACCAGCACAACTTCTGGCAATACCAACAGCAGAGGGATATTGCCTTCTAGAAAACACTCGATCAAAATTTCAGGCAGTTCTTCCCTTTTCCAGACTTTCCCTCGGACCTACTGCACTACACAACTAGAGAAGAATAGAGGGCCCCAAAGCCTTAGTCTAAAGAGGGCAAAGAGTCCCAAGACTTTTCCCACAGGAACGAGCAGCAGCCATGCCCACCAAGGACACATGAGGAAAATGAGTCCTAGAGGATGAAGAGCCACTGGCAAAGAGGGCAGCAATAATGTAGAAAGGGAAGGCCAAATTCTAGAGCCCACAAAAATCAACTCAACGAAGAAGTGGGCTCCGTAGCGCCTCAAAGTCTTAAGGGGATCAATGCCACTAAGGTGCTGCAGCATCCCTGCAAAAACCCTAAAGGAGTCCTTTTACCTTCTATTTTCCTTCTTTTGTTTTCGTATTTTCACTTTGCTTTGCATGTTGCTGCTCTTGTTTTAGTACTTTTCCTCTTTTATGGGTTTTTCAAAATAATCAGTAGTGGGGACACTGCTCATCTTTATGTTTAGGGGGGAGGTGAAATTAATTTTGCTTTAATGTTTGCTGTGGCATTTGCTGTGCTGAGGGATGGAATTAGCGTAGCTTTAGTATTTGCTTTAGTGTTTGCTGTGGCAATTGTTGTGCTTGACTGAGTAAGTGTTGAGTGTATTTCAATTTATGCTAGTTCTGGTATGAATTTCTATGTGATTGTGCTTGAATGTGAGTATATGTCTGATAACTTTAGCAATTAGGGAGTTCAATTAGGGAGTTTTTACAATTACTTTTTGTTTTACCTAAATAAAAAAGAAGAAGGAGAGATGAGTTTGTCATGTGTATTTCATGACCTGCTGTTAGTTCTAGGAAAATCTATGAGGAAATTTGGAACTTCACTGATAGCCCAAATAGGAAATCCGCTTGCCAACCCCACACAACTAGAACTTTCTTCTAATTAACACAAAACTATGGTTAGTTTTAGCAATAGAAATCTGGTGATTCTTCAGGAATTGGGCCTAAGTTTTATAATTAATGTTGAGAGTCTCCTGGTGAATACAAAAAAGAGGCATGGACTATGGTCAGAAAGTTTTAAGTTTGGGGGAACGAGAGGAAGAAGAGAGAAATGTTGCCACTCCAATGCCTCTATTGTTTCTTAGTAACCAGGGATATGTATGAGCCCCATGTGTACTTTTGCGTAAAACAGGGACATAGCGGTATGAGTAGGATTTTGCTTAAGGGTGATAATGCTGAGTAACTGGGTGCCTTCATCTCACATGTTGGCATTCGCATCAAAAGGCACTAATGACCTTTACTGAATTAAAAAAATAAAAAATAAAAAGAAAGAAAGAAAAAAAAATAAAAAAAATATTTATACAAAAGAATCAAAAGATTAAAAATCAGGGAGCTACCCCATCTTATTTGCCCTGGTCGTGCCTATGTAGTATGCCAACTTGTCCTGATTAAGGAGACTCGATATATTAGCAAGGGAATCTTAAGACTTTGAACTAATCTTGATCCAAGTGGATCTTGTAAAACTGTCCACATCACGCACATAACTTCGATATAGGTTTTGGTTGAGGTTGAGGAAAAAGGCAGAAGGCAGGTGGTAATCCCTACATGGAAACAACCCTGAGAGTTGAGGGCCAGTAGCAAGACCACATGGAACTATACTGGGAAAAGGAGCTGGGGTTAAATAAAAGAGGTGTAGTGGTTAGAGTAAATTGCTTGAGGACAAGAAACCATTTAAGTTTGGGGGGAATTGGTAACTCCAATTCATTAGAGTTTCTCTATGTTTTTCCAAGGATATTTAATATGCATTTTTACCTATTAGCTTTCATGCCCCCTGATAATTGAATGTTTAACCTCCCACAGACACAAGATCACCCATTCTGTTTGCTGTGACAATTCAGTATACATGCGCAGCAATTAAGGTAGCAAACTGAGTGATGTTGGGTGATCTTGGTCCTTTTTAATATGATGCATAAGATGGGAGGCTTAGTTGTTGTTGTTGTTGTATAAGATATGAGGCTTACCTTTTGTGATATGGTGTAGGTGGCAAGGAGTCAGAGCTGTGCATAACCAATATAGGAATGTATGGTTATCTCATTTGACCCAAGAGTTGGGGGCTTCAAGTATAACCCTAGGGTTGGGATTGATGCAAGGATGCATATCCAAACCCCAGGAATGCAAGGAATGGTAGTCTAGAAATACCTCATTCAAGAGCAGACTAGGCATTGAAGTAATTGCTATAGAATTTCTAGAGCAAAATGAGTGCAGAAGTTCATGGCAACCCTGAAGCAACCGTAGTTCACCTAATATCTTCTTCTTCATAACCTAGAGTCTCTCAACTTAATTTAAGCCCTGTCTAGTTTGTTACATTTTAATTTCTCCTAAACATTAAATCGTGTGAACCAACAGAATTTTACTACAGCATTTCACGAGTCAAAGCATTCTATAGTAGCTTTTAGTATACTCCTTATGGGACGATACTCACTCATCATTATATTACTTGGTCACGACATGTGCACTTGCGTTCTGACATTACATATATACTTTACAACCAACACCATACACAAAGCCTTACTATAGAATCTTTGCTTCATTATAGCACAAGGAAACCTATTGCTCTGATACCAACTTGTCACGCCCCTAATTTAAGGGCATGTGAAACACATATTTCACAAAAAATATATTTTACATAATATGTATAATACACTCGTTTATCATTGGAAACAGTTTCATATATGTATTCTTATGTATACACAATATACAAATCAAATATATAAATATCAAAGAAATAACAAAAGCAGGGATCCTACCTGTGGCGTATAGAGTATACTCTAGAGTACAAGTACAATATAAACCAAAATCTACAATCTCTAGAAACAAAGTAGGATAACCCCGAGAATATGTCATCTAGCTGATCACCTATATGAAGGATCAAACTCTGTATCTTTGTCTGAAAAATATATAAATAGCGTGTGGTGAATTTGACAACTCAGTAGCAGATAATACCTCCTATAACCTCCTTGGTCATCATATGGATATACTCATATTTTAAAATTTGTCACATAGAAAATATACTTTGGAAGTACATCCATATAAGACTCGCATTTCAAATATTTTCAATTTAAATCACATTCAGATATCCAAAACCATATGCAATACAGTATGACCATTAATAAAATATTGTTATGCATCAAAATATTCCTCATAAAAACATTAGGAGGATTCCATATTAGAACCATCATATCAGAGTTCAAGCCCTTTTGTACTTTGGAAGTGTAGGATTTGCCAAAACTCAGTATCCCAGCTGAGGTTTGCCCTACCACCATTCAAGAGGAGACGCGAAGGGACTTTAATATGGGGATTTCCCAAGCACACACCAAAGGAGGGAAAATCACATATCATATAGTCAGCATCTCATTCAGATAGGAGGCATTCCTCTCTCCTTCACATATTATATCCCGTCTGTTGGTCGTCACACGAAGTTAGCACCACCCTTGCTAGCTAAGGTATCAAGGTACACCAGGGCTAACATCACCTGTGTCACGGCCCCAAATGATGGAACACATGACCGGTACAGCATAAGGGTTTCCCCCTAGCCGCAAGCCTAACACATAGCATGTACAAACATCCAGCACACAATCCAGAGTACATAATAAATATAACTGACCACATATGCCACACCCAGTATAAGAAAATACTGTATATATATATATATATATATATATATCTCATGAATCCAACATTCATGATTCAACTTGGCCCATGGCCTCATAATACAAATATCGTTGTAAAACATAAAACCGTTTTCCAAACAACACATCAAAATACGCAAGAAGCAAGGATCCTGCCTGTAAATTCATGGAGGTACACTAGACATAAATTAAACTAGACAAACAGTACAAAAGAGCCTTGCCCAAACTGGGGCTCACCAACGCTATATTCAGCCTCCTACGAAGCTGTAGCTGGATCAAAGTCTCTTTGACTATCTGTGGGGAGGAAACATAAGAGGGCTGAGATCACATCTTAGTGAATGGGTAAATCACACTATAACATAAACAGGGCAAACCAAGCACGAGTGTTTCGCAATGAGTTTAATAATTGAAATCAAAGTGTAAAGATAATAATAGAAAAATTAAGCATTTAATCATAATTTATTGAAAGAAAAGCTAAACAATTCAATGTATGTTCAAAAGATAAACATGATTTAAATCAATAATCGTAAAGCAAATCAATTATGCATGGTAAGTAATAAATGAAGTTATTTATGCAATCACAATGATGAATGAGATTGTTTAGAAATATTTAATTTTTAAGAAAAAATGCACTAGTCTATTGGAGGTCTTTCCTAACAGATCTATCATCTTCCCCAAGCACAGAGCAACGGTGTGGCAATCACTGTAGGCATAGACATAAGTCCACCCTAAATTCTCGAAGCACATAGCAAGGGTGTGGCAATCACTGTAGGCATGGACATAAGTCCACCATAAATTTTGTGACTTAGGCGGTCGTAAGCCTGTCACAATATCCTAGGCCGAAGCTTTAACATGACCATGGTGCACTAGGGCTAGCACTACCTACGGCTAGCTAACAGTGATCTAAAAGGGTTCCACCAATATAAAAGATTTGAAAATATGCTATTCAAAGAGTTTAAAGTAAAACATTTCAATAACATTATAATAAAGCTATAATTCTCCATCTAGCTCTTTTCATGCATAAAATTCCGTTCTAAAATATGTCTCATCGATGGATTCCCATGGAGACCTTTATCATCATAACCTTTCCCTTTAAACATAGATCATCCGTAGACGTCGCATAGATGTTCGCCATGCATCAAATCATTTCATGGCTAACTTAGTTCATTTCTATGACTAAGTTCGCATTTTTATAAATCTAGCTCAATGGAGAATTATCAATCTAGATGCTTGCCCTGCATACCTAGAGTTCAACTAGGATTGAAATTGATAATTTCTAACATGGTTGGAACATATTGGTTTTCAAAGCGGTAAAATAATTTAGCATACATTCCAACTAGTTAAAATCATACGAGAGAGTTATAAACTGAATTCGTAAAACATGCGCTATAGTATGAAAAACCCACTCACCGTACTAGGAGTCCAACAACGAGAATTTCACCTCGTGGTGGTTCAACAACCTAGAAAACATAGACATAACATGAGAATTCGATAAACCCTAAACTTTACTATTCATGCCGGCCGGAAACACTATCCCTAAACCTAAAAACCTTATATTCTAGCATAGAAACTAATTCTAAGACTATCTATGGAAAGAATTTTGGAAGAACGAAGCTTAAAACGCAATTGGACGGAGTTTTACCTTGGAGGTTACTGTTCACGTGATTTTTTGGTGACTGTTCGGTGATTGTCCGGCGAAACTGATTGGTGGGGTTTGTAGCTCTCCTTCCCATGAGTCCAACGATACCTCGGTAGCTCGAATCGGGTGGCCAGATGGTGAGATATCTTAGAGAGAAGGTGGAGAGAAAAAAAAATTCTAGAGAAAGAGAGAGAGAGGGTTCAGTTGAAGGAGAAATGAAGGAAAAAGGGAGGAGGGCTGCTAAAAAAAACGCAGGTTTTCTGACGAAACTCGCCACCGGCAAACGTATTCTCGCCGCGGCGAGATTTCTGGAAAACAACTAGCCGCCGGCGAACATATTCTCTCCGCGGCCAAAATTCCAAACCTTGAAAACTTGTTTTTCTTGATTCTTACTCAATCCCGGCCATTGGAATTTGTCCCAAACTTCTCTAAACTTATGATTTTACCTGAAATTGCACTTTAAATGCGAAATACCCGTGAAATGATATTTGTGGATTAAATAATCAAATAACCACAACATTAGCCACTTGGATCACCTAATTTGGAGTTCATATGAAAGAGTTATGCTTATATGAGTGAAGGAAGGTCAGAAGAAAGGTCTGAAACACTCTAAAATTTTACGTTGTTCTCAACTTCCTTGTTTCAAATGATTTATACTTAACCTTCAAAGGTTTTATTAGCATAGGGTTATTACATTCTCCCCTCCTTATATAAATTCCATCCCTGAATTTTACAAAAACCAATAATATGAAAACATAAGACTACTCTTGGAACAGCTGTGGATACTTCTCTCTCATAACGCCCTCTACTTCCCACGTAACTTCCTCTTTGGAAAGATTCTGCCAGATCACCTTCACTGTAGGGATATCCTTAGACCTCAACTTTTTCACTTGTCTATCAACAATGGCCACGGGTTTCTCTTCGTAGGCCAACTTGTCATCCAAAAGGATTTCTTGCGGTTGAATCACATGAGATAGGTCGGGTAGATACTTCCTTAACATCGAAACATGGAAGACTGGATGCACTTCACTCAATCCAGGTGGTAGGGCTAGGCGGTATGCCACTGTTCCTACCCTATCCAGAACTTCAAAGGGTCCAATATACCTTGGGCTTAACTTCCCTTTCTTACCAAACCACATGATTCCCTTCATGGGTGAAACTCTGAGGAATACGTGATCGCCTAGAGAAAACTTCAACTCCCGACACCTATGGTCCACATAAGCCTTATGACGACTTTGTGCAGTTAAAAGCCATTCCCTTATCAGCTTGACCTTCTCTATGGCATCTTGCACCAAGTCTGGCCCTAGCAGCTTGGCTTCTCCAACTTCAAACCATCCAACGGGAGATCAGCATCTTCTGCCATAAAGAGCTTCAAAAGGTGCCATCTGAATAATGGCTTGATAACTATTATTGTATGCAAACTCAGCTAATGGCAGGTATCCTTCCCAACTGCCACCAAAGTCCAAAATACATGCTCTAAGCATATCCTCCAGAATTTGAATCGTGCGTTCTGACTGGCCATCTGTTTGGGGATGAAAAGTGGTGCTTAGATCCAACCTCATCCCCAAAGCTTCTTGAAAGGCTTTCCAAAATCTTACCGTAAACTGTGGACCTCGATCAGATATGATGGATACAGGGACTCCATGCAATCTGACGATCTCACTCAAATACAGGCTTGCATATTGAGCTGCATTAAAGGTAGTCTTCACTGGTAAGAAGTGGGATGACTTGGTCATTCGATCCACTATCACCCATACTAAGTCATAACCCTTAGGGGTCCTTGGTAACCCTATAACAAAGTCCATAGTGATCATTTCCCACTTCCACTCCGGTATCTCAATCTGTTGGTGCAAACTAGCAGGCTTTTGGTGTTTAGCTTTCACTTGCTAACAAACCAAGCACTGTGCCACAAAATCTGCTACGTCCTTCTTCATCCCATTCCACCAATACAAGTCTTTGAAGTCACTGTACATCTTATTTGTTCCTGGGTGGATAGTATAGGCTGATTTATGTGCCTCCTCAAAAATCTGCTTCCTCAAGCTATCCACATCGGGTACACATAAGGCTTCCCACATCTTAACACTCCTTTAGCATCCACGCTGAATTCAGAAGTCTGATTATTCCTAACTTCGTCCTTAAGCTTACACAGCTTAGCATCCTTATCCTGATCTGCCTTAATCTGCTCAACCAACAGAGAATGTAGTTGCATATGGGCTAACAACACCCCTGGCTCCTTTAATTCAAAGTGCATCTCCTCACCTTCTAGCCGATGAATATCCCTTATCAACGGCCTCCGAAGTAAGGTGATATGGGCTAGACTCTCCATTGACTTTCTGCTCAAAGTATCTGCTACCACATTGGCCTTGCCTGGGTGGTACAAGATGGTGCAGTCATAGTCCTTCACCAACTCCATCCACCTCCTCTGTCTCAAGTTAAGATCCCTTTGTTGAAAGATGTACTTGAGGCTCTTGTGGTCCGTGTAAATCTCACAGGGTTCACCATAGAGATAGTGCCTCCAAATCTTCAAGGCAAAGACCACTGCCGCCATCTCTAGATCATGTGTAGGATAGTTCTATTCATGTTTCCTGAGCTACCTAGATGCATAGGCTACAACATGACCATTCTGCATTAACACACAACCCAAGCCAACCCTTGAGGCGTCACAGTACACTGAGTATCCTCCAGTGCCCATTAGGATAGTTAGAACTAGGGTTGTGGTTAGACACTTCTTCAAGATCTGGAAACTTCCTTCGCATGCATCCGACCACTCAAACTTAACTCCCTTCCTAGTTATTCGGGTCAAAGGAGCAGCAATTCTGGAGAAATCCTTGATGAACCTCCGGTAATACCCTGCTAGACCCAAGAAACTTTGGATCTCTGTCACACTAGCAGGGCGAGGCCACTGCTGTACTGCCTCTACCTTCTCGGGGTCTACTTGAATGCCTTCCTTTGTGACTACATGCCCCAGAAACATAATGTTGTCCAACCAGAACTCACACTTAGAGAGCTTGGCATACAACTGCTAATCCTTCAAGATCTGCAGAATAACCCGTAGGTGCTGTTCATGCTCCTCATGGTCTTTAGAATAAACCAAGATGTCATCAATGAACACAATGACAAACTGATCCAAGAATGGCTTGAACACCCTGTTCATCAAGTCCATAAAAGCAGCTGGTGCGTCAGTTAGTCCAAAAGACATAACCAAAAACTCATATGACCATAACAGGTCCTAAAAGCTGTCTTAGAAATATCCTCCTTCCTGATCTTCAACTGATGGTACTCTGACCTCAGATCAATCTTGGAGAAACATTTCGCTCCTTGAAGTTGATCGAACAGATCATTAATCCTGGGTAAAGGGTAGTTGTTGCGCACTGTTAGCTTATTTAGTTGCCGATAGTCAATGCAAAGACGCAAAGACCCGTCTTTCTTCTTCACAAAAAGGACCGGAGCACCCCATGGAGAAGTGCTCGGCCTGATGAAGCCCTTATCCAACAAATCCTGCAACTGACTCTTTAGCTCCTTAAGCTCTGTGGGTGCCATCCTATAAGGCGGTATAGAAATTGGTCGAGCCTCTGGAATAAGGTCGATACCAAACTCTATCTCCCGTTCAGGAGGTAATCCTGGCAACTCCTCTGGAAAGACATCCAAGAATTCTCCTACCACTGCCATCTTATCTACATCAGGTACCTTCCTATCCACATCTCTAACAGACGCCAAGTATCCCTGGCATCCCTTCTTCAACATCCTCTGAGCACCCAAGACTGAAATCAGGTTACTTGGAGCTTTACTTCGGTCACACTGGAACCGGAAAGGAACTTCACTTGAAAATTTGAACTTGATTGCCTTCCCATAGCAATCCAAGGAAGCATAGCATGATGCCAACCAATCCATTACTAGGATTACGTTAAATTCGATTATGTCCAGGATGATCAAATCAGCAGATGTCTCCCTATCACCTCCTGACACTTTACATGACTTGCATACATGCTCTACTGGCAAACAATCACCGACCAGGGTGGTTACAAAGAAAGGGGCATCCATCCTAATCGGATCTTTACCCAAGCTCTTAGCAAAACTAGGGGAAACATAGGAATATGTAGACCTGGGGTCAAACAAAATATATGCTTCATGTAGGCAAACCGAAAGAGTACCTGTCATGGACGCATTTGAAGCCTGTGCATCCTGCCTGGTGAGAGCAAAAATCTTTGGTTGACCTCGGCCTGCTTGGCTTTGACCTCAGCCCATCATCTCTCTACTAGTACCTCTGCTACTTGCTTGGCCTAGTATAGTCCTCATAGGCTGAGCTACCACTAAGGTTAATAGCAAAGCCGGTCGAGTTAACCCTTGGCTTGAGCCATACAACTGGGGGTACTCCCTCTTCATGTGTCCAGGTTGGTTGCACTGATAGCAAACACCCGCCTCCCTGTGACACTAACCAAAGTGATGGTTGCCCCAAGTAGGGCATTGTGGCCTGTTCTGCTGAATGGCCCTTGGTCCTAGTTGACCTGTATACCTGGTGTTCCCTTGGCTAAGACCTAGCCTACCACTCGCATCTGATCTCTGGTTGGGGTTCCCAACATTTTGTGGTGTTGGGCGCTGCTAGCCCTGAAATCGTGGTCCTTGGGAATGAGAACTTTTCCCTCCTTTGGAGCTCCTGTCCCTATCCCTCTTTCTCAGCTTGGCATTCTCGACATCGGCCAAATGCCTATTCTCCATCATTCTTGCACAGTCCACAGCCTTTGCATAGTTGGGGAATTGCTTCATCTAGGGTGCCACTGATTTAAACAATGCTGGCATCAACCCCTGGATAAACTTCTTGATCATGGCCCTTTCAGTAGGGACCATGTCCGGTGCATACGGCGACAACTGTGTGAAGCGGTAATCATACTTTGTGACTGACATACCGGGAGTCTGCTTCAACTCCACAAATTCCTGACACTTGGCATCTCCGATATTCTCAGGCACAAATCTCTCCATGAAGACTTCTTTGAACTCTGTCTATCCCAAAGGTAGCGCTATAGCTCCCCTTCCGCGCATCATGGTCTTAAACCATACCTGCGCTACACCAGAAAACTGGAAGGATGCCAACTCTACTGATCAAATCTCTGGACACTTAAGCACCTCACAGATCTTTTTAGTGTCCTCTATAAACTATTGAGGATCTTCACTAGCCAACAACCCCTTGAAGGTTGGCGATTTCAGCTTCAAGAACTCAGATAGTTCCACTTCCCTCTCGGTGGGTCTCACATGCCGCTCCACGGGCCTAACTGGCTCTGGAACAGAGGTAGCTGTTTCAAGCTGTTGTGGGTCCCTTCCACCATGCCCATCCCTTCTTTCGGCTAGATTCTCTATCGCCCGCTGCATACCCTGCATGGTTGCCAGCATCTGGGCTATCACAGCATCCCAGGGGTGAGAAGACATTCCCCCTGCCCTAGGAGTCTTAGCTTGCTCACTGCTCAACTCAGCTTGTTCGGCTGCTTCAGCAGCCCTTACACCCCTGTCACTGCCTCTTGCACTGGCTTTAGGTCAGCCTCTGCCACGACCTCTACCTCGGCCTCTAGGCACGGGTACTGCGGACTGAGCAGACTCTTCAGCCATCTGCTCGTGAGCCGCGGGTTGCCTAACCTTTGATCTCGTTCTTGGGGGCATCTCGCTATAAAATAGAGATAGCCCAACCATCACTTAACCATGCCAACATAGCATACTATAAACTGACTTACTTGAACAAAAAGACAACATCCTATCAAACCCCTTTAGCAGCACCGTGAGTATAAGCATGTCCGGATTCAGACCTACACTCAAAGTCCTACCTAAAGCTCCATTACTCCATGAACACAGGAAAACCTAAAGCTCTGATACCACTCTTTCACGAACCCAAATGATGGAACACATGACCGGCACGGCATAAGGGTTTCCCCCTAGCCGCAAGCCTAACACATAGCATGACAAACATCCAGCACAAAATCTAGAGTACATAATAAATATAACTGGCCACATATGCCACAACCAATATAAGAAAATATTGTATATACATATCTCTTGAATCGAACATTCATGATTCAACTTGGCCCATGGCCTCATAATACAAACATCGTTGTAAAACAAAAAACCGTTTTCCAAACAACACATCAAAATACGCAAGAAGAGAGAATCATGCCTGTAAATTTATGGAGGTACACTAGATATAAACTATACTAGACAAACAGTACAAAAGAGCCTTGCCCAAACTGGGGCTCACCAACGCTATATTCAGCCTCCTACGAAGCTATAGCTGGATCAAAGTCTCTTTGACTATCTGTGAGGAGGAAACAGAAGAGGGGTGAGATCACATCTCAATGAATGGGTAAATCACACTATAACAGAAACAGGGCAAACCAAGCACGAGTGTTTCGCAATGAGTTTAATAATTGAAATCAAAGTGTAAAGATAATAATAGAAACATTAAGCATTTAATAATAATTTATTGAAAGAAAAGCTAAACAGTTCAATGTATGTTCAAAAGATAAACATGATTTAAATCAGTAATTGTAAAGCAAATAAATTATGCATGGTAAGTAATAAATGAAGTTATTTATGCAATCACAATGATGAATGAGATTGTTTAGAAATATTTAATTTTTAAGAAAAAATGCACTAGTCTATTGGAGGTCTTTCCTAACAGATCTATCATCTTCCCCAAGCACATAGCAACGGTGTGGCAATCACTGTAGGCGTAGACATAAGTCCACCCTAAATTCTCCAAGCACATAGCAAGGGTGTAGCAATTACTGTAGGCGTAGACATAAGTCCACCCTAAATTCTGTGACTTAGGCGGTCGTAAGCCCGTCACAATATCCTAGGCCGAAGACTTAACATGACCATGTTGCACCAAGGCTAGCACTACCTGCGGCTAGCTAACAGTGATCTAAAAGGGTTCCTCCAATAGAAAACATTTGAAAATAAGCTATTCAAAGAGTTTAAAGTAAAACATTTCAATAACATTATAATAAAGCTATAATTCTCCATTTAGCTCTTTTCATGCATAAAACTCCGTTCTAAAATATGTTTCATCCATGGATTCCCATGGAGACCTTTATCATCATAAACTTTCCCTTTAAACATAGATCATCCGTAGACGTCGTATAGATGTTCGCCATGCATCAAATCATTTCATGGCTAACTTAGTTCATTTCAATGACTAAGTTCGCATTTCTATAAATCTAGCTCAATGGAGAATTATCAGTCTAGATGCTTGCCCTGCATACCTAGGGTTCAACTAGGATTGAAATTGATAATTTCTAACATGGTTGGAACATATTGATTTTCAAAGTGGTAAAACAATTTAGCATACATTCCAACTAGTTAAAATCATACGAGGGAGTTATAAACCGAATTCGTAAAACATGCGCTATAGTATGAAAAACCCACTCACCGTACTAGGAGTCCAACAACGAGAATTTCACCTCGTGGTGGTTCAACAACCTAGAAAACATAGACATAACATGAGAATTCCATAAACCCTAAACTTCACTATTCATGCCGGCCAGAAACACTATCCCTAAACATAAAAACCTTATATTCTAGCATAGAAACTAATTCTAAGACTATCTATGGAAAGAATTTCGGAAGAACGAAGCTTAAAACACGATT
The DNA here is from genome assembly GCA_037074535.1 of Gleditsia sinensis. Lineage (NCBI taxonomy): Eukaryota > Viridiplantae > Streptophyta > Magnoliopsida > Fabales > Fabaceae > Gleditsia > Gleditsia sinensis. The sequence goes on from CM073469.1 coordinate 30,306,152, forward strand.
GCATGGAGTTTTACCTTGGAGGTTACTGTTCACGCGATTTTCTGGCGACTTTTCGGCAGTTGTCCAATGAAACTGATCGGTGGGGTTTGTAGCTCTCCTTCCCACAAGTCCAACGATACCTCGGTAGCTCGAATCGGGTGGCCAAATTGTAAGATATCTTAGAGAGAAGGTGGAGAGAAAAAAAAATTCTAGAGAGAGAGAGAGGGTTAAGATGAAGGAGAAATGAAGGAAAAAGGGAGAAGGGCTGCTGAAAAAAACGTAGGTTTTCTGACGAAACTTGCCGCAGCGAGATTTCTAGAAAACAACTCGCTGCCGGCGAACATATTCTCGCTGCGGCCAAAATTCCAAACCTTGAAAACTTGTTTTTCTTGATTCTCACTCAATCCCGGCCATTGGAATTTGTCCCAAACTTCTCCAAACTTATGATTTTACCTGAAATTGCACTTTAAACATGAAATACCCTTGAAATGAAATTTGTGGATTAAATAATCAAATAACCACAACATTAGCCACTTGGATCACCTAATTTGGAGTTCATATGAAAGAGTTATGCTTATATGAGTGAAGGAAGGTCAGAAGAAAGGTCTGAAACACTCTAAAATTTTACATTATTCTCAACTTCCTTGTTTCAAATGATTTATACTTAACCTTCAAAGGTTTTATTAGTAGAGGGTTATTACAACCTGCTGTTAGCAAACAATGTTTTCAATAGGATTCCTCCACATAAATTATTATTTACACATATGTCATATCGTTTAAAGTATAGATTTCAGTATAATTTAAAATTTTCAATCTCAGTACAATTCTTTTGTTAGAAACTTCTCAATTAGTTATCACTTATACATGCCATTTTCCAAGACAATCTTATAACTTTACATATCAATTCCACCTGCACAATATATTTCCGTTATCATATGATGAGATATACATTTAGAATCACATATGTAATGAGTTTAAAAAACTATTTTCTAAACCATACTCTTCTTAAACTATATGCCAAATAGTAAACAAATCAGGTAATTTAATCAATTTCAGAGATATATAAAAAGTATAAATAACTTGTAAACAGAACTAATTATATATTTAAATTTCAAGAAGAACATAGGGTAAGTTATAGAAAGAATTATCTACTCATAAGGTAAGGCTCCAAGTTGGACAACCCCAAAATACATTTTTTCAATTCAAATTTGATCAAATAGACTTTAAAAATGAGTTTGGAGAGTCTAAAAATTTTAAAAATGACTCTAAGAGTTCAGTCAACGCCAGTCAACCGATGGGGGCACTGTTCATGGCTAGAAATACTATTCACATCGGTCGAAATCACTATTTATATTGGGCAGAGTTACTATTCACACCTATCAGAATCACTATTCACGCCGGTCAGAGTTACCGTTCATGACACAAAAAGTTGTCAAATGACTATAAAATTTCATATCCTATAGTTTATCTATTTCTTGAATCCATCTACGATGCTAGATTTTCAATTTGAGATATCTAAATAGAAGTTTTAGAGTTTACCTTTTTCTAAGCTTTTCTACTTTCGATTTGCAATGATTTTTTGGCCGATTTGAAAAATTGTTCGGCCAATATCGTAGTACTCTCCGTCTTGAATCTAGTGGTGCCCTTAGTTTTGAGATCGGATGCTCGAAAGTACTCTAGATCTAGAGAGAAAATGGAGGAAAGAGAGTGAATAGTGATCTCCAGATAAACGTATGGAAGATTTTTAAAAAATGATGGAGGGACCAAATAGTAATTTGTTAATTGTTGGAGGAAGTCCTTTAAATTTTATTATTTATATTTTGACCTCTAAACTTTTAAAAAATTACACTTTGACCCCTAAAATATTAATAAGTTTTTATTTTCATCCTTAAAATCTTTCAATTACATCCTTACTCCTTTATTTTTTTTAATAATTCATACATAAATAAAAGTTATTAAATCTTAGAGGTGTTACATAGTACGTCTCTTTACTTTTCTTTCCTTTTTTTTAACTTTATAAAATGTGCAATTTATCCTTAGTAGTTTATTAAAAATTAAGTTGCTACTACATGATGCTAAGTGTCACCCTCTAGTGGATTTATTTAGTTATCATTAACCACTTTGTTTTCATTTATTTTGTTGTAGCAAAAACTAGCACATGAATATTAAAATGATGAATAATTACTTTGATAAAAGTGTATTTTACTGTATTTTGAACAATTTCATACTTTTGATGTCATTATTTGGGATTAAGATGATGATTGAAATTTGAAATAATTAGCTATATGAATCAGATTAGTAGCCACATACCAATATGAAAAATTTCAAAATATAAGTTAAATATTCACTTTTAATTAATAATAAAACTGCTCATTATTTTAACACTTTTTCGAATATTTTTGTTAAAATTTTGACCAAAGATACCATATAGAGATTAAATAACAATATAATAAAATTCAAGAAATTAAATTTCCGCACTTCTTACAATAAAGGAGCAAATTAATTTTGGGCTAAATCACAAGGAAATAAACTATAATTTGCTCCTTCTTTTTTGCATTAAATATTTTGACTATTCCACAATCTGGCCTCTGCAAATGAGCTCTATAAATAGCCTTTACATCCTGAACGAAGAGTACACAAGCAATTCCACATACTTTCCCAACTGAAGTGCCTTTATTCCGTTCTCATTGCTCATTATTTAACTAATGGCAGCAAGATACAATCTACCACCCCCCATCATCTGGGAAGGTTGTCACTATTCTCAACATTGATGGAGGTGGAGTTAGGGGGATCATTCTAGCCATACTTCTTATGCAACTAGAGGTTGATCTGCAGGTAATTGGATATTTTAATTAAGGTGATGATTTAATTTTTCAAGCATTTGAGAATTTATGTATAATATGTTTAAATATGATATGTATGTGAGGGTGTGTGTGTATTTGTGTACCTAACCTTATACTCAATTTTTTTATAAATAATTTTCAAAACTTTGGAAAATTAAAATACAACAACAACAACAACAACAACAATAAGCCTTTTCCCATTAGTTGGGGTCGGCTATATGGATTAAACGGTGCCACAGTGGCCTATCATGAATGTGATCAATAGATAAGTTATTAACTATTAAATCATTCTTAATAGTTTCACTTATTATTTTCTTTGGCCTCCTTCTACCTCTAATAATTGGACTATTCTCCATCTGATCTACTCTTCTCACTAGGGCTTCTGCAGGTCTTCTCCACACATGACCAAACTATCTTAAGTGAGAACATTCTCATCTCTGCAACGTTGAGTTTATCCTTATGTTGCCTTTTGACCGCCCAACATTCAGTACCATACAATATAGCAGGTCGTATAGCCGTACGGTAGAATTTTCCTTTAACTTTGAGCGGCACTTTTTTTTATCACAAATGACACTCGAAGCTTTCCTCAATTTCATCCATCCAGCTTGAATCCTATGGTTTATGTCCTCCTTTACTTCGCCATCATTTTGTATAATGGACCCAAGATATTTAAAACTTGTAACTTGTTTTAATATATAGTCTCCAAGTTTCACGTCTACATTCGTATTTGTTCGTTTCTTACTAAAAATATATTCCATATATTTTGTTTTATTTCTACTTATACGAAAACCATGTGTTTCAAAAACTTGTCTCCATGACTCTAACTTCATATTTATTTCCTCTTTCGATCCACCAACTAAGACTATATCATCTACAAAAATCATACATTGAGGCCCCAACTCTTGTATATGTTCAGTAACTGCGTCCAAAATCAAATTAAAAAGATACGGACTCAGAGAAAACCCTTGATGTAGTTCAATATTTGTGGGAAAATCCTTTGTGTCTCCATTTTGTGTTCTCACGCAACTCGTTATCTTGTCTTACATGTCTTTGATTGCTCGAATATACGCAATATGTACTCCTTTCTTTTCGAAAGCCTTCCATAGAATCTCTCTTAACACTTGTCATATGCCTTTTCTAGATCAATAAAAACCATATGCAAATCTTTTTGTCTACTTTGATACCTTTCTAGATCAATTAAAATATCTGTACCAAAATAACACAATTAGAACGAACATCCAAAAATAAACCTGGCCATTAGAATTCCATGCCTCTTATCAACTGGAGTATGCAATGGTTTCTCATTATTTCTCTTTTTGTTTTTTTTTTCAATCCATTATGCATTTATATTAAATTTTTAGTTTTGAATGCTAACTAAGTAGCTTTTCACTATGGTCATGTTCAGAAATTGGACAAAGGTGCAAGGATAGCAGATTATTTTGATGTGATTGTTGGGACTAGCACAAGTGGAATTATCACTACCATGCTAACAGCCCCAGATGAATGCGGCTGTCCTTTATTTTTTGCCGCAGATATTAAGGATTTGTATAGAAAGGAATCCCCACATATTTTTCCGATAAAAAAGTAAGTCTATTTTTATGTACCACTTATTCTTGATGATACTTTTTGAAATGTTAGACAAATAGGGCTTTTTTTTCTTTTTTTATAGAAAAGTATTTTTTCATATGAAATATATACATTAAAGCTACTTTTAAATTGTTCTAAAAAGTTTCCGCTCTATTTCCAAAAAAAAAAATGAAGCTATGTCTGTAATTTGGGCACATTTACCCATGTTAGTTTCCTTCCCCCTTTTAAACATTAAAGCAATTATGGCTTAATTATTCAATTTTGGATTATTAATGATTCATATTCCTCATTTTTTAAACCAAGCTTCCTACAAAGTATCTATCATTTTTTCTACAAACCCAAGTATGATGGTAAGTATTTACACAAAATAATAAAGGATCATCTAAAGGAAACAGAGCTGCATCGAACACTAAATAGGGTTCTGATCCCAACCTTCGACATGAAGCTAGTCTGACCCACTGTTTTCTCAAGCTTGAAGGTATAATTTGTATCTATGCTCAATTATTATTAATTCTAACACTTCTAACAATGTCAAAATTTATTTTATTTTTAGGGTTTTTGAAAATAAGAATAATTTTGTACAATATAAAACACATTTGTAGCTTGACACATGATTCTATGAGGCATATTTAGTACACTTTTTTTCCTGAGATAATTTGATATCATAGATACCTGATTTAAATAATGTCTATATATATATATATATATATATACACACACACACACACAAACGCACTGTTGGTCACTCTTTATCTACGTAAGAAAAAGGAGACAAAAGTTCTCCATACACCTACAACTTTTTTCTCCCTAAATATCACATACACAGGATATATTATAAAATATACTTTTAAAATTTTCATGGATTTTTGTCAAATATATTCTTAAATCTTTTGTATCACATAAAAGAGCACAACTATATAGCTAGGCAAGACCTAGGCTTTTATGCTACTAGCTAGCTATTCCTAGCCAATAAGAGGCACTAATTAGGCATAACCTAAATAATGGGTGATGCACAGCTTGGTGCAGTCCCCAGTTTAGATGCCAAGCTCTTATATATCTTCATTAGAACTTTAGCTGCACCAACCTATCTTCCACCATATTATTTTTAGGAAGATGGAAGAGAATTCAATTTGATTGATGGTGGTGTGATAGCAAATAATCCAGTAAGATAATGATGTTTACTACTATAATAATATCATGCTACAATAGCGAATTGATAGTAGCTCATATGGTACCAATCTCATTCTTTGAAGTGTTTGATGATGTCGTGGGTTCAGTCCCTACCTCTTACTTTTCCTACTCCCCTCCTGAGGTTATAGACCTCATTCCTATGTGACCCAAAAAAAAATATCAATCAGCAATGTTCTTAAGCATGTGTATTATATACAAAGGTGCAAGGGAAGTTCTTTATTTGAAGTTTGAACTTAAAAAGTTTCAGGCATTGGGTTTTCCTGTAGTTATCGAAGCAAAAGATTATGTAGTAGGACTTTGAGTATGAGTATGTAACCATAGATATATTTATACTCTCAGTGCTGTTGTAAAATTTTATAAGGTGTCATCCTGTTCTTTCTTCTGACTCTTATCCTTAGGTATGCAATGTTTAAGCATCGATGCGTATGTCCTAGACGGTGCCTCTAAAGTGTGGACTATCAGTTTAGTTTTTGAACTAGTTTTGATGAACAGTGAGAAAGAGAACCCTCTTGGGTACAAAGAAAAAGAATTAGCTGAAAATAAGAAGAATACATCCGAATACAAAGGCAATGGCTTGTTTGGATGTCAAGAAGAGTTGAATTGGTTGTTTAATTTGTTTATGTGAAACAATATGATGAATAGCTAATACAATATTGATAGTGGGTTATGATGTGATCGATGTTGTTAACTCCAAGATAACGGTTTGTAATAATGTGGGTGTTTTGGAAATAGATGTAAATCTCTTTTTGGATAGATAAGTTGGAACCTATCTATATAAATGGATTTGGCAAGCTGTTGAGTGGATTGAATTTGAGAGCAAGGAATCTATGAAGATAATGCTTTCAATAATAGATTTGGTTGATATAAAGGATTTGAAGACAATTTTGTTTTCAATAATATTATGTACAAGCATTATGAGAAAGGAAGGTTTGCCTATGGAAATTTAAAATTTAAGGTATGTAAAATGGGCAACACATGTGAAGGACTCTTAGATAGACATAAACTTTTCATGATTGATTGTTAAGACATTGTATAAGCATGTTAAAGAATAAAGTCAAAATAGGTTGACCTTATTTAAGTGTTTTGAAGTGCATTCTAGCTAATACAGTATGAAGATATCATCAATAGTATAAAAGGTTAGTAAAGGAGTTACAATTAGTGAACAATCAGTGGAAGCATGTAACTAATAATTTAATTTTAGCTTTAGTAGCCCATAAGTTATTACAAAAAGGGTGCCAAGGATATTTGCAGTTGTGAGAGATGTTGATATAATGTATACCAATGTAGATCAGGTTATAGTGGTTAGAGAATTTTCTGATGTGTTTTTAGAAGAATTGCTAGGATTACCCCGAAACGAGAAATAGAATTTGATATTGATTTACTTCTTAGAACCTAATTAGTATCTGTATCCCTACATAGAATGATATCGACTAAACTTAAAGAATTAAAAAAAATTAGTTACAAGACTTGTTAGACAAGAGATTTATATGCCCTAGTACTTCTTCTTGAGGTGCTCCAGTCCTATTTGTGAAAAAGAAGGATGAATCACTGCAGTTATGCATAGATTACAAATAATTGAATAAAGTGATAGTGAGTAATAAATACCATTATCTCGTATAGATGATTTGTTTGACCAATTATATTGTGCTCAATGTTTTTCAAAAATTGATTTGAGATTTGTGTATCATCAATTGAGAATAAGGAAGAAGAACATTCCAAAAACTAATTTTAGGACTTGGTATGGGCACTATGAGTTCTTAGTAATGCCATTTTGTTTGACAAATGTCCAGCTGCATTCATGGACTTAATGAATAGAGTACTTAAACTATTATTGGATTAATTTATTATTGTATTTAATGACGATATATTATTATATTCCAAGAGTTCAGAGGATCATAAACAACAATTAAAGATAGTTTTACAAACACTAAAGGAGTATGGTTGGCAAGGATGGTATCTAAATAAACCCTAAGAAAGTAAAAGTGGTACAACATTGGCTACATTTTACTACAGCTAAAGATGAAGATCCAAGTCTAATTTGTGCTTTCTGTGGTTGTCTGTTATCCAATATATTTGAGTTGTAACTGGGTCAGGTACATGAACAAATGTTTGTAATGCATCAATCAACTCATCAGCGTTGGAAGCTGAGATGAGAATTCGTCGTGCTAAGTGTGAGATAAACCTTTGTTCCAAAATTTGATCAAGAAAAGACAACAGACCATCAAAGAAATGGTTAACATTTAACAAACCTATCGGTTTGTGATGGATATTCAGTTGTGTCCAGGAGACTACTTGAAAAATTTGTTCTAAAGTACTTAAACCCCCTAGTAAGGCAACAAATGCATCAACATTGCTCATCATTCTAACCATACTATCATGCATGGAAGCTACCCTAAATTCTTCCTCAACTATTTTTCCTATGATGTTTTATATAGTTAGAGTGGTATGAATAATACCTAAAACTTGACATCCTCCCACATGTACAACTATAGACATGCACCCCATTAACCCACGGTTACCTCCACTATAGATTAAATGAATTTTTCTCCTAGCCAGCACTATACCCAGATTTTGTGCTGCTTTCACATACTCTCCATCTTTTTTAGAACTAGAACCACAAAAAACACAAATATTTTAAAACTGACGGAATGTGGTTCCCTCCATAACTGCACTCACCCTAATTTTATGTATGAAGGTAAAGATACTAATGTATGCATTTATAGAACTTAGAGAAGGGCATACTTGTAATAGCTATATGAATAGGCCAGGTACAATTACAATAACTATGTGAGTGGCTGGTGAATATCAGCTAAATTAAGAGTGAAAAGTTCAACAATAACGGCACACATGCTGTAATGCCCCCAATTTTTGAGCAAGTGAAACAAACATTTTTTTCCATAATCAGATATTTTTCTTAACATGTATAACACTATTCTTTGTCATAGAAATAGATACATATAGGTTCTCTCATGTATATACATTATACAGACCAAGTTATAAATGGAAAAATAATAACAGAAGCAAGGATCCTGCCTGTAGCAATCAGAGCACACTCTAGAATACAAACACAGTAGAATTCAAAACTGTGAGCCTTGAAAGAAACGTAGACTCACCTAGAGAATATGTCACCTAACTGATCACCTATCTACAGAATCAGACTCTGTATTCTTATCTGAAAAATGTGAAAATATCGTGTAGTGAGTTTGACAACTCAGTGAGCAGATAATACTTCCTATGATCTCTTAAGTCAGCATATGGATGTACTCATGTTTAAAAATTTTTCACGTAGAAAATACAGTTTAGAAGTACATCCATATGGGACCCATATTTCAAATATTTTCAAATAAAAGGATATTTAGATATCCAAACCATATTCAGCACGGTATGATCATTAAACAAATATTGTTATGCTCAACTATATAAACTATAGTAAAATAATAAACTTTTGAGATAAAATTATAAACTTTTAAAATGACCTGCCTCATTTGGCGATCTGGTCAATCCACACACACATTTGCTATACGCATAGTAACCGATCGACTATAGTCATAATAGTGATAAGGGAATATGAGTCCATCACCCATTTGCCTCCTCACATTACCACTGTCACTTGGTTGGAGCAACCCTCCCTCGGCTCACTTAGGCTAATAGGGCATCCCCTATTTGGTATCATCACAAGCCATACAACCCGTCGATATTCATTCATACACATAAATACATATATATAAATGCATATTCATCAATGCAATGTAAAATTATCAAGCAACTCGCCATGAGCTTTATGCTTTCCATTTCATCATAATCAGTAACTTTATAGTTTTACAAATTAATGCCACGTGCATAAATATTCACTTTATCATTTAATGAAAAATACATGTGAAATCAGATATACCATGAGTTCAGAAATCTATTTTCAAAACTATACTCTTCTCGAACTATATTCTAAATTGTAAGCAATTCAAATAATATTAATGCATTTCACAAACATTTAAAAGTATAAATATTTCATAAACATAATCAAATACATGCTTAAAGATCAAGAATAGTATAGGAAAAATCATAGAGAGAATCATATACTTACAAGGTAAGGGCTCTAGATTGGACAGCTCCAAAATGCACTTTTCCAATCCATATTTGACTAAACAGACTTCAAAAATGCGTCTGGAGGGTCAAAAAATCAAGAAATGACTCCGGGAACTTGGTCACTATTTATGGCTAAAAAATACTATTCACCAAGAACAAAAAATTGTCAGATAGTTGAAAAATTTCATATCCTAAGGTTTATCTAGCTCCTGAAACTATCTACGATGTCAGATTTCCAATTTTTAATCTCTAAATAAGAGTTTCAAAGTTTACCTTTTTCTGAGATTTTCTACTTTCGATTACGGCAATTCTACAACTGATTTGAGAAATTAATCGATCAAAATCGTAGTATTCTCCGTCCTAAATCCAGTGGTACCCTTAGTTTAGAGATCAGAGGCATGTAGACACTCCAGATCTAGAAAAAAAAATATGGAAGTACTATTTACACTATTCACTATTCATTCTCTTCCTTCCCCTGCCCCTTTCTGCATTTTGTCTCCCCCTCCCCCTTTTCTTTTTTTTCATTTATAATAATAATAATTATTATTATTTAATAATTAAATTATTTTATTTTATTTTATATATATTCATATAAATACTGTTTTTCATCCTAGAACATCTTTAAAATGTCTAAAAATTTACATTCTCATAAACCTTTAGTTAAACTCTTAAATCATGATTTTTCTTTATAAAAATCTTAATAAAAAAATCAAAAAATAAATATCTTTATACATAATAAAAGAAAGAATGTTTCTAAAAATACAACAAAAATTTATTAAAGGCCAATATAATTCTTTTAAGAAAAACAATAATTACTTTAATTAAAAGTATACTTGCTTTTAACAGAACATAATTATTTTTAAACAAATAAAAATATATTTGTTTATAGAAAAATATTATTATTTAAAAATAAAAATTACGGGATGTTACACATGCATATGTACAGTAGTGGTGATTGTGGCTCATATTAAGCACATAAAGAGAATAGAGTTAAGATATCATCAGAAATTTTCTTTTTCTTTGTTGTCCTTGATGAAGCAGTGATGTCTTCAATATTGTAGGAAATTTGTAAGTGATATGTGTAACATCCCTAATTTCGTTTCTTTTATTGATAAAAGTACATAAATATTTAATTAAGGAAATAAAATTTATTAGACAATATTTTAGATATCTAAGGAAATATAATCCTTAAAAATTCTTCACCTTATGTATATACATAGAAAATGTTTCTAACATTAAGAGAACAAATAAAGAGGAAAAGAAAAATTAGAAATAATATACTAAAGAGATGCAAGATTCTTGGATAAGGAAGATAAATTTTTAGAAACAAGTAAATGTCTTAAAATTTCAAGAACATTGGATTAGGGTAATTTTTCCTAATTCAAGAACTAGAGTAACTAAGTTTAAAATATTTACCCATACATTGGGCTTTTACCTATGGACACTTCATATAGAGTTTTTCCACTTCACATAAGTTTCTAGCAAGCCCATTGGATAACCTAAGCAAGAAATAAAATATAAACTTGGATTAGGATATAGTAATTGGACCGATAGCCCAAAAATTATGAAAATGTGACCAAGCCCTCCAAGAAAGGTAGAATTTTATCCAAAGCAAAGAAAATGGGTAGGAATTAGCCCATAATGGGTAGGAATAAGCCAAATCCAAGAGAAAAAATAAAATAAAATAAATTAGGTGATGATATAATAATGTAATAATAATAAAGATTAGGTTACATGGCATTAAGACCAAAATTTAGCAAGTGGTGTGATTCTACATTCATAATTTTGGCAAGTGGCATGATCATACAAGGTTTTAGGACAAAAACATCTATATCCTACACTCATAATTTTAGCAAGTGATATGATAATACATGGCATTAGGACAAAATATTCCTCTCTCACACAAATAATATCAAACAAATAATGGATATTCAAGGGCTAGAAATTTGCCACCTAAAAAGGCAAACCTATCATACTTGTTTAAGACAAAAGAAAATGGAAATGAATCCCTAAATCAAAGGGACCTTGTCCCATATCTTAAGAACATATTATCATAATTTTCAAAATACAAATCTCCTTTTCCTATGCATATCTTGACTAAGGAAGAGAAAGACAAGAACATAAGTTGTTTGTTTTCCAAAAATTCAACAAAGTGTATCCTAATTGTGATAAGGTAGACCCATGATCATGAAAGGTGTATTATTTGGTGGTCTATTTAAGCAAAACCCACCCCTACAACATTTTAATTTCATCCAAGTGAGGAAGAGAGAGAAATAGAAGCAAGGTAGAGCAAGGAAAGGAGAGGAAGAAAGGAAGAAAGAGGAAGGAGAAGTCTAAAAAATAAGTGCTCCAAGTAAGTTTAACAATATTTCTTTTTGAGGAAAACTTTTGAAACTTATAATATTTATATGAGATTTTTATCTTAAAACTTTGATGATTGGTCATGGATGTTGCTATATCATGTTACATATTGATCTTGCATGTGATGTATGTTTGAATACTTAGACTGGTATAGAAAGTTCTGCATAGGTATGGCTATGGGTGGCCAACTTTTTAGCTTCTGTATTTTAATTTCTGGGAATTATCTGTATGGAATTAAAATAAATGTTTAACATAAGAATTATATCTATGTGTGTCACGGATTTTAAGCCACTGGAATCATTCAATTTGGAGTACATACGAGGTTGATATGGTTCGATTAGTAAGCAACGGTCAGAAAAAGATTCATCAAGGAAAAATATGTTAGGATAGCTTATGTATTTTAATTTCTGGGAATTATCTGTACGGAATTAAAATAAATGGTTAACATAAAAATTAAATATATATGTGTCGCAGATTTTCATCCACTGGAATCATTCAATTTGGAGTCCATATGAGGTAGATATGGTCCGATTAGTAGTCAAAGGTCAGAAAATGGTTCATCAGGGAAGAATATGTTAGGATAGCTTCTGTATTTTAATTTCTGGGAATTATCTGTATGGAATTAAAATAAATAGTTAACATAAGAATTATAGATATGTGTGTCACGGATTTTTAGCCATTGGAATCACTCAAGTTGGAATCCATATGAGGTAGATATGGTCCGATTAGTAGGTAGAGGTCAGAACCTATCCGAGAAGAAATAATATGTACATTGAGGGAGTAATATCACCTTGATTTCTTAATATTTCGCTATAATGTTCAACATAATAGTTTTAGATAATTGTTTTATCTTGAAATTAACACCAAGATCACCTACATCGTAGTTCAATTGAGGGAGTTATGCTCTGATTAGTAAGAGAAGGTTAAATATGATGAAAACCTACATCAAGAAAATAAAGAAATAAAATTAATATTTAAAAAAGAAGACGAATCTTATAAATGACTAGTATATGCCATAGCCATTGCCATTGTATGAACTTCTTACCATCTTAAGTATAAAATTCTGACATGGAAATATTTTATAAAGTGATATTTGAAATGGTTATGTTCATGGCATGATTACAATTGATTTATGGTGATAGTTATATTTTGATGAACATACTTATTATTAAAAGCATATTTTTGGCTATCATTGTGAAAAGAAAAGAAATGAGCACGGTCACATAGCAATCTGTGTGGTGCACCAGTAGTGGACGCCCTACCAACGGTTATGATTATGATTATGAGAAAAGAAAGAGAAAGTGTGCCATGTCGGACGGAGCGAGAAAAGGTCGTACCGGAGAGTAGAGGATACTCACCCTGACCGGGGTAGCTTGAAATGAGAATAAGTTGATGGCCATCATATGATATTCTAAAAATAGTTAATCCTGTCATTCATATCATTTCTGTATGATTCTTATGTGCATTGCATTCATGTGACCAAAGATATTTTCTGTAGTTTATACAGCTGAACATGACGTGATGAGCTATATTGATGATGATTTATTGTTGAACTTACTGGGATTTAATTCTCACTATATTTCCATATCATTTTCAAAAAGTTAGTTATGCAAATTTTTCTATAGCTCTGGCTTGTAGTGCACGTTGGATCGAGTACTTTATGTTGGGCAGATTCCAGAAGCAAATAAAATGTTTGTGGTCGAGTTGGCTTAGATCCCGGTGAAGGTGTAACCACCCGCACCTGTATCTTCGGAATTGGTCAACCAGAATAAATAAGATGTAGATTTTTATGTATTTGATATGTTGTATGTATGTTTTGATTAATGACATGTATGTGAACTCTGTATTGTATTAATTAAATAAATGTTATATTGAGTTAAGTTGTAACGAGGTAATAACTTCATAGTATTTAAAAAAAAATTGATACTTAAATAGAGTTGTTACATAATTGGTATCAGAGCAGGTCGATCCTAGATGGCCAGTGGGTGGATGGTTATCTGAATCGATCTTATAGTGTCTTGAGTATGTTGTGGTTGTGCTGTGTTGGGGATCAATGATTCATATAGGTAAGAAATTACTAGTGTTTCCTATCTATATGCCGAGGTGGTGTTATGATTGCTATTAAATATTTTTGAACTAACTATTGGGCTTGATCACCTCAATAGCAGCATAACTTTGTTTTTCCATAGTAGGAAATGGCACCACCAAGGAGGAATCCAGCAACCAATGTAGAGGAAACCCTGAACAACCTTGCCACGACAATTCGAGACGAAGTCATGATCACCAACCAAATTTTATAATATCTCCATAATGCTAATAACCCAAATGGTGAGAATGGTGCTAACAACCGGATGGCTGGAAAAGATAATGGCATATCCGAGTTCCTGAGGACTAGACCACCTTGTTTCTAAGGTGGCTATGACCCAACGGTAGCCGAAAGGGGAATAAGGGAATTAGAGAAAATCTTTGAAGTGATGGGCTGTACTGAAGAGCAACAAGTTATTTTTGCTGCATATATGTTAAAGGATGAAGCAGAATACTGGTGGCGTGGAGCTAGAGAATCATCAGGGAAGACAGATCACCTGGTAAGTGTTCAAGGAAATTTTTTTTTAAAAGTACTTTCCAAGTACTGTACGGACAGAGAAAGAGATCGAAATCCTTCAACTCAGGCAAGGCAGCATGACCGTGAACCAGTATATCGCAAGGTTTGAGGAGCTATCTAAGTTCTCCTCTTATCTGCGATATAACCCAAATGAAGCATGGAAGGCGGTTAAGTTCGAAGCGGGACTAAACCCGGAGATAAAGAATGTTGTTATAGCTATGGAGTTTAAGGAGTTTGTATCTCTGATAAATAAATGCAGACTCCTGGAAAAGAGTTTAAGGGCAGTGGAGGACGAGAAGCAAAGGCAAAACCTATGGAAGAGGAAGAAAAATTTTCCCAACCCTGGAAAGAAAGTGAGAAGAAGTGGATATGGAGTTGGTAAAAGGCCATTGACTGCGGGTCCTAGACCTTTTCAACATGACCTCGCCCCAGTCAAGTGCGTTAAGTGCGGACGCATGCATGGTAACCGTCCATGCTACATGGGACAAGATGTCTGCTTCAATTGCAGACATAAGGGACATTTTGCAAGAAACTGCCCACAGAATGTGGGGAAGTAGCCAGAACAGAGGCCTCAGGTGAAAGGAAGGGTTTTCACCCTGAGTGGCCAAGAGGCAGCTCAATCTTTTGAAATGATTCAAGGTACATGCTATATCTATGGATTTGCTCTTATGGTGTTATTTGACTCTAGTGCTAGTCATTCATTTATATCGGAAGAATGTATTAGGAAGTTTCAGTTTCCTATTTCTGAAACTCCCTATGAGCTATCCGTAGTAACCCCTACAGGGGAACGAGTATTAACTTCCTCTGTATGTAAAGACTGTAAAGTCACTATCCAGGAGAAAACGTTTTCTGTAGACCTCGTATGTTTACCTTTAAGAGTTATTGAGGTCATTCTAGGGTTAGACTGAATGTCTAGAAATTGAGTCTTGTTGAATTGTTGTAACAAGATCATTGAATTTCTACCTGCTACTCTGAAAGAGGAGGTCCAGTTATTAATTCTAAATGTCAATCAAGTTAATAGGGAGTTAAAGAATAGAGTACTTAGATACATTCTCTTGTATTTATCAAACCTAGAAGTCGAATCGAAGCTTGATGAAATCCCAATAGCCAACGAGTTTCCTGAAGTATTTCCATCAGATATTCCAGGCTTACCTCCCAAGAGAGAGATATAGTTCTCTATTGATCTCCTACCTGGGATAGGGCCTATCTCTATTGCACCATATTGAATGGCCTTGAAGGAACTACAGGAACTCAAGATGCAGTTGGAGGAACTATTAGACAAGCAATTCATTAGACCGAGTGTATCACCTTGGGGAGCTCCTTATTGTTTGTTAAGAAGAAAGATGGGAGCTTAAGACTATGCATAAATTACAGACAGCAGAATAAGGTGACTATCAAAAACACCCTCTCCCTAGGATAGATGACTTATTGGATCAACAGAAGGGAGCCTCCATCTTTTCTAAAATTGACTTGAGGTCAGGATATCATCAGATTAGGATTAAGGAGGAGGACGTACCAAAAACTGCCTTCAGGACTAGGTATGGGCACTATGAGTTTCTCGTAATGCCCTTCGGGTTGACAAATGCACCTGCAATTTTTATGGATTACATGAATCGCATTTTTCGACCCTACCTAGATCAATTTGTTGTAGTGTTCATTGATGACATTTTGATATACTCTAAGAGTGAGAAAGAACATGAACAACATCTCTGAATCGTGCTGCAAGTGCTGAAAGAGAAAAAGTTATATGCCAAATTGGAGAAGGGTGAATTTTGGCTATCAGAGGTGAAGTTTCTCGGACATTTCATCTCTAATAGAGGGGTAGCCGTAGATCCTAGCAAGACAGAAGCAATGATTCAGTGGGAGAGACCAAAGACGGTTACGGAAGTCAGAAGTTTCCTGGGTTTGGTAGGATACTACAGGAGGTTTATACAAAACGTTTCTCGTATAACCTTACCATTGACTAAATTGACCAGGAAGGGAAGTCTTTTCAAATGGACTGATCAATGTGAAGCTAGTTTTCAGGAGCTTAAGACAAGACTGACCACTCCTCCAGTTTTAATTATTCCAGACCCCACAGAACATTTTGAAATGTATAGTGATGCTTCAAAGAAAGGACTAGGGTATGTGCTAATGCAAGACAAGAGAGTAGTTGCTTACGCCTCTAGACAACTAAGGCCCCACGAAGGAAACTATCCAACCCATGATCTTGAATTGGCGACGGTGGTGTTTGCTTTAAAGATTTGGCGACATTACTTATACGGAGCAACCTTTGAAGTATATTGCGATCACAAGAGTCTTAAATATCTCTTTGATCAAAATGAGTTAAATATGAGGCAACGAAGATGGGTGGAATTTCTCAATGACTACAAGTTTGAGATAAAGTATCATCTAGGAAAGGCGAATGTTGTAGCTGATGCCTTAAGTCGAAAATCTCTACACATGGGCCAGATGATGTTGTATGAGATGCAAATGCTAGAGGAGTTTCAGAATTTGAAGCTGGACACTACTTTTTCCTCAAAGAAGCTAACCATTAATGGTTTAAGTATAGGGTGTGACCTTAGAGCCCAGATAAAAAAGGCTCAAGTTCACAACCAATACTTACAGGATCATAAAGATCAAGGAAATTTTTCTGTCATGAAAGATGGAGCAATCATATATCAAGGAAGGATTTGTGTCCCTCAAGAACGAGAGTTGATGACTAAAATCCTACAGGAAGCACATCAGAGTAAATATACTGTCCATCCTGGATGCATAAAATGTACCAGGACTTAAAGATGATGTATTGGTGGCCAGGGATGAAAAAGGATATTACGGAGTTCGTGGCGAAATGTCTAATTTGTCAAAAGGTGAAGGTGGAGAATCAAAAGCCAGCGGGATTTCTACAACCTCTTGAGATCCCTAAATGGAAATGGGACAGTATCTCGATGGACTTTGTTGTGGGTTTACCTAAGACTTCAGTGAGACATGACTCTATCTGGGTAATAGTTGACAGATTAACCAAATCTTCTCACTTTTTGCCTATAAAAATTAACTTTTCACTGGATAAATTGGCCCAACTGTACGTCCAGGAAATAGTTAGACTGCATGGGATTCCCTTAACAATTGTTTCTGATAGAGATTTGAGGTTCATGATGAGTGAGTTTTATACTCATAAATTAAATATTTTCATCTTATCTTTTGCCATAATTAAGCATAAATCTCCCTTACTTGTCTTTAGTTTTGTGTCTTTCTTACAGATGGAGAGAAGAGTAGAAAATGGACTTAATTGGAGGAATCAGAGCTAAATTGTGGTTCTTTGGGAATGATGTCTATAAATCAAGCAGATGAAACAAATTCATTAAGGATGGCTGAGTAAGGAGCATTATCATATTGTCTCTTGAGACACATCCTAATGGATATATGCACAAATTTATTCTTGATTTATGATCACATTTCCAAAAGAACTAAAACATAAAGATTCAAGGCAAAGCACCCAATGTTGAGAATATGTTTGCTGGTTGTAGTTCAGCCTAACCTTGTTGTAGTACTTGGGACATAGCTCCGAAAATACATATCCAATATGTATGAAATTTGGTGGGTGTGTAGAGGACACAATTGGGTACAAATTTTATGTTCACATGGTTAGAAAATTCGGACACTAGAAGGGCCAAAAATGGGCTAGAAGAGAATCTTTCTACTGCTGCAGTCCAACCCGACTTTGCTCTAGTATTTTGACCATAAGTCACAAATTACATATCCAATTTGTCCACGATTTGTCTTGACGGAAAGCTAACGAAATTTTCTACAACTTTCATGTTGAAGGAGTCAGAAAATTCGGCAGATTTCAAGATGATATTCAAGGCTCAATTTCGGTGCACATGATGGAATCAAATTGTCAACTTTGTACAACTTTCTACCTAACAATTTTGACAATTACCACACCTACCACACTTAATTGTATCTATAAATAGAGGGCTTGAGGGGTGAGTAGAGGAAGTTTTTTTTTTAGAGCTTTGGAGCGAGCTTGGGAAAGCTTTGTTGGAATTCTACAAACTTGTAATGTTATTCTCTCTTTAGACATCTTGTGTTTTTCATTTTCTTTCATAATATTATCATGTTTCTTCATCTTTCATTTCACTTTCTTCTTTCCTTGATTATGGAGAACTAATCTCCTAATGCTAAGGTGAAAGGGTGAAACTCTTGGTATGAGAATAATAATTTATCTAACTCTTAATCTTAATGTTTATCTTTGATATTGTATTTACCTTCCGATTTCTTTTCTCATAATTATTTCTTAATGGCTGGTTTTATCATACTGCCGATTTCTTGTTATGTTATTGTCTGGTTTTATTAGACCGCCTATCTCTTATTATTTTTGTGGTTGGCTTCGCCACCTACCTCTTGTTATGTTTCTTCTTCGTACCTATTTTCATTCTAATCTTGTAAACTTTGAATCTTGATACATTGTAGACAATCTTTGGCACAGTAAATGCTTGAATCAATCTTGATTTATTGTAGACAATATAATGATTGGCACAATGTACGCTTGAATTTAGTTACAAGTTATCTTTTGTGTCCTTGTTTTTTTAATCTTGCGAAGTGTGAATCTTGATATATTATAGACAACATGACAATTGACACAATATATACTTGAACCCATTTTACAAGAATGTTTTAATTATTAGTAAGGAGGTAAATATAATTCATTTATAAAAAAAGTTAAGCTTAAATTAACATATCATCCGATTAGAACTTTATTCGTGTAAAGATTCTAATTAGTAACAAAATAGTTAATTTTATTTTTATTCGATATACCAAGAGTGGATCCCTTAACCTTAGCATGCTTCTTTACTTTGAATACATCTTTATTTAATTTCAGTATATTACTTCTTTGTGTAATTTGTTCAATACTCCTCTCACAAAACAAGACATTGGGAACTAGGTTAGAAGTATTTATTTTGGATCTATATTAGAATTTTCTCTCAATTGGCAATCTCTGTGGGATCGACCTTGCATACCACTAAATCTATACTCCAATAGATTCGTGCACTTGCGAGTTTTAATTAAAACAACAAGTTTTTGGCGCCGTTGCCGGGATTGCGACGGAAAAGCTATTTGGATCCAGGTAAGTACTTTTGTTCCACTAGTTATAGTTAGACCATTTGTTTATCCTCTGTCTAGAAATTTTTCTTCAGAATTGTTTCTTAAAAATTGGTGTAGTAATTTGGGTGTATAAAATTGGTGGATTCTGTCAACAAGGCTAAAAGTACCTAAGGAATATGGGTTTTAAGTGAAACCATTGTGATTCCTCCATATTTTCCTGGGAAATCTACCGATTAAATACTACCCATTATTACTAACACTTTAAAAAAAAGGAGTTTGTATAATTTTGTGATTTTTTTTGTGGTATTTACATTTTGTACCCGCTGTGTAGTTATATACTTTTACATAATTAGGAAGTAATTTTTTTTTAGTTTATGCGTGCTTGGAAACGTGATAAAGATAAGCGGTTGGTTAGGAAAAGTTTAGGGTCAACCATTAAGTGTACAATAGAGACATTAGATTCTGCTGGATCACCATTAAAAATGGAAGAATAAGTTGTGCATAATAAAACTCTTATAGAGTACTTCTCACCTGTCATAGCCAATACTCCATCTTGCATAGTTTTACCACAAACTACTGCAACTCATTTTGAACTCAAACCGGCCATACTCCAACTTTTACCATCATTTTATGGTATGGAAAGAGAAGATCCATACATGCACATTAAAGAGTTTCTTGAAATTTGTTCGACTTTTCGCTTCCAGAATTTCAATGATGAATCAATCAGGCTTAGAATGTTTCCATTTTCATTGAAAGATAAAGCTAAAGCCTGGTTGAACTCCCTTCCTACAGGAACTGTTACTAGTTGGAACCAATTAGTAAATAAGTTTTTGGAAAAAATTTTCCCTATGTCTAAAACTGATGCCCTCAGGAGAGAAATTTCTGATTTTTGTCAAAAAGAGGGTGAACAATTTTTTGAATGTTGGGAAAGATTTAATGATCTTCTTCTGAAATGTCCTCATCATGGTTTTGAAACTTGGAGATTGGTGAAATATTTCTATGATGGTTTAACTTCATCAAACCGTCAAATGATCCAAAGCATGCATGGTGGGAGATTTTTACAATTGAATGAGGGGGAAGCTTGGGAATCCTTAGGATCTTTATCTGAAAATTCTCAACATTGGAACTGCATAGATCCCAGGGATAAGAAGTCTCAAATACAAAAAAGGGGAGGAATTTACGAAGTGAGTGATGACACAGATGTGAGAATTGCCTTAGCTAGCCTGACTAGAAAGGTAGAAGCTTTAACTTTAAGCCATACTCTGAACCCTTCTACCAATACTAGGATAGAGGCATGTGCCTTATGTTCTAGTACATCTCACATTGCACAATTTTGTCCATCCATACTAGCTTACCAAGAAGCATTTTCTGAGCAAGCTAATTCTCTTCAGTCTTATGGAAAATCATTAGATAGTCCCTTTGCACCCACATATAATCCAAATTGGAGGAATCATCCAAATTTTTCATGGAGGCAAAATCAACCTGCAATGAATCAAGGTGGCCAACAATTTGCCACTTCCAATTCATACCCTCAAGTTCCTCAACATGCTCCTCCTTTCGGGGTATCTCAACAAAGAAAACTTTCTTTGGAAGATACTCTACATCAATTCATGCAATCAACCAACAAGTTTTACAATCTCACACTCAGTCCATTTGAAAGATTGAAATACAATTGGGTCAATTAGCCAGTGTTGTAGGAGAGAGAGAAAAGGGAAAATTCCCTAGTCAACCTATTCCTAATCCTAAGGGTCAATATGAAGTAGGATCATCAGCAAATCCTAAGGAAGAAGTAAAGTCTGTGACAACCCTTAGATCTAGAAAGGTCATTGATAATCATGTTCACATGCCAGAAAATGAGGAACAGAGTCAACATGAATCCCAAGCTAATGACTCAAGTGAAAAGAAAAGTGAACAGATTTCTTATGCCCCCAAAGCTCCTTTCCCACAAAGACTTACATCTGTCAAGAAAGGTACTCAGTATAGTGACATTTTAGAGGTGTTTAAGCAAGTAAGCATTAACATCCCTTTTTTGGATGCTATCAAACAAGTACCTGCTTACTCAAAATTTCTGAAAGATCTTTGTACGGTGAAAAGGAAAACTAATGTTCCAAAAAAGGAATTTTTGACTGAACAAGTGAATTCTATAATTCAGCAAAAAACTCCTGTCAAGTACAAAGATCCAGGTTGTCCTACAATTTCTTGTATTATAGGTTACCATGTGATTAACAGAGCCTTACTTGATCTAGGAGCAAGTGTGAATCTGCTGCCTTACTCTGTGTATGAGAAACTTGGGTTAGGAAAGTTAAAACCTACACCAATGACCCTTCAGTTAGCTAATAGGTCCACCAAAATTCCTAGAGGTGTCATAAAAGATGTGCTCATTAAGGTTGATAAATTCTACTTTCTAGTAGATTTCATTGTTCTTGACACTGAACCTGTTGAAAATACAGAGACACAAATTCCATTCATTTTGGGTAGACCATTTCTGGCAACATCCAATGCAATTATTAATTGTCGAAATGGAATTTTAAATTTATCTTTTGGAAATTTGACTGTGGAATTAAATGTTTTTAATGTCTCTCATCAACCTATGGACATGGATGATGTGTGTGAGGTCAGCATGATTGAGAGTATAATCTATGACTCATTTGTAAGTTCTTGTGATGATGATCCTTTGGAAAAATGTTTGGCTCACTTTAACATGGATTTAGATGAGGACTGTTTGATCAGTGAAGTAAATTCCCTGTTAGAGACCACTCCATTAATGGATACCAATAAATGGAAAGGTAAAACAGAGATACTTACACCTTCTGAGTCTGTTTTATTACCATCCATAGAGAAACCTCCCCAGGTAGAGTTAAAACCTTTGCCAGATTCTCTGAAATATGTGTTTCTAGGACCGTCTGAGACCTTGCCTGTCATTGTAGCATCTGATTTAGATAAAGAACAGGAAGTTGAACTTATAAAAGTCCTCAGTGAACATAATGAAACCATAGGTTGGACAATAGCATACATTAAAGGTATTAGTCCATCAATTTGCATGCACAAGATACATTTGGAGGACAATGCCAAAACCTCAAGAGATCCACAAAGACGTCTAAATCCAAACATGAAAGAAGTTGTGAGAGCTGAAGTGATTAAACTTCTTGATGTGGGTGTCATTTACCCAATTTCTGATAGTGCATGGGTTAGTCATGTTCAGGTAGTTCCTAAGAAATCTGGCATTACTGTAGTCAAGAATGAGAATAATGAATTGATTCCCACTAGAGTACAAACTGGGTGGCGTGTTTGTATTGACTACCGTAAGTTGAATGCTGTTACAAGGAAAGACGATTTTCCACTTCCTTTTACAGATCAAATGCTAGAAAGGTTAGCTGGACATGCATATTACTTCTTTCTTGATAGATATTCTGGTTATAACCAAATTCCTATTGCACCTGAGGATCAAGAGAAAACTACATTCACTTGTCCTTTCGGAACCTTTGCCTATCGTCGAATGTCATTTGGATTGTGCAATGCACCTGCTACATTTCAGCGTTGCATGATAAGTATATTTTCTAACATGGTAAAGTCATTTCTGGAAGTATTCATGAATGATTTTTCTGTGCATGGGTCTAGTTTTGAGGAATGTCTACACCATTTAAGATTATTCTTAATTAGGTGTAAAGAAAAGAACCTTGTTTTGAACTAGGAAAAATGCCATTTTATGGTTAAAAAAGGAATTGTTTTAGGGCATGTTGTGTCACATCAAGGTATTGAGGTAGATAGAGCCAAAATTGAATTGATTTCCAGTCTTCCACCTCCTCGGACAGTAAAAGAGGTACGTTCTTTTTTAGGCCATGCAGGGTTTTATCGCAGATTCATCAAAGATTTTAGTAAAATCTCTAGGCCTTTGTGTAGTTTACTTACCAAAGATGCCTCTTTTATCTTTGATGAAGAGTGCTGTCAAGCTTTTGAAAAGCTCAAATTCTTACTCACCTCTGCACCTATCATTAGACCACCTGATTGGAATCTTCCCTTTGAAATCATATGTGATGCTTCTGATTATACAATTGGAGCTGTTTTGGGTCAGCATCTTGATAAGTTTCCTTATGTGATATACTATGCTAGTAAAACTCTTAATGATGCTTAATTGAATTATTCTACGACAGAAAAATAGTTACTAGCTGTGGTATTTGCTTTAGACAAGTTTAGATCTTATTTATTAGGATCTAAGGTTGTAATTTTTACAGATCATGCTGCACTTAAGTATCTTCTTTCTAAGAAAGATGCTAAAGCCCGATTGATAAGATGGATACTACTGTTACAAGAATTTGATTTAGAAATTCAGGATAAGAAAAGATCTGAAAATGTTGTGGCTGATCACTTGTCTAGGCTGATAGTTGAATCGGGTGAAAATAACTTGCCTATCAAAGACTCATTTCTAGATGAGCAACTCATGTCGGTTTCTCAGCTACCTTGGTTTGCTGACATTGTTAATTACCTTGTCACAGGTTAAATACCTACACATTGGAGTAAGCAAGATCGGATAAAATTTTTAGCTGAAGTAAAAAAATTCTTTTGGGAAGATCCATACTTGTTTAAGTACTGTCCTGATCAAATCATTAGGAGATGTGTTCCTAAGAGTGAGCAATCTAGTGTTATTCATTTTTGTCATGATCATGCTTGTGGAGGTCATTTTAGTGCTAAAAAAACTGCTGCAAAGGTTTTTCAATGTGGCTTTTATTGGCCATCACTATTCAAATATGCCCATTTTTACTGTAGTTCTTGTGAGCGTTGCCAAAAATTAGGTAGTATCTCACGCAGGAATATGATGCCTCTGACTCCTATTCTTATTGTTGAGATATTCGATGTTTGGGGAGTTGATTTCATGGGTTCTTTTCTTAATTCTTTTGGCAATTTATACATCCTTGTTGCTGTGGATTATGTGTCAAAATGGGTAGAGGCTGTTGCATATAAAACAAATGATCACAAGATTGTGGTGAAATTCTTGAAAGAAAACACTTTTTCAAGGTTTGGCACACCACGAGCAATCATTAGTGATGGGGGGAAACATTTTTGTAATAGGGATTTTGAGCATTTGATGAAGAAATATGGCATCACACACAAAGTGGCAACCCCATATCACCCACAAACTAGTGGTCAAGTTGAGATTTCAAATAGGGAAGTTAAAAACATTTTGGAAAAAACGATTAACCCAAATAGGAAAGATTGGTCTTTGAAACTTTCTGATGCTTTATGGGCTTATCGTACTACTTTTAAAACCCCTATTGGAATGTTTCCTTACTGGCTTGTGTATGGCAAGGCCTGTCATTTACCTATTGAAATAGAGCATAAAGCTTATTGGGCCATCAAACAGTTTAACTTTCCTCTTGACAAAGCAGGTTCTCACAGGAAGCTTCAACTCAATGAATTGGAAGAAATACGGAATGATGCATATGAAAGTGCAAAGTTGTATAAGGATCGAATGAAAGTTTTTCATGACAAACATATTTTAAGAAAATCATTTAATGTAGGTCAAAAGGTCCTTCTATATAACTCTCGTTTGCACTTATTTTCAGGAAAACTACGTTCTCGGTGGACAGGCCCATTCATTGTTCGTACTGTTTAACCACATGGTGCAGTAGAGATCGAAAATCCCAAGAACGTTGATGTGTTTAAAGTAAATGGTCAAAGATTGAAACCATTTTTGGAATTACATAACCCAGAGATAGAGGAGACACATTTGCGTGATCCTGTCTACCAGGATTGATTCGCCTCTATTATTAAAGGTTGTCGTGCACGCTATCTAGGTAAGATCTTTCTTTATTTAACTTGCATTAATTGGTTTTCTCACTGTAATCTTCTTTTGAATTTCTATTGTTTCCTTGCTTTTGTTGTTTTTTTCTCTTTCACAAAAAAATAAAATATTTTGAGTCGATAATGGAGGACATTCTCGCACAATTGAAAAATCATTTTCCTTCTCTTCCACCCAATGCATTGACAAAAATTTACAAAGCATGGGTTGAAAGAATGAGGTTAATGATGATCATGGGAATACTTGCTGATATTCGTTGTCTAATTGAAGCTAAGGTACGGTTATCAGGTGAGTCTGCAAATGATTTCATCTCTTACATGCCTGGTTTAGGAAAAAGTAGTTTTGCTAAAAAGCCCAGAGCTAAACGAATGGGTGTTTGTTACAAATGTGGACGTGAAACTTGTAACAAACATTGTCGTTCTTTGGGTTGGGTGTCTGTAGATCAGGAAGAAAAAATTAAGTTCATTAAGGATGGCTTGAGGAAGGAGTCATTGGATGATGACTTTCATCCAATGTCTCTTGAGACACATCCTAGTGGATCTGTGCATATCGGTATTGTCGGTCTATGGCCCCATTTCAAAAAAGAACATAAACAGTACAGTCTTGGGAATCTGATGTTAAAAGACCCTGTTTGCCAATTTATAAGAAAATTGGATGGGAAGCATATCCTCGACCCATAGAGGTCATTTAAGCCGTTACCGGACGTAAAACCAAAGGAAGATGTGAGCCACAATCACAACTACTGTACATATGCATGCGTGCCTTCATTTTTGAAATTTTTACCTTTAATTTAGCTGACATTTTTTGGCCTACTCTTATAACTATGGAAATTATGCCCGGCCTATGCACATAGCTATTACAAGTATGCCCTTATTTGAGTCTTATAAATGCGCACCTCATTATCTTCATCTTCATAATCAAAGTCAAGGTGAGTGCAGATATGGAAGGAATCGCAGTTCGTCACTTTCGAAATATTTGTGTCTTTTGTGGTTCTAGTCCTGGGAAAAATGGAGAGTATGTAAAAGCAGCACAAACTTTGGGTATGGTACTAGCCAAGAAAAATATTCATTTAGTGTATGGTGGAGGTTGTCGAGAGTTGATAGGGAGTGTGTCTGGATCTGCATATCTAGGAGGATGCCAAGTTCTTAGTATTATTCCTACAGCTCTAACTGCATCAAACATAGTAGGAAAAACAATTGGGGAAGAATGTAAGGTACCCTCCATGCATGAACGAATTACTAAAATGATGTGCAACGCTGACGCCTTCATTGCCTTACTTGGAGGTTTTGGTACTCTCGAGGAAATTTTTCAAGTCGTCTCTTGGGCACAACTGAACATGCACCATAAACCCATAGGTTTGTTGAATGTTAACAATTTCTTTGATGGTTTGTTGTCTTTTCTTGATCATGTTGTAGAACAAAGGTTTTTTTCGCACTCAGCACGTCAGATTCTCATCTCGACCTCAAATGCTGACGAGCTGATTAATGCGTTACAAGCATTTGTTCATGTACCTGATCCAGTTATAGCTCAAATAGATTGGACAACAGAACACCGCAGAAAGCGCAAACTGGACTTAGATCTTCATTTGTAATACCTTTTATTTGCTTGAATAAATTTTTATTTTCTGTTTAGTTTGTTGCAAGTTCATCTTTTCTTAGATCTCCTTCTAGGTAATATCTCTTTTAATCTTTATTTTTTATTTTGTGTTTCTTCATCTTTCAAAAAAAAAAATTTGAGTGATGTTTTGGGATTAGGCAAAGCTAGCACCAATGATGAAAATGGTTTAAAATGCTTGTAACCTTTGAAAAATTGATGAGTTCTGAGTATTATGTGTGAACTTGAACTCTAATGAAACTTGTGTTTTATTTTGAGAATCCTAATATCTTGTGCACTTAATCTTTGACATTTGACTGATTGTTTATTCAGAAAAGATTTATGTGATTCAGATATGTTAATTGATCTCATAAGACTTTAGAACTTATTTGATTGTCACTTGAGGCAAAATCCTAGACTACTCTCCATTTAAGAAATGAATTAGGCATTGTTGGAATCGTTTGAGCCTTTCAAACCAACCTATACATTTTGTTATCCGTAGCAACCTATTTTGTGCCTATATTTATCCTTTCTTGAACACTTATATTTTTATCTAGCCTTTAAATAAAAATATGTCTAACTCTTACCTTTCACTCACAGGAATGATCATTTGAAAAGTTATGATTCAAGGGTGGATAGTAGAAGTTTAAAAAAAAGAGAAAAAAAAGAAAGAAAGTTAATACTCCTTAAATAAATAAGTTTGGGGGTGTTTATATTCAAAAAAAAAAATAGTATGAGCAAATAAATGTAAGGATGATGAAAATGTTGGAGATAGAATTCATAGTATAATATCAAAAGTATTTGGGAGGCTTTAAATGATCATGTACGTTGAAGAGTGAATTGAGCTTTCATTCATATCATTTTATCCACCTTTAACCAGTGCCATACATTACAAGCCTAATGAAAGTCCTAATGATCTTAAATGTTATGATTAGTCTACGTTAGTGGAGAGTGACATTAAAAATAAGCTTATGGAGTCTCAAATGCATATATCTAGAGATTTATTTTAAATATTTGATTACATAAATTTATTTGAATGAAAAAAGTCCAATGTCATAAGACTACTACACACACACACTTGGGATTCAAGAGTAAACCATATGTTGTATTTGAATAAAAGTTCTACATAACCTTAGGATTCTGATATCTTTCTTGGTTGCACATTTTAGATCCTTAAAGAATGCTTAGTAAGTCAAAAACAATTCATCACTCACTCATCATTTGAATTTTGAAGTTTGTGTGTTTTGCTTGAGAACAAGCAAAAGATTAAGTCTAGGGGTATTTGATGAGTGAGTTTTATACTCATAAATTAAATATTTTCATCTTATCTTTTGCCATAATTAAGCATAAATCTCCCTTACTTGTCTTTAGTTTTGTGTCTTTCTTACAGATGGAGAGAAGAGTAGAAAATGGACTTAATTGGAGGAATCAGAGCTAAATTGTAGTTCTTTGGGAATGATGTTTATAAATCAAGCAGATAAAACAAATTCATTAAGGATGGTTGAGTAAGGAGTATTATCATATTGTCTCTTGAGACACATCCTAATGGATATATGCATAAATTTATTCTTGATTTATGATCACATTTCCAAAAGAACTAAACCATAAAGATTCAAGGCAAAGCACCCAATGTTGAGAATATGTTTGCTGGTTGCAGTTCAGCCCAACCTTGCTGTAGTACTTGGGCCATAGCTCCAAAAATACATATCCAATATGTATGAAATTTGGTGGGTGTGTAGAGGACACAATTGGGTACACATTTCATGTTCACGTGGTCAGACAATTCGGACAATAAAAGGGCCAAAAATGGGCTAGAAGAGAATCTTTCTACTGCTGCAGTCCAGCCCGACTTTGCTCTAGTATTTTGACCATAAGTCACAAATTATATATCCAATTTGTCCACGATTTGTCTTGATGGAAAGCTAAAAAAATTTTCTACAACTGTCATGTTGAAGGAGTCAGCAAATGCAGCAGATTTCAAGATGATATTCAAGGCTCAATTTCGGTGCACATGATGGAATCCAAATTGTCAACTTTGTACAACTTTCTACCTAACAATTTTGACAATTACCACACCTACCACACTTAATTGTATTTATAAATAGAGGGCTTGAGGAGTGAGTAGAGGAAGTTTTTTTTTGGAGAGCTTTGGAGAGAGCTTGGGAAAGCTTTGTTGGAATTCTACAAACTTGTAATGTTATTCTCTCTTTAGACATCTTGTATTTTTCATTTTCTTTCGTAAATTTATCATGTTTCTTCATCTTTCATTTCACTTTCTTCTTGCCTTGATTATGGAGAACTAATCTCCTAATGCTAAGGTGAAAGGGTGAAACTCTTGGTATGAGAATAATAATTTATCTAACTCTTAATCTTAATGTTTATCTTTGATATTGTATTTACCTTCCTATTTCTTTTTTCATAATTATTTCTTAATGGCTGGTTTTATCATACCGCCGATTTCTTGTTATGTTATTGGCTGGTTTTATTAGACAGCCTATCTCTTATTATTTTTGTGGTTGGCTTTGCCACCTACCTCTTGTTATGTTTCTTCTTCGTACCTATTTTCATTATAATCTTGTAAACTTTGAATCTTGATACATTGTAGATAATCTTTGGCACAATAAATGCTTGAATCAATCTTGATTTATTGTAGACAATATAATGATTGGCACAATGTACGCTTGAATTTAGTTACAAGGTATCTTTTGTATCCTTGTATTTTTAATCTTGTGAAGTGTGAATCTTGATATATTGTAGAGAACATGACAATTAACACAATATATACTTGAACCCATTTTACAAGAATGTTTTAATTATTAGTAAGGAGGTAAATATAATTCATTTATAAACAAAGTTGAGCTTAAATTAACATATCATCCTATTAGAACTTTATTCGTGTAAAGATTTTAATTGAGTAACAAAAGAGTTAAATTTATTTTTATTCGATATACCAAGAGTGGATCCCCTAACCTTAGTATGCTTCTTTACTTTGAATACATCTTCATTTAATTTTAGTATATTACTTCTTTGTGTAATTTGTTCAATACTCCTCTCACAAAACAAGACATTGGGAACTAGGTTAGAAGTATTTATTTCGGATCTATATTAGAATTTTCTCTCAATTGGCAATTTCTGTGGGATCGACCTTGCATACCACTAAATCTATACTCTAATAGATTCGTGCACTTGCGAGTTTTAATTAAAACAACAATAGTTCACATCGAGGTTTTGGAAAGCGTTGTAGGAAGCTTTTGGTACTCAGTTGCGGTTCAGTACTGCCTACCATTCTCAGACTGACAAACAGACAGAATAGACCATTCAAACTCTAGAAGACATGTTAAGGGCCTGTGTGATAGAGCAAGGTAAAGGATGGGATAAGTACCTAACTTTAGTAGAGTTTGCTTATAATAATAGTTATCACTCCAGTATTAAGATGGCTCCCTACGAAGCTTTATATGGTAGGAAGTGCCGATCTCCACTATGTTGATTTGAGGTAGGAGAAAAGAACTTCTTAGGTCCTGATCTAGTTCAACAAACCACTGAACAAATCAGGATGATACGAGACAAAATACTTACAGCTCAGAGTCGGCAAAAGAGTTACTACGATAAGAGATATAGACCTCTAGAGTTTGAGGAAGGAGACCATGTATTTCTGAAACTTTCCCCGACTACTGGAGTTGGTAGGTCTCTCAAAATAAGAAAGTTAAGTCCGCGATTTTTAGGACCCTACCAAATTCTAAAGAAAGTATGGACATCAGCATATCAAGTTGCTCTCCCACCTAATTTGTCCAACCTGCATAATGTTTTCCACGTATCACAGCTGCAGAAGTATCTTCCAGATTCATCACATGTAATACAAGATGAACCAATCCAAATAAAGGAGAACATGACATATCAGCTAGTACCTGCATCCATATTGGACATTGACGTGAAGCAACTGAGAAATAAAACCATTCCCCTTCTTAAGGTGTTATGGGAAGGTTTGACTCCGGAAGAAGCAACTTGGGAGCTAGAAGAAGTCATGAGGAAGAAATATCCGCAATTGTTCTTATAAGGTAATTTCTAAAATTTTGAGGACAAAATTTCTTTTAGGGGGAGAGAAATATAACATCCCTAATTTCGTTTCTTTTATTGATAAAAGTACATAAATATTTAATTAAGGAAATAAAATTTATTAGACAATATTTTAGATATCTAAGGAAATATAATCCTTAGAAATTCTTCACCTTATGTATATATATAGAAAATGTTTCTAACATTAAGAGAACAAATAAAGAGGAAAAGAAAAATTGGAAATAACATACTAAAGAGATGCAAGATTCTTGGATAAGAAAGATAAATTTTTAGAAACAAGTAAAAGTCTTAAAATTTCAAGAACATTGGATTAGGGTAATTTTTCCTAATTCAAGAACTAGAATTACTAAGTTTAAAATCTTTACCCATACATTAGGCTTTTACCTATGGACACTTCATATAGAGTTTTTCCACTTCACATAAGTTTCTAGCAAGCCCATTGGATAACCTAAGTAAGAAATAAAACATAGACTTGGATTAGGATATAGTAATTGGACCGATAGCCCAAAAATTACGAAAATGTGACCAAGCCCCCCAAGAAAGGTAGAATTTTATCCAAAGCAAAGAAAATGGGTAGGAATAAGCCCAAATCCAAGAGAAAAAATAAAATAAAATAAATTAGGTGATGATATAATAATGTAATAATAATAAAGATTAGGTTACATGGCATTAAGACAAAAATTTAGCAAGTGATGTGATTCTACATTCATAATTTTGACAAGTGGCATGATCATACAAGGCTTTAGGACAAAAACATCTATATCCTACACTCATAATTTTAGCAAGTGGTATGATAATACATGGCATTAGGACAGAATATTCCTATCCCACTCAAATAATATCAACCAAATAATGGAGATTCAAGGGCTAGAAATTTGCCACCTAAAAAGGCAAACCTATCATACTTGTTTAAGACAAAATAAAATTGAAATGAATCCCTAAATCAAAGGGACCTTGTCCCATATCTTAAGAACATATTATCTAATTTTCAAAATACAAATCTCCTTTTCCTATGCATATATTGACTAAGGAAGAGGAAGACAAGAACATAAGTTGTTTGTTTTCCAAAAATTCAACAAAGTGTATCCTAATTGTGATAAGGTAGACCCATGATCATGAAAGGTGTATTATTTGGTGGTCTATTTAATCAAAACCCACCCCTACAACATTTTAATTTCGTCCAAGTGAGGAAGAGAGAGAAATAGAAGCAAGGTAGAGTGAGGAAATGAGAGGAAGAAAGGAAGAAAGAGGAGGGAGAAGTCTAAAAGACTAAGTGCTCAAAGTAAGTTTCACAATATTTCTTTTCGAAGAAAACTTTTGAAACTTATAATATTTATATGAGATTTTTATCTTAGAACTTTGATGATTGGTCATGGATTTTGCTATATCATGTTACATATTGATCTTTCATGTGATGTATATTTGAATACTTAGACTGGTATAGAAAGTTCAGCATAGGTATGGTTATGGGTGGCAAAATTTTTAGCTTTTGTATTTTAATTTATGGGAATTATCTGTATGGAATTAAAATAAATGTTTAACATAAGAATTATAGCTATGTGTGTCAAGGATTTTAAGCCGCTAGAATCATTCAATTTAGAGTACATAAGAGGTTGATATGGTCGGATTAGTAATCAACGGTCAGAAAATGATTCATCAGGAAAAAATATGTTAGGATAGCTTCTGTATTTTAATTTCTGGGAATTATCAGTAGGGAATTAGAATAAATGGTTAACATAAAAATTAAATATATATGTGTCGCGGATTTTTAACCACTGAAATCATTCAATTTAGAGTCCATATGAGGTAGATATGGTCCGATTAGTAGTCAAAGGTCAGAAAATGGTTCATCAGGGAAGAATATGTTAGGATAGCTTTTGTATTTTAATTTCTGGGAATTATCTATATAGAATTTAAATAAATGGTTAACATAAGAATTATAGGTACGTGTGTCACGGATTTTTAGCCACTGGAATCATTCAATTTGGAGTACATATACGGTAGATTTGGTCCGATTAGTAGTCAAAGGTCAGAAAATGGTTCATCAAGGTAGAATATGTTAGGATAGCTTCTGTATTTTAATTTATGAGAATTATCTCTATGGCATTAAAATAAATGGTTAACATAAGAATTATAGCTATGTGTGTCGCGGATTTGTAGCCACTGAAAGCATTCCATTTGGAGTCCATATGAGGTAGATATGGTCCGATTAGTAGTCAAAGGTCAAAAAATGGTTCATCAGGGAAGAATATGTTAGGATAGGTTCTGTATTGTAATTTCTGGGAATTATCTGTATGGAATTAAAATAAATGGTTAACATAAGAATTATAGCTACG
Source organism: Gleditsia sinensis (assembly GCA_037074535.1). NCBI lineage: Eukaryota > Viridiplantae > Streptophyta > Magnoliopsida > Fabales > Fabaceae > Gleditsia > Gleditsia sinensis. The sequence goes on from CM073469.1 coordinate 30,339,683, forward strand.
TGTGTCACAACTTTTTAGCCACTGCAAATATTCAATTTGGAGTCCATATGAGATAGATATGGTCCGATTAGTAGTCAAAGGTCAGAAAATGGTTCATCAGGGAAAAATATGTTAGGATAGCTTCTGTATTTTAATTTTTGGGAATTATTTGTATGGAATTAAAATAAATATTCAACATCATAATTATAGCTATGTGTGTCAAGGATTTTAAGCCACTGGAATCATTCAATTTGGTGTACATACGAGGTTGATATGGTCCGATTAGTAACCAACGGTCAGAAAATGATTCATCAGGGAAAAATATGTTCGGATAGCTTCTGTATTTTAATTTTTGGGAATTATCTGTATGGAATTAAAATAAATGGTTAACAGAAAAATTAAATATATATGTGTCGCGGATTTTCAGCCACTGGAATCATTCAATTTAGAGTTCATATGAGGTAGATATGGTCCGATTAGTAGTCAAAGGTAAGAAAATGGTTCATCAGGGAAGAATATGTTAGGATAGCTTCTGTATTTTAATTTTTGGGAATTATCTATATAGAATTTAAATAAATGGTTAACATAAGAATTATAGGTACGTGTGTCACGGAATTTTAACCACTGGAATCATTCAATTTGGAGTAAATATGCAGTAGATATGGTCCGATTAGTCGTCAAAGGTCAGAAAATGGTTCATCAGGGAATAATATGTTTGGATGGCTTCTGTATTTTAATTTCTGGGAATTATCTATATGGAATTAAAATAAACGGTTAACATAAGAATTATAGCTACGTGTGTCACAGCTTTTTAGCCACTGCAAACATTCAATTTTGAGTCCATATGAGGTAGATATGGTCCGATTAGTAGTCAAAGGTCAGAAAATGGTTCATTAGGAAATAATATGTTAGGATAGCTTCTGTATTTTAATTTCTGGGAATTATCTGTATGGAATTAAAATAACTGGTTAACATAAGAATTATAGCTACAGGTGTCGCGGATTTTTATTCACTGGAATCATTCAATTTGAAGTCCATATGAGCTAGATATGGTCCGATTAGTAGTCAAATGTCAGAAAATGGTTCATCCAGGAAGAATATGTTAGGATAGCTTCTGTATTTTAATTTCTGAGAATTATCTCTATGGTATTAAAATAAATGGTTAACATAAGAATTATAGCTATGTGTGTCACGGATTCGTAGCCACTGGAAGCATTCCATTTGGAGTCCATATGAGGTAGATATTGTCCGATTAGTAGTCAAAGGTCAGAAAATGGTTCATCAGGGAAGAATATGTTAGCATAGGTTTTGTAATGTAATTTCTGGGAATTATCTGTATGGAATTAAAATAAATGGTTAACATAAGAATTATAGCTATGTGTGTCAAGGATTTTTAGCCACTGCAATCATTCAATTTGGTATCCATATGAGGATGATATGATGTGATTAGTAGTCAAAGGTCAGAAAATGGTTCATCCGGGAAGAATATGTTAGGATAGCTTCTGTATTTTAATTTTTGGGATTTATCTGTATGGAATTAAAATAAATGGTTAACATAAGAATTATAGATATGTGTGTCTCGGATTTTTAGCCATTGGAATCACTCAAGTTGGAGTCCATATAAGGTAGATATGGTCTGATTAGTAGGTAGAGGTTAGAACCTATCCGAGAAGAAATAACCTGTACATTGAGGGAGTAATATCACCTTGATTTCTTAATATTTCGCTACAATGTTCAACATAATAGTTTTAGATAATTGTTTTATCTTGAAATTTACACTAAGATCACCTACATCGCAGTTTAATTGTAGGAGTTATGCTCTAATTAATAAGAGAATGTTAGATGTGATGAAAACCTGCATCAAGAAAGTAAAGAAATAAAATTAATATTTAAAAAGAAGACGAATCTTATAAATGACTAGTATATGCCACAGCCAATTCCATTGTATGAACTTCTTACCATCTTAAGTATAAAATTCTGACATGGAAATATTTTATAAAGTGATATTTGAAATGGTTATGTTTATGGCATGATTACCAATGATTTATGGTAATAGTTATATTTTGATGAACATACTTGTTATTGAAAGCATATTTTTGGCTATCATTGTGAAAAGAAAAGAAATGAGCACGGTCACATGGCAATCCGTGTGGTGCACTAGTAGGGGACACCCTACCAACGGTTATGATTATGATTATGAGAAAAGAAAGAGAAAGTGTGCCATGTCGGACGAAGCGAGAAAAGCCCATACCGGATAGTAGATGATACTCACCCTGACCGGTGTAGCTTGAAATCAGAATAAGTTGATGGCCATCATATGATATTCTAAAAATAGTTAATCCTGTCATACATATCATTAATGTATGATTCTTATGTCCATTGCATTCATGTGACCAAAGATATTTTCTGTAGTTTATACAGTTGAACATGACGTGATGAGCTATATTGATGATGATTTATTGTTGAACTTACTGGGATTTAATTCTCACTATATTTCCATATCATGTTCAGAAAATTAGTTATGCAGATTTTTCTATATCTCTAGCTTGTAGTGCATGTTGGATCGAGTACTTTATGTTGGGCAGATTCCCGAAGCAAATAAAATGTTTGTGGTCGAGTTGGCTTAGATCCCGGTGAAGGTGCAACCACCCCCACCCGTATCTCCAGAATTGGTCAACCAGAATAAATAAGATATAGATTTTTATGTGTTTGATATGTTGTACGTATGTTTTGATTAATGACATGTATGTGAACTCTGTATTGTATTAATTAAATAAATGTTATATTGAGTTAAGTTGTAACAAGGTAATAACTTCATGGTATTTAAAAAAAAAATTGATACTTAAATGGAGTTGTTACAATATGCGTCATAATATAAAAAAAAGAGTGAAAATACAAACTAGTTAATTATTGAAGATAGACAATCAAATGATTTATCATTTTTTAAATGTTCTTGTCAGTTGGCTATTAGTATTATTAAGTCGATAAGCTATTTTAGAAATTTTTAATTTGTACTAGTTTATTTTACAATTGATTGATTACATCTATTTTGAAACAACTAACTACATCCTACCAGTTAACTACAAGCTCTTTGTTCTTCACAAACTTTTATAAGTTCAGAAATACTTCTTTGCCATGTGCTATTTTTTTTCTACCGAATAACAGTAACTAGATTTTGGCACATATATTTAAAACTTGCAGCCACCCATTTTTGCCAAAATAGCAACTAGGATTTTGTTTACAGCTTTTCAAAAATTATGGCCACCGATTTTAATTTTCTTCAATGCTTTGTCCAAGTTTTTGACTTTTTATTTTGACATTGTTCTCTATTATGCTTTTCGTTTGTTCTATTGCATCTTCCCTCATTAATATTTGGTATTAAATGCAAGGTTCTTTTCTCTCATTACAAGGAAAATTAATTTTTTTCTTTAAAACTCAATTATTATGTTGTCCAAGTGGTTAGTAGCTTAAAGTAATGGAGAATATTTTAAGAACTATGTCCGAAAAAACAAGTAAAGCGATCAAGGTATTTGTGCTAAGGGTTTATACCATGCTAAGTTAAGTCTAATATCTAGAATGTGAATAATGGTTGAGAAAGGAGATCTCAAAAGAAGCCGTAGATTGTGAATATGCTAAAGGCAATAATGATATACTAAGATATGAAAGGATTATATTAGCATCATGGTAAAAAGAAAATACAAGTGAAATATTTTTCGTTGTTTGGTATGTCAACAAATAAAAAAAATTAAATATAGTGTTTTAAGAGAGCTATTCAGGAACCTTTAAGATCTTAGTTAGATTATATTATAGTTGTAGTAAATCTAAATGATGTGTTTTACGCATTAAAAGTTATGCTTCAAGTATCTTTATATAATTTTGGTAAAAGTTAAGAGGAATTATTTGTCCTTAGATGAATTTGCATATATCAGTAATAATCAGGCCAATATACAAATGGTACCATTTGAGGTTTTACATAAAATATTGTAGGTCTCCTAATAGGTGGATGAGTTGAGTAAAGTCAAACTTTTGGAATCTAATTTGAAATAACATACAATAGATAGAATATGACTAACCTAAATTGATGATGCTAGTTTGGAGGATATGCTTCAAGCACATGTCTTCGAGTTTGGTGAGAGATCTCTTAGTAGAATTCGCCTATAATAACGTAAAATTGGATGACTTAAAGACTTATGTAAGAGGTGTTACAAACTTTTGTAAAATGATTAAGTGGGGTTTGACTTATTGTAAGATGCCGTTGATAAAGTGAAATTGATTAGAAAAAAATACAAATAACTCAATACAAGCCAAAATGTCTATAAAGACCATGAATGTTGAGCACTAGAAATTATTAGTTGGTCACCAAATATTCTTAAAGGAATCACCCATAAAAGAGGTAATGAGGTTTGGAAAGAAGAAAAATGTTAAGCTCTAATATATAAGTTCTTTGAAAATCTTGAACAAAGTAGGTATAGTAGTATACGCCTAGTCTTGCCATCAGAATTAAGTGATGTTTATACAATCTCTCTTACATCAATACTAAGGAAATACCTATCAGATTCTTCTCATGTTATTTAATTCTAAGAAATTTAATTAGACGAGAATTTGGCTTAATTATGAGGAAAAATTGATGTCTATTGTTGATCGATAAGTGAAGAACTTATGGTTGAAAGAAATCCCTATAGTTAAGGTTTTATGGAAAAATCACTCAAGTGAAGAGACTTCTTAGAAAGTAAAGATGATATACAGAAGATATATCCCCATTTGTTTCAGTAGTGAGGTTAATAACTGTAATTTATGCTTTGACTTCATTCCCTACTTGTGGTAGGATGAGTTGAAATTCAAGGACCAAATTTCTTAAGAGGGGAAGATTGTAACACCCCTAAGATTTAGTAATTTTGATTTATGTATAGATTATTAAAAGAAATAAAGGAGTAGGTATGTAATTGAAATGTTTTAGGGATGAAAATGAAAACTTATTAATATTCTTGGGGTCAAAGTGTAATTTTCTATAAGTTTAGGGGTCAAAATGTAAATAATAAAATTTGCAAGGACCACCTTCAAAAATTGAATATTTTTAGAATGGTCCCTCTATCAATATTAAAAAAAATAAAGAAAACTTTTCGTAAATGAGGCAAATGAATAGTTTTTTTCTCTCATTTTTTCTCTCTAGATCTAGAGTACTTTCAAAGATCCGATTTCAAAACTAAGGGTACCATTGGATTCAGGACGAAGAGTACTACGATATTGGCCAAATAATTTTTCAAATCAGCCATAGAATCGTCGCAGATCAGAAGTAGAAAAACTTAGAGAAAGGTAAGTTCTAAAACTTCTATTTAGAGACCTCAACTTGAAAATCTAACACCGTACATGGATTCAAGAGATAGATAAATCTTAGGATATGACATTTTTCAGCCATCTGACAACTTTTTGTGTATCGTGAATAGTAAATTCAATCAGTATGAATAGTAATTCTAATGGTGAATAGTGATTCGGACAGTGAATAGTACCCATAAGTTGACTAGTGTTAACTAAGCTCCCAGAAGCCAAATTGCATGATTCTATAGTCATTTCTTAGGTTTTTGGATCCACAAACTCGATTTTGAGGTCTATTTGGTCAAATTTGGATTCAAAATGTACAGTTTAGGGCTATCCAACCTGCAGCCTTACCTTGTGAGTAGATAATTCTTTCTATGACTTACCCTATACTCTTATTGAACTTTAAATATATAATTGATTTTATTTACAAATTATTTATACTTTTATATGTCTCTGAAATAGATTAAATTATCTTATTTGTTTACTATCTGACATATAGTTCAAGAAGAGTATGGTTTTGAAAATAGATTTTTGAACTCATTGAATATGTGATTTTAAAAATATTTCTCATCATATTGTAAAGGAAATATATTGTACACGTGGCATTGATATGTAAATCTATAAGATTGCCTAGAAAAAGGTCATGTATATGTGATTTCCCTTATTGGAAAGTTTCTGACAGAGGAATTGTACTGAGACTAAAAATTTTGAATTAATACTGAAACCTATGTTTTGAACAATATGGCATATGTATAAATAATGATTTTTGTGGAGGAATCTTATTGGAAACAATGTTTGTTGACAGTAGGTGATGTTAGCCCTAGTGCAACTTGACCCCTCAACTAGCAGAGGAGGTGTTAGCCTCGTTTAACGGCCAACACACGGGATATGATATGTGAAGGAGAACGAGATGCCTGCTATCTGGGCTAGATGCTAACTATATGATATGTGATTTGCCCTCCTTTGCTGTGTTCTTAGGAAATGCCCATGTTAAAGTCTCTTCACATGTCCTTTTGAATGGTGGTAAGGTAAACCTTAACTAGGATGCTGAGTTTAGGCAATCCTAGACCACCAAAGTACGGAAGGACTTAAACTCTGATATGGTGTTTCTGATATGGGATCCTCATAATATTTTCATTTGAAATATTTTTGATGCATAACAACATTGTTTTAATGACCATACAGTAAAGTATATAGTTTTGGATATCTGAATATCCTTTGTTTTAAGAATATTTGAAATGTGAGTCCCATATGGATGTACTTTCGAACTGTATTTTCTATGTGACAAATTTTAAAATATGATTACATCCATATGTTGACCTAAGAGGTCATAGGAAGTATTATCTGCTCACTGAATTGTCAAACTCACTATACTATATCTATATTTTTTTTCAGATAGGAATACAGAGTTTGGTCTTTCCCCTTCAAATAATTGATCAGCTAGACGACATAATCTCCGGGTGAGCCTACCTTGTTTTCAATGCTCGTAGATTTTGATTTATATTGTACTTGTACTTTAGAGTATGCTCTTGATGTGATCTTAATTAAGCATGATATTATACCTTTAAACTTAATTTTTGTTTGATTTAAGTAAAATATGATTAGGAATTAGATTAATTTTGTGTTTTGTGTTGTAGGAACAAAGGAAGAAGAAAAAGATAAGAAATTCATGAAAAAATGCTACATTACAGTGATTCCATACCTTTCAACATTTTTTAGAACATATCTCCCACTTATGAACTCCAATCAAAGTGATTCAAGTGGATGTGAAAAGATAACACAATTGTGTACAACTTTTATGTTTAACACATGGTCAAATTCGGGAGATGAAATTGCATTACAGAGCTCACAAATCAGAATCACAGTGTAGCAAGATGAATTCTGACCTTTGGTCACTAATTTTGGCATATCGCCTTCAATTTAGATTAGATTAGGGTGATTCTAGCGACTATGAAAAGACGAGACATAGAGTTACAACTTTTATGTTTGACACTTTGGTAAATTCTAGAATTTTCTAGGCCCTGTGGTGCTCGCAAGAGAGCACCGTAGCGTTGCATCATTGCAGATTCGGAGGGCCGCGACTCTCCCTTATGCACTGCAGTGTTGGCTGCCCAAAAGCACGGGTGCCGCGATGCCCGAGTGTCAAAACCAAAGCGACCCAGTGTTAGCTTAGGAGTCGTGGCGCCCTGATAGTTGATTTCTATATTGCCGCAATGCCTGTGTAGTGTGCCACAGCGCTCGCCGCAGCACTTGAATATTGAATTCGTAATTCGTAGGGTTTCTTAACTCCAAATGAAGCCGATGGGCCAAGATTTGACTTGGAAACAACTTTACTTCATTGAAGAGCATCCAATCTATAAAAAAGGAAGAGAGGAAGCATCAAGGGGTTCTATTCAATCATTCAAACTCTTAATTACTTTCTTTAATTCTTCTTTAGATTTTCTTGTGGTCCTGCGAGGCTGATTTACTTTTAGTTAGTAGAGGAAGATTAAAACCTGAAGGGATCATAATGCATTGTGAGATTTGGATTTGATTTTATTATTTCAACTTTGAACACCACACGCAGGATCCTTGCTTTTGTTGTTACTCTGATATTTATAAACTTGGTCTATATATTGTGTTTATATGAGAGAACCTATCTGTATCTATTTCTATAATAAACTCCTGTTTTATACCTATTATAGTAAAGATCTATCCATAAAGTATGTGTTTCACGTGTCCTTAAAAGTAGGGACGTGACACTTCGGCCAAGATAGAATGGAGGAGAAAACCAAAGCTTGGCGTGAGAAAAGGGAAGAGAAGGAGGACAGGGAAAGAAGAAGAAAGTGTAGGGAAAGTGGGAGTGTAAGGTAATGTAGGATATCCCCACCCCAATGTCTTCTTTTCTTTCCATTTTTAGGACTTAGATCTCATCTTTTCCTCTTGTAAATCTTGCTGGAATAGTAGGAAGAATGAAGGATTTTCACGCCATTCCAAGAAAAAAGAGAGAAGAAACTAAGTAACAAAGTGTAGGAAGTTATCTTAGGTAGGTTTAACAATATCTCTTTTTGAAGAAAAGCTTTGAAATTTGTAACATTTATATGGGATTTTTAACCATAGGACTTTGAAGAAATTTGTAATATTTGGTATTCTTGATGATGGATATGGATGGCTATATCTTGCTACATGTCAATCTTTCTTGTGATGGTTGCAAATATGGTTGGTTTGGTTTTGAATTTCCTTGCATAGTATTGCTATGGATGGCATGATTTTGGGCCTGGTTATGCTGTTTTCTTTTAGGTAAAATTTGGTCTATGAAAATCAATGTAGTAATGGGTGTGTTGGAAAATATGTATGTAGGCTAGAAACTTAGGAAACCAAGGGATCAAGTTTCTATTTTTGAAGCTTTTAGAATGCTTGCTAGAAAATTCTTGTTATAGGAGAAATAGTGTCAAAATATGATAAAATGAGATGAAAGAAACTAACTTGAAATGGTAGAAAAAGGAAGAGAATATTGAACCCTAGATTAGGCAAAATTATGAGGCAACATATGCAAGAAAAACTTGGTAAGTGTTGGAAATAGGAAGTGGATTAAAAGTACTTCATATATATATTGTAAAGATGAATGCATGTTTAAGGAGGAATGAGGCTAAAATTTTGAAGAAGACCAAATAGATGGAAGAAGAAATTGATTAGGGGTTTGGACTCTAAGTGGCCGAAATTTTGAAGCAAAAATGCTTAAATATAGCTATAGGAAATAATAAGAATATTAAGTAGGAAAGTTGCTAGAAAATACAATAAAAACAAATACTACATGAGAAATTTCATAATATGAATATGTTAGAAGAAAGGAAAATTGTGCATGGGTGAAGGCAAGTGTTACATAAGTGCTTAAACTTACATGCAACTCTAGAATAGTAAAGAATGGAATTTTGAATCTTTAATGAAAGAAGAATTTCCAAGTAAACCTTTCTCATAATTTAATGAAGACTTAGTAAGTAGAAAAAGAATGAGAAATGGGGAACATTGAAATAGGTTAAAGGGAATGAAAAGAGAAAATATGAGATTTTTTTTTCTAAAAGGATGATGCTAGTTAAATAAGTAAATAGAAAAGCTCAATTTAATAGTTTTAGAATAAGTAAAAATTTCTAACAAAAAGGTTTGTATTTATAATAAAGAAAATTTAAGGTTTTTAAAGTTATTGGAGGCAAAACTTTAAAATATAAAGTAAATAAGACCTAATTTTAGTAAGTAAGTAAAGACTTGAATTCTTCATATAAAAATTTAGAAGTATAGGTATAAGTATATAAGTTATAAGTAAGATTTTTTGTAAGAAAGTTTTAAATGAGGAAGAAAAAAAGGGGCATGACACCTAGGTAGCGTTTGGTTCAAGGGAAATTTCATTCCCAAGAAAGTTATATTCCGAGGAATCTCATTCCCAGAAAAGTTAGATAGATATGTTTAGTTATCACTCACTTTCCTAGGAATCTTTATCAGTATTCCTATCAGAATTTTATTCCTATGTTTGGTTGATACAAGATATTCTTAGAAATGTAATGCATTTTTACAAAAATATCCTTAAAAAAACTTTCAAAAAAAGATAGAAATTATATACTACTAATTTTAAAATTTTGGCAACTTTAATTTACTACTACAACTAGTTTCAAATAAGCTCCTTGTGTATATACTATTCAACCATGAATATTAACCAAAATACTTATACTCCTAAAATGCAAATTATTATATTATCAATATAAAATTCAGCACCAATGCTTCTAAAAAAATACTGGACAATACAGAATCAATATTATAAATCAAAGGCAACATATGATTTCAGCATCAATGCTTCTAAAAAAATACTAGGCAATATAGAATCAGTATCACAAACCAAAGGCAATATATGATTTTAGCACCAATGCTTCTAAAAAAATATTGGGCAATATAGAATCGGTATTACTAATCAAAGGCAACATATAATTTCAGCACCAATGCTTCTAACAAAATATTGGACAATATAGAATCAATATCACAAATCAAAGGCAACATATGATTTCTCAATATAGTGTAACCATTGTCTCTTCTACTAGTAAAAGTCCAACATAAGACATGAAAACATAAAAAGCTTAATTAACAATACAGTGCAATTAATGGTTGTTTGTTGCTAAAATTTGTTGCACATAAAGAACTTTTAACTTTGCATCAATAGTAAAGAAGAAGTCTATTGCACTTTGATCCTATGTGATTATAGACCCAGCCTTTACTCTTTCCATATCAGTCAACAACTCAATCTTCTTCAATTCCTCAAATACTTGCATTCTCCTTTCCACTCCTTCCTTTTCATGCTTGAAGCACCCAACAAGGTCACCAATGTTGTCTTTGGTGCTCTCATACACTTTTCCTAAAGTTTGTATGGTATCTGAAAGTTGTGCAATAACAACATCACTCCTAGTGGTTCTCTTCCTCTTTCTTCTAGCACTAGATGCAAAATCTTGGCCTCTTGAAGCCCCAATTCCAGTGTGACTAGAAGAATGACCAGAAGAGTGTGGAAGCTGTGTCTCAACCATAGAATCAATTGGAGCCTCATCAATGTCCACATCATCACCTGTAAAAAAGGAATTTTCTTGCATCTCTCTATCCATTGCCTTAACTGCATTAGTAGGATCTTCAGCATCTATCCCAGTGGCTCTATCCTTTCCAAACACCAATGCCAAGTCATCAAAATAAGGAAATGGCTTCTTGAATAAACCTACAACATTTGGATGTACCTGTATTCCAAAAGAACAAAAGTTACTATAACATAAATACAAATGATACTTACAACATAATCTAAATAATTGTATCATTACCTTTACCTAATCTCTGATTAAGTCCTTTTCCACCACTATCATTTTTTCTTGGTCGTTCCACCTAAATTCACTTGCCCTAAACATTTCAGCTATAGCACAATATTGTTTCTTCAGTTGTTTTACTCTTGATTTAATATGTGGGTTGGCTTTCAACCCACAACCCAGCATTTTTTGTTGAAGCCACTGCTCTAATTGCTTTAGATATCCAGGTGTGAATGTGCCGTTATCTCCAGTCCACTTTCTGCATGCCACAAGCTCCAACAAACACTCCACAAGCTTTGTATCATCATCTCTTGTCCATTGATGCTTTTTACCCATCAAAGTTCATTGGCTTGATCCTTCCATGTTCCTTTATGACATACAAATGATGAAAAATATGCAATTATATACAAGAAAAAAATTATCAATAGTGATGCACAAATAAATAAAAGTTGAAGTTTTATAAAAAAAGTATCCATTACATCAAATAAGTAAATAATGTCAAAGGAGAATAAATCAACTCAAGTTCATTACAAATATTCATAGACAATTGAATTAGCTGAAAGCATAAAATTAATTTTTATTTCAATATTGTCCTCCTCTCCAAGCATTGAACATTTCTATTGTAAGGTTGTCTCTCTATAAACCACAAGCATTACTTGCCTCAACATGTCTAATCATTTCTCCAAGCATGACATCCTCATTGTTGTCAACTTCCGTCTCTATTATTTCTCTCTCCAATGGATCCACAAGCATCTCTTATCGGATATGATTATGAAACAAGCAGCATGCAATAATTATTCTCCCTTAAGTCTTAACTGGGTAAAATGACTTATTCCTTAAAATTTCCTACCGTCCTTTTAACAATCCAAAGCATCTCTCAATTACATTTCTAGCAGAAGAATGTTTCATATTAAATTACTCTTGTGGGGTTGTAGGTTGTGATCCATTCCTCCACTCTTTTAAATGATACCTTTGTCCTCTATAAGGGGCTAGAAATCCTTCACCGTTCATGTATCCGGCATCATATAAGTAATAATAACCTATTGTAAAATATAAAAATTTAGAATAAAATATATCAGAGACAATTAACATGAATCATGTAATATCATATAAGCACATAAAGTACCTTGAGGGACTTTTAAGCCATTCCTATGAGAGATAGCATCTCTTAAAGCCCTAGAGTTTGCAACTGAACCCTTCCACCCAACCAAGACATAAATAAATTTCATGTCTTGAAAACAAACTCCCAAGACATTGGTTGCCAGTTCTCCATTTCTTGTTCTGTATCTAGGTTTATTAGCTTCTAATACATTAACCTTTATATAAGTTCCATCTAATGCTCCTAAGCAATTCTACATTCAGAACAAAAGAAATGGACAGTCACTGAAGTTCAAAAAAATAAAAACAAATTCTATTTATATTCCAAAGGAAAAGTTGCAAAAAATTACCTTAAACCATTTCCATCTCTCATCAGTGCAATTTTCTCGAATTGGCTTAGGTTCTTTAAGTAGTTCTTTATAGCATCTTAAGATGCCATGGAGAACATAACTAAATCTCCTACTAATGGTCCCACCACTCCTCATGAATTGTCTTTTAATTATTCTATTTTTAACATCATGGGAGATTATATGTAAAAAGATTGACACCATCTCTTCCACTCCCATATTCCTATATGGCTCTAATGGACCTACCACTCTCAACATATGGCATAAGGAATGGAAGCTCCTTCTATCCATCCTAATGTTTTCTACACAGGATAAATCTGAATAAAACACCACTCTATCAAAATTAACTTCCCTCGCTTGATATCGACTATAAGAATCCCAAGTCCTATTATTATGATGTCTAAGATAATCGATTATGATATATGCACAAACTGACATCAACACCACGATAAAATCATTTAGCATTTCTAAATACAAAACTAAGATTGTAATAATCCTCATCTTCCTTGTTCTTTGCAATTGATCCATGATTCGTTAAGTCAAATAACTGGCATAAGAAAAAAATTAAATTAGAATCTACATTAAAATAATTACTTTTCACAATAGATTTGAACATGAAATAAATTCATTTAATAAACTATTCATTTATCATAGTCACAAATTCAATTTTTGAATTTGTTAAATTCTCCAAAAATTTCTGCAAAGTCTCCCCTATAAAATGGACATTCTCAAAATACAATAGTTCCAAAACAATCAAATAGAACTATTTACAATTCTTGTATATCATCCAGTACACAATTCCTGTATATCATCCAATACTCAAACTTAATTTAAATCAAGACAAATAAAACCAGAACAATATACTTTAATCTAGAAGTCAAACTCAAACTCAATCTGAATCAAACTCAAATTGCATGATTAGGCAACCATTTCCAGAACATCTTCAAAATATAAGCAACCAAGGCATAGAGTTCCAATATAAGAACAAATAGTCTAAAAATTAAATACAATGAAGATGTGACTAACAAGACTTCAACATGTCAACCATATCACATAAAACCAATCCACAAAAACCAATTCACACCAATAATGCATAAATGACCCTAAGCGCAGCTTTTCAAAGGTTTACTTTCTTCTCGTTCACTAAAACTAATTACTTTGAATACATCTCCACGAATTCTTGAATCTCCAAAACTAATTTAAGAGTATGAAATTATGTGATATTCCATCCAAATATTGCAAAAGATGAACAAAAAGGAATTGGGTTCAATGATATAAAGCCAAAAAATCAAATCTAAAAAGTAGTTGAGAAATTTCAAATTTCATTTAGTTACGTTCAATGATACAGCCAACTAAACCAATATTGCAATGAAGGGAGAAAAAAAGAAAGGCAATTTTGAGTTCAGTAATATAGCCAACACTAGGAAATTTAGCTCAAGAAAATACTCGGACAAGATATCATATATTATGCTTGTCCACCAGTATAAACCATTCAAGAATCCCAACTCACAGAGGACCCATCCTTTCTTTGGCTAATAGAACCCCAAAAATATAATAACCCAACCTAAATCATCCATTTTTCTGATACTTTCGTCATCTTTAAGTTGGTTTCCTAGAATTCTAGATTGAAATGATTCACCCAGTCAAACCAAATTTATGGGTTAGGATAAAAAAACTAAAGCTCCTAGCCGCCTTCGTTGAAGGATGTTTTGGGCAAAGATCTCTTGGTTTCCCGTCAGCAAAAATTCCCAAAAGTTCAAACAAATTCCAATTTTTATTTTCCAGTTATCAGCAAAAATTTCTTCGTCAAACAATCAAAAATGGGGAAGGGAGAATGGAGGTATTGAGCCAAGATAAAAAACATAGATCCAGCACGGATGGGATGACGAAGACGATGAATGCAGAGTATAGAGAAGCAAAAACTCACCGGGTAGGCAGACGAAGACGATGGCGAGGGAGGAACTGATCTCTGCGATGGGATGAGGTCTCGAGCCCAAAAGATGATGGCGCACGAATGAGAATGTCTCGTGAGGATGAGTATTCGGCGCAAGAGAGTCACGCACGATTAGGTTATTTGGGGCTGAAAGTTTCCCAAGCTCTTCACAATCTACATTCCTGGGAATAAATGTTTCCTAGGAATAAGTTTATATATCTTATAACAAACATAGGAATCTTTTTTTTTTCTAAACTTTCATGGGAAAGTTTAAAACTTATCCTATAACAAATGCCACCGTAGGGTTAAGAAGCTAGGGAATGGAAGCATAATAGGGTTAAAAAGTACTAATGGAAAAATTAATAAATGTAGTTGTGATGATATTTCAATATGGAATTAATTGATTAAAAATAAGTATAAGAAAAACATATTTGAACTTATGAAAATGAAGTGTAGCTAGTTTTGATAAATAAAGTGGTGACCGAAAATAAAGAAGGGAAAATAAATAAATTAGAAAAAAATATACTAAGGGCCCGTTTGGATAGCAGAGCTTACAGCTTATTAGAGCTTATCTATCAGTATAAGTGCTTTTATGTTAAAAAAACAGTGTTTGGATAAGTTTAAATAAGTAACTTATCAATTTTCAATAAGCTAATTTTAGCTTATTTCAGAAGCCAGTTTTTTAAGCTTATTGAAAAAAGCCTCTATAAAAGCTCAAATTCACATGATCAGAAAGTTATTTTGCACTTTTACAAGTTAAAATTTCTTCAAAATTATACCATTCACCTTTCTCCTTCTATCAAAATTATATCCAAATATTTTTAAAAAAATTTATAAATTTGAAAAGCACTTTTTCAAATATGTATCCAAACACTAAATAACTTAATTTAAAAGTCCTTCTTCTATAAACGCTTTTTATATAAGGCCTTATTTTATAAGTACTTAAATAAGCTGTATATCCAAACTGGGCCTAAGTATACTTAAAAGGAAAGTATAACTCAAAAGAAAACTTTCAAGGTGGAATATTTCCTTTGTTGGCTGAAATAAAGATTTAAGGAAAAATATAGTCATAAATGTGGACCTCAACTTAAGTATAATATATGCTCTATCTATAGCCATTGCATAAATTCTTTACCATCCTAAGCATATTATTTGGCATGATTTTATCAATGTTATATATAACATGATGATGATTTGGTATGCATCTTGTGGCATAAGGGCATATGATGTTACCAAAATTGAGATCATATCTTGGCTATTAATGTGAAAAAAAAGGAAAAAAAAAAGGATCACATGGCATTCCATGTTCGGTATACCAGATAGGGAATGCCCTATTCACAATTATAATGAAATAAGAGATTTTGGCCATAAATGGACAAAGTCATAGAAGTACATTTAAATCTTTACCATCCTAAGCATATTATTTGGCATGATTTTATGAATGTTATATATAAAATGATGATGATTTGATATGCATCTTGCGGCATAAAGGCATATGATGTTACAAAAATTGAGATCATATCTTGGGTATTAATGTGAAAAAAAAGGATAATATGGCTTTCCATGTTCAGCATACCAGATAGGGAATGCCTTATTCACACCTATAATGAGATAAAAGATTTTGGCCATATATGGATAGAGTGAGAGAAGTACATTTAGAAGTGAGTAGAGTGAGAGAAGCATTCTCACCTTGACCAAAAAAGGTAAAAATATATTATGAGATCAATTAATAGCCAAATATAACTAAACCGTGATTTTTACATGTCCATGATATTTTGATATTGTTATTCATGCCATATTCGTCATGCTTGCATGATTTTCATGTACATAACTATCCAGTGCATAACTATGGCCTAATAAATTCTATACTTTATATAGCTAAACATGAAATGATAAATTATATATGTGATGATTATGATTTATTGTTAAATTTACTAGGAATATCAATTCTCACTATGTTTCCATGTTATGTTCAGATAAGTAGGGACAACATGAAAATATTTTCTATGACATTAGTGTTTAGCATTCATTGGATAGAGTTACCATATTTTGGACAAATCCTAGTGATCCAAAATGTTTTCATGGTCAAGCTAGCTGAGATTTTAGTGGAGGTGCCGTCACATGCACCTGTATCCCAGAGCGCAGCTGGCTTGTTTGATTAGAGTGTATGAATGTGTATGTTTTCACCTTTTGTATATGGATATTCTTTTGACTAACTATACCCTGATTCTGATTTGTTTTTAGACATAGTGATCAGGTGTCCTCCTGCTTTTTGTACTATATGTAACACTTAAGACACTATGACATGTATATAAACTCGTGATAGTATTTGATGCTAACTAATGACAAATTACACATTTTGATCTAAATTATGTCTGCTTTAAGAGAATAGTTGTTGTAATTTAATTAAAGTAAGAATTTCAATGGAAAGTTGTTAGAGGTAATGACTGCAAGGATATTTAATTTAATTAAAAAATACAAAAAAAATGGAGTTATTTCATTTTGTCAGTATCACCTTCGAAAGTTGGCTTAAGAGTAAACCAACATTGAGCTTACTATTTGTGAGTATATAGTAACAGCTATAACTTTAACTTTACTATTCTTTTTATTTCTATATTGAATTCAACATATCATGTGTTATTGGAATTTTTTTTATAACTTGAAATTTTAATTATTTTTTGAGAATTGTTTATAAATTTTTCTAAACTCAAAATTAATGTTAGTTAGATAAGATTACATTATTAAATTTTCCTTCATTAAAGCCCCTGGGTATATGTGACAAGTTTGACATATTTAAATCCTCCATCAAATTTAAAAATAAAATTATTTTAGTTATAATTCAGATGTTGAAATATATTGTGCAAAGGGTTCATTGTTAGTGTTTATTGATAGAAAATTATTTTTGATATATTATATCTTGTAACTTTATTGGTGTAATTAGTCACTTTGGATTGCATATCTACAATTGAGACACATCATGAGAAATGTGATTTGGTTGGTAAAGAAATTACTGCGTTTATTAGCAAGAATATGGATTTAGAATAATGAATTTGATATGAGGTATTAACTACGAAAATGCAAACGGATATTTACACGATGATATTAACAATAGTTTGTTTGATAAAGGATTTGATTACAAAAAAATTATTCTGATCTTCTTATAAACATAAACTCGCTTTCATATTCTATAAGGAGGAATCTTATTAAGAAACATTATTAGCTAGTAACAGTATATGCTAGCCTTGGTGCACCTTAAAGCTCAAATACTAGGGGTGGTCTTAGCCCTGTGTTTCGGCCAACACAAATGGACATTCAAACAAAATACCTATTAGTTATTCCAGCTAGATGCTCATCAGATGGTCGGGCGAGAGTCTGTTAGTTTGGTAATTACCCTCCCTTGCTGTGTGCTTAGAATTAGATTATGGTTTTTATGTAAAATCATCCTAAATATCCTTGTTTTAAAAATAATCTATTTACTTTTATCTATAACAATATTTTTCTTGAGTATTTGTGAAATTGTCTATTATAAACTTTTAGCCATTTTGTTGACAATTTTTAAATTCCTGACTTATTTAAATTTTGATAGCTTGTTATTATAAATCCTTATAAGTTGTTTCACTATGGTATTTTCATTCTTAGGATTTATAACTTTTATTGCAAAAACTTGTGCCTTACCTTACCATGTTATGTTATAGTATGAATTATTATCTGCTCATTGAGTTATTTGATTCGCCTCTCTTCTTGTTCACATTTTTCATATAAGAACATAGAATTTGATACATCTCCTTTAGTGAAGGGATGTATAGTTATCCTGGGGTGAACCCAAATCTTGTTCCAATGGGCTACATTAATTTTATTTTATTCTATTTAATTTGTACTTTAGTTATGATCCATAAATCACATACAAAATCCCTGTTTCTAACCATACTTTTGGTTTTGTAAATTCTAAGTCAAATTTTGTATATTATTGAGAGGGGAATTCTCTAATGCATGTGTTTATAAGAATTGGTTTGCCAGAGATATTATATGATTCTAGATCATTAAAGTAAGTTTACATGATATTAAAGGATCATGGGTTAGAACTATTCCAATACATGTGCTGATTACGTACTCTTGTCTTTTAATGTGGAAAAGTAAGGCACATGATAAATGGCTATCTGTAGCTACATGGTTCAAATCAAGATTTGGCACAACCAACCATACCATTTACACTAATGGCAGCTCTACCCCTGAGAGCAGTACCTAGCTAAACAAGTAGTGGTGGTACAGGAAGAAGATTAACAAGCCACGGATGGGGTTAAGCAAGTCAAGGTCAATCAAGAGTCTTTACATTAATTTGACAAGATGCTCAAGCCTCATATATTGTGATGACATGTACACTTTCAATTTGTTCCCATAAAGTTCATGTATTATTTAATCCTGGATATACTCATTTGTATGTATCTCTACATTTTTCCAAACAAGTGGGTAAATACCCAATCAAGTTAAATTATCCTTCTATTCTTGCAACTTCTATTAATGAATCTTCAAATATGGAAAATATGTACAAGTCCTACCAAATTTTAGTGTTAGATAAGGAAAATTTTGCCAACTTGATTATGCTAGATATGTTAGATTTTGATGTAATACTAGCTATGGATTAGCCACCTTGAATTGTCATGTTAAGGTATAAAATTTAACATCCTAGATAAATTATCTTTCCTAATTCAATGTGATCATAGTGAGGCACTGAGTAATCTAATTTTAGCCTTAGCAACTCATAGATTACTATAAAAGGGATGCCAAGGGTATTTGGCCCCAATTAAAGATGTTGATATATAGGCAATTCATCAGTATAGATCAAGTTTAAATAGTTAGTGAATATTCTTGTGTATTTCCATAAGAGTTACCTATAATACCTCTATAGAGTGAAATCGAGTTTAATATTGACTTACTTTCTAGAATTGAACCAATATATATATTTCCTTATAAAATAGCACCTACAAAGCTAAAGAAACTAATAAATTAGTTGCCAGACTTGTTGCATAAGGGCTTTATTAGATCCATCACTTCTCTTTAAGATGCTCTAGTCCTTTTTGTGAAGAAAAAGGATGGAACATTACATCTATATATAGACTATAGGCAATTGAATAATATGACCATGTGTAATAGGTACCCGTTACCTTATATAGATAATCTTTTAACCAACTGCAAGATGTTCAGTGTCTTTCAAAGATTGACATGAGATTAGGCTATCGTTAATTAAGAATAAAGAAGGAGGACATTCCTAAAACTGCTTTTAGAACCCAGGATAGTTGTTATGAATTCTTAGTAATATCATTTAGTTTAACAAATGCACCAGTAACATTCATGGACTTAATGAATATGGCGTTTAAATCTTGGATCGATTTGTTATTATATTTATAGATCACAACTTGGTATACTTAAAGAGTTTAGAAGAGCATGAGCAACATTTGAGAATGATTTTATAGACAATGAAAGAACATCTGTTATATGCTAAATTTTGAAAATGTAAAATTCTGACTTAACAATATCACTTTCCTTGGGCTTGTGGATACCGAGGATGGAATTGAATTTTATCCTAAGAAATTGAAAGCAATATAACAATGGCCTCACCCTACCATATTTATAGAAATTCATAGCTTCATTGGATTAGTAGATTATTATTGAAGGTTTGTTAAAGATTTCTTTAAACTTGCTACCCCTTTGACCAAGTTGACTAGGAAGAGAGTAAAATTTTAATGGTTAGATAAATGTGAAGAAAATTTTCAAGGGTTAAGGAGATGATTGACCACAACACAAATTCCGACTATCCTATCAGATATTGAAGGATATAAAGGGTACTGTGACACATCCAAGATAAGATTAGGTTATGTGTCAATGCAACATAAGTGAATTATCACATACACATATATGCAACTTAAGAAGTTTGAATAGAATTACATTACTCATGATATGGAAATGACAGTTTTTGTGTTTTCTCTCAAGATTTAGAGGCATTATTTGTATGGTGAAACGTGTAAGATTTACACAGACTATAAGAGTCGTAAATACATCTTCTAATGGAGAGATCTTAACTTAAGGCAAAGAAGGTGGATTGAGTTACTTAAGCACTATGATTGTACTATATTATATTATCTTGGCAAGGATAATGTTGTAGCATATCCTTGAGTAGAAAATCTATGGGCAGTTTAGCCTAAATATGAAAATTAAGAATACCTTTATTGAAAAATATTTGTGAGCTAGTAAGTGGTGGGATAAAATTTGAAGTGAAAGAACCTGAAGTACTGTTGCCATACATATAGCTTCAATCATCCTTAATTAAGTAAATTAAAGCAACTCAGAATAAGGATATATGCTTATGCAAAATCAAGGATAAAGGATAGAATAATAAGAATATTGAGTTTACTATAGACTTTGTAGGAGTATTGAGCTATGGTAAACCATATGTGTACCTTACGTAAATGATTTAAGGAAGAAGGTTTTAAAAGAAGACCATTGATCTGTATTTACCATTAATCTAGGAACGAACAAAATGTACCAAATTTTTTTAAAAAATGTACTAGGAGGTTGGCATAAAGAAGGCTATAGCTGACTTTGTTTCTTATTACTTGACATGCTAATAAGTAAAGGAAGAACGTCAAAATCTTGTTAGATTACACCAACAAATAGAAATACCTTAGTGGAAATAGAAAATGATTACTATGGATTTTGTCACCAGATTACTATGAACTCTGAAGGAATTTGATTCCCTATAGGTAATTGTGGACAAACTAAGTTAGCCCAATTTCTACAAGTAAAAACTACGTACAATGTAGCTCAATATGTGAATTTATACCATAATGAAATAGTTAAACATCATGGGTGCCAGCTCACTTCTAGAGAGCCTTTCAAGAAGCCTTAGGTACAAGGTTATACCTAAATACTATCTTTCATTTGCAAACATATAGCTGATCTAAATGAACAATTCAAATATTAGATGATATGGTTTGGCCAAGTGTTCTTGATTTCGGGAGAAGTTACAAGAAATTCTTGCCCTTAGTTGAGTTTACTTATAGGTAGGGTTTGGTTCTTGGAATGTTTTATTCCTAGAAAATTTATATCCCTGGGAATAAGATGCCCAAAAATGAGATAGATAGAAAAGTTGGAAAAATATGCTTAGTTGTCACTTGACTTTCCTAGGAATGATTTGTTGTATTACCATCAAATTTTTATTTCCATGTTTGATTCACTAGAAATATTCTTGGAAATATAATTATTTTTCCAAAAAAACCCTTGAAGAAAAATTTTTAAAATAAAAGGAATGATAAATAGGATGATAAATAAAGAAAAAAAGAGTAAATAAAGAAATAACATTTTTTCTTGACTAGAAAAAGAAATGAGATTTCGGGAGAAGTTATGAGAAATTCTTGCCCTTAGTTGAGTTTACTCAGAGTAATAGTTACCAAGCCAGCTGTCACGCCCCCAATTTAAGGGCACATGAAACACATATTTTACGGACAGATCTTTACTATAACAGGTATAATACAAGCCTTCATTATGGAAACAAATACAAATAGGTTCTCTCATGTAAACACAATATACATACCAAGTTTATAAATATTAGAGCAACAAAAGAAGGAAGGATCATATTTGTGGTATTCAGAGCATACTCTAGAGTACAAGTACAATATAACCATAATTTACGAGCCCTAAAAATAAAATAGGCTCACCAGAGGATATGTTGCCTAGCTAATCACTTATCTAAAAGGGAATAACCAAACTCTGTATTTTTATATGTAAAATGTGAAAATATCGTGTAGTGAGTTTGACAACTCAGTGAGCAAATAAAATCTCCTATGACCTCTTAGGTCAACATATGAATATACTCATATATATATAAATTTATTACATAGAAAATTACAGTTTAGAGATACGTCAATATGGGACTCGCATTTCAAATATTCTCAGTTCAAATCACATTCAGATATCTGAAACCTTATGCAATACTATATGATTATTATTCAAATATTGTTATGCATCAAAATATTTCTTATGGAAACATTAGCTTTCAATATAAGTTACAGAACCATCAAATAATTCCAAGCACACAGCAAGGGAATGTGTTATGTTCAGCTGTATAAGTTAAAGAAAAATATCAAGTTTTTGAGATAAAATCATAACTTTTGTTGATGCATGATTAACATACTATATATGCACTAAAAATCCACTCTTTTTATATAATGCTCAAGCATGTCACAACTCTCAATATACTCGATTCACTCATTTGCTATACGCATAATGACCAATCGAATACAGTCACAATAGGTAATAAGAGAATGTGAGTTCATCACCCTTTTAACTCTTCACATTACCACTATCACAGGCACAATAGGTAATCAGGGAATGTGAGTTCATTACCTTTCTGCCTCCTCACATTACCACTAATACCTTCTACTCGGTACCGTCTCAAGCCATACAACCCGTCGATATTCATCAATACATATATATATATATATATATATATATATATATATATATATATATATATATATATATATATATATATATATATATATATATATATATATATATACATATCTGTCAAATGCAATGCATAATTATCAAGCAACTCGCTATGAGCTTTATGCTTGCCATTCAATCATATTCGGCAACTTTATAGCTTTACAAATCAATGCCTCATGCACATAATATTCACTTTACCAAATGATGATAAATACATTTAGAACCACATATTCAATGAGTTTTAAAATCTATCTGTAAAACCATATTCTTCTTGAACTATATGTTAGTTAGTAAGCAAAGTAGATATTTTAACACATTTCAGAAATTTATGATAGTATAAATAAATTATAAACATAACTATTTATACATTTAAAGTTCAAGAAGAGTAGAGGGTAATTCATAGAAAGATTTATCTACTCACAAGGTAAAGCTCTAGGTTGGACAACATCAAAAAACACTTTTCTAATCCAAATTTAACTAAATAGACCTCAAAAACGAGTTCAGAAGGTCCAAAAACCTAGAAAATGACTCTAGAGCTTGGTCAACGCTAGTCAACTGATGGATAGTGTTCATGCTGAAAATATTGTTCACATCGGTCGGAATAACTATTCTTGCCAGTCGCAATTACTGTTCACACCTACTAGAATCACTATTCATACAAGTTAGAGTTACTGTTCATGACACCAAAAGTTGTCAGATGACTATGAAACTTCATATCCTACATTTTATCTATCTCTTAAATTTATCTACGATGTCAGATTTTCAATTTGAGGTATTTAAATAGGAGTTTTAGAGTCTCTTTTTCTAAGATTTTCTACTTTCGATATGTAGTGATTCTTCAACTGATTTGAAAAATACTTGAGGCCAATATCGTAGTACTCTCCATCCTGAATCCAATGGTACTCTTAGTTTTAAGATCAGATGTTCGAAAGTACTCCAGATCTAGAAAGAGAAAATAGAGGAGAGAGAAACAATATTCATCACCATTTTACAAAAAAAATTTCTGTCTCTTTTTTTTTAATAAATGATGAAGGGATAATTTGACAATTTGGCATCAAGACCTTAGACTTTTGCCACTACGATGTTCAAATGATGAGGTTATTATATTACATTTATGGAATTCAAATTTAGGGACTGAATTTCTTAAAGGGAAAAAATGTTACACCCTTAAGTTTAAATGAATAGGTTTTATCTCATATTATGGTTTGTTAATATGATTAATGATTTATCTTAACTCTATAGTTTATCTTAGGAGTGAAAATGTAAGATTTTAAGACTTTATATAGGTTATAGCACAATTCCTATATAGAAGAGCCAGCATCGTGACTCTATGCTTCTACTATCACGATGTCAAATTTTCAAGAGCTCAAGCTTATAATCCAATAAGGCCAATTTCGCAACGCTAGAATTAGGAAATGCAGGTATAGAAATCCAGTGAGTTTAGCATCATAGTGGCAAATATCTGAGGTCATGATGCCAAAAATATAACATGCAAGCCCTAGTTCTAGAAAGCCTCGTGTCTCAACATTAGCTTTACAGTATCAAGACACTAACCCGCAAAAATGGGAACATAGGTACAATTAAAAAATTGACCTTTATCACTTTAAACCTTTTGCCTAGTGAGATTTTTCCTTTAGAAGCAATATTCATCATTTTTTTCGAAACCTCTCTATTTCTCTCTATATTTCAACCTCTTCCAAACCTCCATTTATGATTCCATTGATAAGGACTACTTCAACTTTGGCTAATAATTTTCTCCAAAGCCAACCAAAAACCACAAAAAAAATTGGAAGGAAAAAGCTTAAGCAAGGTGAGTTCAAAAAACCCTACTTAGAGAACTCAAAATGAAAAACTAGAACCACAGATAGATTTAGGAGTGGTCAAAACCTAAGGGTTCAAAGTTTCACAACTATGCAACACATTTTTATCTGGAATGAATAGTAGCTCCAGCCGACATGAACAGTATCACTACCATCATGAATAGTATTTGACCTCACATAGTTGGTTTCTAGGTTTTTGGATCTCTTTAGTTCAATTTTGAAGTATACTTTTTTATGTATCGGCTTCAAAAGTTGGCTTAAGAGTCAACCAACATTAAACTTACTATCTATGATAAGATAATACTCACTATAAATTTAACTTAACTGATCTTTTTATTTCTACAATGAATTCAACATATCATGTTATTGGTTATATTTTTAAAGCTTGAAACTTGGATTATTTTTTGAGAATTATTTATAAATTTTTCTAAACTCAAATAATTTCAGTTAGATAACATAACATTATTTAATTTTCATTCATTATAGCCCCAATGTATACAAAACAAGCTACACACATTTAAGTCCTCCATAACATTTGTAAAGAATAGAATTTGGGTTATAATTAAGGTTTTGGAACATATTGTGCAGAAGGTGCATTATTGGTGTTTGTTAGTAGAAAAATATTTTTAGTATATTATGACTTGTGATTTAATTAGTGTGATTCGTCACTTTAGATTACATATCTACAAGTGAGAAACATTATGAGAAATGTGATTTGGTTGGTATTGGAATTAATGTGTCTATTAGCAAGAATATGGATTTGGACTGATGAATTTGATATGTGGTATTACTTATGGAAATATAAACAGAGACTTATACAATGATATTGATAATAGTTTATTTGATAAAGGATTTAATGTACAAAAATTTTATTCTGATCTTTTTTTAAACATAAACTTGCTTTCATAAACTATTCTTTAAGGAGGAATCTCATTCAAAAACACTATTAACTAGCAACAATAGATGTTAGCCTTGGTGCACCTTAAAACCCATTAGTAGGGGTGGTTCTAACCCTGCATGTTGGCCAACACACATGGATATTCAGGCAAAATGCCTATTAGTTATTCAAGTGGGATGCTCATTAGATGTTCAGACGATAAGGCTGTTAGTTTGGTTATTACCCTCCCTTGTTGTGGACTTAGGATTAAATTATGGTTCTGATACAAAATCTTCCTAAATATCCTTGTGTTAAAAATTATTATATTTACTTTTATCTGTAACAATACTTTTCTTAAGTATTTGTAAAACTTTCTATTATAAAATTTTAGTCATTTTGTTTACAAATTTTAAATTATTGACTTATTTAATTTGTGAAAGCTTATTATTATAAATCCTTATATGTTGTTTTACTGTGATTTTTTCTTTCTTAGGATTTCTAATTTTTATTGTGAAAAAATCATGTCTTGCCCTGTCTTATTTGTTATAGTATCTGATCATTGAGTTATTGGACTCATTGTCCTTCTTGTTCACATTTTTTAGATAAAACACTGAGTTTGATCAATATCCTTCAGTCAAGTGATTAAATTCTAGATAAGTAGAGTAAGTTTGCATGAGATTAGAGGCTCATAAGTTAAGTCTATTCCCATACCTATGCTGGTTACGTATTCCTGTCTTTTAGGGTCACCAAATATTAAGTTTATCATCATCCTTTTAGAAGAGTTTAGAGCTTTATGTTCAGCTACTTTCTAGAAGCATGTTCTCTTCAAACCATATCTATCTTGAGTCCTTCGAGCTTGTTAAAACCTAGGGAGTTAAAGGTTACGCCCAGTGCTATAAAAGCTAGTATGTTTCCTTACTCGGAAGGATACTTGAGCTAGTTTAAAGGCTATTGTCTTCATGGTTGTAATGTTTCCAAGAATGGTTTTAAAGGCTTATTAGGGCCTTTTATATCTTAGAATTATTGCTTTTATTTGTTTTATATGATAAACCATTAATTAGTTAAAGCCCTTAAGAAAGAAGGGTTGAAAGAAAGTTTGAAGAGGAAGATTAAAGATGATGCAATGATGCCTTGATGCTTTAAGAAAGAAATTCTAGACAAACAACTTAACTTAATTTAAAATTCAATTAAATACCTTTAAGAAGAGTTTCTAGTTTGTCATGCAAGCTATCTAGCTTAAGCTCCACATTGCACATGTTTCTGCCAAAAAAAACGCAAATCTAGAGGAGATATATAAAGCAAGATGTTTGGAACTTGATATCAACCTTTTAAAGTCCACTAAAGATATGACTAAATGTCTATAACTTAGACCTAACATATTAAATCTTTGGAAAGTTCTATTTTGAACCTTGTGGTTAAAGCATTAAAAGGGTAATTTTTTCATAAGTAAAGCCTTTTGTATCTTGGTATTGTTATTAATCTTTTTATATGTGGCAGCCTATTATTTAAATGGCAAGCAAATAGATTCTAGTATATTGCAAGTTATCCATGCACTTAACTCTACTTAAATTTAACATTGGACTTTCTCATGCAAAAGTAATGCAATTTTGAAGCTGAAATATGAGGCAAAACTTACAGCTATTCGAACTAAATTTAAACTTTATGGAAGCCTTTATTCTAGACTTTATTGTTGGCACTAAATCAAAAGCAAGTTGAAATATTAGCCAAAGCATGATGCCACCCTAGGAGAAGACTTTATCTTCAAGTGTTCTAGAAGATCTATCATAAAAAATTCCATAAAGACATCTTATATCTAACACAAGACCTTCTAGAAGGTTAGGTAATTCAAAATAGCTTTGTTTGTAAGTAAAACGAATCTCTCTTTGTTGGCCACCATATGAAGGCTTCAAAGTCATGCAAATTATCAAGAAAAAAGGGTTTTGCTTAATTTTTAAAATAAAAATCATAATGGCCTATGAAAGCTTACGAGAATAAGAGGTAAACAATGAACTAAGATAACAGAAAAATTGGTGTTAATTTTTAAATATTTAGAAGCTTCTTTTAAGATGTTATATGAATGTTTAAGTCTCAAAAAAGGCTCTCCAATACACCAACAGCTAGTTCTAAGCGTTCCTGTAAAAAAAATCCATCTTATTAAGCAAGCTGTGAAATATAATCTTCTTCAATTTTGGTTTATAAAGCTTTGAGCGGATCTATGAGTGTTTTCAAGCTATTTGTGATCATTATATTATTTATCTTAAGTTCTAGGAGCATATCAAAACCCCAAAGTCAAAGGTTACTAAGAGTGAAGTTAAAGCTAGTTTGGCCTCCTTATTTTTGAAGATTTTTGTCACAACCCAAATCAGGGGTAGGTAATCAACATGGGCATTGAGAATAATATGATACAAGCATAATATGAATATTTGATATTATATAATAACATAACATGAAGTAAATTTCATTTACACACATACATCGAAGAGTTCAACTCTCTATATTATAATGATCCAAATATCATAAAATAAAACATAACCAACACACAAAAGGAAGTAGGATCTTGCCTATGGTAAACAGAGCACTTCTAGAGTATAAATTCACAATATAGACAAACAATATAACGAAGCCCACTAAAACAAGGTTAGGCTCACCCAAAGGACAACCTAATAGCTTACTTAGCTGCTAAAGACGAACCTGACTTTATATCCTTATCTAAAAAAATATGAGTAACAAAGGAATGAGTTTTACAACTCAATAAGCAGATAATACACATTCTAATGGAATAGAACAAGCCAAAGGCATGAGCATTTCATAGTAGAATTATGAAACTAGAAAAAATGAATTACAAAAAGAAAATATAAAGTTAACAATAACAATCTAACAAATTTAAATAAATTAAGAATTTAAATTTTTTTAAATAAAATAGCTAAATAGTATATTAATTTAAATCAAAAGTAGTTAGGAGGATTCTACATCAAAACCATAATCTAATCTCAAGCACACAACAAGAGAGGGTTATCACAAATCCATAAGTTAAACAACCTGTAATTAGTTAGGCATTCTACCCATACATCCATAAGGCATTTCGCCCATAATTTTCATTCAATCAATATTATAAAGGGGAATCACAATCATTGCTTGCCATCATCCTTGCTCACTGTAGGTGAGAATCACAGTCTATAACTATTTCACTATGAGTGAGAATCACAGTCTTAACTTCTTATTACCATCCTTACTAGCTAAAGTTTCAAGGTGCACCAAGGTTAGCACCTACTACTACTAGTTAATAATATTTTTTAGTGAGATTCCTTCAACAAAAAATATTAAATGAAAGTAAATTTTCATGTAAATAAAATCAAGAAATTATTGTTTATGTAATCTCTATGTTAGTTAGACATATACTAAGCCTATAAAATAGTTCACCAAATATCAATACATAGATCATACCATATACCAATTCCATTGAACAAAATAATATTTCCTAACAATAGACACAAAAGCTTTTCATTTTAGTTAAGTCATGTTTCCAATAATGTTTATCACTTTACATATAAATTTAAAAGTTTTCTAAATACTTTTCATCAAAACCAAAAGCTTACAACATGTCAGAAACATTTTCAATCAAATTCTAAACTCATATAGCCACTAATAGAAAATTAGTTTTCATATATGTATTCAAAATCCAAATATGACTTTTAATAGCTAACATCGAAATGCTAATTTCAAAACATATTCAAATTCTCAATCCTAATTCAATTTATGCCTTTCTTGATTTGATGGTGAGTATAAACAATTAGGCTTGTCCTAGGATGCCTAAGGACTCTAAAATGAAAATATCTAAATAGTGTAATGCTATTTAATGAAAATCAATACTTAGTTTAGAAAAATATAACAAATTCAATAATTAATCCAATTAAAAAAGTTCTAAAACAATCACAACAAAATATGATACATCAAATGTAATATAGAAATAAATAAATAAAGTAATAAAATAGATTATAGTAGACATTTTCATTTACTCACAAAATATTCGATTCAGAGTTGCCCAACTCCCTATGGCACTTTTCCATGTAGATTCAACCAAAAAGGACCAAAAAAGTGCATTGGGGAGGTCTGAAAATCCAAGGTACGACTTTGCAGTTTTGTAAATTAGGCTTTGAGAGGTCAATTAACATCAATCAATGAAATAGGGTTACTTTTCACATGTTGCACGTGCTAAAATCCTCCTCCAAATGGGCATCACATGCTGCTAGGAAGAGTGACATATGGCTATGAAATTTTAGTCCTAAGATTGTTTTCACCTCATAAATCTATTTATGATGTTATTTTTTTCATTTTATTTTTTAGCTAGTTTTTGTGCAAGTAATTAGCCAGACTTGCCATTCTTATCATTCTGAGTCCAATGGTGACTGTGGTCTAAAAGTCTTTGAACCAAAATTTTCCTAAAATGATGAAAGAGAGAGAAAGTGAAATTTAAAGAGAGAAAAGAGTGTTTTGAAGTGTATAAGATAGGCTTTTAAAGTGACGAGGAATCAATTAACAAATTCAAATGGTTGGAGGATGCCCTTAAAAATTTGGTCATTTACTTTATGTCCCAAAATGTTTAAAAGGTTTTCATTTACAACCTTGAAATTTTTTAATTACACCCCTACTCCTTTAATACTAAATATAAATCATGTAGATACTCTTAATAAACCATGTAATGAAATAAAGTGAAATAAAACCATTTAAAATTAGGCTTATTACATTCTTCCCTCTGAGAAATTTGCTTCACAAATTTCAAAACCGTATATATAAATATACTAATCTTATTGTTCAAATAAATGAGGGTACTTGGCATGCATATCACTTTCTACCTTTTAAGTAGCTTTTTCTTTAAAATGATTTACCAAATTACTTTTATTGTAGATATCTCCTTTGAATGTAATTTGTTTACTTGTCTACTTACAAAAGCAACTAGTTTCTCCTCATATGATAAATCAACATCTACTTGAATTTCTTGGGGTTGGACAACATGTGAAGGGTGTGATAGATATTTTTGTATTATAGACACATAGATATCACAAGATGTTCGGAACTAGTCTCATCATATCTTTATCACATCATCATGTCATTTTCCTTGGTGCACTTAGTTATTTATATTTACATATTTTGCTAGCCTTATCAAGCACATTCAAAACACAAAGAGATATGCATCATGCATATTCTTCAAAATCATAATTCACTACACAAGTCATGGATTTCATGCTCTCAATTTATATTTCATATCATATAATATAGAAGATCACAATCACAGTAAGGATTTCACATACTAAAGCTATCTAATCGGAATTCGTCAAGAAATAATCAATTCCTTAGTTTAGTAAGCATGCAATTTTACTTAAATTATATAACTTGAAACAATAGAAATTTGACATTTTCTCAACAACCAAGCCGCAAATTTTAAAGAATGGTTATCTATCCTATTGTGAGAAATTTTTTTATTTTTTTATTCAATGACATTATGAATAGTGTTCAAACAATTTGCGTAATTATAAAATGACATGAATAGTGACTTGTTGGTGTATAGCTCCCAAGCTTCAAATGAGTGGAAGATACCTCAAACAACTTTATTTTATCCATGGTTTGGGTTGAATATAATAACTTGGAATGGCTGAAATACAGAGGTCACAAAATGAGTTTATAGCAAGCATAAAGACGTGCAAAAATGGTTTTACCACAGGCAAGGAAGTCTTGGAAGTTGAATAGCGATGACTTGTGGAAAGTGGCTAAACATGGTTCCATTTTGGTTTAGCCAAGATCCTTCACGAAGTAGTGAGGAAGAAGGAGAGGGATGGTGAGTGAAAGAAATAACGCAGCCCTTCCCTTTTTTCTTCCTCTTTTCTCTAAGATTTGCTCTAAAATATCAAGATATTTATTTACTAATTCATTCTTTTATCTTTCTTTTGTTTCAAAGTAAATACAATAGCCACAAAATGTCAAGATATTTTCCAATGGTTATTATTCCCATGTTTTATTAATTTTTTCCTTTTCTTTTTACCAACAAGAGAATATTGTAACATCCTTAATTCCGTTTCTTTTATTAATAAAGGTACATAAATATTTAATGTAACATCCCTAATTTTGTTTCTTTAAAGATACATAAATATTTAATTAAAGAAATAAAATTTATTAGACAATTTTTAGATAATTAAAGATAGGTGAAATTCTTTGGTACGGAAGATAAATTTTTGTGAAGTAAGTAAAGGTCTTAAAATTTTAAGAAAATTGGATTAGGGTAATTTTTCCTAATTCAAGAGTTAGAAATTTCTAAGTTTAACATCTCCACCCATAAATTGGGCTTTCACCTATGGACAATTCATATAGAGTTTTTCCACTTCACATAAGTTTCTAGCAAGCCCATCGGATAACTTAAGCAAGAAATAAAACATAGACTTGGACTAGGATATAGAAGCTGGACCGGTAGCTCAAAAATTATGAAAATGTGACCAAGCCCTCCAAGAAAGGTAGAATTTTATCCAAAGCAAAAATAATGGGTAGGAATGAGCTCAGATCCAAGAGAAAAAATAAAATAAAATAAATCATGTGATGAAATAATAGTGTAACAATAATAAAGATTAGGTTACATGGCATTAAGACAAAAATTCAGCAAATGATGTGATATCCTACATTCATAATTTTAGCTAGTGGTATGATAATACATGGCATTAGGACAAAACATCTATATCCTACACTCATAATTTTAGCAAGTGGGTAATAATACATAGCATTATGACAAAACGTCATTATCCTACACAAATAATTTCAGCTAAGTAAGGAAGATTCAAGGGTTGAAAATTTGCCACCTAAAAAGGCAAATCTATCATACTTGATTAAGACAAAAGAAAAATAAAATGAATTCCTAAATCAAAGAGACCTTTTCCCTTGTCTTAGGAACATATTATCATAATTTTAAAAATACAAATCTCCTTTTGATATGCATATCTTGACTAAGGAAGAGGAAGACAAGAACATGAGTTGTTTGTTTTCCAAAAATCAACCAAGTGCATCCTAATTGTGATAAGACAAACCCATGATCATGAAAGGAGAATTATTTGATAGTATATTTAAGCAAAACCCACCCTTATAACATTATAATTTCGTGCAAGTGAGGGAGAGGAAAAATAGAAGCAAGGTAGAGTGAGGAAAGGAGAGAAAGAGGGAAGAAGAAAGGAATGAAGAAAAAGGAGAAGTCTAGAGGACTAAGTACTCAAGGTAAGTTAGCTTAATCTCCACTTGAATACATCCTTCTTCTTCATCCTTGGGGTTCAAAAACTCACCCTCCTTCTCTTATTTAAGCTACTAGAAGAGCTAAGGGAAGGGAGGAATCTTGCTACTTCCTTCAATAGGAAACAAGAAAATGAATTTACTAAGTGAGCTAGGGAGATCCTTAGGTAGGTTTAACAATATTTCTTTTTGAAAAACAATTTTGAAATTTGTAACATTTATATGGCATTTTGATCTTAGAACTTTGATGATTGGTCATGGATGTTGCTATATCATATTACATATTGATCTTGCATGTGATTTATGTTTGAATACTTAGGCTGGTGTAGAAAGTTCTGCATAGGTATGGCTACGGGTGGCAAAATTTTAAGTTTTTATTTTTAAAATTCTAGGAAGAATTAGTAAGAAATTAAAACAAATGGCTAACATAAAAAATGTAGATCTATGTTTCACAGATTTGTAGCCACTGGAATCACTTAATTTGGAGTCCATATAAGGTAGATATGGTCTGATTAGTATGCAGTGGTCAAAAAATAGTTAATCAGGGAAGAATCTATTAGGAAAGCTTTTGTGTTTGAATTTCTGGGAACATTCTATAGGGAATTAAAATAACTGGTTAACATAAAAAGTATCGATATATATGTCACGGAATTTAAGCCACTCAAATCACTCAATTTGGAATTCTTTTGAGGGCAATATGGACAGAATAGTAAGTAGAGGTCAAAACCTACCCGAAAAGAAATAACTTGTAACTTGAGGAAGTAATATAACCAATATGCCTTAATATTTAGCTAAACTATTCAACATAAAAGTTTTAGATAATTGTTTTAGCTTTTTATTGACACTAAGATCACCTCAATCGAAGTTAAAATAAGGGAGTTATGCTCCAATTAGTAAGAGAATGTCAGACAAGATGAAAACGTGCATCAAGGAATAACTCAACATAAAGCATGGCCGTGTTTAAAGGCATGGCCAGACCATGTTCTGTGTTGAATGAATCCTAAAGCATGACTGTTTTATATGATATGTTTAGGCCAGTTTGAAAGTTAGTAAAACTTATTTTCAATATTTTGTGTACTCAAAATGAACCTAATTAACTATTGGATATTAGCAGAAACCAAATTGATAAAGAATGTTGTATTAAATTTGTGAGAACATGTGTTGGAAATGATATAAGTAGGAGAAAAGTGACTAGCAGCTATGCATAAAGAAAATGAAGAGATAAAATAATATTTTTTAAAAAAGAATCTTATAAATGATTAGTACATGCCATAGCCATTGCCATTGTATGAATTCTTTACCATCTTAAATGTGTAATTTTGACATGGAAACATTTTGATGAAACATTAGGGCATGTGAGTATAATGAACATACTTGTTATTGAAATCCTATTTTTTGGCTATTATTGTGAAAAAAAAAAAAAAGAAATGAGTACGGTCACATGGAAATTCGTATGGTGCACCAGTAGGGGATGCCCTACCAACAGTTATAATTATGTTAATAAGAAAAGAAAGAGAAAGTGTGCCATGTCGGACAGAGCGAGAAAAGCCCGTACCGAAGAGTAGAAAATACTCACCCTGACTGGGGTAGCTTGATATGAGAATAAATTGATAGTCATCATATGATATTCTAAAAATAGTTAATCCTTCCATACATGTCATTACTGTACGATTTTCATGGGTATAGATAAAGTGCATTCATGTGACCAAAAGTTTTTGCTGTAACTTATACAGATGAACATGACGTTATGAACTATATTGATTATGATTTATTGTTGAACCTACTGGGATTTAATTCTCACTATTTTTTCATATCATGTTCAGAAGATTAACTATGCAGCTATTCTTCATGACACTTATTATTGTTGTACATTGGATCGAACTGCCCTACCTTGGGTAACTACCGATTATATCGGATATATATGTAATAGAAGTGACTGAGATTCCGGTAGAGGTGCCGCCACCCGCACCAGTGTCCCCAAAAGTAGTCTACGTGGATGATTAGGGCTAATATGTATATGTTAGACTTTTGTACAGATGTTTGTAAATTAATGATGTGTATGTAAACTCAGTATTGTGTAAATTAAATAAATGTTATTTTGAATTAAGTTGTAATGAGGTAATAACTTCATGAAATTTTACAAATCTAGAAAAAAAATTTGTTACATAAATGGAGTTGTTACAAATATGATGGTTACAAAATATTTAGAAACTTTCATTTTCACTGTTCGCGTTTTATATGACACCGGGTTATTATATAGTTAAAAATAACTTTTTTAATTTTTAATTTACATAAATTTATTTATTATTAACAATTAAAATATAATTATTAATTTTATTTCTAACTTATGATTATAGTTATTATTTAATTCATGTTGATATGTTAATTAATAATTAATTTAATATCATTTTAAACTAACTATTCCAACATTGTGAATTGTAAAGCAAAAACAATTTTATTAAAGTAATTAAATAAATACAACACATAATTCATAAATACAACACAATTCAAAAATATTTACATCAATCTTTGTCATAACAATTTGCTCCATTTCCTTGTCCTCATATATATTCTAGCAAGAAATCATCATCATTTGCACCTACAACAGTGCCTTGAGATGATCTTGGCATTTTCTATTCAAAAACAATTATAGGAAGTCTATAATCTTAGGGTTTCGGGTTGCGTGGACGAAATTGAAGAATCAAAGGGTATTGCAACTAAAGTTGGGCACATAATGCTTGAATGAGTTGTTCTTGACTATTTAACTAACCACTAAGACTATTCATTTGATCTTTAAGTTGTCTATTTAATTTCCTCCAGAAGTCCATAGTTTCTTTCATTCACTTCTCTTATCACATGCTTTGTGAATTGAGATCTAAGCTCTTTTAACTCTTTCTTGGATCATGAAAACATGCTACTCGAGATGTCAAAATACTTGACTCACTTAGAACCCTTTATTGTTTTCGATCTTACCCCTAAGCCATAGACATGCCCATTCTTTTTACCCCCAGCACTTTCTACCCAAAATTTTAGCTCTTACCTCGCAATACCTTTGGAATTGCCCAAACTTGCATTTAACTAGACTTTACTCATCCTCCATTGAAATTTTTCTTGTAATAAAATAATGTTTAAAGCTAAGAAAAATTTTAGGGCATATAATTAAAGTGTGATATATATGAAATTAAGTTAACTAACAATTCTTACATAGGTTGTCAGTGCTTGCTAATAAATCTAAGTCTTGTATTTTGTTTGATAGGTTTGTACAAAGACTTCAGATAGTGTTAGTGTACTCTACTAAGTTCTCTTCCATATAATATATATATATAAATAATTAAAAATTAAATAATGGCCATACATGACATAAATATTAGTACAAGAAACAAGTATTTTAGTGGTGATAAATGGTCGCCATTAAAAGTTGGTCTTTAGTGGCAATTTTTAAAAGTCATAACTAAAAAATTTAACTCTCAGTAGTGACTTGTATTAACGGCCACCAAAGCTTATCACCCCCATTAAAAAGAAAATTATGGAAAGACTTTCATGGGTAACTTTAAAAAATTCACCACTCAAAGCCTTTTTTTTACCACAAATAACCTTAATTGGCAAATGTTTTTGGTCACTACCAAAAATAACGATTATTAAAAAAAATTAGAACTTCCCCTCCTAATTTTTGCCCTTCTTATCTATCCACGAGCTCAATTGAGCCTGCAGTCATGACTAGCTCTATGCACTGTGAAGACAAAACCACTACTAGTTACCAGCAACAGTGAAGGGCATAAAGCCACCTCCAGCCTCTAGCCTCATGTTTCTTCCCTTCTATCCACATACTTGCCCAACACTCCACTTGCATACATCAATATTATGAGTGTTCATAATAAGAGTTGTAGCTTCAATGAACAAATTACCTAAACGTGATATTGAGAGAGAAAGATTCACTTTAAAACTTGTTGCATGTTGTTTCTATTTCTTGGTTAAGTTTCTCTCTGCCTACATTGTTAATGGTTATGGTTTCTCTCTCTAATTTGGTTTAAAGCCCATTTGGAAGTTTTATAGAAAAACAAAATAAAATCAAACAAGGTAATCTTTGCACATTTCTTTATTGTGAGTTGTTTTATTTTTGTTTCTTCTTGTATGTTTGGGTAAGTTAATAAGGGAAATGAGCAATAAAGATCTGATGCTTTTTCTAACAATATTACTTGACCTCTTTGAATCTATTTGGGATATGAAGATGGGTGGAAGTTTAATATTCTAAATTTCACTACTAACAGGAGATCTAGTGCTTTTTATTACTTGACCTCTTTGAATCTGTCTAGGTTATGAAGATGGGTGAAGTTTGATATTCTTAAATGTACTACCAATTAGTTGGTCTTTTTCATACCCCTCTCCTACTTGCTAGAAGATAGAATCATATACACAAGCCATGTGTACTATTGTACCCCTTATTTATGTCATGACCTAATTTTTTGAGCATGTGATCAGTACAAAATAAGGATTTTCCTTTCTTTCTTAAGCCAACCTAACATAAACATATCACATAATTCAAGAAGCGCAATAAGTATATTTGCAAAACAATCAACACTTTATTAAAATTTAAATTCATTTAAAACATAAACAAAGAATCAATATTTGTAGTTAAACTATTGTTCATGCAAAATAGAATCATCTACAGTATTTCTCAGACTTTAAGTTTGAATACATCAGAAAATCTATTAGTCAAAAAACAAATTATTCATATACAATAAAGATATCGATATGCATTGGAAAAGCATATCCTGCTTATGATAATAGAGAAATTCTAGATTTTCATAAAAAAGGTAGATAATTGAATGAAATTAAGCCCAAGGATAATTTGAGCTCACTAGGAACAACCTAACTTATAAGAGTTTCTGCTGCGCCACTCTAATATGAACTTTATCTAAAATAGGGAAAAATAAAGGACAATGAGTCTTGCGACTTGGTGAATAAATAATATAACTATAATATGTAGATTATGATCACCTATAACTAATTATAATTTATTATAACCCATCAAACGCCTAGATTTCAACCAAATTAAACTTCACAACATTCATTAATTTTGTCACAGTTGTTTCCAAGTAATAGTATTATTTTTAATTAACCCAGTAGTTCACTCTTTTCTCTGCCTACTTACTATAATTTATATAATTCAATTTAAACATGGTGCTAGAATTAATATGAAAGGTTTTATATCAATTTATATGCAATTATGATTTAATAGTTAAGATTTATTACACACACACGCGCACGCATATGTGTGTGTGTGTGTGTGATGGAGGAACTAGTGTTAGCCCTCCTAGACCACTTAAACTATTTAAAGTACATACAGATGCCTTTGACTTTGTTATTGGAGGAGTTCTTATGCAAGATAGGCATCCCCCAGTTTATGAAAGCCCCAAGTTAAATGATGTGGAGTGGTGCTATACAGTTCAAGCAAAGAAGATGACGGCGGTCGTGCATTGCTTCAAACCTGGCTACATTACTTGCGAGGGTCACATTTTTTCATCAAGACAGATAATGTGGCTACTAGTTACTTCCAAACTCAGAATAAGTTGACACCAAAGTAGGTGAGGTGGCCAAACTTGGCTGAGTTTGATTACTGATTAAAGTACAAGCCAAGGAAGACAAATGTTGTAATAGATGCATTGAGCTGAAAGGCTAAACTAGTTTATGTCTCTCAAGTCTAGGGGAACATTGTGGAGCTCACAAAAGATGGAATGGGTCATGATCCCTTGGAAATACAATTAAAAGAGCTAGTAAGAGAAGGCAAGACTAAGAGGTTTTGGTTGGAGAATAGGCTTCTCCATAGAAAGGGAAGGAGACTTGATGTTCCTAAATGGAATAACTTGAGGAGGATCCTCATCAAAGAGTGCCATGACACTAAATGGACTGGTCAGCCAGGGCAAAGACATACACTAGCCTTATTAGACTCTGCCTACTATTGGCCTCAAATGCAGGATGAAGTAGAGAGTTATGTGAAGACTTGTCTTGTATACTAGCAAGACAAGGTGGAGAAAAAAGCTTTGAGTGGATTATTAGAGCCATTACCAACATCAGGGCTACAATGGGAAAGAATTTCCATGGACTTCATCTCTACACTGCCCAAGTCTAAAGGGTTTGGTTCCATTATAGTAGTGGTGGAAAAATTCTCAAAGTATGCTACATTCATGCCTACCCCTACAGACAGTGTAAGTGAGGAAATGGCCCAATTCTTCAAGAATGTGGTTAAGTATTGGGGATTGTCTAAGACAATCATTAGTGATCAGGATCCCTACTTCACTGGCAACCAATGGACTAAGCTGTTCAAGTTCTTGGGTTTAGAGCTATACTTTTCCGTATGTTTTCACCCATAAATCAATGGGCAGACTGAAAGGGTGAATGCCTTGCTAGAATGCTAATTAAGACATTTTGTGAATGCCAACAAAAGGATTGGGCAAAGCTCTTAGATATGGCACAATTTTCTTACAACCTTCAAAAAAGCGAGTCTATAGAGAAAATTCCTTTTAAAGTTGTGACTGGGCAATAGCCACTCACACCCCACACTCTTTCAAACTCTTGTCAGGGAAAGAGCCCAAGAGCTTACCACATGGTGAAGTCTTAACAAGAGCAAGCTGATGTTGCATGCTCTTAGCTTAATAAAGTGACAAAGAGGATGAAGAAGTAGGCGGATAAAAAGAGGCATGCCATTGAGTACTAAGTGGGACACATGGTCATGGTGAAACTCTTTCTAGAATAATTCAAGGTCTTTAGGAAGGTGCATAAAGGGTTAATATGCAAATATGAAGGCCCATTTAAAGTTGTTGGACGAGTATGTAAGGTTTCTTACAAGCTTAACCTTCCCCTAAGCATGAAGATCCATCTTGTCTTCCATTTCAAACTTTATCATAAGGACAAGGAGGATCAGGGAAGGAAAGACTCAAGGCGGGCACCTCCCATCGTAATCAAGTCTTTTAACAAGGAAGAGGAGGAAGTCTTAGCTAATTGAGTCGTAAGGAAAAAAGGGATACCATCAAGTACCTAATATCTTATCAAAAGGAAAGGATTGCCAGAAAGTGAGGCAAGCTGTGAAGCAGAAGATGACCTCTGGCAATTTCAAGACCACCTAAAGTGCTTTAACGAGATAAGTGCAATGAGAACATTTGTGCTATAAGTGGGGGAGAGTGTCACATCCTGCCATGTAGACGCGACATGGACACGATGTGACACCACATAAGCAACAAGCCAAGTAAGCTACCTAAAGGGTTCTAGAATGATGTTGGACTTTCTAGGAAACTTTTGTACATTCTTGTAGTCTCTTGAATCTTGTAGAATTCTCTAGAATAGTGTGGAGACATCATGTAAATACTAATAGCCTATAATTCTCTAGATCCACAATGTAGACTGTTGGATCAAATTGATCCTAACCATTTATTCAAGAGGAAGTGACTTATATAAACCCCTCACCCCCTCATTTGTAAAGCATCTAAGAATTTCTAAGCAATATAAGTTCTCTTACTTTCTTTCTTGCTCTCTTTGATCACTTTTCCTCTTGAAGAGGAGTCTTGAGAAGGTTGACTTAGTTAAGCATCAAGAAGAGTGTCTTAACTAAGTGCCGCACGGTTCTTACTAAGAGAGAAAAAGTAAGTCCTTCATATGTTGTTGCCTTTTTCTTTGGTGAAGATCTTTTTGCTTGTGTTATGCATTGTCTAGCACTAAATCATATGATTGTTGCCTTACTCCATCATTTCATAGGTTTATTGTTCGTTAGTTTTATTACTTCCAACTATTCTACATAGTCTATATGATCATATATGATGGCATTGTCTAACCAAAGAGAAGTTGTTATTTAAATTTTGGGTGTCTGCCTATATTTGATTTAGTATGATTGTTTGTTGAAATGACTCAGATAGGAGGTTGGATTTCTTTCATTGGGATTATACTGTGTAAAATAATAGGTATGAATAAGTATGGCAATTATGTTCTATTACTACATGTTTACAAATTCTTTATCTTTCTCTAATAGTGTTGTTTCTATGTTTCAAGTGCCATAACTATCTTTATTGATCTAGGAAACTTTTCTCTCAGTTATCAATTAAGGTACACAAATGAGGCCATTCATTTAGAACTTCAAATTCCAAAAATTTATGAGGCAATAATAAAAGGGATATGAGATGAATTGTCTATAGCATAAAAAGTTTGGAATATAATTGTATCTTGAAGACAAATACATATGTTAAAGTGTAAGGTGTTGATATAAATTTCAATTATATAACCATTGGACACATATCAATAGTTGATAGGCATAACCAAAATATTTGAATAGGTATGTACGCATCTCAAAAAGATTTGACAGGTATAACCCTAAATTTGACTGGTTTGCGCCATTCTCTAATGAGAAATTAGATGTGCTACCCAACAAGCTCTTAAATTCATCGTTAGGATGGTAAGCATTGTCCAATTTTTTTCCATGTTCCTATATGAGTTAAAGTAAAATGCATAGTGTCTTAACTATTTGACTAGAGTTTGAATTTCTTAAATTGTATATTTGCACAAGTTTACTATTCAAGTTTTAGGTGATCAGTTCATATTGTAGTTCATGAGATTTAAATTATGGTATCTATAACTGGAAAAATGTAATGCATTTATGTTTTATGTGGGATCAACTTGCATGTTACAACTTAAAATATGATGACCTTTTAACTTTTATTCTATAATCACATGAGTGATGCTAGAAATAATCTATTAAATGTGTATTCACATTATCTTATAATTCTGTAGGGGAGAAAAATGCTTGAATTCTGAATTATGGCATGCATGTGCTAGACCTTTTGTGTCTATGATTCCTGTTAGAAGTCATATAGTCAAATTTCACAAAGGTTACAGAGAGCAAGTAAATTGTGCTATTTTCATCCATAAGTCAAATTTTAGTGGACTAGACTTTAATTGTTTGTGACAGCTATGATATGTGATCAAGTGCATTAGATTATGTGAAGGTTAGAGAGAAAGAGAGAGATAGTCACAATGAGTAGGTCAGTAGTACTATTTGATCTATTAGTTAAATGCTAGTGAATTATACTTTAACTCATTGCTTTCTTTGGATATCTGGTGAAAGCGGCTATAGAGAGACAAAGAAAAGTAGGTGGAC
This sequence comes from Gleditsia sinensis, assembly GCA_037074535.1. Lineage (NCBI taxonomy): Eukaryota > Viridiplantae > Streptophyta > Magnoliopsida > Fabales > Fabaceae > Gleditsia > Gleditsia sinensis. The sequence continues at coordinate 30,381,770 of CM073469.1, forward strand.
ATTACTACTTTTATCTAAAAGTTAGATTTCAATGGACTTGATGGATAGGGGGCCATTCAAAGCCATAGAGTAATATTCTTTAGTTTTATATTATGTAAGAGTAAAGAGAGCATAAAAGTTTCACTTAAAAATGAGGAAAAACTAGTTTGGTGCTTTATTTTGTTGTTGTCGCTGCTGTATCTTATAAATCATGGCTCTACTGTTGAAGGATGAGTAAAAGTGCAAACATGTGCTGTTAACATGAAAATGACTTAGTCTAAATTTAGTTAAATGAGCTCCTTAAGTTTATGTTCACGAGCTCAAGTTTCTGTTCACGTAGTCAAATAGGGTTGTTATCTTGTTGCTAGAAAATAGCTATTAGTTAAGTATTTTAAGCTTAGTTTCTGTTGCATGTAAGCCTATAAGTAGGCACATCACTATTTGAATAAAATAAGCATTTTTTACTTAATGTATCATGCATTTATATATTCCTCTCAATATTTTGCATTTTTTGAAAATGTAACAGTGTAGTTACGTTAATATACGATACAATTCTCTAACACGAGTGGTATCAGAGGTTGGTTTGATTGTAAACAGGTATATAACTTATGGTATCAAATGGCAATGCAGTGAGTGTTTCTTAACCTTCATTACCAATCTTTAAAGAAGACTACTATGAATTTTGGAACATTAAAATGAAGACTTTATTCAAGTCTCAGGATCTGTGGGACTTAGTAGAGAATGGTTATGTTGAACCATATGAGGAGAATAGGTTGAGGGAAAATAAGAAGAAGGATTCAAAGGCATTATTCTTCATCCAGCAGGCAGTGCTTGAAACAGTGTTCTCGAGAATTGTAGTAGCTACCACATCTAAACAAGCTTAGAGCGTCTTACAAATAGAGTTTCAAGGGTCTTCCAAGGTTATTGCAGTGAAGCTTCAAACTTTAAGACATGAGTTTGTAACCTTGTAGATGAAGGGCAGTGAAAATGTACAAGATTTTCTATCAAGGTTTATGGGAATCATAAAACAAATAAGGACATATGATGACCATATTACATATCAAACAGTCATGGCAAAGATATTAAGGAGTTTGAATTCTAAATTTGATCATGTGGTAGCAGCAATTGAAGAATCAAAAGATCTAACAACCTTCTCCCTTGATGAACTGATGGGTTCCTTACAAGAACATGAAGCAAGAATTAACATATCAATAGAGAAAAGTGAAGAAAAAGCATTCCAGGTGAAGGGGGAGACATCTCAATCAAAGAAAGCAGACAAAGGGACTAGTAAAGGATGAGGCAAAGGAAGCTTTAGAGGAAGGAGCCATGGTAGAGGCAAAGGAATAAATTTTGATTAAAAGTACTTTTCCAATGAACAAAGAAGTTATAGAGGCAACATTCAGTGCCACAATTGCAAGAAATATGGGCATGTGAAGGTAGAGTGCTATGCCAAAGAAAAGCAAGCAAATTTTACAAAAGAATGAGAAGAAGTAAGTAATCTATTCATGGCTCATTATGACACTAACAATACTGCTAGTGGTGTATGGGTTGTAGAAAGTGGCTGCTCAAATCATATGACAGGCATGAGGCAGCTATTCAAGGAACTAGATGAATAACAAAAGATGATAGTGAAACTTGGAGATAACAAACAAATCTAAGTTGAAGGTAAAGGGGCAGTAGGAATTAAAACTAGTAAAAGCAAGGTAAAATTGCTGCACAATGTGCAATTTGTTCCTAAATTGGCACATAATTTGCTAAGTGTTGGACAATTAATGCCACGCGGATATTCAATCCTATTTGATAATGACTCATGTGAAATCAAAGACAAAAAGACGGGCCAACACATGGTTAGCATCCAATTGACCAAAAACAATATGTTTCCACTTGAAGTATCAAATGTGGAAACTTTTGGCTTGGTTGTTAACACTTAAAGTAGTTCCATGTTGTGGCACCTATATTATGGGCATCTTAACATCAAAGGTCTGAAACTCTTGAGTTAAAAGGAGATGGTTCATGGGCTAAAAAAATTGAAGACATGGAAATATGTGAAGGGTGCATATATAGAAAGAAAACCAGGAAGTCATTCCCCAAAGGCAAGGCATGGAGAGCCTTAACCTACCTTGAACTTGTACATGCAGACCTATGTGGTCCAATGCAAATAGAATCACTTGGGAGAAGTATTTATTTTCTACTTTTTACTAATGATTACAGTTGTATGAGCTGGGGTTTTTTTAAATATAAATCACAAACCTTTCAGTGTTTCAAGAAGTTTAAAGCCTTAATTGAAAATAAAAGTGGCTACTATATAAAGACCTTACATATTGATAAAGGTGGAGAGTTTGTGTCCAATGAATTTAACAATTTTTGTAAAGAAAAAGGCATACGTAAGGAGCTGACAACACCTCACACACCTGAGTAAAATGGTGTGACTGAAAGGAAGAACTGAATTGTGGTTGAGATGGCAAGAAGTTTATTGAAAAGAAGAAGTCTTCCTAATCGGTTTTGGACAGAAGTAGTTTCAGTTACAGTTTATCTTCTGAATCTCTCACCCACCAAGGCAATACTGAATATGACACCATATGACGCTTGGAGAGGTACAAAACCTTCAGTCAGTCACTTAAAAGTTTTGGGTTATGTAGCTTATGCTTTGGTTAATTCACAATATCATCAAAAATTAGATTAAAAAATTTATAAAATGCATTTTCATTGGCTACTGTATTGAATCCTAAGGATATAGACTATATAACCCTTCTAGTGGCAAAGTGATTATCAATATAAATGTGGAATTCAATAAGGAAGCAAGCTAAAAATGGAGCAATAGTGTAGCTAATATAGAACCACAAATCAATGTTCCATTAGAAATAGTGATTGATTCAACACCTACAATTGTCAATCCACCCACATCAAGCAATAGCAGTCCAGCAAGCACACCTACTATAGAACCAAGAAGCCATAACACTTCCTCAGAAATTGAATCCTCAAAGGAAACTCCTCTTAGAAAGGTTAGAACTCTAAGAGAGATTTATGAATCATATTCATTTGCTCTTCTTGCTGCAAACCCTATTTCGTATAAGGAAGTGGTAGAAGCAAAAGAATGGCAACAAGTAATGAAGGATGAATTGTTGGCAATTCAAAAAAAGGTACCTAGGAATTAACAGATCTACCAGAAGGTAAGAACACAATTGGCCTGAAATGGATCTTTAAAACAAAATACAATGCAAATGGTAGTATTAAAAAACATAAGGCTCGGTTACTAGCAAAAGGCTACTTAGAATTGCAAGAAATTGACTTTGAAGAAACATTCTCACTAGTAGCAAGATTTGAAATAGTGAGAACATTTCTTGCTTTGGGAGCACAACTCAAATGGCCCATATATCAATTTGATGCCAAATCATCTTTCTTAAATGGAGAATTGGAGGAAGATGTTTATGTTGATCAACCTGAAGGTTTTGTATTAGAAGGCAATGAAGACAAATTCTACAAGCTAAACAAGGCTTTATACGAAATAAGGCAAGTTCCTCGGGTCTAGTAAAGTAAAATAGATCACTACTTTCAACAAAATGGCTTTGAAAGGAGTGACTGTGAACCCACCTTGTATTTGAAGAGGCGAGGTAACTCTAACTTGCAGCTAGTTTACTTATACATAGATGACAATATTTATATGGGTTCATCTTCTTTTTTAATCAATGAATTCAAGAGTGGCATCATGACAGACTTAGGCTTGTTGCATTACTTCCTTGGGTTAGAAGTTAAACAAGGTTATGATGGTGTGTTTGTATCACAAAAGAAATATGCAGAGAACTTATTGAAATGACTTAATATGTTGAACTGTAAGAAAGTAGCCACGCCTATGAACTTGAATGAGAAATTGCAGCTAGAGAACGGTATTGAAAAAATTGATGCAAGGAAGTTTAGAAGCTCAGTTAGGAGGTTAATTTATTTAACTCACAGTAGGCCTAACATGTAATAACTGTAAAATTTAACGAAAATTCCAATTAAAGGAAAGTTAGAATAAAAGAGAGAATTTTGAACATGGAGATAGGAACCGGTGAAAATAAGTTTATTTATCACATGGATTAAAGAATTACGAAAGAAAATATGAGAATTTATGTTTTAGCGCGTACTTTTTATTTTTAAATGATAGTATTTTGCTATCAGCAAATATATTTTTATTTATGTAGAAATGATTATAATTTGTTAAAAGTAAGTGGACTTTTAAGTAAAAGAAGTATTGTGTTGCTTAAAATAATTATACCGGCCTCTAATGAATTTTTATGGTATTTTTAAAAATATTCTTTCTTTTAATACGAATAAAGATATTCATTTCGAGATTTATTTTATAACGATTTTTATCAAGAAAAATTATGATTTAAGAGTTTAACTAAAGGTTTATGAGAAAGGAAATTTTTAAAAAAAATTATGATATTTTATGATGAAAAACAGAATTTATATGAATTTTTATAAAAGAAAATCTTATTATTAATTATTTAATAATTATTATTATAAAAAAAGAAAGAAAGCAGAATGATAAAATGAAACCGGAGGCGACGAAGTACCAAAAAGAAAAAAAAACGGGAAAGATGCATAGTAGTGAATAGTAACATCCAATTTTATCTTTCGATTTGGAGTGTTTATGGGCTTCCGATCTCAAAACTGAAAGTGTTATTGGATTCAGGACGAAGAGTACTTCAGTTTTGACCAATCAGTTTTTCAAATCAACCGTTGAATCGCCGTAGATCTAAAGTAGAAAATCTCGGTAAAAGATAAGTTCTGAAAAATCTTACTTAGAAATTTCTAATTAGAAATCTGACTCCGTAGATGAATTCAGAAACTAGATAAACATTAGGATATGAAATTGTTTCGTTGATTCGGTAAAATTTTTGTGACGGTGAATAGTATTTTCCGACAATGAATAGTGGTGGTGAAATATCTGAAATGGTTGAGATATGATATTTAGTTCAAAAAGAGTATGACTTTTGAAATGAATGTTGAAACATATTGAACATATGATTTTTAAATGTATTTCGCATTACATGGCAAAGTAAATATGTTATGCATGTGACATTGATTTATACAGTGATATGTTTGCCACAAATATGGGCATGTATACATGATTCCCCTGAATGGGAAGTTTTGATAGATGAATATTCTGAGACTTAAAGTTTGTATCATATTGAGAATTTTATACTGGACTATATGGTATATGTGCATATGAAATTATGGTTTCATGGAGGAATCCTATTAGAAATACTGTCTGCTAACAGCAGGTGATGTTAGCCCTAGTGCGCACCTTGATTGCCTCAGCTAGCAGGGGAGGTGGTGTTAGCCTCGTGTGAGGGCCAACACACGGGAGATTATATGTGAAGGAGAGTGGAATGCCTCCTATATATGGGCGAGATGCCAGTTATATGATGGCGAGATGCCAATTATATGAGATGTTATTTGCCTTCCCTTGCTGTGTGCTTGGGAATGACCCATACAGAGTCCCTTCGCGTGTCCTTTTGAATGGTAGTAGGGCAAACCTCAGCGGGATGCTGAGTTTAGGCAAATCCTATACCACTAAAGTACGGAAGGGGTCAAACTCTGGTATGGTGGTTCTGATATGGGATCCTATGAATATTTTATGAGAAATTTTTTGATGCATAGCATAATTTGATTAATGATTTTAAAGTATTGAATATGATTTTGAACTTGATATGAGCATTGTTTATACAGTACCGCATACGGTTTGAAAGACCTGATTATGATTTTTGGAACAGAGAATATTTGAAAATGCGGGTCCCATGTGGATGTACTTTTGAAATGTTATTTTTGATAACATAAATTTCATTATATGAGTACATCCATATGTTGACCTAAGAGGTCATAGGAGGTGTTATCTGCTCACTAAGTTATAAAACTCACTATACGTGGTTGACATATTTTTCAGATAAAGACCTAGAATTTGGTCCTATAGCTTCTTGATCGACTAGGTGTCGTACTTTTGTGGTGAGCCTAAATTGTTTCTTGGCTCTCAGTGTTTAAAAATGTAATTTAATTGTACTCTAGAGTTGCTCTGAATGCCACAGGCAGGATCCCTGCTTCTGCCGTTACTCTGATGTTTATAGAATTAATTTGTATATTATATATGGAAGGGAACCTATATGTATCAGTTTACATGATAAAGAATTGAATTATGGATATTTATGAAAATATCTGTTCATAGTATATGGGTTTCACGTGCCTTAAAATTAGGGACGTGACAAGTTGGTATCAGAGCATTAGGTTTCCCTGTGACAATGAGAGCAAAGGATTCATTAGTAGGACCTTTAGTATCGATATGAGCTGGACATATTTATACTTTAGGTGCTGCTGAGGGATTCTATAGGGTTTCAAATTTCTTTCTATTCGAAGTTGCTAAAGTTTATAGTATAAGATAGATTGAATATTGTGACATCTTAAGAGGTATCTATAGATCAATTACAACTTGAAAGTAAAAGCGATATGCATCTTAACGAATTGAGACAGATACCAAATATGATGATTTCTGAATGTGACATTCGTTGTACCGGTTGTCTAGATATGGTAGACTGTGATGTGATATTAAGAATGGATTAGTTGGCATTATGTCATGTCATTTTGAAATGTCACTTTAAGGTGATTAAATTCAATATTCTTAGAGAATTTTCTTTCTTGATACAAGGGGATCGTAGTGAGATACCCAGTAATCTAATCTCTGCTTTAACATCCCATAAGTGATTATAGAAAGGTATCAAGAATATTTGACAATGATGAGAGATGTTGATATAAAGTATATCAATGTAAATCAAGTTCCAGTGGTTAAAAAAAATTTCTAATGTAATTCTTGAAGAATTGCCAGGATTACCTCAAAACGTAAAATATAATTCGGCATTGATTTACTTCTTGGAACCCAACCAGTGTCTATACCTCTATATAGAATGGCACCGACTGAACTCAAGGAATTGAAGGATCAATTGTGACACTTGTTAGACTATGGATTTATATACCCTAGTACTATTACTTGGAGTGCTCCAGTTCTATCTATGAAAAAGAAAGATGGATCACTATGACTATGCATAGATTATAGACAATTGAATAAAGTGACAATGTGGAATAAATACTCATTACCTTATATAGATGATATGTTTGACCAGCTACAAGGTGCTCAACATTTATAAAAAAAATTGAATTGATTTGATATCTAGATCTCATCAATTGAGGATAAGGAAAGAGGATATTCGAAAAATTTCTTTTAGGACTCGTTATGGCATTATGAGTTCTTGGTGATGTCATTTAGTCTGACAAATGCCCAGTTGCATTCATGGACTTGATAGAAAAAAAAAAGAGAAAAAAAAGAGAGAGTATTGAAGCCATCCCTGGATTAATTTGTTATTATAATTATTGATAATATACTAGAATATTTCAAGAGTTCAGAGGATCATAAGCAATATTTAAAGATAGTATTACAAACTCCAAGGGAGTATCAGCTATATGCTAAGTTCTCAAAATATGAATTTTGACTTAGTAATAGTACTTTCTTAAGGTATGTGGCTAGCAAGATGGTATCCAAGATAACCCTAAGAAAGTAAAAGCGGTACAGCAATGTCCACATCTTGCTATAGTTACAGATGAAGATCCAAGTCTAATTTGCGCTTTCTGCTGTGGTCTGTTGTCTATTCTATTGGAGCTGTAATTGGATCAGGTACATGAACATATGCTTGTAAAGCATCAATCAGCTCCTCAGCATCTGAAGCTGAGATGAGAATTCGTCGTGCTGAGTGTGAGATAAACATTTGTTCCACAGCATGATCAAGAAAAGACAACAGAACATCAAAGAAGTGGTTAACATTTAACAAACCTATCGATTTGCGATGCATATTTAGTTGTACCCAAGAGACTATTTGAAAAATTTCTTCTAAAGTACCAAAACCCCTTGGTAAGGCAATGAAGGCATCAGCATTGCTCATCATTCTAGCCATGCGTTCATGCATGGAAGCTACTCTATATTCTTCCCCAATTGTTTTCCCTATGTTGCTGGATGCAGCTAGAGCTGTAGGAATAATACCTAGAACTTGGCATCCCCCTACATGTGCAGCTGTAGCCACACACCCCATTAACCCACGGTTACCTCCACCATACACTAAATGAATTCTTCTCCTAGCCAGCACCATACCCAGATTTTGTGCTCCTTTAACATACTCCACATCTTTTCCAGGACTGGAACCACAAAAGACACAGATATTTCAAAACTGACGGAATGCGGTTCTCTCCATAATTTCTATCACCTTAACTCTGAGTATGAAGATAAAGATACTAATGTAAGCATTTATAGAACTCAGAGGATGGCATATTTATAATAGTTATGCGAATGGCCAGGTATTATTAGAACAACTATGTGAGTGATTGGTGGATATCAGCTAAATTACAGGAAAAAAATTCAAAAATGACGGCAAGCATGTATATGTACAGTAGTTATGACTCTGACTCATATTAAGCACATAAAGAGCATAAGATAAGATATCACCAGAAAGCTATCTTTTTCTTGTTGTCTTTGATGAAGCATTGATGTCTTTATTTTTCTAGAAAAGTTGTAGGTGATAGCTGTCATTGTAAAAAAAAAGAGTGAAAATGCAAACCAATTAATTGTTGAAGAGGAACAATCAAATGGTTTATTTTGTTTTCTCAATGTTTTTGCCAGTCGACTATCGATATTATTAAGTCGACTAGCTATTTTGAGAAATTTTAATTTGGATTGGTTATTTTACAGTTGATTGATTACATCTATTCTGAAGCAATCGACTGCATCCTACCAGTTAACTATGTGCTATTGTTTTTCATAGACTTTATAAGCTTAGAGATATTTCTTTTCCATATGATATGCTTTTGCCGAATAACAATATCTTTGAATTAAATTTTGGCACATATATTCAAAATTTGCGGCCACCGATTTTTGCCGAAATCGTAGATAGATTTTGTTTACATATTTTTAAAAATTACGGCCACCGATTTTAATTTTCTGTCAATGTTTTGTCCAAACTTCTGACTTCCTATTTTGGCACCATGTTCTATTACGTGTTTCACATTTTCTGCTGCATTGTCCTACATTAATATTTGGCATTAAATGCAAGATTTTTTTTCCTTATTATAAGGAGGGTTAATTTTTAATCTTTGGAACTCAGTTATTATGGTGTTCAACTGATTAGTAGATTAAAGTAATAGAGATTTTGAAAAGAATAGATGGATGATGATGTAATGGTGCTTTGACGAATGTAATTAGAGGAATGAACGGTGTTGAAGTTTTTGAGGAGTAAATTATGGAAAGTAAGATTTAAGTTAATCTTGAAATTTTTAATTTGGAAACATGGAGAATATTTTGAGAATCATCTCTGAGAATAATGTAAGTGATTAAGATATTTGTGTTAAGGATTTACACCTTGCTAAATTGAGACTAGTATCTAGAATGTAAATCATGTTGAGATTGGAAATTCACGTATGAATAATTGTTGAGAAAAGAGATTTTAGAAGAAACCATAGATTGTAAATATAGATAACCTGAGGTAATAAGGATATATTGAGATATAAAAAAAATGGTACTAGTATAATGGTAAAAAGAAGATACAAGTGAAATTTTTCATTGGCGGGTATGTTGGCAAGTACAAATTGAATATATTATCTCAAGAGAGTTATTCAGGAAGTCTAATGATCTTTATTAGATTATAGTATGACTGATACTAAATTTAAATGATGTGTTTATACATTAAAAATTATGCTTTAAGTATCTTTATATTATTGTGGTGAAAGTTGGGAGAAATTAATTGTCCTTAGTTGAACTTGCTCATATCAGTAATTATCATGCCAATATACAATGGCATCATTTGAAGTTTTACATGAACATCATAGGTTTCTTAATATGTGAGTGAATTGAGAAAAGTTAAACTTTTTGGAAATCTAATTTGGAATAACATGCAATAGATAGAATATGACTTATCTAAATTGATGATGCTAGCTTGGAGAGCATGCTTCAAGCATATGTTTTTAAGATTGGTCGAAGATTTCTTAGCAGAATTTGTCTATAATAAAATGATATTAGAAGATTTAAGCCTTATGTAAGAGGTGTTACAAATGTTCTGTTAAATGACTCAGTGGAGTTAGATTTATTATAAGATGTTATTGATAAAATGAAATTGATTAGAAAAAGAATACTAGAAACACAATACAAGTCAAAAGTTTATAAGGACTATGAATGTTGAGAACTAGGAATTATCAGTTGGTGACCACATATTCTTTAATGACTCACCAATGAAAGAGATAATGAGATTTGGAAAAAAAAGGAAAGTTACACCCTCGATATATAGAACCATTTGAATTCTTGAGAGGATCGGTTCAGTGGCTTATCGTTTGGTTTTACCACCTGCATTGGATAATGTTCATCCAGTTTTTCATGTGTCTATACTACGAAAATATTTATCGGATTCTACACATGTTATACAGTGTCCATAGATTCAGTTACAGAAAGATTTAACCTATGAGGAACAATCAGTAGCAATAGTGGAAAGACAAGTAAAGAAGTTACGGTCAAAAGAAATATCTATAGTAAAGGTGATATGGAAAAATCACTCTTTTGAGGAAGCTACTTGGGAAAGACAGAAGGATATACGCGCCAGATATTCGCATTTATTTGAACAATGAGGTTAGTATTTATTTGCAACTATGGTGATGAAATTCAGGGACTGAATTTCTTTAAGGGGGAAAGAATGTAATAACCAAAAAATTTAACAAAAATTCCAATTAAAGGAAAGTTAGAATAAAAGAGAGAATTTTGAACATGGAGATAGGAACCGGTGAAAATAAGTTTATTTATTACATGGATTAAAGAATTACGAAAGAAAATATGAGAATTTATGTTTTAGCGCGTACATTTTATTTTTAAATGATAGTATTTTGCTATAAGCAAATATATTTTTATTTATGTAGAAATGATTATGATTTGTTAAAAGTAAGTGGACTTTTAAGTAAAAGAAGTATTGTGTTGCTTAAAATAATTATACCGGCCTCTAATGAATTTTTATGGTATTTTTAGAAATATTCTTTCTTTTAATACGAATAAAGATATTCATTTCGAGATTTATTTTATAACAATTTTTATTAAGAAAAATTATGATTTAAGAGTTTAACTAAAAGTTTATAAAAAAGGAAATTTTTAAAAAAATTTGGGATATTTTATGATGAAAAACGGAATTTATATGAATTTTTATAAAAGAAAATCTTATTATTAATTATTTAATAATTATTATTATAAAAAAAGAAAGAAAGCAGAATGATAAAATGAAACCGGGGGCGACGAAGTATCAAAAAGAAGAAAAAAGGGGAAAGATGCACAGTAGTGAATAGTGAGTAAATAGTAACATCTAATTTTATCTTTCGATTTGGAGTGTTTATGGGCTTCCGATCTCAAAACTAAAAGTGTTATTAGATTCAGGGCAAAGAGTACTTCAGTTTTGACCCATCAATTTTTCAAATCAACCGTTGAATCGCCGTAGATCTGAAGTAGAAAATCTCGGTAAAAGGTAAGTTCTGAAAAACCTTACTTAAAAATTTCTAATTAGAAATCTAACTCCATAGATGGATTCAGAAATTAGATAAACATTAGGATATGAAATTATTTCATTGATTCGGTAAAAATTTTGTGACGATAAATAGTATTTTTCAGCGATAAATAGTGGTGGTGAATAGTGATTTCCGGCGTGAATAGTATTTTCCGGAGGTGAACAGTTCCCTTAGCGTTGACCGAGCTCCTAGAGGCCAAATTTAGTAAATCCAGAGTCATTTTCAAGGTTTTTGGACCTTCCGGACTCGATTTTGGGGTTTGTTTTACCGAATTCAAACCAGAAACGAGGATTTTCGGGCTGTCCAATCTAGAGCCCTTACATGTGAGTAGATAATTCTTCTTATAGCTTGTTTTTACTCTTCTTGAACTTTACATTGATAAATGATCATGATTACATGTTATTTATATTTTCATATGTTTATGAAATGGTTTGAAATATCTGAAATGGTTGAGATATGATATTTAGTTCAAGAAGAGTATGGCTTTTGAAATGAATGTTGAAACACATTGAACATATGATTTTTAAATGTATTTCGCATTACATGGCAAAGTAAATATGTTATATATGTGACATTGATTTGTACAGTGATATGTTTGCCTCAGATATGGGCATGTATACATGATTCCCCTGAATGGGAAGTTTTGATAGATGAATATTCTAAGACTAAAAGTCTGTATCATATTGAGAATTTTATACTGGATTATATGGCATATGTGCATATGAAATTATGGTTTCATGGTGGAATCCTATTGGAAACACTGTCTGCTAACAGCAGGTGATGTTAGCCCTGGTGCGCACCTTAATTGTCTCAGCTAGCAGGGGAGGTGGTGCTAGCCTCGTGTGAGGGCCAACACACGTGAGATTATATGTGAAGGAGAGCGGAATGCCTCCTATATATGGGCGAGATGCCAGTTATATGATGGCGAGATGCCAGTTATATGAGATGTTATTTGCCTTCCCTTGCTGTGTGCTTGGGAAAGACCCATACAGAGTCCCTTCGCGTGTCCTCTTGAATGGTAGTAGGGCAAACCTCAGCGAGATGCTGAGTTTAGGCAAATCCTATACCACCAAAGTACGGAAGGGGTCAAACTCTGGTATGGTGGTTCTGATATGGGATCCTCCGAAGATTTTATGAGAAATGTTTTGATGCATAGCATAATTTGATTAATGATTTTACAGTATTGAATATGATTTTGAACTTGATATGAGCATTGTTTATACAGTACCGCATACAGTTTGAAAGACCTGATTATGATTTTTGGAATAGAGAATATTTAAAAATGCGGGTCCCATGTGGATGTACTTTTGAAATGTAATTTTTGATAACATAAATTTTATTATATGAGTACATCCATAGGTTGACCTAAGAGGTCATAGGAGGTGTTATCTGCTCACTGAGTTGTAAAACTTACTATACGTGGTTGACATATTTTTCAGATAAAGACCCAGAGTTTGGTCCTACAGCTTCTTGATCAACTAGGTGTCGTACTTCTATGGTGAGCCTAAATTGTTTCTTGGCTCTCAGTGTTTAAAAATGTAATTTAATTGTACTCTAGAGTTGCTCTGAATGCCACAGGCAGGATCCCTGCTTTTACCGTTACTCTGATGTTTATAGAATTAATTTGTATATTGTATATGGAAGGGAACTTATATGTATCAGTTTACATGATAAAGAATTGAATTATGGATATTTATGAAAATATATGTTCATAGTATATGGGTTTCACGTGCCTTAAAATTAGGGGCGTGACATAACTTTTCTTATTCAGTTGGTGTTGTTTCAAGGTTCATGAGCAGTCCTTCGAAACATCACTTTGAAGCATCAAAGAGAGCACTTCGATATATTATAGGAACCTTAGATTATGGCATATGGTATCATCATGTTGATAATTTCAAATTATGTGGATTTACATACAGTGATTGAGCAAGCTCTATAGATGAAAGAAAAAGCACCTCAGGGCATGTTTTCAATCTTGGTTTAGGGGCTATAGCATGGAGTTCAAAAAAAACAAGCCATCACAGCATTATCAACCACGTGGCAAAATATGTGGCTTCTACATCAGCTGCTTGTCAAGCAATTTAGATGAGAAGATTACTTGCTGATATGGGGCAGAATTAAGAAGATGCAACACAGATTTTGTGTGACAATAAATCAGCCATTATGATAACAAAAAATCCAGCTTAGCATGGAAGAACAAAACATACATATTTGATTTCACTTCATAAGAGATATGGTAGCTGATAACTTGATCTTAATAAAGTATTGCAACATTGATGAATAGGTGGCAGACATATTTACAAAGGCCCTTATCGCTCAAAAGCATGCCTATTTCATATCATTATTGGGAGTCTGTAACTTTGAATCAAGGTGGAGTGTTGAAGGATGATTAAAAGTGAAAACATGTGCTGTTAACATAACAATTGACTTAGTCTAAATTTTGTTAAATGAGCTCCTTAAGTTTCTGTTCATGAGCTCAAGTTTCTATTCACGTAGTCAAATAGGGTTGTTATCTTGTTGCTGGAAAATAGCTATTTGTTGAGTATTTTAAGCTCAGTTGTCGTTGCATGTAAGCCTATAAGTAGGCACATAACTATTTGAATAAAATAAGCATTTTTTTACGTAATGTATCTTGCATGTATATATTCCTCTCAGCTTTTTGCATTTTTTGAAAAAGTAATAGTGTAGTTACATTAATATAAAATACAATTCTCCAACATCTACTAGCACATATGATATTGCACTATACTCGAACTACTTTTTACCTTATAAGATTGTGCAGTGAGACCAAAACTTCTTAGGTTTATGATCATTTTCAATTTCTAATTGTTATTTGTAATGCCCCTAATTTACGAGCAGGTGAAACAAACATTTTTTTTTCGCAATAAGATATTTTCCATAACATGCATAACACTATTTTTTGTTATGGAAATAGATACATATAGATTCTTTCATGTATATACATTATATAGATCAAGATATAATAGTCAAAGTAACAATAGAATTAAAGATTCTGCCTGTAGTATTCAAAGCACACCCTATAATACAAACACAATATAATTCAAAACTGTGAGCTTTGAAAGCAACGTAGACTCACCTAGAGAATATGTCACCTAACTAATCACCTATCTGCAGGATCAGACTTTGTATTCTTATATGAAAAAATGTGAAAATATCGTATAGTGAGTTTGACAACTCAGTGAGTCAATAATACCTCTTATGACCTCTTAAGTCAGTATATGGATATACTCATATTTTAAAATTTGTCACATAGAATATACAGTTCAGAAGTACATCCATATGGGACCCGTATTTCAAATATTCTCAAATAAAAAGATATTCAGATATCCAAAATCATATTCAGCATGGTATGATCATTAAATAAATGTTGTTATGCTTAACTGTATAAATTATAGTAAAATAATAAACTTTTGAGATATAGTTATAACTTTTAAAATGACATGCCTCATTCGGCGATCTGGTCAATCCAATTTAAAATGACCTGCCTCATTCGGCAATCTAGTCAACCCACACACTTATTTGCTATACGCATAGTGACCGATCGACTACAGTCACAATAGTGATCAGGGAATGTGAGTTCATCACCCATCTGCTTCCTTACATTACCACTATCACCTGATAGGAGCAACCCTCCCTTAGCTCACTTAAGCTAATAGGGCGTCCCCTATTCGGTACTGTCACAAGCCATACAACCCGTCGATATTCATCTATACATATAAATACATATATATATATATATATATATATATATATATATATATATATATATATATGCATATTCATTAAATGCAATGTATAATTATTAAGCAACTCGCCATGAGTTTTACGCTTGCCATTCAATCATAATCAATAAACTTATAATTTTACAAATCAATGCCTCATGCACATAATATTTACTTTGCCAAATAATGATAAATACATTTAGAATCACATATATATACCCTTTCTTGAGAAAATCATATAATTTTATAAATCAATATCACGTGCATAAATATTCATTTCACCATTTAATGAGAAATACATGTGAAATCAGATATATCATGAGTTCAAAAATCCATTTCTCAAAACTATACTCTTCTTGAATCTAATCAAAATTGAAAGTAATTTGGATAATTTTAATGCATTTCAGAAACATATAAAAGTGTAAATATCTTATAAACATAATTAAATACACGTTTAAAGATAAAAAATAGTATAAGACAAGTCATAAAAGGAATTATCCACTCACAGATCAGGGCTCTAAGTTGGACAGCCCAAATATAATTTTGCAAGTCAAATCTGATCAAATGAATCTCAAAAACGAGTTCGAAGGGTCCAAAACCCTAAGAAATGACTCTGGGAGCTTGGTCACTGTTCACGGCCGAAAAAAATATTGTTCATGCCAGTTGAAATCACTATTCAACAACAACAACAACAACTAAGCATTTTTCCACTAGGTGGGGTCGACTATATGGATCAAACGATGCCACAGTGGCCTATCATGAATAAACTCAATAGATAAGTTATTAACTATTAAATCATTCTTAATAGTTTCACTTATTTTTTTCTTTGTCCTCCCTCTACCTCTAACTATTAGACTATTCTCCATCTAATCTACTCTTCTCACTAGGACTTCTACCGGTCTTCTCTACATATGGCCAAACCACCTTAAGCGAGAAATACAATTCACTGTCGAAAAATTCTATTAGTTGCTGGAAATCACTATTCACGAAGAACAAAAAGTTGTCAGATGACTGAAAAATTTCATATGCTAAAGTTTATCTTGTTCTTAAATCCATCTACGGTGTCAAATTTCCAATTTGAGATCTCTAAGTAAGAGTTTCAGAGTTTACCTTTTTTTGAGATTTTCTACTTCTGATCTGCGGCGATTCTACAACTGATTTGAAAAATTATTCGATCAAAATTGTAGTATACTCCGTCCTGAATCCAGTGGTACCCTTAGTTTTGAAAACAAAAGCCAATAAGCACTCCAGATCTAGAGAGAAAATTAGAAGTTGCTATTTACACTATTCATGCTATTACGGAAATCCCGCATTCTCTTCAGCTTCTGTCTTCCCTTCCTCTTTTCTCTTTCTTTTTATTCTTTCTTCTTATTATTATTTAATAATTAAATATTTAAAAATTATTATTTTTATTTTTATTATATACATATAAATACTATTTTTTATCCTAAAATATCTCAAATTTTTTTAAAAATTTACATTCTTATAAAACTTTATTTGAACTCTTAAATCATGAATTTTCTTGATAAAAAATTTAATAAAACATCACAAAATCAAATATCTTTATGCATAATAAAAGAAAGACTATTTCTAAAAATAAAACAAAAATTTATTAGAGGCAAATATTATTTTAGGCACAACAGAAATTATTTTATTTAAAAATATATTTGTTTATAGCAAAACATTATTATTTTAAAAAATTACGAGATATTACATTCTTCCCCCCTTAAGAAATTCGGTCCCCGAATTTCAAACTATCCTATCATATGTAAGAAATGAATTCAAGGCATAATTTGGAGTCACCAACCATATTACTTAAATAATTGGGGATATTTTTTTATATATATCATATTTACTTTCTAGGAAATCTCTTCACTTGTATGATTTTATCATATAACCTTAACTATAGGGATTTCCTTCAACCATAAATTCTTCACTTTTTGATCAATAATAAACATAAGTTTTTCTTCATGATTAAGCCAAATTCTTGTCCAATTGAATTTCTTAGAATTAGATAACATGAGAAAAATCTAATAGGTACTTCCTTAGCATTAATGCAAGAAAGATTGTATCAACATCACTTAATCCTGATAGCAAAGTTGTGATATATACTATGCATACTTTGTCCAAAATTTCAAAAGAGCATATATATTAAAGCTTAACATTTTTCTTCTTTCCAAATCTCATTACTTCTTTTATGGGCGAGTCCTTCAAGAATATTTGGTTACCAACTGATAATTTTTAGTGCTCAACATTTATGGTTCTTATAGACTTTTGGCCTATATTGAGTTTCTTGTATATTTTTTTTAATCAATTGCACTTTATTAACGACATCTTACCATAAGTCTGACTCCACTAAGTCATCTAACAGAAAGTTTGTAACACCTCTTACATAAGGCTTTAGGTCATCCAATAACACTTTATTATAGGCAAATTCTGCTAGAGGATCTCCCTCCAAACTCAAAGACATATGCTTGAATCATGCTCTCCAAACTAGCATTATCAATTTAAGTTTGTCATATTCTATCTATTTTATGCTATTCGAAATTAGATTCCAGAAGCTTAACTTTACTTAACTCACTCACTTATCAAGAGACCTGCGATGTTTCATGTAAAACCTCAAATGGTGCCATTTGTATGTTGGCCTAATAATTACTGATAGGGGCAAGTTCAGCAAAGGATAAATGATGTTCTCCAAAATTTCTCCAAAATTATATAAAGATACCTAAAGCATAACTTCTAATGTATAAACACATCATTTAGATTCACTATTAGCAATACTATAATCTAGTTAAGATCCTAAACTTCCTTATTAGCTCTTTTGAAACAAAATATTCAATTTTTTTTTACTTACTGACACACAGAATAACAAAAGAAATATTAATTGTATATTCCTTTTACCATTATACTAGTACAATTCTTTCATATGTTAGTATCCTTATTGCCTTAGGGTTATCAATATTCAAAATCTATGACTTTTCTAAAATCTCCTTTCTCAACAAATATTCACACATGAATTTTCAAACTCAACATAATTCACATCCTTGATACATCCTGGATACTAGACTCAACTTATCATAATATAAACCCTTAACACAACTACCTTGATCACTTTACACTATTTTCGAACATGGTTCTGAAATTATTCTCCTTTCCCTTCTCAACTACATTAGATAAACTTAAGTATTCTTCATACCTTAATACTCAATCAGTATATACTGTAAATTCATTATTCTTTCTAATTTGCACATAATTTGCCAACTTACATAGTTATACATACTTGATATAAATATTTTTTTTAAATGTGTTATTTAGTAGATAAATTCTTTCAAAATCTTCATACTTTAACCTACTAACCTCTTGGACACAATAATAGCTAAGTTTCAAAAAAAAATAACTTTTCTTGTAATGAAGGAAAAGAACTTTGCATTTAATGCCAAACATTAATAAGGAAGAATGTAGTAGAATAGACGAAAAGCATAATAAAGAACGGTGCCAAAATAGAAAGTCAAAAATTTGGACAAAGTATTAAAAGAAAATTAAATTTAGTGGCCATAATTCTTGAAAATCTAGAAACAAAATCTAGCTATTATTTCGGCAAAAATCAGTGGCCACACGTTTTGAATATATATGCCAAAATCTACTTTAAAGCTATTGGTATTTAGTGAAAAAGAAACATTTCTGAGCTTATAAAAATTTATAAAGAATAAATAGAACATAGTTAACTGGTAGAATGCAGTTTATTGCTTCAAAATAGATATAATCAATCAACAGTAAAATAAAATAGTTCAAATTAAAAAATTTCAAAATAGCTAGTCGACTTAATAATACTAATAGTTAACTGGCAAGAACATTGGAAAAATAATATAAACTGTTTGATTGTTCCTCTTCAACAACTAATTTGTTTGTATTTTCACTCTTTTTTTTACAATTACGCCTATCATCTACAACTTACCTACAACTTTCCTACAAGAATTAAGACATCAATGCTTCATCAAGGACAATAAGGAAAAAGACAAATTTTTGGTGATATCTTAACCTTATTCTCTTTATGTGCTTAATATGAACCACGATTACAACTACTATACATATATATGCTTGCTGTCATTTTTGAAAATTTTCATCTTCAATTTAGCTAATATCCACCAATCACTCACATAGCTGTTCTAATTATGTCCGACCCATTTGCCTAGCTATTGTAAGTATTCCCTTCTCTTAGTTCTATAAATGCTCAAGTTAGTATCTTTACCTGCATACTCAAAGTTAGGGTGTGTGTAGCTATGGAGGGAATCGTATTCCGTCAGTTTCGAAATATTTGTATCTTTTGTGGTTCCAATCCTAGAAAAGATGGAGAGTATGTGAAAGCAGCACAAAATCTGGATATGGTGCTGGCTAGGAGAAAGATTCACTTAGTCTATGGTGGAGGTAACCGTGGGTTAATGGGGTGTGTGTCTACAGCTGGACATATAGGAGAATGTCAAGTTCTAGGTATTATTCCTACAGCTCTAGCTACATCCAACATTATAGGGAAGACAATTGGGGAAGAATTTAAGGTAACTTCTATACATTAGCGCATGGCTAGAATAATGAGCAATGATGATGCTTTCATTGCCTTACCAGGTGGTTTTGGTACTTTAGAGGAGATTTTTTAAATAGTCTCTTAGGCACAATTGAATATACATCACAAACTGATAGGTTTGTTAAATGTTAACCACTTCTTTGATAGTCTGTTGTCTTTTCTTGATCAAGCTGTGGAATAGAGGTTCATCTCACACTTAGCATGACGAATTCTCATCTCGACTTCAAATACTAAGGAGTTGATCGATGCTTTACAAGCATATGTTCATGTACCTGATCCAACTATGGCTCGAATAGATTAGAAGACAGACAATCGTGGAAAGCGCAAGTTAGATTTGGATCTTCATCTGTAACTGTAGTAGAACATCCCATTATTGTACCACTTCTACTTTCTTATAGTCAACTTGGATACCATCCTTACTAACCATACTCCCTTGGAGTTGGTAAAATTATCTTTAAATGTTACTTATGATCCTTTATACTCTCGAAACATATTAGTATTTCGTTAATAAAGATAATAATAAATTTATCCAAGAATAGTTTAAATACTCTATTCATTAAGTCCATGAAAGCATTTGTCAAACTAAATGACATCACTAAGAACTCATAAGGCCCATAATAAGTCCTAGAAGAAATTTTTCAAATACCATCTTCCCTTATCCTCAATTAATGATACTTATATCTCAAATCAATTTTTGAAAAAAATATATTGAGCACTTTATAACTGGTCAAACAGATCATCTATACAAGATAATGTGTTTTTATTTCATACTCTCACCTTATTTAATTGTCTATAATCTATGCATAGTCATAATGATCTATCCTTCTGTTTCAAAAATAGGTCTAGAGCACCTCAAGGAGAGTACTAAGGCGTATAAATCCCTTGTCTAACAAGTCTTACAACTAATTCTTCAATTCCTTGAGTTTAGTCATTGCCATTTTATATGGGGGTATAGACATTGGTTGAGTTACACGAAATAAATCAATACCAAATTCTATTTTACGTTTTCAGGTAATCTTGGCAATTCCTCAGGAATTACATCAAAAAATTCTCTAACCACTGGAACTTGATTTACACTGGTATATTTCATATCAACATCTCCAACCACTGCCAAATATCCTTGGCACCTTTTTGTAATAACTTATAGGCTACTAAAACAGAAATTAGATTTTTGGGTACCTCACTACGGTCTCCTTGTATCAAGAAAGAAGATTCTATAGGAATATTCAATTTAATCATCTTCAGATGACATTCTAAAATGGCTTGACATGTTGCCAACTAATCAATTTCTAATATCACATCAAAGTCTACCATATCTAGACATTCAAGTAAAACGGATATTATATTCCGAAATGATTATATTTTGCATTTGTCTCAATTTTTTAAATTCTCTGGGACACCTATCCCTTTCACTTTCAAGCAGTAATTGACACATAGATACCTCTTAAGATGTCACAATATTTCATCAACTTTATACTAGAAAATTTAATAACTTGGAATAGAAAGGAAATTGAAACTCTATAGAATCCCTCAGTAGCACCTGAAGTATAAATATGTCTAACTCATACCTATACTAAAAGTTCTACTAAAGAATCCTTTGCTCCGATAGTCATAAGGAAACCTAATGCTCTGATACCAAGTTGTAACGCCCCCAATTTATGAGCAGGTGAAACAAACATTATTTTTCTGCAATTAGATATTTTCAATAACATGCATAATACTATTCTTTATCATGAAAATAGATACATATATATTCTTTCATGTATATACATTATACAAACCAAGTTATAAATGTCAAAGTAACAATAAAAACAGAGATCCTACCTGTAGCGTTCGGAGCACACTCTAAAATACAAACACAGTATAATTCAAAACTGTGAACCTTAAAAGCAACTTAGACTCAACCAGAGAATATGTCACCTAACTAATCACCTATCTGCAGGATCAATCTATATTTTTATCTGAAAAATGTGAAAATATCGTGTAGTAAGTTTGACAACTTGGTGAGCAGATAATGCCTCCTATGACCTCTTAAGTCAGCATATGGATGTACTCATGTTTTAAAATTTGTCACATAGAATATACAGTTCAAAAGTACATCCATATGGGACCCGTATTTTAAATATTCGCAAATAAAAGGATATTCAGATATCCAAAATCATATTCAGCACAGTATGATCATTAAAAAAATGTTGTTATGCTTAGTTGTATAAACTATAGTAAAATTATAAGCTTTTGAGATATAGTTATAACTTTTAAAATGACTTGCCTTATTCGGCAATCTGGTCAACCCAATTTAAAATGACTTGCCTCCTTCGGCAATCTGGTCAACCCACACACTCATTTACTATACATATAGTGACCGATCGACTACAATCACAATAGTGATAAGGGAATGTGAGCTCATCACCCATCTGCCTCCTCACATTACCACTGTCACCAGCAACTCGCCATGAGCTTTACGCTTGCCATTCAATCATAATTAGTAACTTTATAATTTTACAAATCAATGCCTCATGCACATAATATTTACTTTGCCAAATAATGATAAATACATTTAGAATCACATATACATGCCCTTTCTTGAGGCAATCATATAGCTTTATAAATCAATATCACGTGCATAAATATTCATTTCACCATTTAATGAGAAATACATGTGAAATTAGATATACCATGAATTCAAAAATCCATTTCTCAAAACTATACTCTTCTTGAACTCTAATCAAAATTGTAAGCAATTTGGATAATTTTAATGCATTTCAGAAACATATAAAAGTTTAAATATCTTATAAATATAATCAAATACACGTTTAATGATCAAGAAGAGTATAGGGCAAGTCATAGAAAGAATTATCCACTCACAGGTTAGGGCTCCAGGTTGGACAGTCCAAATGTAATTTTTCAAGTCAAATCTGATCAAATAGATCTCAAAAACAAGTCCGGAGGTTCCAAAAACTTAAAAAATGACTCTGGGAGCTTGGTCACTCTTCATTGCCGAAAAATACTGTTCATGCCAGCTGAAATCACTATTGACTGCCGAAAAATACTATTTACTAAGAACAAAAAGATGCCAGATGAGTGAAAAATTTCATATTCTAAGATTTATTTAACTCCTGAATCTATCTATGGTTTCAGATTTCTAATGTGAGGTCTCTAAGTAAGAGTTTCAGAGTTTACCTTTTTCTGAGATTTTCTACTTTCAATCTGCGACTATCTTACGGCTGATTTGAAAAATTGTTTGGGCAAAATCTTAGTATACTCCGTCTTGAATCCAATGGACCCTTAGTTTTGAGAATGGAAGGCAATAGATACTCTAGATCTAGAGAGAAAAATAAAAGTTACTATTTACACTATTCATACTATTCATACTATTGCGGAAATCTCGCATTCTCTTCAGCTTCTGTCTCCCCCTCCCCTTTTCTCGTTCTCTTCATACTATTTAAAAATTATTATTATTATTTTTATTATATACATATAAATACTATTTTTCATCTTAAAATATCCCAAATTTTTTAAAAAATTTACATTCTTATAAAATTTTAGTTGAACTCTTAAATCATGATTTTTTTTATAAAAATTTTAATAAAAAATCACCCCCGTGGGAGTTGGAAGATTTGTTCTTGATGATATGTGGGGAGGTTCATCTCGCTGATCTATTTTCTGTTAGCCTTTGGGCTACTTCTTGTACCAAAAAAAAAATAAAAGAATGAATATTTCTAAAAATAAGACAAAAATTTATTAGAGGCAAATATAATTATTTTAGGCATAACAGAAATTATTTTATTTACAAATATATTCATTTATAGTAAAATATTATTATTTAAAAAAATTACAGGATATTACATTATTGGTTAAAATTGACTACAAGTAATACTAGCATTCACGAAGGATTCTCTATTCCCCCAAGAGTAGCTGAAAAAGTATTTCCTCCTTTTATAGGTCATATTGACATTTTGTTATCTATATTTGACTTAATCCTATTAGTTGGTAAATTCTTGAACTTGTTGGTAATTTTTTGTAATCTATTGCCTGTAATATCCAGTAATTTTTATTTTTAAATGATAGTATTTTAATTTAAACAAATATATTTTTATTTGTTTAAAAATGATTATGTTTTGCTAAAAGCAAGTATGCTTTTAATTAAAATAATTATTATTTTTCTTACAATAATTATATTGGCCTCTAATAATTTTTTTTTATTTTTGAAAATATTCTTTCTTTTATTATACATAAAGATATTTATTTTATGATATGTTTTATTAATTTTTTATCGAGAAAAATCATAATTTGATATTACAACTAAAGTTTTGCAATAATGTAATTTTTTAGAAATTTTTAGGATGTTTTAGGATGAAAAACAGAATATATATATAAAATAAAATCTTATTATTCAATTATTAAATAATAATAATAATTATTATTATTAAAAAATATATAATAAAAGAGAAAAGGGGAAGGGAGACAGAACGGAGACGAAAACCGAATGCGTAATTGATGAATAGTGTGAATAGTAACTTTTATTTTTCTCTCAAGATCTGGAGTGTCTATTGATTTCCGATCTCAAAACTAAGGGTACCACTGGATTCAAGACAGAGAATATTACGATTTTAACTGAACAATTTTTCAAATCAGACATTGAATTACCGCAGATTGGAAGTAAAAAATCTTAGAAAAAGGTAAGTTCTGAAACTCTTGCTTAGAGCTTTAAATTGAAAATTTGACATCGTAGATGGATTCAGAAATTAGATAAACCTTAAGATATGAAATTTTTCAGCTATCTGACAACTTTTTATTCTTGGTAAATAGTATTTTCCAATGGTGAATAGTGATTTTGTCAGTGTAAATAGTATTTTCCGGCCATGAACAGTGACCAAATTTATGGAGTCATTTTCTTGATTTTTGGACTCTCCGAATATGTTTTTAAAGCCTGTTTAGTCATATGTGAATTGGAAAAGTGCATTTTTGTGCTGTCCAATCTGAAGCCCTTACCCTGTGAGTAGATGATTCTTCCTATGGCTTGGCCTATGCTCTTCTTGATCTTTAAGCATGTATATGATTATGTTTATGAGATATTTACACTTTTATATGTTTCTGAAATGTATTAAAATTATCTGAATTGCTTACAATTTGGAATATAGTTCAAGAAGAGTATAGTTTTAAAAATGGATTTCTAAACTCATGATGTATCTGATTTCACATGTATTTCAAAAAGTGAATATTTATGTATGTGGTATTATTTATAAAGTTATATGATTGCCTCGAGAAAGGGCATGTACATGTGATAAACCCTAATTCATAAATTTATGACAAATGAATTTGTACTGAGACTGAAAGTCTGTATTATATTGAAAATTTTATATTAGATTATATGGCATATGTGCATATGATATTTTATGTGGAGGAATTTTATTGGAAACACTGTCTGTTAACAGCAGGTAATGTTAGCTCTGGTGAACCTTGATAACTCAGCTAGCAGAAGGTGGTGCTAGCCTCGTGTGTCGGCCAACACACGAGATATGATATGTGAAGGAGAGTGGGATGCCTCATATATGGGCGAGATGCCAACTATATGAAATGTGATTTGCCTTCCCTTACTGTGTGCTTGGAAAATACTCATATTAGAGTACCTTCGCGTGTCCTCTTAAATGGTGATAGGAAAAATCTCAGTGGGATTCTAAGTCTAGGCAAATCCTACACCAACAAAATACAGAAGGGCCTGAACTCTGATATGGTGGTTCTAATATAGGATCCTCCTAATGTTTTCATGTGAAAGGTTTTGATGCATTACAATATTTGAAGAATGATCATACCGTATTGTATATGATTGTAAATATCTGAAAGTGATATGAACTGAGAATATTTGAAATGCGGGTCCTATGTGAACGTATTTATAAATTGTATTTTTTGTGACAAATTTTAAAATATGAGTACATCCATATGTTGACTTAAGAGGTTATAAGAGGTATTATCTGCTCACTGAGTTATAAAAGTCACTACACGATATTTATATATTTTTCAGATAAGGTTATAGAGTATGGTCCTTCCCCTTCAGATAGTTGACCAGCTAGACGACATGATATCTGAGTGAGCCTACTTTGTTTCCATGGCTCATAGATTTTGATTTATATTGTATTTGTATTTTTGAGTATGTTATGAAAGCTACAGGCAAGATCCCTACTTCTGTTGTACTTTGATGTTTATAGATTTGGTATATATATGAAAATACATATCTGTAAAAGAGTGTATTATATATGTTATGAAAAATATATGATCACAAAATATGTGTTTCACATGTTCTAAAATTAGGGGCGTGACATTGCCTAAGATTACTTACATCCTGCATGAGAACTAATAGCCAGAGATCTTGAAAATGAATGGAAATTGACATATATTTAGGTTTCTAGAAAAATTTAGTTCAAGAATCTTTCTAGTAATTTTTCATATGCTTAGTTATGTTTACTGTATGCTATTACACATAATTACTGGTAATTAGATTCATTTCTAATGTAAGTATGTATTCCATGATCTTGAATGTCCAACCTTTCTTATTATAAGGCAAATCTTAGAGTGGCACTTGGAAAATTTTATAAGAACTCGAGTCATAGTTATTAATAACACATTATTCATGAATTCATTAGAGTGATTAGGCATGAATATGATCTAAATAGGAGACAGGTGATGCAGTGAAAATTTGTTCAAGGTCAAACCAATGTTTCAATAGTTGGAATCTAAGAATTCAATAATTCATGTTGAATTACATGAACCTAGTGATTCAAATAAGGCAAGAGTTTTTCATTTCATAATTCATTTTTCTCATCTTCTAAAAGATATTCTCCTAATTCATTGGGCATCTTCTTATCTTACATGGAAAAGTTGTACCTGGTTTATATGCATTTGATTTAAGCTAAAAATGGCAAAACATGAATCCTTCTATTTTGACATCATGAATTCAATATCATTACTAAAGCATCGAGCAAAGACAAGCTCTTAACACTTTTGAAAATCAATGAACATACATGAAAAATATTCATCTACACCTGTAGTTATCATAGTGCTTGTAGTTGAGCCTTCTTTGCTTTTACTAAATGGTGGAAAAATGTAAGAAAGCCAAAGGAAGCCTACTATGTGAAAAAACCAGTGAGTGAGAGATTGAGAAGGAAAGGAATGAAAGGCAGATGACGAGCATAATTTTTTTGGCTCCTACAATTCCTGACCAAGAAGGCAAGAATTGTGACTTTTGTGTGACTGTTCTTTACATTTTCTCTACCAAGCTACTAGGTCCAGGAAAACTCCCTCCTTTAGCGTGAACTTCCTTTGTTTATGGTCCAAAAGGCCTATCTTCTCCTAACTGGTCAAGGTTAGGAGAAGATCAAATAATCTTTTTTTTCCTTTTTCATTATTATTTTTATTTAATTTTGATTACCCATAAGCATCTAGACAGGCTAGGGTTTCTTCTTCACTATTAGCAAAGTTGGAGCTCTTTGATTGATGGTCCAGTGGTTGAGTTGGTCTTAGTAAAGATCAATAGGCTTAGAAAAACATACCCAAATAATTTTAAAGACTAGTCTATGATGCGAAATTAAGTGACGCAATAGGCTTATATTGTAGTTATATATCTTAGTTTTTTAAGTTATTTTTCCATTTTATGTGCACATTATGTGGTATGTGATCTTGGACTAGTTTAGACTAAAGAGATAAATTGATTGCAAAGAAGTAGATGAGTCTAATTGCGAGAAGTCTATATCAATTTTTGTTTTTGGTACAACATGAGGGATCGAACCCTTGTACTACCCATACCCCACCCCTCCCTAAACCACCTGAGCTAGCCTCGGGTGGCAGAAGTCTATATCGATTGAGTATGCGAAAGTTGTTCTCAAAATTCTTGAGTGCACTAATTACCCAATGAAGAAAGAATGGCTAAATTATAATTTCAATGTGGTTGGATTTAGTTAGTTTCATTTGCAATTAGTTATTTTTAGTTTTCATTTTTTTGTGGAACCTAACTAGTTACTTTACATTAAATATTTGTGTTAAAGGCCAATAATGATTGGTTATGGCTATTGATATTTCATAAGAATATTTTAAGGTCAATAATCTTGTCATGGTTAGAAGTCATATAGATAAATGGTGATAAAACCATTTAAACTTGAAAAGTAATAAGGCTTAGAAGGCTATTTATATGATATTGAATGGCTACAGAGGCTACTGTGTAAAAAATTTAAACTTGAAAATCATGCCTAGAAGATTATATGATGTTGAATGACATGAAGGCTAATATGTTTTCTTTTTATGGTTTAATGAACAATTACTAATGACTTAAATTACTAATTATGGTCACTTGTTTTTTTTCCTTCTGAAAGGTAGTATAGCACTTATAACCATGAATAAAACTTATCCAATGTTTATGGGATTCTATCAATTTATTTTGACATGTAAATCTCATGAATAAATTCATAGCCATAAACTATTAATATCATAGTTTACCCCATGTTAATATGGTTGATTTTATTTGTTTTTGCACATATAACTTATAAAATTATAGGTATTAACTATTACTTTTATGATTATTATAAACAGAAAAAATAATAACTGCTTAATTCAATGATGATTAGTTAGTTTAAAGGGCCAAGTATTTTCCTTGTCTAAGTAGCATAAATTTTAAGATTTTTATTAACATTTTTTTGGGGCAACCAACAAACTCTTCAATAATTAAGAGGTAAGAAATATACGATGTGCATGTGTGTATATATATATATATATATATATATATATATATATATATATATATATATATATATATATATATATATATATATATATATATATATATATATATATATATTCCATTTTCATATTTATTTTTTTCTCTTCTTAGTTCTAGATTCTTTTTTTTCCTTAATAATATTATAAGGATTTGATGCTGATATTTTATTTAAATCTTGAAGATAGTTTTCAAAAGTAATGATATTTTTCTTTGCAATCAATATTGTCATGAAAATTTCAATTAAAATGTTTTAATATTAACGACCTACATTTGTTAGATTATTTTAAAAGAAGGATACAAGGACTCCAAAAAAAAAGCCAAAAAAATATATGTCAATTTTTTAAAAGAGAACTATGATTAGATGTGTTTCAAATTTCAAATTTATTTAAAATTAGCTCTAGTTAAAGAATTGCAAAAGTATTACACATTTTATCCCTCAAATATACTTTTGTAATAGCAAAAATGATCATGAAATGTTGAGCTAAATTTTTGAATTTTGTGATTAAGCAAAAATGTGAATTTTAGATCGTTTAATTGATTCAACATATATCATTTGTTGAAGTGAATGATATTCGATTATGCAAACATAGGTGACTCTTAAAGAATTTATATTATACTGTCAAGTAATACAAAATTACAAAAATATATTATAGCATGTATGATGTAAAAATGAAAAGGGAAGAAAATGTGAAATAATTTGACATTGCTTATATTATTTTGAGCAAGAAACTCATTCTACAGTTTCTTCCATATATACCTGACTATATTTTCCAAAAATTAAAATGAAATAGTCAAAATTTTATACACCACATGTGCTTGAAATAAACTAAAATGTACTTATTCATATATCGACGTAATTGAAATATTCTTCTTTATGTATTTATTCAGTAACTAATTTTTATGAATTTGTGAGTTATAATTATTCTTATGGATTAATTGTTTTTTACATATATTGAGATATTATGCTTGGATTTTTAAGCTTTTAAGAATAAGATATAGTTTATGATATTTTTCATATATTATAGTTATTTGAGGAAAATGTCATGAGATATAACTTTTGATTTACTTATTTTAATGTGCATATAATTAAAAGTTTATGTATTATAAAAGTTTCATACTTATACTCATAATCTGGTGAGCATGCCTCATATAAAATATTTTGGGTGAATAAAGATTTTGAAAAATTCTTATGAGATACTATTTTGGATTATAGAAGGGATGTGAAATTTTTTTTCTATGAATTTATTTGAATTATTGTAATTAATATTTCAGAAAAATTGCTACTCAATATTGTGAATTATCTATTTCATTGTTGGGACTATTTTAATTTAAAATTTAAGAAAATATTGTGACCAAATTACAAAATTGTTTAATATTCCTTTATGCTTTTGTGATGATATGATCTCCAATAGAAGTGTGATATCATGATAATATACTAAATATGAAATTTTGAGTTGATTCTTGATATATATCAAGCTAGATCAATGTAAACTTGAAGATTAAAAAGAAATTCATCCGTAGATAAATAAGATTTGCTAGAGCCACAAATGTTCTAACATAGTTAGTTGTCCTAACAGGACAATTTGTTGATATAATAGATAAAGAATTCCAAATACACTAGAAGCATAGTAGACTTGTTAGTGTAAATAATATTTTTTTTCTTTAAATGGAAGAGAAAGAAAAAGAAACTAATAAATTACTTGATGTTGATAATGTGAAATCAATAATTATGAGGGATAGAATCTCATTTTGTGGAATAATTTTGACATTAAAATAATATAGTAAAATGAAAAATGCAATATAGATTGAGCTAGATTCATTAGCTAAACACAACTCAACTAATAATCTGAACACTTGAATATGTCAAATCTAGGAGATACAAATAGGTATTTATATATTAGGGAAATGAGATTGTGAAATAAATATATATGTGGCATAATAGCACTTGTAAAATCCTCAGAAGATCATGAGATGCATTATCCTATTATGGACGTAATTAAGTTTTTTTTTCTACTAGTCTCTAAAAGACTTGATAAGCATTTAATTGATGTTGTGATACATATTTTTCTTTAAGTCATTATAATGATGTATAAATATTTATATGAAAAATTCTTGAAAGATTTGGAATGCCAGAAGTATATAGCTCAAACATTAAAGAGCATGTACTATATCACAAATTTTTATACACACTAAAGAAATCGTGAATACATACTTATGTTAAACATAGTGGACGCACCTGAAGAGATTTCATAATATCTTTGGAAAACTTTGAACTAAGAATTTTGAAGAGATAGTTCTGTTTAGAATTTCAAAAAAATTTCGAGAGGAACTTTTACTTACCAATCATCTAGGAGATGAAAATTTTTGGTCCTAAAAAACAAGTGCAAAAAGAGAACTTTTATAACTTTACATCTTGTGACACATTTTATATGGCCATATTCTATCCAAAGGAGTGATACATAAGATCTTTTCGATCCATATGAAGATGGTTTAAAGAAATATTATTATATGTGGTATTCTATCTAAAAGGAGCGATGCATAAGATCTTTTTGATTCACATAGAGAAGGTTCAAAGGCATATTATTATATTGTAGCTCACTTTCTAAGCAAGAAGCATGAAGAAAATGCTACATGCATAATTGAAATATGCATATATTAAGGGAAGATAAAAAGAAGCCTCTCTTACCAAAGTCATAGTGATGGGTTAACATATTTGTTTATTAAGACATTATCTGCTCTCATATTTACGAAGTTAGTGCAGAAAATTGAAATATAATATTTTAGAGATCTCAAATGATGCTTCCCATTGGGAGAGATATATTGTACTTTTTTTCTTTAATTAAAATTTTATCCTATAAGGTTTTTAATGAAACACTTAAAGAAGAATGCACTCTTTTTCTTTTACTAAGATGTTTTTTTCCTTCTAGATTTTTTTAAATAAAGTTTTAATGAGAAATATTCCTAATGAATATTCAAGAAAGGGTATTACGAAAAAATTAAATATGGATGTCCCACAAACATCAAAACTCCCAATGACATTATTATTGTAAATATGAATGCACATGGGCACGAGTAGATGACTACATTCGTGATAAGATTTACGTTAGTAATCTTTGGATTCCTTTCTAATCAATTGTGTAACCTTCCACCATGATGAAACCTTTAATTGTATGGTATATATTCATTTTCTCTTTTATGTTGTCCTTAATAGGACAAATGTGTAATATTCCTCTCATTATGTTTAAAATCCTATATAAAGACCTCACTTTTTGTACTCAATGGGATTACAAAAAATTATGTATTGTGAGATATTTCTTGAAGAACTAAACTTGTGAAGTATGGGATAGATATTGAAGAACTATACTCTTTTGTTAATTTACATATACTATGTCTCTCTGTGAGTCACTTTATCTCCATTTTTAGTTTTGTTTACAACAACACTATCACTTATCTAACTTTAAGATTATATATCAAACAATATAAGTGTATATATACTTGAACAATTATACTAATTTAATAATTAAATTGTAGCTAATATTTTATATTTTCAATTAAATATTTTTATCTTCAATATAAATTTATGATGAATTATCAAATCTAACACCAAGCCACCTAAACATTAAATATCAAACCACTCATATTTATACTTTTATCACCATTAGTTTAATATATATATATATATATATATATATATATATATATATATATATATATAATCTTTTTGCTAGAAAATGTTTACTCTCAATTATAAATTATAATGTTAAATATCAAATTTAACACTATCCTCACATGAACATTATCAAACAATTTAAAATTTAAGTGCTAATGAACTAATATTTTTCTATGCTAATATAATGAATTAAAAATATTTACTACAACAGAAAATTAATGAGTAAGGTCCTATTTTAATCCTTTAAATTTGCAATAAAATTTAATTTAGTCCCAAAAGTTTTTTTTAATGCATCCCTGACATTTTATAAACGTCTATTTTAAGTCTCTAAGACTAATTTCATCAAAACAATTAACAAAAAATATTGACTTGGACACACAAATATTTAACTTATTGAGTTGTCTGTCTAAAAAATTGATTTTGCGAAAATCTTCTTTTTGCCCTAAAATGACAATGCTTATCCATTCCACCCTTATTGGTGGGTATTGGCCAAGTCAGCCTATATAAGATGGCTAGATGCCATTGTTTTAGAGTGACAGGAAAGTTTTTAGCTAAGTCACCTATTTAGATAGACAATTTAGTAAGTTAAATGTCACATGTGTCTGGGTCAACATTTTCGATTAGTTTTTCTTATGGATTTTGTCCTAGAAACTAAAAATGAACATTTATGAAATGTTAGAGATATATTCAAACTAAAAAAAATTAAGAATTAAATCAAATTTCACTATAATTAAAATAGGACCAAAGTAATTTGTAAACAAGTAATTGATATACAGTGAAGCATATAATTACAATTTTATGAACTAAACTGAAAAAATAAGAAAATAAGAAAAATAACATACATTATGAGAACTTTGAGTAAGCTAACGAAATGAGAAAATGAGAGTAAAAACGAGAGTGAAAATATGAAGTGAAGGGGGTATATATATAAGGGGCACTACTAGTGAAACGGTCATATGCCCTTAATTAAAATATTCATAAATTACTTTTCGATCATTTTAAACATTGAAAATATTCTTTGAAAAAAATTGTTTTCTATCTATTTTTGGTTGGAACATTAAAAAAAAAAATTCAAATGTTAGTTCTGATCATTATTTTGATCAAAATTGAGGGAAAAAGAGGTTTAAAAACTGTCAGAATTGTTGGTAGGAAATAATATATGTTCTTGTAATGAGACAAAATAAAAGCATCTATATATTTAAATAAGCTAGAACCCTATTTTGGTTTCTTAAATTTATTTAAATTATTATTTTTATCCTTTAAATATTATTTGTTATAAAAAAGATCTCGTAATTTTCCAAAGGTCAATAAATAAAATCCTTTTTTCTAACACGGTTAACACATACTTTGCCCTGTCACTTGGTATTTACAAACTGACATGGCATCCTAGTCATTTTGTTTTTCTCTCTTCTCTCTTCTCTCTTCTCTCTTTCTTCACTTCAATCTTTCTCTCTTCAACCACCTCTTTCTTTCTCACTCTTATCTCTCTCTCTTTAGCTCATTTTCTTTTCTCTCTCTTCTCTTTCTATTCAACACTGATATTCTTATTCTCTCACCATCAAACCACCATAGAAGGAAAAAATTTATAATCCAACATGTAACAACTCCATTTTTTAAAATCCCATAAAATCACTACATCTTTACTTCTAACTACTTAACTTATAATAACATTCAATTAAATTAACCAAGCATAATTAAGGTTTATGATATACCATTAATACTGATACAATTCTGAGTTTGTATACACATTATTAATTAACAACATTCATACACAAATCAAACACATATATGTCTACATCTTATTCATCCATATTGACCAGTTTCGAGGATACGAGTACGAGTGGTTGCACCTTCATCGGGATCTTAGCCAACACAATCGAACGTAGGCTAAAAGTTGGTCGTAGAGAATATCTGCATATCTAGTCTTCTGAACATGATATGGAAATATAGCGAGAATTAAATCCTAGTAGGTTCAACAATAAATCATAATTATCATAAATATGGATCATCATGTCATGTTCATCTGTATAAACTACAATAAATATCTTAGGTCACATGAATGCACTTTATTTATGCACATATAATGACATATATGACATGAATAACTATTTTTAGAATATCATATAATGGCTATCAACTTATTTTCATATTAAGTTACTCTAGTCAATGTGAGTACTTTCTATTCTCCGGCACGGGTTTTTCTCGCTCCGTCCTACATGACACACTTTCTCTTTCTTTTCTCATTAACATAATCATAGCCATGAGTAGAGCGTCCCTTATTGGTGCACCACACGAACCGCCATGTGACCATGCTCATCTCTTTTTCTTTTTTTTTTCTTTTTCACGTTAATAGCCAAAAATATGATTTCAATAACAGTATGTTCATTATACTCACATGCCATAATTTATCATCAAAGCATAATCATTACCAAAAATCAATGGTAAAATACAATCTTGCCATGAACATAATCATTTTCGAATATCACTTTATAAAATATTTTCTTGTAAAAATTACACACTTAAGATGGTAAGGAGTTCATGCAATGGCAATAGTTATGGCATACACTAGTCATTTATTATTTTTATTTATAAGATTCTTCTTTTTTTAAAATATTATTTCATCTCTCACTAAACAGAGTATAACACCCTCATTTTAAATCCGATTGAGGTAATCTTGGTGTCAATTGAAAGATAAGACAATCCTCTAAAATCCTTATGTTGAACATTTTAGTGAAATCTTAACTAATCATGGTGTTACTACTCTATCAAATTCAAAGTTATTTCTTCTCGGGTAAATTTAGACCTCTACTTACGAATCTGACTATATCTCCTCATACAAACTCCACTTGAGGTGATTCCAAAACTTATAAAAAGCTAATAAAATTATATACAACTTTCATGTTTATCATTTCTTCATATTCATTATTAATTATTCCTATAAAATCAAAAACAAAAACGTTTACATTTACCACCCTAGATTCTAAACTAATTCTGACATCTACTCATTAATCAGCTATATCTCCCTCATATAGACTCCAAATTAAATTATTTCAGAGCCTATAGATCCGTGATACATATATCTATATTTATTATGTTAACAATTTCCTTTAATTCCCTATAAATGTTTCCTACAAATTTAAACACAGAAGCATACTTAACAGATTCTTCCCTGATTAGCTAGTTTTTAACCACTGCTTACTAATCTAAATATATCTTCCTAATATGAATTCCAAATCAAATGATTCCAGTGGATAAAACTTCTTGAGACATATATACAAAATTTTTCATGTTAACTATTTATTTTAATTCCCTATAGATTTTTCTTAAAAATTCAAACATAGAAACTTACCTAACAGATTCTTCTCTAATTAGCTAGTTTCTGACCACTACTTACTAATCGGACAATATCTCCCTCATCTGGACTCCAAATTAAGTGATTATAATGGCTAAAATTTTATGAGACATATATATACATTTTTCATGTTAACCATTTCTTTTAATTTCTAACCGATTCTTCCTAAAATTTCAAAAACAGAAGCTTCCCTGGTTACTCTAAAATCCAGTTTCCTAACCAAACCTTTCCTAAAGTTTTAGTTTATCATTTTATTACATACTCTTCCATTTTCTTCCTAATTTACATCTAATCATCTTCCATCAATTTTTCACCACATTCAAATATACAAAATAGCAGCATAAAAATCCTAAAATTTTGCCACCCATAGACATACCTATGCAGAACTTTTAACACCAACCAAAATGTTCAAAACATTCATCATATGCAAGATAACATGTAACATAATATAGCAACATCCATGACCAATTATCAAAGTAGAAAATATTGTAAATTTCATCAAAGTTCTAAGATCAAAATCCTATATATATGTTACAAATTTTAAAATTTTTCTTCAAAAAGAAATATTGTTAAACCTACCTAAAGATCCCCCTAACTCACGTAGTGAATTCGTTTTCTTGTTTCCTCTTGAAGAAAGTAGTAAGATTTCTTTCTTCCCTTAACTTTTCTAAAAACTTAAATAAGAGAATGATGGTGAGTTTTGAACGCTAAGGATGAAGAAAAAATATGGATTCAAGTAGAGAATAAGCTAACTTACATTAAATACTTAGTCCTCTAGACTTCTCCTTCCTCTTCCTTCCTCTCTTCTCCTCTATTTCTCTCCTTTCCTCACTCTACCTTGCTTATGTTTTTCCTCTCCCTCACTTGAATGAAATTATAATGTTATAAGGGTGGATTTTGCTTAAATAAACTATCAAGTGGTTCACATTTCATAATCATGGGTCTACCTTATCATAATTAGGACGCACTTGGTTTTTTTTGGAGAAAGACAACTCATGTTCTTGTCTTCCTCTCCCCTAGTCAAGATATGCATAGCAAAAGAAGATTTGTATTTTAAAAATTATGATAAAATTTTTTTAAGACAAGGAACAAAGTCCCTTTGATTTAAGGATTCATTTCTTTTTTTTTTCTTTTGTCTTAATCAAGTATGATAAGTTTACCTTTCTAGGTGATAAATTTTTAGTCCTTGAGTCTCCCTTACTTGGCTGACATTATTTATGTAGGATAAGGATATTTTGTCATAATGCCATGTATTATTACCTACTTGTTGAAATTATGAATGTAGGATATAGATGTTTTGTCCTGATGCTATGTGACTTAATATTGATTATTATTACACTACTATTTCCTCACATGATTCCTATTTTTTCCTCTTGGATTTGAGCTCATTCTTACCCATTTTCTTTGCTTTGGCTAAAATTCTACTTTTCATGGAGGGTTTGGTCACATTTTCATGGTTTGTGGGCTATCGGTCCAATTTCTATATCCTAGTCCAAGTCTATGTTTTATTTTTTTCTTGGGCTATCCTATTGGCTTGCTAGAAACTCATGTGAAGTGGAAAAACTCTATATGAAGTATCTATAGGTGAAAGCCCAATGTATGGGTGAAGATGTTAAACTTAGGAACTCTAACTCTTGAATTAGGAAAAATT
Source organism: Gleditsia sinensis (assembly GCA_037074535.1). Taxonomy (NCBI): domain Eukaryota; kingdom Viridiplantae; phylum Streptophyta; class Magnoliopsida; order Fabales; family Fabaceae; genus Gleditsia; species Gleditsia sinensis. The sequence continues at coordinate 30,419,118 of CM073469.1, forward strand.
ACTCTAATCCAATTTTCTTAAAATTTTAAGACCATGACTTACTTTCCAAAAATTTATCTTCTTTAACCAATAATTTTGTCTCTCTTTAATATGTTATTTCAAATGTTTTCCTATTAGGTTTTTCTCTATTTATTCCCTTAATGTTAGAAACATTTTTTATGCATACACATAAGGTAAATAATTTCTAAGGATTATATTTCCTTAAATATCTAAAAATTTTCTAATAAATTTTATTTCTTTAACTAAATATTTATGTACCTTTGTTAATAAAAGAAATAAAATTAGAGATGTTACACAACAAACTCAACTCGTTAAGTTGAAATGTAAGAAATAGGTGGAAATAAAGAAAATGTGATAAATAGCTAGTTTTCACCGTTCCTGTACTTTCCATTCCCAATTTATTGCAGGGTAAAGGAAAAGAAGCCACATACATCTTATAATGTTCCATTATTTTCACCTGGTAGCTTAGGAAGCAAAATGGCTCGAAGTTTCAATATAGCAAAAATGGATCCAGGAAGCCAAAAGAGGCCCATAATCCCTTATGGTTATTTTAGTAAAATGCATTAAGCACAGTTTAATTTATGACAAAGGGTAGATTGGATGGTATTGGATGTTTTATATTTTACCTTGAATTCTCTTTAAAGCTCAGAAAGAAACATCTAGCTTTGTTATGGAGCCACGGAGAACAAGAAGAAACCATGGTTCTAACTTTCTGCTCTCACCCTCTACTTCTCTTTTCACACCTTCCAATACGTTGGAGCTTACACCGCCACCACTACAAATCAATCTCTTTTGGTGCTCAAACTTTTATTTCTGACAGTGGGTCTTTGAATTGGGCTTCTTCAAGACAAGAAGGTACCTCCTCTGACTACTACATAGGCATTTGGTACAAAAAAAGTCTCTCAAAAAACCTTTGTTTAGGTAGCAAATAGAGATAAACCAATGCCTGATAACTATTATTACAAGTTAGCAATATCGAGCTGCAATGTATTTTTCTTCCATGAATCTCAAATGGCTGTTTGATCAATAAATTTGAGTTCTCCCAACTCAAGTGTTGCAGTAGCTGTCTTTCCGTCTGGATAATGGGAATCTTGTTTTTAGAGATAGGCACAACACATTTGAATCTCTTTGGTAGATCTTTGATCATCCAACTTATGCAGGGCTTCCAAGAGGTAAAATTAGAGTGGACAATAAAACAAAGGAGCTCTAATATCTAACTTCAGGGAAGAATGACGATGGTGGTGCAGCAGTGAGAGACAGAGAAGAACATGTTGTCCCTCGTCAACAGACAGAGATAACAGGGAAGAAAGATAGAGGAGAGAAGACACGGGAGCGTTAACGGATTTGCGTTAACAAAGTTGGAAAAACTGACTATATTAGAGATATTTGAGAAATTATGAAATTATTCGAAACAAATAATATTTAAGAGTTTGAAAGGGAAATTTAAATATTAAAAGAGACCAAGATAAAATTTTAGCCAACTAAATATCTTAAATACTGTATTTTAAAAAATATATTATATGCTTATTAAAGAATGCAATGTACCAAATGTTCCTCTGTTATATTTGTGTGTGTGAATACTCTTTAGCTATGTTTCATTGATCTGTCCTAAACTAGGTCAGAGACCAATCAGGAAGAGGTTCATATAAGACACTCTGACACCCGAGTTACTTGATGAGCACAAATTAGCTTCACTAACTATAAGTGTACATTATTGTTGTCAAATAATAAAAAATTTCTATAAATGAATATAGAGTATTGATCTTACGAAAATTAATTTTATTAATTACTACACTTAATTTAATTATCATCCCAATCAAATAATTTGAATACTAATTAAGTGAGAATTGAAAAATAAACTAAAAACACAAAGATCACGTAAAGCAAATTTCAATCAAAATAAAGTCAATCAATCAATTTTTTTGGAATTATGATTTCATCATAAGTATTCCCTCTTGAATTACCAATCTCTTTAACATAAATATTTTAATCTAATTGACAGTTGAGATTAAGGGTGTATATCAATTCGTTTCAGTCATTTTTTGATACTCAACCAAATCAAACCAATTAAAAGATATTTTAAGAAATGTGGAGTTGATTGGTTTGGCTAGTCTTTGGAATGAACCCTAAAACCAAACAAAAATCAATTTAGGTTTGGTTTTTTCTATCGATTTTTGTTCCTACTACCTAGCAAAAATATCGTTTTGGGGTAATTTTCCTTTAAATTACTCTTTCTCCCTCTATCAGATTGTGTTTGGGGATTTGTGTGGCTTAATTTGAGCTAGATCTACTTACATTGTTTTTCATCATTTATTTTTCCCTTAAGATATTAATTGCAATTTTGCATATAACTTCTTATTTGTTTTCCCTTCAAGACTTATAAATCCACAAGAGCAACAAGTATAAATCAAAATATCAAATTACAATTTTAGAAAACAATAAGCAAAATTAGTCTTCTTAAAAAATAATAATGCCTCCATAAAAAAATTAAAAATACGAACCTCATAGAGCAAAAATGAGCAAATAATCTAAAACTGAGTAAAAAAAAAACAGATAATCAAAATGCTTTTCTTGAGCAGCCAATCATGATCAACAAAGGGGAGAAAAAGAAAGAAAGGCGAGAAAAAATTGTAATCAAACATTAATTGGACAATGATAGAATATAATATATAATATATTAAATGAAAAATGACTAAATTATATTTAATATAATATTTAATATATAAAATATTATATATATATATATATTAAAGAGTATTCGTTGGTTTGGATTAATTTCATTAGAATTTTTTTCAATTTGACTAATCAACTGAACCATTTAGTTTTCCAATGAAGAAAACCAATATAAATCGATTCTAATCAGTTTTTTTATATTTTAGTTTGGTTTGGTTTCGTTTAATTGGTTCAAATAGGTATTGTACACCCCTAGTTGGTTGAAATTGTAACATTCCCCTATTTTCTATCTTTTGGCTGAATAGCATAACAAGAAGAGTCAAAACTAATTAGTTTTATTACTTCTCAAGTGAGTGTTTATCGAAGATAAAGGAGAGAATTCTTATTTTTGAAAAGAAGTCATAAAGGTAAAATGGTAATTTTCTATCTTTTAGGGTTATGAACAGGTGGCAAGAGGTGAGTTAAAGACATGTGGAGAGTGCAACTCCAAAGCTCATTAGTACCCCTCTCAAGAGAATATTAAAGCACTTTGGAATTTGCTCTAGCCAAACAAAGCCTTAGCCAATGATTATTTAGAATTTAAGGGATGGAAAACTTGTAATTTTTGTATGGTTTAGTGACATAGTTGTCATGGAATTATTGGCTTCTTAGACAATCTTCATTTTTATATTGTTTTCCCATGACTTCTTGAAGAAGTCAACCACCAAGGGGAAGCGAGAGAGAGACCCACAGCCAAGCAAGGAGGAAGAAGAAGAAGAAGAAGAAGAAAGAAAGAAAGCCAGAGAAGAAGAACCAAGGTAAATTTCCTATGGATTAACCTATCTACTCTTCTTTTCTCGTCTTGTTTAATTTTCTAAGTGATGATTTGTGGGATGAATATGCAGAAATTAGTGGTGAAGGAGAAGGAAGAGCTTAAGAAAATAAGGGAGAAGAAATCTAAGAGAGAGATAATATTTAAGTTTGACAATGACCTCATCTTAAGTTTGTGCATATAGTGATGATGTATATATGTATATTTGGTCATGTGTTTGCTTCTTGAAACTAGATAATGGAATTTGAAAATGGTTTGGAAATTTGACCGTAGGTATAGTGAATGTATGAGTTAGGAGAAGGAAAGGGAAGTTATTCAAGGGTTTTTAATCTAATTGAACTTGGTAGATATGTGTATATGACCAATTGATGACCTGAATTTCATGTATGTTCGCATTGTTGCCTATTTTGGTGATTGGTTGGCTAAATGGGAGTGTGTAAAACAAGGGAAATTTTGGACATGCCCAGAACACAGTTACGTCCCAAAAATGGCTAGGCCATGTGTAACGTCCCTAATTTCGTTTCATTTATTAATAAAGGTACATAAATATTTAATTCAGGAAATAAAATTTATTAGAAAATTTTTATATATTTAAGAAATATAATCCTTTGAAATTCTTCACCTTATGTGTATGCATAGAAAATGTTTCTAACATTAAGCGAATAGGAAAAAAGAGAAAACCTAATAGAAAAAATTAGAAATAACATTAAAGAGAAGCGAAATTTTTAGGTAAAGAAGATAAATTTTTGTGACGTAAGTAAAAGTCTTAAAATTTAAGAGATTGGATTAGGGTAATTTTTCCTAATTCAGAGCTAGAGTTACTAAGTTTAACATCTCTACCCATAAATTGGACTTTCACCTATGGACACTTCATATAGAGTTTTTCCACTCCACATGAATTTCTAACAAGTCAATAGGATAGCCCAAGCAAGAAATAAAACATATACTTGGACTAGGATATAGAAGTTGGACTGATAGCCTAAAAATCATGAAAATGTGACCAAGCCCTTCAAAAAAGGTAGAATTTCAGCCAAAGCAAAGGAAATGGGTAAGAATAAGCCCAAATCCAAGAAGAAAAAAATAAAAATCATGTGAGGAAATAATAGTGTAATAATAATCAAAATTATGTCACAACATCTATATCCTACATTCATAATTTCAATAAGTAGGTAATAATACATGGCTTTAGGACAAAACATCTATATCCTATATTAATAATTTCATCAAGTGGGTAATAATACATAGCATTATGACAAAACATCCTTATCCTACATAAATAATTTCAGCTAAGCAAGGGAGACTCAAGGGCTGAAAATTTTGCAACCTAGAAAGGCAAACCTATCATACGTAAGTGAGACAAAAGAAAAAGGAAATGAATCCCTAAATTAAAGGGACCTTGTCCCTTTTCTTAAGAAAATTTTATCATGATTTTCAAAATACAAATCTCCTTTTGCTATGCATATCTTGACTAATGGAGAGGAAGACAAGAATATGAGTTGTCTTTCCGCAAAAAACAACCAAGTGCATCCTAATTGTGATAAGGTAGACCCATGATCATGAAAGGTGAACCACTTGATAGTTTATTTGAGCAAAACCCACCCTTATAACATTATGATTTTGTCTAAGTGAGGGAGATGAAAAATAGAAGTAAGGTAGAGTGAGGAAAGGAAAGAAAGAGAGTAGAAGAAAGGAATGAAGAAGAAGGAGAAGTCTAGAGAACTATGTACTCAAGGTAAGTTAGCTTAATCTCCACTTGAATCCATCTTTTCTCTTTATCCTTGGGGTTCAAAAATTCACCCTCCTCCTCTTATTTAAGCTGCTAGAAAAGCTAAGGGAAGGGAGGAATCTTGCTACATCCCTCAAGAAGAAACAAGAAAAAGAATTCACTAAGTGAGCTAAGGAGATCTTTAGGTAGGTTTAACAATATCTCTTTTTGAAGAAAAGCTTTGAAATTTGTAACATTTATATGGGATTTTGATCTTAGAACTTTGATAAAATTTATAATATTTGCTACTTTGATGATTCGTCATGGATGTTGCTATATCATGTTACATGTTATTTTGTATATGATGGATGTTTTGAATATTTCGGTTAGTGTGGAAAGTTCTGCATAGGTATGGCTATGGTTGGTAAAATTTTATGACTTTTATGCTGCTATTTTGTATATTTGAATGTGATGAAAAATTGATAGAATACGATTAGATGTAAAGAAAATAGAAGATGATGTAATATAATGTTGAACTAAAATATTAGGAAAGGTTTGGTTAGGAAACTGGATTTCGGAGTAATTAGGGAAACTTTTATTTTTGAAATTTTGAGAAGAATCGATTAGGAATTAAAAGAAATGGTTAATATGAAAAATGTATATCTATGTCTCACGGTATTTTAGCCACTAGAATCACTTACTTTAGAGTTTATACGAGGGAGATATTGCACGATATATAAGCAGAGGTCAGAAACTAGTTAACCAGGGAAGAATCTATTAAGTATGCTTCTGTATTTGAATTTCTAGGAAAAATCTGTAGGGAGTTAAAGGAAATTGTTACAGAATCAGTCTAGAATCCAGGGTGGTAAATATAAGCATTTTTGTTTTCAATTTTCTGCGAGTAATTAGTTAGGAATCTGAAAAAATGATAAACATAAAATTTGTATATAAGCGTCAGGCTTTGGAATCACCCCAATTAGAGTTTGTATGAGGGAGATATGGTCCGATTAGTAAGCAGAGGTTTGAACCTACCCAAGAAGAAATAACATTGAATTTGAGGGAGTAGTAACATCATGATTACATAAGATTTTACTAAAATGTTCAACATAAGGGTTTTAGAGGTTTATCTTATCTTTCAATTCACATAACGATCACCTCAATCAGATTTAAAATGAGGGTGTTATGCTGTGTTTAGTGAGAGAGGATAATAATATTTAAAAAAGAAGAAGAATCTTATAAATGAAAATAATAAATAATTAGTGTATGACATAGCCATTGCCATTGCATGAACTCCTTACTATCTTAAGTGTATAATTTTGACATAAAAATATTTTATAAAGTGATATTTGAAACGATTATGTTTATGGTATGATTACCAATGATTTTTGGTAATGATTATATTTTGATGAAAAATTATGGCATGTGAGTATAATGAACATACTTGTTATTGAAATCATTTTTTTGGCTATTAATGTGAAAAGAAAAGAAATGAGTACGTTCACATGGCAGTCCGTATGGTGCACCAGTAGGGGACGCCCTACCAACGGCTATGATTATGTTAATGAGAAAAAAAAGTGTGCCATGTCAGATGGAGTGAGAAAAACCTGTACCGAAGAGTAGAAAGTACTCACCCTGACCAGGGTAACTTAATATGAAAATAAGTTGATAGCCATCATATGATATTTTGAAAATAGTTGTTCATGCCATACATATCATAACTGTACAATTTTTATGTGTATGGATAAAGTGCATTCATGTGACCTAAAGATATTTGCTGTAGTTTATATAGATGAACATGATATGATGAACTATATTGATGATAATTATGATTTATTGTTGAACCTACTGAGATTTAATTCTCATTATATTTCCATATCATATTCAAAAGATTAAGTTATGCAAATATTCTCTATGATCAACTTTTAGCATACGTTGGGTCGAGTTGGCTAAGATCCCAGTGAAGGTGCAACCACCGGCACCCGTATCTCTGGAATTGGTCAATATGGATGAATAAAATGTAGTCTTATATGTGTTTGATTTTTGTATAGATGTTTTGATTAATAATGTGTATGTGAACCCAGAATTGTGTAAGTGTTAATGGTATTTCATAAACCTTAATTATTTTTGGTTAATTTACTTGAATGTTATTATGAGTTAAATAGTTAGAAGTAAAGAGATAATGACTTCATGAAATTTTACAAATATATATATGGAGTTGTTACACCATGTTCTGCACGAGTGTGGTTTTGGTTGTAGACAGGGCACGTCAATGTTTAAGGCTAGTTTAGCCCAATTTTAACCATTTTATCTCCCAAATGAACCATGACACATGGATAGTGACTAGAGAACCTAAATCAAAGTTAAATTCCTTAAATATAGATGTAATACAACACTAGCTTCCTCATTCTTGCCATGCTAAACATGATTCATGTTATGGATTACTATGTAATGATTTAAAGGATAATGATCAACTTTATGAGACCTACATTGCACATATGAAATGATGTGGCTTATGCTTGTGAGATATGATGTATGCATGGTTATATGATGTTAATGCATATTTTTGAATATTATTGATGTTAATGATGATGTTTGTGGCTGGATAAATAAAAGACGATACAAAATGTAAGATGTCCCTTACAATAGTAAGGTGACTTAATGAAGTTGTATGACTTGAGACGATAGTGAATACGGGACACCCTATTAGCCTTCATGTGCCGATGGGGAATATGGCCACTCTGACCAAGTAGCAACAGTGTATGAGTAGTGGGCGACAGAATGGCTCACATTACCCTATTATTGAACAAAAATGAAATTACAGATGATCAGCCACTATATATATTATTTCTGCATAGCATAATTATAATTTTCAAGCATGCAAGCATAATATTTTATTCATGCTTTATTTATGTTGTATATGCATTACAAAAAGGAAGATGTTTTCTGTAGTTTATGCTGTTGGACATAATCCGTATGGCTTTATTTATCTCTTATATAAATGTCAATGTTGAACTTACTAGGTAGTATGTTCTCATTATTTTATTTTTGGTTTATGTTCAGATAAGATTGAGTAGAATACAAGCTATGTTCCTATTAAATAGTGACTCATTTCTTTTGATTGATACATTGATAATGGCATCATCAAAGACGTATTCGGCTAAGAGTATAGAGGCTACTATGCAAGATCTAACCACAACTATTCAAGATCAAGTTTCTGCCATGAACCAGATTCTGCGTCACATCCAGAATAATAATACTAATTATGAGATAGAAGTAAATCAAGGGAACATGGAGAATGGAAATATATAGGCATACTTTATGAGAATTTGACCTCCATCTTTTGTGGGTGGGTATGAACCCATGGTTGTGGACAGGTGGCTAACAGAATTAAAAAAGATCTTTGGAGTCTTGAATTTCCCATATGAGTATAAGGTCAATTTTTTCGTATATATACTAATAGAAGTAGCTCAATACTAGTGGAGATGAGACACTAAGCTACTAATTCATTAAGGCAAACAGATCATGTGTCAAGTATTCTGATATACTTTTTTGGACAAATATTTTTTCAAAAGTGTGAGAGATGAAAAGGAGATAAAATTCCTCTAATTTAAATGAGGCAACAAGACCGTTAACCAGAACATCGCTAAATTTGAAGAATTGTAAAAAAATTTAACTTATTTAAGGTACAATCCTGATGAATCTTGGAAAATAATAAAATTTGAAGCAAGACTAAATCTGAAATTTTGAAGTGCTGTAATTGCCTTGAAAATTTGGGAATTCGTTCCTTTTATCAACAAATGTCACTTAGTGGATAAAAGTCTAAAGGCAGTAGAAGAAGAAAGAGAAAGACGAACCACATGGAAGAGGAAAATAGAGTTTCTAATTTATGATAGAAATATGAGGGGGGAAGAATGTTATGGGAGGCAAGAAGCCCTTAGCTATAAGGTCTAGACCTTTTTTGTAGTATATTATAAGAGACAAATTTGAAAAATATGGACGGCCCCATAGTGATAAACCATGCTTCTCCAGCTAAGCTATGTGCTTTCATTGCAGGAAAAAGGGGCATTTAGCACAACGATGCCCACTAAAGAATGAGAAAAGTCTTGAACAAGCACAATCGGTGAAGGGAAGAGTTTTTACCTTGAGTGGTGTAGAAGCAAAACAAACTCCTAACTTGATATCTGGTTGTACTTTTTGATTCGGGTGCTAGTCATTCATTTATAGAATCAGAATGTGTAAGAAAGTTGCAATATCCTATTTCTGATTTATCTTATGAGCTAGTGGTGATAACACCAATGAAAGGAAAAAAAAACACCTCTACAGTATGTGTGAACTGTCCCATTGTGGTATATGATATATCTTTTATTGTTGATCTGATTTGTCTACCCCTAGATGATATAAATGTTATTTTAGGCATGGATTGGCTGAGCCAAAACAGGGTTCTTTTGAATTGTTGTAGTAAAACTCTTGAATTTCCCTCTAACACTCCTAAGAAACAAAGGTGTAGCATTATTAATGTTAATAGACTTCGTAAGGAGTTAATTGATGTAAACTCAAGCTGTCAACTTTTATATGCTATCAATCCAAAAATAAAGCAAGAACTGTCAAAAATCTCGATAGTTTGTGATTTTCCAGAGGCTTTTCTCTCTAAAATCTCAAAACCATCGCCTAAGAGGGAAGTGGAGTTTTTCTTTGACTTGGTGTTAGGGGTGACACATATTTCTATTACATCTTATAAGATGTCCCCTGTGGAGTTGAAGGGGCTTAAGAATCAGATTGAAGAGTTATTAGAAAGGAACTTCATTCAACTTAGCGTATTACCTTAGGGAGCACCTGTATTGTTCTTGAAGAAGAAAGATGGCCATTTGCGATTATGCATTGATTACAGACAACTCAACAAAGTGACTATCAAGAACAAGTATCTGTTGCCTAGGATAGATGACTTATTAGATCAGCTAAAAATGGACACTATTTTCTCTAAGATAGATTTGAGATCGGGGTACCATCAAATAAGAGTAAAAGAAGACATTCTGAAGACAGCATTCAAAACTAGATACGGGCATTACAAATTTTTAGTAATGCTATTTAGGGTCACAAATGCACCTGCAGTTTTCATGGATTATATTAACCATATTTTTTGTCACTACAGAGACCAAATCGTAGTAGTATTTATAGATGACATTCTAAGACACTCAAAGGATGCAAAAGCACATAGTTAACATCTCCAGACAGTGCTCTAGATTCTGAAGAAGAAACTTTTTGCTAAATTGGAGAAATGTGAATTCTGGTTGCAAAAGGTAAAATTCCTAGGCCATGTCATTTCTAGGGATGGCATGTCAGTAAACCCCAATAAAATAGATGTTGTGCTTAAGTGGGAAATACCTAAAACTATGACTGAAATCAAAAGTTTCATGGGGTTAGCTAGGTACTACAGAAGATTTATACAAGGATTCTCTTAAATAGCCTTACCTCTGACCAGGTTAATAAGAAAGGGAAGTCTTTTTAAATGGACTCAAGAATGTGAAGACGGTTTCTGAGAACTCAAGACTTGGCTAACTATGCCTCTAATTTTGACAATTCCTAATCCCTCGAGACATTTTAAGGTATATACTAATTCTTCTAAGAAGGGGTTAGGATGTGTTTTGATGCAAGAGAACAAAGTAGTTTCCTATGCATCAAAGTAGTTGAGACTACATGAAGAATGTTATCCCACTCATGACTTAGAGTTGGCCGCAATAGTCTTTGCTTTAAATATTTGGAAACATTGTTTGTATGCTGTTGTATTTGAAGTATACAATGACCATAAAAGTTTAAAATACCATTTTGATAAGAAAGAATTAAATATAAAGCAGAGAAGGTGGATGGAGTTCATCAATGACTATAAATTTGAACTGAAGTGTTATCTTGGAAAAGTGAATGTAGTAGCATATGCACTAAGCCAAAATTCCATGCATTTGAGTCAGATGTTGGTAAAAGAAATGAAGATGATACAAGAATTTAGAAATTTGAAATTGTTGGTTACAAATTGAATGTGATTTGAAAAAACGGATAAGGGAAGCTCAATCACAAGATCAGTTTCTACAAATTCGAAGAGATTTATCTGACTTTACAATGTCAGAGGATGGAATAATTTTATATTGAGGGAGGATCTGTGTACCATGAAAAAGGAGTATGAAGTCAAAGATCATAGAGTAAGTCCATCAGAGTAAATATACTATTCATCTAAGAACTACTAAGATGTATCAAAACTTAAAGAAATTTTATTGGTGGCCGGGAGTGAAGAAGGATATCGTTAAATTTGTCACAAAATACTTGACTTGCCAAAAGGTCAAGATAGGACATCAAAAACCAACTAGAATGTTACAGTCATTAAAAATCTCTAAGTAGAATTGGGATAGTATTTCTATAGATTTCATTGATGGGTTATCGAGGACACATGCAGGCTATGATGCAATATGAGTAATAGTAGACAGATTAACAAAGTCTGCATATTTCCTGCCCATTATAATAAGTTTTTTCCTTGACAAACTGGCTCAATTATATGTGAGGGAGATTGTTCAACTGCATGGAGTCCCTAATAGCATCATTTCATATTGAGATCCCAGATTCACTTCTAGGTTCTGGAAAGCTTTACAAGAAGCTTTTGGTACCAAGCTACATTTTAGCACTGCATATCATTCACAGACGGACGATCAAACTGTGAACCATACAAACCTTAGAAGATATGTTGAAAGCATTCACATTGGAAAAAGGTAAAGAATGGGATAAGTATCTGCCACTACCAAAATTTGCATATAACAATAGTTATCATTCAAGTATTGGAATGGCACCCTACGAGGCTTTGTATAGCAGAAATGAAAATATCCTCTATGTTGGTATGAAGTAGGAAAGAAGAAGTTACTGGGTCCTGAATTGGTGTGGCATACTTCGGAACAGATACAAATGATTCGAGACAAAATGCGAACTACTCAGAGTCGACAGAAGAGCTATTACAACAGAAGAAGGAAGTCACTATAGTTTCAGAAAGGGAAGCATGTAATCCTAAAAATCTCTCATACTACTGGAATTAGCCGATCAATGAAAGTTAAGAACTGAGCCCACAATACATAGGCCCATGTCGAATTCTTAGGAAAGTAGGATCATCGGCGTACCAGATATCTCGTTCCCTGAAATTGGAGAATCTTCATGATGTGTTTAATGTTTCCCAACTTCTTAAGTATCTTCCAAATCCATAACACGTGATTCAAGAAGAATCAGTAATTGTAAATGAAAACCTAACTTACCGACCGAAGCCGATTGTGGTTTAAGACAGTGACCTAAAACAGCTATAAAACTGTAATATTCCTTTGGTGAAGGTAGCTTAAAAAGGATTACAGGAAGAAGAAGCTATATGGGAAAAAGAAGATACTCTTTAAAAACAGGTAAACTCTAAATTTTAAGGATAAAATTCTCTTTTAGGGGGAAGAATTGTAACATCCCCTGATTTTCTATCTTTTGGCTGAATAGCATAACAAGAAGAGTCAAAACGAGTTAGTTTTATTATTTCTCAAGTGAATGCTTATAGAAGATGAATAAGATAATTCTTATTTTTAAAAAGAAGTCATATGGTAAAATGGTAATTTTCAGTCTTTTAGGGTTATGAACAGGTGGCAAAAGGTGAGTTGAAGACAAATGGGGAGTGTAACTCCAAAGCTCATTAGTACCCCTCTCAAGAGAATATTAAAGCACTTTGGAATTTGCTCTAGTCAAACAAAGCCTTAGCCAATGATTAATTAGAATGTTAAGGGATGGCAAACTTGTAACTTTTGCATAGTTAAGGGACATAGTTAGCATGAAATTATTAGCTTCTTGGACAATTTGCATTTTTACATTGTTTTCCCATGACTTCTTGAAGAAGTCGACTGCCAAGGGGAAGGGAGAGAGAGAAACCCACAACCAAGCAAAGAGGAAGAAGAAAAAGAAGAAGGAGAGAGAAAGCCAAGAGAAGAAGAAATAAGGTAAATTTCCTATAAATTAACCTCTCTAATCTTCCTTTTCTCCTTTTGTTTAGTTTTTTAAGAAATGTGCAAAAATTAGTGGTGAAGGAGAAAGAAGAGCTCAAGCAAGTAAGGGAGAAGAAATCAAAGAAATAAAGAATAGGTAAGTTTGACATTGACCTCATCTTAAGTTTATGCATATAGTTATGATGTATATATATATATATATATATATATATATATATGGTCATGTGATTACTTCTTGAAACTAGATACTGGAATTTGGAAATGGTTTGGAAATTTGACATAGTTGTAGTGAATGTATGAGTTAAGAGAACGAAAAGAAAGTTATTCATGGGTTTTTGAGCTAATTGAACTTGGTAGATATGTGTATATAACCTATTGATGACCTAAATTTCATGTATGTTTGCATTGTTGGTTGTTTTGGTGATTGGTTGGCTGAGAGAGAGTGTGTAAAACAAGGGAAATTTTGGACGTGCCCAGAACACAGACGTGTCCCACGAAACGGCTAGGCTATGTTCTGCGCTGGTGTGATTTTGGGTGTAGTCAAGGCATGTCTATGTTTTAGGACACAGTCAGGCTGTGTTCGAGGCTTTTTTAGCTCATTTTTAACCATTTTCTCTCCTAAATGAACCATAACAAGTGGATAGTGACTAAAGAACCTAAATCAAAGTTAAATTCCTTAAATATAGATGTAATACAACACTAGCTTCCTCATTCTTGCCATGCTAAACATGATTCATGTTATGGATTACTATGTAATGATTTAAAGGATAGTGATCAACTTGATGAGACCAACATTGGACATATGAAATGATGTGGTTTATGCTTGTGACATATGATGCATGCATGGTGTAACATCCCCAATTTCGTTTCATTTATTAATAAAGATACATAAATATTTAATATAAAATCCCTAATTTCGTTTCTTTTAATAATAAAGGTACATAAATATTTAATTAAGGAAATAAAATTTATTAGGCAATTTTTAAATATCTAAGGAAATATAATCCTTATAAATTCTTCACCTTATGTGTATGCATAGAAAATGTTTCTAACATTAAAGGAATAGGTAAAGAGAGAAAATCTAAAAGGAAAAATTTGAAATAACATACTAAAAAAAGGTAAAATTCTTGGGTAAGGAAGATAATTTTTTGTGAAGTAAGTAAAGGTCTTAAAATTTCAAGAAGATTGGATTAGGATAATTTTTCCTAAATCAAGAGTAAAGTTACTAAGTTTAACATCTCCACCCATAAATTGGGCTTTCACCTCTAAACACTACATATAGAGTTTTTTTCACTTCACATGAATTTCTAGCAAGCTAATAGGATAGCCCAAGCAAGAAATAAAACATAGACTTGGACTAGGATATAAAAGTTGGACTGATAGCCAAAAAATATGAAAATGTGACCAAGCCCTGCATGAAAGGTGAAATTTCAACCAAAACAAAGGAAATTTGTAAGAATGAGCCCAAATCCAAGAAGTAAAAATAAGAATCATGTGATGAAATAGTAGTGTAATAATAATCAAGATTAGGTCACATGGCATTAAGAGAGAACATCTATATCCTACATTCATAATTTCAACAAGTAGGAAATAATATATGGCATTTGGACTAAACATCTATATCCGAAATTCATAATTTCATCAAGTAGGTAATAATACATAGCATTATGAATAAACATCCTTATCCTACATAAATAATTTCAGTCAAGTAAGGGAGACTCAAGGGCTGAAAAGTTTCCAACTAGAAAGGCAAACCTATCTTACTCGAGTAAGACAAAAGAAAAAGGAAATGACTATCTAAATCAAAGGGACCTTGTCCCTTGTCTTAAGAATATTTTATCATGATTTTCAAAATACAAATCTTTTTTTGCTATGCATATCTTGACTAAGGGAGAGGAAGACAAGAACATGAGTTGTCTTTTCGGAAAAAAAAACCAAGTCTATCCTAATTATGATAAGGTAGACCCATGATTATGAAAGGTGAACCACTTGATAGTTTATTAAACTAAAACCCACCCTTGTAACATTATAATTTCATCCAAGTGAGGGAGAGGAAAAATAAAAGCAAGATAGAGTGAGGAAATGAGAGAAAGAGAGGAGAAGAAAGGAAGGAAGAAGAAGGAGAAGTCTAGAGGACTAAGTACCCAAGGTAAGTTAGCTTAATCTCCACTTGAATCCATCTTTTCTCTTCATCCTTGAGGTTAAAAAACTCACCCTCCTTCTCTTATTTAAGCTGTTGGAATAGCTAAGGGAAGGGAGAAATCTTACTACTTCCTTCAAGAGGAAACAAGAAAAAAAAATTCACTAAGTGAGCTAGGGAGATCTTTAGGTAGATTGAACAATATCTCTTTTTGAAGAAATTATTTGAAATTTATAACATTTAAATGGGATTTTTATCTTAGAACTTTGATGAAAATTTCTACTTTGATGATTGGTCATGGATGTTGCTATATCATGTTACATGTTATCTTGCATATGATGGATGTTTTGAATATTTCGGTTGATGTTGAAAGTTTTGCATAGGTATGGCTATGGGTGGAAAATATTTTAGGATTTTTATGCTGTTATTTTGTATATTTGAATGAGGTGAAAAATTGATGGACTATGATTAGATGTCAATTATAAAGAAAATGGAAGAGGATGTAAAATAATGATGAACTAAAACCTTAGGAAGGGTTTGGTTAGTAAACTAGGCTTCGGAGTAACTAGGGAAGCTTAATTTTTGAAATTCTAAGAAAAATCGGTTAGGAATTAAAATAAATGGTTAACATAAAAAATATAGATCTATATCTTACGGAATTTTAACCATTGGAATCACTTAATTTGGGGTCCAGATGAGGGAGATATTGTCTGATTCGTATGCAATGGTCAGAAAATGGTTAACTAGGGAAGAATGTGTTAGGTATGCTTCTATGTTTGAATTTCTGGTTTAAATATTTACGAAATTAAAAGAAATATTTAACATAATAAATATAGATATATTTCTAATGAATTTTAAGCCACTGAAATCATTCAAATTGGAATCAATATGAGGGAGATATGGTCAAATTAGTAAGTAGAGGTCAGAAACTAGCTAACCAGGGAAGAATCTGTTAAATATGCTTATGTGCTTGAATTTCTGGGCAAAGTCTATAATAAATTAAAGAAAATTATATATATATATATATATATATATATATGTATGTATGTATGTATGTATGTATGTATGTATGTATCACGAATCTATAGGCTCTAAAATAACTTAATTTGGAATCCATGTGAGGAAAATATGGCTGGTTAATGAGTATAGGTTAGAATCTACGATGCTAAATGTAAGCGTTTTTGTTTTTAATTTTTTGGGAATAATTAGTATGGAATCTGAAGAAATGATAAACATGAAAGTTATATATAAGTGTCTTAGTTTTTATAGGCTTTGGAATCACCTTAATTAGAGTTCGTATGAAGGAGATATGATCATATTAGTAAGTAGAGGTCTGAACCTACCTGAGAAGAAATAACATTGAATTTGAGGGAGTAGTAACACCATGATTACTTAAGATTTCACTAAAATGTTCAACATAAAGATTTTATAGGATTGTCTTATATTTCAATTGACACAAAAATCACCTTAATCTGATTTAAAATGAGGGTGTTATGCTCTATTTAGTGAAAGAGAAAAATAATATGTAAAAAAAAAGAATAATTTTATAAATGAAAATAATAAATCACTAGTGTATGCCATAACCATTGCCATTACATGAAATCCATACCATCTTAAGTGTGTAATTTTGACATGAAAAGATTTTATAAATTGATATTTAAAACAATTATGTTTATGGCATGATTACCAATGATTTTTGGTAATGATTATATTTTGATGAAAAATTATGGCATGTGAGTAAAATGAACATACTTGTTATTGAAATCATATTTTTGGCTAATAATGTGAAAAGAAAAGAAATGAGCACAGTCACATAGCAATCCATGGGGGTGCACCAGTAGGGGACGCCCTACCAACGACTATGATTATGTTAAGAAGAAAAAAAAGTGTGTCACGTCAGATGGAGTGAGAAAAACTCGTACCGAAGAGTAGAAAGTACTCACCCTGACTGGGATAGCTTATTATGAAAATAAGTTGATAGACATTATATGATATTCTAAAAATAGTTATCCATGCCATACATGCCATTACTGTACGATTTTCATGTTCATAGATAAGTGCATTCATGTGACCTAAAATAATTGCTATAGTTTATACATATGACCATGACGTGACAAGCATTATTGATAATGATAATGATTTATTGTTGAATTTTCTGAGATTTAATTCTCACTATATTTCTATATCATGTTCAGAAAACTAAGTTATGCATATATTCTCTATGACCAGCTTTTAGCGTACGTTGGGTCGAGTTAGCTAAGATCTTATTGAAAGTGCAAACACCCGCACCCGTATCTCCAAAATTGGTCAATATGGATGAATAAAATGTAAATTTATATGTGTTTGATTTGTGTACATATGTTTTGATTAATAATGTATACGTGAACCCATAATTGTATAAGTGTTAATGGTATTTCATAAATCTTAATTATGTTTGGTTAATTTAATTGAATGTTATTATGAGTTAAATAGTTAGAAGTAAGGAGGTAATGACTTCATGGAATTTTAGAAATATACATATATGTAAAAAAAATTGGAGTTGTTACATATGGTTATATGATGTTAATGGATATTGTTGAATATTGTTGATGTTAATGATGATGTTTGTGGCTAAATAAATAGAAGATGATATAAGACGTAGGATGACCCTTACAATAGTAAGGTGATTTAATAAGGTGGTATGGCTTAAGACAGTACCGAATAGGGGACGTCCTATTAGTCTTGAGTGCACCGAGTGAGAATATGGCCACTCCAACCAGATAGCAACAGTGTGTGAGTAGCGGGTGGCAGAATGGCTCATTTTTGAACAAAGATGAAATCCCAGACGATCAGCCACTATATATATTATTTATGCATAGCATAATTATAAATTTCAAGCATGCAAGTATAATATTTTATTCATGCTTTATTTATGTTGTATCTGCATTACAAAAAGGAAGATATTTTCTGTAGTTTATACTATTGGACATAATTGGTATGGCTTTATTTATCTCTTATATAAATGTCAATGTTGAACTTACTAGGTAGTATGTTCTCACTATTTAATTTTTGGTTTATGTTAAGATAAGATTGAGTAGAATACAAACTATGTTCCTATTGTTAATATTGGAGATTCAGTTATAGAGGTCCTATACTTAGGGCAATTCACCATAATATCTAATATTATTGTAGTGAATGTGATCGAGATACTAGCACCGACGCCACCTCCTCCAAATTTCGCACCCCCAAGGGTGATGAGCCATATAAAGCTGCTATGTAGGATTATGTAACTAAATAGACTGGTTCATTTTTTATGTGTAACCTAAAATGGTACTTTGCTTTTGGATATAATGCTTAGTACCTAAGGTTATACGTGTACAGAAGGCTAATATATATATATATATATATATATATATATATATATATATATATATATATATATATATATATATATATATATATAAAACGTTATATTTTCTTATGTTGTTGATTGCTTTTATGTGTCTTAATATCTCATTTTATATCTAAGAGACCTAAAAAACAGTCATTATAGAAATATCCTAATTTATCCACTAACTTCTCCGAAGATCTAATAGAATTACCTTTATGTGCTAATCCACAATATCTCTATAGGAATTAAAATACCAAGAGATCGATCATGATTAATGGTTCTTAATTATGATTGCATAGATCATGTAAGTGTATATCTATCTCACAATCAATCGATGGTTGCCTACACAATGAACTAGATACACAAATCACTTTTCAATGTCATTATAATTAGGACATCATCTAATTAGTGGCAATTAACTGAAGCAATAACTTAATTAAGGAAAATAAATCTTTGATTAGATTTTAAAAATCACTCAAAGGTTCATAATTAGGTTACATCATGGCCCTAGAAAATGAAATTTTTTTATAACTAGGAAAGAAAACATCTCAAAATAAAAATAAAGAATATTCAAAAAAGATCCAAAAGAAAAATTGGTGATGGATTTAGGGCTCTTATCCATTAACTAGGTTGCCAATATTCCTTCTTTAGGCCAACGATCAACTACAATTTTGGAGCCCAAAGGTACTTTTTAAAGTTGGAAAAGGTTATACAGTCCACTCAAACTCATATTTAAAAAAAAAATTATTGTCCTTGCATCGTGACGCCAAGATATAGTGTTATAACACCTAATCACTAAAAACTCAAAATATGAAACTTTTATAACTGTTTCCTAGCTTTCTTTAGCATCTTGAATCATCTCAATTGAAGTTCAAATGATAGAGTTATACCTAGATTGATGAAGCAATGTCGAAGTTGAGCAAAATTTGCATTTCTTGCTATTTTGGTTCAATCTTCTCTAATTCCGTCCAATTTGATATCTTCTTTCATAAAAGAAACACAAAATCACACATAAATCTAACAAAAATTACTTAAAAAATAACAAAATTCTAAGCCAAAGGTATTTAAGTTATAAGTGCAAAGCCCACTCATCATCAATATATGTAGTACAACAGACATAACTTGGGCCGTTATTTTGTGTAATTAAATATATAATAAATTATTCTTGAATCATTCAAGCACTGGTAGGGCCTACTAAGAGGGGAATGACTAATCTACCATGGTACATATTACCTTATCCCTAAGGCTCAATCAATAAAGATAGTTAACAACATTGTCAAAATATATATATTATGACTAATCCCCCAAACCATGGTGATTGCTAACAATTTATATGGGTTCTAACTTGATCGGTCTATTGAACATTAGGTGTAACAACTCAATTTTTTTTTACACACACACACACACACACACACACACACACACACACACACACACACACACACACACACACACACACATATATATATATATATATATATATATATATATATTTGTAAAATCCCATGAAGTCATTACCTCTTTACATTTAACTATTTAACTTAGAATAACATTCAATTAAATTAACCAAGCATAATTAAGGTTTATGGTATGCCATTAACACTAATACAATTCTAGGTTTACATACACATCATTAATTAAAAATGTCCATACAATAGTCAAACACATATATGCCTATATCTTATTCATCTATGTTGACAATTTCTGGCGATACGGGTGCGAGTGGTTGCACCTTCACCGAGATCTTAGGCAACTTGACCCAACATAAACTAAAAGTTGGTCATAGAGAAAATCTACATATTTAGTCTTTTCAACATGATATGAAAATATAGTGAGAATTAAATCCTAGTAGGTTGTCACTACCCCAATTCAATGGCACGTAGTTTACAAACATATATTTTCCATACCATGCATAATATACTCCTTTATCATTGAAAATAGTTACATATAGGTTCTCCCATGCATACACAAAATAGAGACCAAGCTTACAGATATCAAAGTAACAACAGAAGCAAGGATCCTGCATGTGGCGTTTAAAACATACTCTAAAGTACAAATACAATAAAAACTAAAATCTACGAGCCCTGGAAACAAAGTAGGCTCACCCAGAAATTATGTCGTCTTGCTGATCAACTATCTAAAGGGGAAGGACCAAATTCTATATTTTCATTTGAAAAATGTAGACATATTGTGTAGTGAGTTTGACAACTCAGTGACTAGTAATACCTCTTATGACGTCTTAGGTCAGCGTATGGATGTACTTATATTTTAAAATTTATCACATAGAAAATTACAGTTCGAAAGTACATCCATATGGGACCCACATTTCAAATATTCTTAGTTCAAATCATATTCTGATATCTAAAATGATATGTAATATGGTATGATCATTAATCAAATATTGTTATGCATCAAAATATTTCACATGAAACATTAGAAGGATACCATATCAGAACCATCAAACAATCCCAAGCACACAGCAAGGGATGGTGCTATGTTCAGCTGTATAAACTACAGAAAAATATCAAGCTTTTAAGATAAAATCATAACTTTTGTTGATGTATAATTAACATACTATATACACATTGAAAATTCACTCTTTTTATATTAATGATCAAGCATGTCACAACTCTCAATATACTCAATTCACTCATTTTCTATATGCATAGTGGTCGATCGACTACAGTCACAATAGGTAAGTAAGGAATGTGAGTTCATCACCCTTATACCTCCTCACATTACCACTGACTACAATCTCAATAGGCAATCAGGGAATGTGAGTTCATCACCCTTCTGCCTCCTTACATTACCACAGTCACAGTCACAATAGGTAATTAAGTAATGTGAGTTCATCACTCTTTTACTTCCTCACATTACCACTGTCACAATTACAATAGGTAATCAGGAATTTGAGTTCATCACCCTTTTGCCTCCTTACATTACCACTGACTATAGTCACAATAGGTAATTAGAAAATGGGACTTCATCACCCTTCTGCCTTTTCACATTATCACTAATACCACCTACTATATATGCATATCCATCAAATACAATGCATAATTATCAAGCAACTCACCATGAGCTTTATGCTTGCCATTCAATCATATTCGACAACTTTATAGCTTTACAGATCAAGGCCACATGCACATAATATTCACTTTACCAAACAATGACAAATACATTTAGAACCACATATTCAATGAGTTTCAAAATCTATTTGTAAAACCATACTCTTCTTGAATTATATGCCAGTTAGTAAGCAAAACAAATATTTTCACACATTTCAGAAACTTATGATAGCATAAATAATTTGCAAACATAACCAATTATATATTTAAAGTTCAAGAAGAGCATAGGGTAAGTCATAGAAAAAGGTATCTACTCACAAGGTAAGGCTCTAGGTTAGATAGCCTCAAAATGTACTTTTCCAATTCAAATTTGACCAAATAGACCTAAAAAACGAGTCCAGAAGGTCCTAAAACATAAAAAATAATTTCGAGAACTCAGTCAACTGATGGTCACTATTAATGGTCGAAAATATTGTTCACATTGGTCGGAACTACTATTTATGTCAGCCAGAGTTATTGTTCACACATACTAGAATCACTATTCTTATCGCCCGAATTTATTATTCATACCACCAAAAGTTGTCAAATGGCTGAGAAATTTCATATCCTACAGTTTATCTATCTCCTAAATCTATCTACGATGTTAGATTTTTAATTTGAGGACTCTAAATAGGAGTTTTAGAGTTTACTTTTTCCTAAGATTTTCTAGTTCCGATCTACAGTGATTCTTCAGCCGATTTGAAAAATTCTTCGGCCAAAATCGTAATACTCTCTGTCTTGAATCCAATAGTACACTTAGTTTTTAGATTGGAGGCTTGAAAGTACTCTAGATATAAAGAGAAAAAATGAGGAGAGAGAAAGTACTATTCATACTATTTATTTGCTTCGTTTACAAATTTGTTTTTCTTTTTATATTGATGGAGGGATCATTCTGCAATAATTTAATTTTTGAGTGAGGTCTTTGCAAATTTTATTTACATTTTGACCTCTAAACTTTTAAGAAATTACAATTTAACCCTAAAAATATTAATAAGTTTTCCATTTCATCCTTTAAACCTTTCAATTATATCACTACTCCTTTATTTGTTTTAATAATCCATACATAAATGAAAATTATTAAATCTTAGGGGTGTTATATTATTCCCCTCTTAAGAAATTCGGTCCCCAAATTTCAAACCATCCTATCACAAGTAGGAAATGAAGTCAAGGTATAAATTGTAGTTATTAACCTCACTACTCAAGCAATTAGGGATATCTCTTTTGTATATCATATTTACTTTGTAAAGGGTTTCTTCACTTTAGTGATTTTATCATTTAACCTTAACCATAGAAATTTCTTTCAACCATAAGTTATTCACTTTTTGATGAACATTAAACATCGGCTTTTTCTCATAATTAAGCCAAGTTCTTATATAATTGAATTTCTTGGGATTAGATAACATGAGAAGAATCTGATAGGTACTTCCTTAACATTGATGCAAAAAATACTGTATCAATATCTCTTAGTCCTGATGGTAAGGCTAGGTGATATACTACTATATCTACTTTGTTCAAGATTTCAAAAGAATCTATATACTAAAGCTTAACTTCTCCTTCTTTCCAAACCTCATTATCTCTTTCATTGGTAATTCCTTCAAGAATATTTGGTCACCAACTAATAATTTCTAATGCTTAACATTCATATTCCTTATATACTTTTAGCCTGTATTTAGTTTCTTGTATTCTTTTTCTAATCAATTTCACTTTATCAATGACATCTTACAATAAGTTTGACTCCACTGAGTCATTTAACATAAAGTTTGTAACACCTCTTAAATAAGTTTTTAAGTCATCCAATATGACTTTAATATAAGCGAATTCTGCTAAGGGATCTCCCACTAAACACAAAGACATAAACTTGAAGCGTTCTCTCTAAACTAGCATTATCAATTTATATTAGTCATATTCTATCTATTGCATGTTATTTCAAATTAGATTTCAAAAGCTTAACTTTACTCAACTCATCCACCTATTAGGAGACCTACGATCTTTCATGTAAAATCTCAAATGGTGCCATTTGTATATTGGCCTGATAATTACTGATATGGGCAAGTTCAACTAAGGATAAATAATTTCTCCAAACTTTCACTAAAATTATATAAATATACCTGAAGTATAACTTATAATGCATAAACCCATCATTTAGATTTACTATCAGCTCTACTATAATCTAACTAAGATCTTAAGGCTTCTTGAATAACTCTCCTGAAATAAAATATTTAATTTTTACTTGATGACACACCAAACAACTAAAAAATATCACTTGTATCTTCTTTTTACCATTATACTAGTACAATTCTTTTATATCTTAGTATATCCTTATTGCCTTGGGTTATACATATTCACAATCTATGGCTTCTTCTAAAATCTCGTTTCTCAACAATTATTCAAACGTGAATTTCCAATCTCAACATAATTCACATCCCATATACTAGACTTAATTTCGCATGTTATAAACCATTAACACAAATACCTTAATCACTTTACATTATTTTCGGACATGGTTCTCAAAATATTCTCCTTTCCCTACTCAACAACATTAAATAAACTTAGAAGTTCTTCATACCTTAATACCCAATTAGTATATATTGTAAACTCCTTATTCCTTCTAATTTTCACATGATCTATCAACTTATGCAGTTATGCATACTTGATATAAATATTTTTTTCCCAGGTACATCCTTTGGTAGATAAATCCTTTCAAAATCTCTATTACTTTAACTTACTAACCACTTGGACATCATAATAACTGAGTTTCAAAGAAAAAAATTAACCTTCCTTGTAATAAGGAAAAAGAACCTTGCATTTAATGCCAAACATTAATGAAAGAGGATGCAGCAAAAAAAGCATAATACATTATAGAGCATGGTGCCAAAATAGGAAGTCTGAAATTTAGACAAAGCATTGAAAGAAAATTGAAATTGGTGGCCGTAATTCCTAAAAAGCTGTAAACAAAACCTAGCTGCTATTTCGGCAAAAATCAGTGATTGATGGAGTTTGAAATTCTTATACCTAAAGCTTAGTAACTTCATCAGTGACAACAAGGAAAAAGGAAAATTCCTAGTGATATCTTAACATTATTGTCTTTATGTGCTTAAAATAAGTCACAATCATAACTGCTGTACATATGCATGCGTGCCATCATTTTTGAATTTTTCACTTTAATTTAGCTAATATCCACCGGCTACTTGTCATACCCTACTAACTAGCATCTTCATTTCATACATCCACATCATAGTATAATCCACTTAAGGGAACTTGGTATTATACATTTTAATTTTTTTTGTTCTTATCTATAAATTTCTAGCAAAGTCTACCTAGACCATTAATTAACCTATTCCCTTATATCGTTTGTTATCATTCTGGGGAAAGCATAAAAGTGCTTCATTCCATCCCAAGCATTTTCAAATTTCATTTCCTTATAGGCAACTAACTAGGCATGATATGCACTACTTACAGCAAAAAGGATCTTATGCCATAAAAGAAAGGGGTACAGTCCATAACTTATATTAAATCACATTATCAGCTGTCTAAAATGGACTTGGCATTCAACTAATCCATCCCATAAATATTACACAACCAAGGAAAATATAATCCATATCCATAATCAGTTGAGTCAACCTTGAGACCCCTATTGCTTACTTCTTGCTGGAATACCTGGAATGTCATTATGTGGACATAAAAAAAAAGAGATGACAATCTTAATAGCTAGCAAATTTTTCAGAAAAATAGTACACATTCCATTCCTTAAAACATCTAAATTTATTTCACTGAAACATAAGCACTAACCATACATACATTCATAATCTTGGTCACATTAGGGATCTATAACATTTTGGTCTATTTACTCAATGCAGTCACATAAGGCCATACCTGCAAAGGGTTATGCATCTCCTATAATTGGCCAATATGTGAGGGAAATTGGGCTTACTTGGCACACTTTGGCACCCCCTTAATTTTCAAGAATGCATACATAACATATCTTTAGACCATCATTTATCATAGCATAAAAGTCAGGCAACCAGTGAAAATTGATAAATTCAAGTTCATAAACATAAAGAATGTTTTAAGAAAAAGATAGCTACCTCAATTTCAGCACAATCACTTCCTCTCCAAGGCTACCAAGGTTACTACCAACAACTCAAACTAAAACATATAAGAGTTCTTGGTTAATGCATGCATATTAACACCTAAAGTAATAAATCTCTAGTTTAAGAGCTTTTGCTCCCCAAAACAAAACTATGATTTTGTTGAGATTTGAAATTATTATTAAATATGACAAAAGTCCTCTAAAATTTCTAAAATTTTGTATGGAGATACCTTTACATGTGTATTTTATTTCATAATTCTCTATGCCCCTTAACTCTTCCATTCATCCCAAAAAACTACCTCCATAACCTAGAACAGTGCAGATTAGTTTTAGTTCAATTTCTATTCAGTTTTGCATCCATTTGGATTAGTAAAACTTCTTCAAAATTCGTGATATTTTATATGAAAAATTTCAAGTAAAAACTAATTCATTTGACCCCTCGAATAACCCAAGTTTTAAGGCTGTCCCCTGTTATGGTCTGTTCTGACTCATTTCCTCCCTTACCGAATTTCTACATTTTATTATATGCCTTAACCTACCCAGAATTCTATAAAATTTGGTGGTCTCCTTAATTAGGATCCCTATAACGTTTCATAAAATTTTCATACAAAAATAAAACATCTAATGCCTTCAAAAATTTGTATTTCCTTCAACAGTCTAAGCTGTCCAGCAGATTGTTCTCATCACTGTTTTAATTGTAAAGGGCCTAGTTGTAGGTTCTCAAAAATCACGAAAATTTTCAAAATTGATTATGAACATTTTAGGTCTTTTCTTACCAAAAATTAAAGAATTTAAAGGCCATTTACTAATTTTACTAAGCCAATATTTTCAGGTGCTAAAAGGTTTCTATGTTCTCAACCTAACCCTTATGTGCTCTATGACCTTTACTCACTAATCAGATGCTAACTCACTCATATAGACTCAAACTTGGGTGATTCCAGTGGTTTTGAAACCATGAAAAATATATCTATAACTTTCATGTTAACCATGTCTTCATATTCCTAATAGGTTAGTCCCAGAAATTCGAAATCGAAGCCATTCTTCACAAGCCTGAACTCCAAACTCGCTTCTGACCTCTCATCACTCCCTGGCATATAACTCTCTCATTTTAAGTTCGATTGATGTGATTCCAAATGCTATGGAAATCTAAGACATAGGGATACAACTTCTAAGTTGAACAAGTTTTCATATTTTGGATAGAAAGTTGCCCATGCTCAGCCTAATTTTAGCCTAATAAACTCTAAATCGAATTTTTATAAGAAGCCAGACTTACCTTGTGTAAACCTACTCATATAGTTCTCAATTTGCAGCTTGATTCTCCTCTTGGATTCCCTTGAAACTCAGCCACATTTTTTACACAAAATATGGGGTGAGCAAAGCTTCAAACCTCAGCACTCACTCTCACTCTCACTGTCTTATGGTGAGGGAAGAAAAACTCTCCATATTTTTCTGGTTCTTTCACTCTCTTCCTCCTCTCTCAAACTTTCTTCTTCTTCCTGGCTACTCTCTCCCTCTTCCTTCCTCTTGCCTCTTCAGTTTTTGACTGCCTTCCCTCTCTCATTTCTCCTACTGGCATGAGGCAAGGCTGGGTGTTTTTCTGCTGCACCAGAGATGCAAGTTGCTGGCTGCTTTTGGTTGCAGGGATTCCATGGGTTCTACAGGGCAGGGGAGTAGGTTTTTCTGCTACTTCTCCACGTAGGTGCATGCATGTATATCTATATTATAATATACTCAATGGGAGGTGGGTGTTTAACACGTAAAAGTGACATTTGTTGCCACAAAACCTGCATGCATGGGTGCTTCTGCTTGTCTCATGGAGAGTGGTGTTATTCTGCTATTTTTTTTGGAGCAAGTAGGGGCATGAATTCTGCAGATAGAGGCATGTGTTTCTGCTTGTCTCATGGAGCAAAGGTGGCGTGAATTCAGCTGCCATGTGGCACCTTTTTTGCTAGCTTTGTGGAGCAAAGATGGCGTGAATTCCTGCTACCATGTGGGACATTTTTCTAATGGTTTTGTGGAGCAAGGATGGCGTGAATTCCTACTGCCATATGGGACGTTTTTCTACTAGTTTTGTGGAGCAAGGATGGCGTGAAGTCTTGCTGCCATGTGGGATGTTTTTTTGCTTGGTTAATGGAGCAAGGTGAGTGTGTTTCTGCTTGCATTCCAGCACTTGTTCCTACTTGTATTCCAACGCTGCATATGTGTTTTTAACCTATCAATCTGCTGGTGTTGGTTTCCAATCCTCACGTGTATGCATGGGTAGATATATACTTTATGCTATGCATGGTGTAAATGAGGGGAAATAGATATATATATATATATATATATATATATATATATATATATATATATATATATATATATATATATATATATATATATATATATATATATATATATATATACACACACACACACGTAATGCCTATGCTTTTGCATATGTAAATGTATATTATAATATGCATGGTGGAGGTGAGAGGAATTATACATACATATATATATTGCATCACATAATGCTTCTTCCTTCCTTATTATGTTGCTAATCCTAAATTAGTAGTATCCTAAGGAATATATTTGTATCATATTCCTCTCATTTATGCTCCAAATTTTTTTATTTATATTACTTCTAACCATGAAAAGGTACCACATATTTTATAAAGACTTTATTGCCAAACAGCTACACATTTTAATTCTTGTTCATATATGTCTTAATTTATTACTAATCCTAGACTAGTAATGTCTAAAAAAATGTATTTTTGTCCTCTCTCCATCCATTATGATCCTAAGAATTTTAGTTATATGATTCAATATTAACTATGTCACCTATTTTATATTTGCCTTATGGTGACATAACTAAGCTTCTTAATTACTTATCTTATGTATTTTCTACTCATCCTTAAATTTATCTAACTTTATTAAAGGCTTAGGATGTTACACTACTCACATTACTGTTGTAATTATGCCACCGGCTTATTTACATAGCTATTGTAAGTATGCTATTTTTTGAGTTCTATAAATGAACACATTATTATCTTTACCTTCATACTCAAAGTTAGAGTGAGTGTAGCTATAAAGGGAGCTGCATTCTGTCAGTTTCAAAATATTTGTGTCTTTTATGATTCTAGTTCTAGAAAAGATGGAGAGTATGTTAAAGTAGCACAAAATTTGGGTATGGTGCTAGCCAGGAAAAAATTCATTTAGTCTATAGCGGAGGTAGCCATGGATTAATGGGGTGTGTGTTTACAACTGCACATGTAAGAGGATATCAAGTTCTAGGTATTATTCCTACAATTCTAGCTGCATCAAACATAATAGGGAAGACAATTGGAGAACAATTTAAGGTAAGTTCCATGCATGATCGCATGGCTAGAATGATGAGCAATGCTGATACCTTCATTGGCTTACTAGGGGGTTTTAACACTTTAGAACAATTTTTTTAAGTAGTCTCATGGGCACAACTGAATATACATCATAAACCAATAGGTTTGTTAAATATTAACCATTTCTTTAATGGTTTGTTGTCTTTTCTTGATCAAACTGTGGAACAAAGGTTTATCTCACACTCAGTACGACGAATTCTCATCTCAACTTCAAATGCTGATGAGTTAATTGATGCTTTACATGGATTTATTCATGTACCTGATCTAACTATGGCTCAAATAGATTGGAAGACAGACAACCGTGGAAAGTACAAGTTGGACTTGGATCTTCATCTGTAGCTATAGTAAAATGTGGACATTGTTGTATCACTTCTACTTCCTTAGGGTCTACTTGAATACTATCTTTACTAACCACATGCCCTAATAAAGTAACATAAGTAAACCAGAATTCATATTTTTAATGCTTAGCATATAACTGATGTTCCCTTTGAGTTTGTAAAACTATTCGCAAATGTTGCTTATGATCCTTTGAACTTGAAATATACTAGTATATTATAAATAAATACAATAACAAGTTGATCCAAGAATGCCTTAAGTACTATATTCATAAAGTCCATAAATGCAGTTGGAGCATTTGTCAAACCAAATGATATCATTAAGAACTCAGTGCCCATATTAAGTCCTAAAAAGTAGTTTTTGGAATATCCTTTTCCCTTATCCTTAATTGATGATATCTAGATCTCAAATCTATTTTATTTTATTTATTATTATTTTTTGAAAATTTTTAAGCAATAGTTGGTCAAACAAATAATCTATACGAGACTAACTGTCACTTTATTCAATTATTTGTAATATATGCATAACCGTAGTGATCCATCCTTCTTTTTCACAAATAGGACTAGAGCACCTCAAGAAGAATACTAGGGCGTATAAATCCCTTGTCTAACAAGTCTTGTAACTAATTCTTTTTAATTCCTTAAGTTCATTCGATATCATTCAATATAAGGATATAGACACGAGTTGGGTTACAAAAATTAAATCAATATCAAATTCTATTTTACGTTTCAGGGGTAATCTTAGCAATTCTTCAGGAAACACATCAGGAAATTTCCTAACCACTAGAACTTAATCGACACTAGTGCATTCCATATCTATATCTTTGACCACTATTAAATACTCTTGGCATTTTGCAATAACCTAAGGGTTGTTAGAGCAGAGATTAGATTACTGGGTACCTCACCACAGTCTCCTTGTAACAAGAAATGAGATTCTTCAAGAATATTAAATTTTATCACTTAAAGGTAACATTCCAAAATTGC
The DNA here is from genome assembly GCA_037074535.1 of Gleditsia sinensis. Lineage (NCBI taxonomy): Eukaryota > Viridiplantae > Streptophyta > Magnoliopsida > Fabales > Fabaceae > Gleditsia > Gleditsia sinensis. The sequence goes on from CM073469.1 coordinate 30,449,716, forward strand.
ATGGCATAATGGCAACCAATCCATTTCCAATATCACAACAAAGTCTACCACATCTAGACAACTGGGTGCAAGAAATATCACATTCAGAAATGATCATATTTGGCATTTTTCTCAATTCTTTAAATTCTCTGACATGCCTATCGTTTTCATTTTTAGGTAAAAATTGACCCGTAGATACTTTTTAAAAATATCACAATATTCAATCAATCTTATACTATAAAATTTAGTAAACTTGAAATAGAAAGAAAATTGAAACCCTATAGAATCCCTCAATAGCACCTAAAGTATAAATATAGCTGGCTTATATCCATACTAAAGGTCCTACTAATGAATCCTTTGCTTCGATAGCCACAAGGAAACCTAATGTTCTGAGACCAACTTGTCACGCCCTCAATTCAAGGGCACGTAAAACACATACTTTACAAACATATATTTGTCATAACATGCGTAATATACTCTTTTATCATTGAAAACAGTTATATATAGGTTCTCTCATGTATACACAAAATACAGACCAAGTTTACAGATATAAAAGCAACAACAAAAGAAATGATCCTGCCTATGACATTCAGAGCATACTCTAGAGTACAAGTACAATAAAAATCAAAATCTACGAACTTTGAAAATAAGGTAGGCTCACCCAAAGATTATGTCGTCTAGCTGATCAACTATCTGAAGGGGAAGGACCAAACTCTATATTTTTATATTAAAAATGTAGAAATATCATGTAGTGAGTTTGATAACTCAGTGAGCAGATAATATCTCCTATGACCTCTTAGGTGAGCATATGGATGTACTCATATTTTAAAATTTATCACATAGAAAATTACAGTTCGAAAGTGCATTCATATGGGACCCACATTTCAAATAGTCTCAGTTCAAATCACATTCATATATCCAAAATCATATGCAATATGGTATGATCATTAATCAAATATAGTTATGCATCAAAATCTTTCACATAAAACATTAGGAGGATCTCATATCAAAACCATCAAATAATTCCAAACACACAAGGGATGGTGTTATGTTTAGCTGTATAATCTACAGAAAAATATCAAGCTTTTAAGATAAAATCATAAATTTTGTTGATGTATAATTAACATACTACATACGCACTGAAAATCCACTCTTTTTACATAATGCTCAAGAATATCACAGCTTTTAATATACTCAATTCCCTCATTTTCTATACACATAGTGAACGATCAACTACAATCACAATAGGTAATCAGGGAAAGTGAGTTCATCACATTTCTGCCTCCTCACATTACCACTGATTACAGTCTCAATAGGTAATTAAAGAATGTGAGTTCATCACCCTTCTACCTCCTCACATTACCACTGTCACAGTTACAATAGGTAATCAGGGAATGTGAGTTCATCGCCCTTAGGAACTTGGTTAACCAATGGTCACTATTCATGGTCAAAAATACTATTCACATCGGTCGAAATTACTATTTACGTCAGTCAGTTACTGTTCACATATACTACAATCACTATTCTTGTCGGCCGAATTTATTATTCATGACACCAAAAGTTTTCAAATAGTTGAGAAATTTCATATCTTATATTTTATCTATCTCCTGAATCCATTTACGGTATCAGATTTTTAATTTAAGGACTCTAAATAAGAATTTTAAAGTTTTCCTTTTTCTAAGATTTTCTACTTCTGACTGTGGTGATTTTTCGGTCGATTTGAAATAAAATTTAGCCAAAATCATAGTACTTTCTGTCTTAAATCCAACAATACCTTTAGTTTTTAAATTGAAGGCTCAAAAGTACTCCAGATCTAGAGAGAAAAAATAAAGAGAGAAAAAGCACTATTCATACTATTCATTCACCTCGTTTATGAAAATTTTTCTTTCTTTTTTTTATATTGATGGAGGGACCATTCAGTAATAATTCAATTTTTGAGGAAAGTCCTTACAAATTTTATTATTTACATTTTGACTCCTAAACTTTTAAGAAATTACAATTTGACCCCAACAATATTAATAAGTTTTCATTTTCATCCTTAAAACATTTCAATTATATCCCTACTCCTTTATTTCTTTTAATAATCCATACATAAATGAAAATTATTAAATCTTAAGCGTGTTACATAGGTTCAACAATAAATCATAATTTTCATCAATATAGCTCTTCATGTCATGTTCATTTGTATAAGCTACAGCAAATGTCTTAGGTCATATGAATGCACTTTATCTATGCACATGAAAATTGTAGAGTAATGACATGTATGGCATGAATAAATATTTTCAGAATATCATGTGATGGCTATCAACTTATTTTCATATCAAACTACCCCGATCAGGGTGAATACTTTCTACTCTCTGGTATGGGCTTTTCTCACTCTGTCTGACATGGCACACTTTCTCTTTCTTTTCTCAATAGCATAATCATAGCCGTAAGTAGGCTGTCCCTTACTGGTGCACCATACGGACCGCCATATAACCGTACTCATCTCCTTTCTTTTCATATTAATAGCCAAAAATATGATTTCAATAACAAGTATGTTCATTATACTCACATGCCATAATTTATCATCAAAGCATAATTATTACAAAAAATCATTGGTAAAATGGAATCATATCATGAACATAATCATTTTCAAATATCACTTTATAAAATATTTTCATATCAAAATTATACATTTAAGATGTTAAGGAGTTCATGCAATGGCAATGGCTAGAGCATACACTAGTCATTTATTATTTTTGTTTATAAGATTCTTCTTTTTTCTTAAATATAATTTTCATCTCTTTATTTTCTTTATGCTTGACCTCTAATGACTTTCCTCCTACTTACATCATTTCCAACATATGTTCTCACAAAGATTATAGTGCATTCTTTTTCCATTTTGTTTATATTATTACTATATAGTTAATAGATTGATTTAGGGCAGAAAAATGTTAAAAATAAATTTTACCGGCTTCCAACATAGCCTGGACGTGTCCTGTAACATGGCCTGGTTATTTCCTGTAACACAGCCATGCTCAAGACTTCAAAAAGTGCTTTAACGCACCAAACACGGCCATGCTCTGTGTTATGTTGTCTCCTGATGCAGGTTTTCGTCCAACCTGACCTTCTCTCACTAATCAGAGCATAACTCCCTCATTTTAACTCCGATTGAGGTGAGATTGGTGTCCATTTAAAGATAAGAACATTCTTTAAAACCCTTATGTTGAACATTTTAGTGAAATATTAATTAATCTTTGTGTTATTACTCCCTCAAATTCAATGTTATTTCTTCTTGGATAAGTTCTAACCTCTACTTATTAATTTGACCATATCTCTCTCATAAGGATTCCAAATTGAATGATTCTAGTAGCTAAGCATTTGTGATACATATATCCATATTTTTTATATTAACTATTTCTTTAAATTTCCTACATATTGTTCTAAAAAATTCAAACACAGAAGCATACCAAACAGATTCTTCCCTGGTTAATTAGTTTACGACCACTACTTACTAATCTATCCATATCTCCCTCATATGGAATCCAAATTGAGTGATTCCAGTGGCTACACATCCATGAAACATATATCTATTGTTATCCATTTCTTTTATTTCTTAACCAATTCTTCTCAAAATTTCAAAAATAGAAGCTTCCTTGGTTACTTCGAAATCCAATCTTCTAACCAAATCCTTCCTAAGATTTTAGTTCATCCTTTTAATACGTCATCTTCCATTTTCTTCCTAATTTACATATAACCATAAGATTACTCATTTCAACATTTTAATTAGATTCATTACACTTAATTTAACATATTTCATCATCTACTTCTCAAGAAAATAGAAATCAAATCATGTATTATTAAGGGTGTTTCCTAATAGAAATTTCTTAGGTCTTATTCTAACTGTTTAAGGCTATACTCATTTTATCAATCTAATCATATTCCATCAATTTTTCACCACATTCAAATATACATAACAGCAGCATAAAAACCTTAAAATGTTGTCATCCATCACATGTAAGATCAAAATGTAATATGATATAGCAACATCCATGGCCAATCATCAAGGTATCAAATATTGTAAATTTCATCAAAGTTCTAAAATCAAAATCCCATATAAATATTACAAATTTCAAAACTTCTTTTCAAAAAGAGATATTGTTAAACCTACCTAAAGATCTCCCTAGCTCACTTAGTGAATTCTTTTTCTTATTTCCTCTTGAAGGAAGTAGCAAGATTCCTTCCTTTCCTTATTTTTTCCAGCAGCTTGAATAAGAGAGGAAGGGTGAGTTTTAAACCCCAAAGATGAAGAGAAAAGATGGATTCAAGTTGAGATTAAGCTAACTTGATTTGAGTACTTAGTCCTCTAGACTTCTTGTTCTTCTTCCTTTCTCTCGTCTCATCTCTTTCTCTCCTTTCCTCACACTACCTTGCTTCTGTTTTTTCTCTCCCTCACTTGGACAAAATTATAATGTTATAAGGGTGGTTTTTGATTAAATAAATTTTCAAGTGGTTCACCTCTCATAATCATGGGTCTACCTTATCACAATTAGGATGCACTTGGTTGCTTTTTGGGGAAGACAACTCATATTCTTGTCCTTCTCTCCCTTAGTCAAGATATGCATAGCAAAAGGAGACTTGTGTTTGAAATCATGATAAAATATTCTTAAGACAAAGGACAAGGTTCATTTAATTTAGGGATTCATTTCCTTTTTTTGTCTCACTCAAATATGATAGGTTTGCCTTTTTAAGGGGCAAATTTTTAGCCCTTGAGTCGCCCTTGCATAGCTGAAATTATTTATGCAAGATAGGGATATTTTTTCCTAATGCCATGTATTATTACCTATATCATCACATGGCTTGCTGAAATTATGAGTGTAGGATATAGATGTTTTGTCCTAATACTAAGTGACCTAATCTTGATTATTATTACACTACTATTTTATCACATGGTTCTTATTTTTTTCTCTTGGATTTGGGCTCACTCTTGTCCATTTCCTTTGCTTTGGTTGAAATTCTACCTCTCATAGGAGTCTTTGTCACATTTTCATGATTTTTAGGCTATCGGTCCAACTTCTATATCTTAGTCCAATTCTATGTTATATCTCTTGCTTAAGCTATCCAATTGGCTTACTAGAAACTCATGTGAAGTGAAAAAGAAAACTCTATGAAGTGTCTATAGGTGAAGGCCCAATGTATGGGTGAAGATGTTAAACTTAGGAACTCTAGCTCTTGAATTAAGAAAAATTACCCTAATATAAACTTCTTGAAATTTTAAGACCTTTACTTACTTCCAAAAATTTATCTTCCTTGTCCAAGAATTTCACCTCTCTTTAGGATGTTATTTCTAATTTTTCTAATTAGGTTTTCTTTCTTTATCTATTCCCTTAATGTTTGAAACATTTTCTATGCATGCACATAAGGGGAAGAATTCTAAGGCTTATATTTTTTCTTAGATATTGAAAAATTGTTTAATAAGTTTTATTTTCTTAATTAAATATTTATATACCTTTATTAATAAAAGAAAAAAAAATTAGGGATGTTACATTAGGCATCAAGTTCGCCAAGTCCTATATAAGGCCTTCGTACATGTCATTAGCCTGACTGACTAAAGGGTATGTGAAGAATTTTTGGTGGTTATGTGCATGTCATATGCGTTGCTTAAAATTTTGAAAATCCCATCGTTTCAAAGGTAGTTTAGTCTTTTAGTTTACATCTTTTCGTATTTTGGGTGTACAAAATGTCAATATCCTCCATACATATTTTTTCTTTCTTTTTCTCTTTCCTTTTTTTCTCACACACTCTTGAACCTTCTCCAAATACTCTGTAACTTGATTTCTTTTGCACTTTTTGTTGATTTTTGCTTGCTTTTGAGTATTCACACATGTCCTCCAAGGGAAGTATGCGACATGTAACAACTTCATTTATGTAAATGTAACAAATATTTTTTTTTATATTTTTAAAATTCCATGAACTTATTACTACTTTAATTCTAACCACTTAACTCGTAATAATAATCACTTTAACCAAGCATAATTGTTATTAACAGTGATACAATATTGAGTTTCCATACACACTATTATTTTAAAAACTACACACCATTATTTTACAAACATTTGTACAAAGATACATATTAGCTCTAATCATCTATGTCGACTACTTCTGGGGACACTGGTGCGGGTAGCACGTCCACCGGAATCTCAGTCACATCTATGACAGATACATCTGAAATAACTGGAAGTTGCCCAAGGTAGGGCACCTCGATCCAACGTACAGAAATAATAAGTGTCATAGAGAAAATCTGCATATTTATTCTTCTGAACATGATATGGAAATATAGTGAGAATTAAATCTCAGTAAGTTCAACAATAAATCATAATTTACCATCAATATAGTTCATCATGTCATGTTCAGTTGTATAAAATACAGAAAATATCTTTGGTCACATGAAAGCATTATATCTATGCACATAAGAATCATACAATAATGATATGTATGACAGGATTAATTATTTTCGGAATATCATATGATGGCCATTAACTTATTCTCATTTCAAGCTACCCCGGTCAAGGTGAGTATCTTCTACTCTCCGGTACGGGCTTTTCTCGCTCCGTCCGACATGGCCCACTTTCTCTTTCTTTTCTCATTAACATGATCATAACCGTTGGTAGGGCGTCCCCTGCTGGCGCACCACACGGATTGCCATGTGACCGTGCTTATTTCTTTTCTTTTCACAATGATAGCCAAAAATATGCTTTCAATAACAAGTATGTTCATCAAATTATAACTATTACCATAAATCATTGGTAATCATACCATGAACATAACCATTTCAAATATCACTTTATAAAATATTTCCATGTCAGAATTTCACACTTAAGATGGTAAGAAGTTCATACAATGGCAATGGCTATGGCATATACTAGTCATTTATAAGATTCGTCTTTAAATATTAATTTTACTTCTTTATTTTCTTGATGTAGGTTTTCATCATATCTAACCTTCTCTTTATGCTTGGCCTTTAGTCATTTTCTTCTTATTTATATCATTTCCAACACATGTTCTTACAAATTTATAGAGCATTGTTCTCCAATTTGATTTTTACTATTACCCTATAGTTAAAGAGGTTCGTCTAGGGTAAAAAAATGTTGAAAATAGGCTTCACCAACTTCCAAAACGGTCTGGTCATGTTCCAGAACACGACCATACTTTAAAAATACTTCAAATGTACTCAAAAATAGCCCCGAACATAGCTAGCCCGTGCTTGAAGCACCCAGAACACGGCCTGGCCTTGCTCTGTGACCTTTTCTCAATAAGCAAAGCATAACTCCCTCATTTTAACTCCGATTGAGGTGATCTTGGTGTCTATGGAAAGCTAAGACAATAATCTAAAACTATTATGTTAATCATATCAACAAAATAGTAATAAATCTTGGTGTTATTTCTCTCTTAAATGCAATATTACTTCTTCTCGGGTAGGTTCTAACCTTTACTTACTAATCTGACTATATCTCCCACATACGAATTCCAAATTAAGTGATTCCAGTGGCTAAACATCCGTGACACATAAATATATAATTCATATGTTAACCATTTATTTTAATTCCTTATATAATTTTTCCAGAAATTAAAACACCGAAGCTATCCTAACATATTCTTCCCTGATTAACCATTTTCTGACCTTTGTTTACTAATCGAAACATATTTACCTCATATGAACTCTAAATTAAATTATTTCAGTGGCTTAAAATTCGTGACATACTTAGTTATAATTCTTATGTTAACCATTTATTTTAATTCCATACAGACAATTCCCAGAAATTAAATTACAGAAACTTAAAATTTTGCCACCCATAGCCATACCTATGCAGAACTATCTACACCAACCTAAGTATTCAAACATACATCACATGCAAGATCAATATGTAACATGATATAGCAACATCCATGACCAATCATCAAAGTTCTAAGATCAAAAACTCATATAAATATTATAAGTTTCAAAGGTTTTCTTCAAAAAGAAATATTGTTAAACTTACCTAAGAATCTCCCTAACTTGCTTAGTGAATTGGTTTTCTTGTTTCCTCTTGAAAGAAGTAGCAAGATTCCTTCCTTCCTTTAAATTTTCTAGCAGCTTAGGTAAGAGAAGGAGGGTGAATTTTTGAACCTCAAAGATGAAGAAGAAAAATGGATTCAAGTGGAGATTAAGGTAACTTACCTTGAGTACTTAGCCTTCTAAACTTCTCCTTCTTCTTCCTTCCTTTCTTCTCCTCTCTTTCTCTTCTTTCCTCACTCTACCTTGCTTCTATTTCTCTCTCTTCCTCACTTGGACGAAATTAAAATGTTGTAGGGGTGGGTTTTGCTTATATAGACCACCAAATAATACACCTTTCATGATCATAGGTCTACCTTATCACAATTAGGATACACTTTGTTGAATTTTTGAAAAACAAACAACTTATGTTCTTGTCTTCCTCTTCCTTAGTCAAGATATGCATAGGAAAAGGAGATTTGTATTTTGAAAATTATGATGATATGTTCTTAAGATAAGGGACAAGGTCCCTTTGATTTAGGGATTCATTTTCATTTTCTTTTGTCTTAAACAAGTATGATAGGTTTGCCTTTTTAGGTGGCAAATTTCTAGCCCTTGAATCTCCATTATTTGTTTGATATTATTTGTGTGGGATAGGAATGTTTTGTCCTAATGCCATGTATTATCATACTACTTGCTAAAATTATGAGTGTAGGATATAGAAGTTTTTGTCCTAAAGCCTTGTATTATCATGCCACTTGCCAAAATGATGAATGTAGAATCACACCACTTGCTAAATTTTTGTCTTAATGCCATGTAACCTATTCTTTATTATTATTACATTATTATATCATCACCTAATTTATTTTATTTTATTTTTCCTCTTGGATTTGGGCTTATTCCTACCCATTATGGGCTTATTCCTACCCATTTTTTTTGTTTTGGATAAAATTCTACCTTTCTTGGAGGGCTTGGTCACATTTTCATAATTTTTGGGCTAATGGTCCAATTACTATATCCTAGTCCAAGTCTATATTTTATTTCTTGCTTAGGTTATCCAATGGGCTTGTTAGAAATTTATGTGAAGTGGAAAAACTCTATATGAAGTGTCTATAGGTAAAAGCCCAATGTATGGGTAAAGATTTTAAACTTAGTAACTCTAGTTCTTGAATTAGGAAAAATTACCCTAATCCAATGTTCTTGAAAATTTAAGATCTTTACTTGTTTCTAAAAATTTATCTTCCTTATCCGAGAATTTTGCATCTCTTTAGTATGTTCTTTCTAATTTTTTCCTATTAGGTTTTCCCTCTTTATTTGTTCTCTTAATGTTAGAAACATTTTCTATGCATATACATAAGGTGAAGAATTTCTAAGGATTATATTTCCTTAGATATCTAAAATATTGTCTAATAAACTTTATTTCCTTAATTATCAATAAAAGAAACAAAATTAGGGATGTTACACGACATGCATAGTTGAAAAAAAAACAAGAGAATTTTCAAAAGTATTTCAAAATCCTTTTTCAATGGAGTAGCCACCACAATTTATTTTGAAAACAATTTTTTGGAAAAACCTTTTAAAACATGGTCTATGAACTAGGAAGAGTTTAGGAGTCGATTACGCATGGGGAAAGTGTTAAACACTCCACAACACCCATTCTTAAGAATAGTTATCTCAAACAATATTGTGCAAAACATTTTATGGCTTCAAGTGTATCTTACTTAACCTTATCAATGACATGCATAGGAAGAAAAATGAAATTGAAAACAAGAAAAGAAAGAAAATAAAAATATTTACAAAGGCAAACCTAACCTAGGAACAGACTTAGGACCTACATACTCAATGAAGGGATCAAAATCCACGTAGTTCATAAGGTAAAAAAGCAATGAGGTGAGTTGATTGCCTTTAAACTATTTTTATGAGAGAAAAAGAATTAAATGACTATTGTATCGGTGTATAACTCATGATTGTGAACAAGTCAATTGAGAGAGATACAAAGAGATACTTAACCTTGCAAAAATAGAATTTACCTTTATATTGTTAATTGGCTTATATAATTTGAGTTAATTATTTCAAATTTAAGTTAATGATGTTTGGTGATATATACTTGTAAAATATATCCTAAAATGTTGCCACTTTGATTGATTTAGTTAAAAATGTTTTTTTTAATATCTAAGCGGACACATGACAATTTGTTAGTCCCTTGCTTGTGAAAATATTGATTCACTACTAATATACCAAATACTTGCTCTATTTCTATATTAGTGAAGTTTCAATTTTAAGCTACAATGAATGAATCAAGGCTTGGGTTTTGACACGTGACATCCAACCAAATTTGTACCTCAATCTTATGGGTCTAACTATTTATCTTTTAAAATGGCTTTTTTTCCAATAGATTGATAAATTTAAAATATTTAGATTTAATTAAGGTATTGTGTTGCTTAAGAATAGTAACTTAAATAAGTGCTGCTCTAGTAAGAGAAAAATGAAGACAAAAATTGTTATTCATACTTTATTGTAGTTGTCAACCTTTGTAATATTTGTGGTTGGCTAAATGTTCGGTTATGTTTGATCTAGGAAGAGACATGCAATTTCTATTTTTGTTCAATCTGATACTAAGATATTTTTGTATTATAAATTGATAATAGATGTAAGTTGTGTTATTTCTGTAATATCCCATAATTTTTATTTTTAAATAATAATATTTTGCTATAAACAAATATATTTTTATTTTTTCTAAAATGATTATGTTTTGCTAAAAGCAAGTATACTTTTAATTAAAATAATTATTGTTTTGCTTAAAATAATTATATTGATCTCTAATAAATTTTTGTTTTACTTTTAAAAATATTCTTTCTTTTATTATGCATAAAGATATTTATTTTGTGATTTGTTTTATTTTTTATCAAGAAAAGTCATGATTTAAGAATGCAACTAAAGTTTTGCAATAATATAATTTTTTAGAAATTTTTGGGATGTTTTAGGATGAAAACAATAATTATATGCATATAATTAAAGAATAAATTTAAATATTCAATTATTAAATAATAATTAAATAAATAATATAAAAAAAGAAAAAGGAGAGAAAGGAAACTGAAGGAGCAAAGCACGGTAGAGGAGGAAAAAATTTCCTATTCACTTTCTCTCTTTAACCTCTACCTTATCTCTAGGATTTCTTCCATTCTAGACAACCAATTAAGATACCGAAGGTACTGTTGGACTCGTGGCGACAAGAGTTTCAAAACCCATTGATCAATTTTGTTGAAAGTTCGCCGACAAATTATGAATAGTAACACATAAATAATATTTTCTAAAATGCTAGATTTTTATAGTTTTTTGAACTTCTAGGTTACAGGTTATGTTAAGGATATAGAGTATTAGTTATACGATAAATTTCATGGTCAAACAACGTGATTTGGTACTCTAATTTTGTAAATTTTTCTTTAGTGAACAGTAACTATGAACAGTGTGTGAATAGTATCTGAACAGTAAATGTGAATAGTATTTCTGATGTAAATAGTGATTTCAGCCGGCTTGACCAGCGTTGACCAAGCTCCTGGAGTCTATTTCTAGGTTTTTGGATCCGCCATACTCAATTTTAATGTCTATTTGATCAAATTTAAATTGGAAAAGTGCATTTTAGAGCTGTCTAACTTAGAGCCTTATCTTGTGAGTTGATAATTCTTTCTATGACTTACCTTATACTCTTCTAGAGCTTTAAATGGATAATTGATTATGTTGATAAGTTATTTATACTTTTATATGTCTCTAAAATGGATTAAATTATCTGAATTATTTACAATCTGGTATATAGTTCAAGAAGAGTATGATTTTGAAAAATGATAATTTCTGTGGAGGAATCTTATTGGAAACACTGTTTGCTAACAGCAGGTGATATTAGCCCTGGTGCACCTTGACAACTCAGCTAGTAAGGGTGGTGCTAGCCTCGTGTGACGGCCAACACACGGGATATGATATGTGAAAGAGAGCGGTTTGCCTCCTATATGGGTGAGATGCCAACTATATGATATATAATTTTCCCTCCCTTACTGTGTGCTTGGGAAATGCCCATATTAGAGTGCCTTCGCATGTCCTCTTGAATGGTGATAGGGAAAACCTTAGCTTAGATGCTAAGTATAGGCAAAACCTTAGCTTAGATGCTAAGTATAGGCAAATCCTACACCACCAAAGTACAGAAGGGATTGAACACTGACATGGTGGTTCTAATATGGGATCCTCCTAATGTTTTTATGAGAAATATTTTAATTCATAACAATATTTAAATAATGATCATATCTTATTGCATATGATTTTGGATATCTGAATGTGATTTGAACTGAGAATATTTGAAATGCAGGTCTTATGTAGATGTAATTCCTAACTGTATTTTCTATATGACAAATTTTAATATATGAGTATATCCATATATTAACCTAAGAGGTCATATGAGGTATTATTTGCTCACTAAGTTATCAAACACACTACATGATATTTATATATTTTTCAGATAAGGATACAAAGTTTGGTCCTGCAGTTACGTGATCAGCTAGGTGTCATACTCTCGTGGTGAGCCTATGTTGTTTCCAGGGCTCACAGTGTTTAAATAATTCTGTATTTGTACTCTAGAGTATACTCTGAATGCCACAGGCAAGATCCCTGGTTCTATTTTACTTTGATGTTTATAGACTTGATCTGTATAATTTATATACATGGGAATATCTATCTATAAAAGAGTGTATTATACATGTTATAGAAAATATATGATCATAAAGTATGTGTTTCATATGTCCTAAAATGAGGGGCGTGACAAGTTGGTATCAGAGTATTAGGTTTCCCTATGGCTATCAAAGCAAAGGATTCTTTAGTAGGACCTTTAGTATAGATATAAGCCAGATATATTTATACTTCAGGTGCTGCTGTGGGATTCTATAAGGTTTCAAATTCCTTTCTATTCCTAGCTACTAAAGTTTCTAGTACAAAATTGATTGGATTTTGTGGTAACTTAAAAAATATTTATGGGTCAAATTTTGCTTGAAAGTGAAAAGGATAGATGTGCTAAAGAATTTAAAGAATTGAAATAGATACCAAATATGACGGTGTTTGAATGCGATATCCATTTTAAATTCAATATTCTTGGAGAATTTTCTTTCTAGATACAAGGAGGCCGTAGTGAGGTATCCAGTAATCTAATCTCTCCTTTAGCAGCCCATAAGTTATTACAAAAAAGTACCAAGGATATTTGACTGTGGTCAAAGATATAGATATGAAATACACTAATGTAGATCAAGTTCTAGTGGTTAGAGAATTCCTTGATGTGTTCCCAAAGGAATTTCTAGAATTACCACGAAACAATAAATAGAATTTGGTATTGATTTACTTCTTGGAACTTAACCAGTGTCTATATTCCCATATAGAATGGTACCCACTGAACTTAAAGAACTGAAAAAAAGAAGAAGAAGAAAAGAATTAGTTATAAGATTTTTTAAACAAGGGATTTATATGCCCTAGTACTTCTTTTTGGGGAGTTCTTGTTCTATTTGTGAAAAAGAAAGATGGATTGTTGCGATTGTGCATAGATTATAGACAGTTGAATAAAGTGACAATGTGTAATAAATACTCAATACCTCATATAGATGATATGTTTGACCAGCTACAGGGTGCTCAACGTTTTTCAAAAATTGAATTGATTTGAGATCTGGATATCATCAATTAAGGATAAGGGAAGAGGATATTGCAAAAATTGCTTTTAGGATTTAGCATGGACACTATGAGTTTTTAGTGATGTTATTTGGTTTAACAAATGCCCTAGCTACATTTATGGACTTGATGAATAGTAATTAAGCCATTCTTGAATCAATTTATTTTTGCATTTATTGACGATATACTAATATGTTTCGAGAGTTCAGAGGATTATAAGTAACATTTAAGGACAGTTTTACAAACTCTAAGGGAGTATCAGCTATATGCTAAGTTCTCAAAATACAAATTCTAGCTCAGTTGTGTTACTTTCTTAGGGTATATGGCTAGCAAGATGGTATCCAAGTTGACCTTAAGAAAGTAGAAGCAGTACAACAATATCCATGTCTTACTACAGTTAAACATGAAGATACAAGTCTAATTTGTGCTTCCCACGATTGTCTGTGTTCCAATCTATTTGTGCCATAGTTGGATCAAGTACATGAACAAATGCTTGTAAAGCATCAATCAACTCCTCAGCATTTGAAGTCAAGATGAGAATTCATCGTGCTGAGTGTGAGATAAACCTTTGTTCCATAGCTTGATCAAGAAAAGACAACAAACCATCAAAGAAGTGATTAACATTTAATAAACTTATCAGTTTGTGATGGATATTCAGTTGTGCCCAAAAGACTACTTGAAAATTTGGTTCTAAAATACTAAAACCCTCTGGTAAGGTAATGAAGGCATCAACATTACTCATCATTCTAGCCATGCACTCATGCATAGAGGCTACCCTAAATTCTTCCCTAATTGCCTTCCCTATGATGTTTGATGTAACTAGAGCTGTAGGAATAATACCTAGAACTTGACATCCTTCTACATGTGCAGCTGTAGACACGCACCCTATTAACCCACAGTTACCTCCACCATAGACTAAATGAATTTTTCTCTTGGCCAGTACCATATCCAGATTCTGTGCTACATTCACATACTCTCCATCTTTTCCAGGACTGGAACCACAAAAGACAAAAATATTTCAAAACTGACAGAATGTGATTCCCTCCATAACTACACTCAACCTAACTTTGAGTATGAAAGTAAAAATACTAACGTGTGCATTTATAGAACTCAGAGAAAGGTATACTTATGATAGCTATGTGAATAGATCGGGCATAATTAGAATAGCTATGTGAGTCATTAGTGGATATCAGCTAAATTGAAGGTGAAAATTTCAAAAATGATGGCACACATACATATGTCCAGTAGTTGTGATTGTGGCTTATATTAAGAACATAAAGAAAATAAAGTTAAGATATAACCAAAAATTTGTTTTTTCCTTGTTGTCCTTATTGAAGCATTGATGTCTTGATTTTTGTAGGGAAGTTATAGGTGATATGCATAATTGTAAAAGAAAAGAGTGAAAATACAAACAAGTTAATTGTTGAAAAGCGACAATCAAATTATTTATTTTGTTTTCCTAATGTTCTTGTTAGTCGACTATTGATATTATTAAGTCGACTAGCTATTTTGAGAATTTTTAATTTGGACTGGTTTATTTTACAATTGATTGATTACATCTATTTTGAAGCAATCAACTGCATCTTACTAGTTAACTACGTGCTCTTTGTTCTTCTCAAACTTTTATAAGCTCAGAAATGTTTCTTTTCCATGTGCTATTTTTCCACCAAATACCAACAGCTTTAAAGTAGATGCACATATATTAAAAACTTGCGGCCACCGATTTTTGTCGAAATAGCAGTTAGGTTTTGTTTATAGATTTTCAAGAATTGAGACCACCAAGTTTAATTTTCTTTCAATACCCATGCTCTATTAAGTATTTCTCTTTTTCTGCTACATCATTCCTCATTAATGTTTGCCATTAAATGCAAAGTTGTTTTCCCTCATTACAAGGAAAGTTAATTTCTTTTCTTAGAAACTTAATTATTTTGGTGTTCAAGTGGTTAGTAGGTTAAAGTAATGGAGAATATTTTGGGAACCATGTTCGAAAATAATGTAAAGCGATCAAGGTATTTGTGTTAAGGGTTTATACCATGCTAAGTTGAGTCTAGTATCTAGGATGTGAATAATTGTTGATGAAAGAGATTTCAGAAGAAGCAATAGATTGTGAATATGGATAACTCAAAACAATAAGGATATACTAAGATTTGAAAGAATTGTACTAGTATAATGGTAAAAATAAAATATAAGTGATTTTTTTTTTCGTTGTTTAGTGTATCAACAAGTAAAAATTGAATATTTGTTTCAGAAGAGCTATTTAGGAAGCCTAAGGATCTTTGTTAGATTATAGTATATCCAATAATAAATCTAAATGATGTGTTTACGCATTAGAAGTTATGCTTCAGGTATCTTTATATAATTTTAGTGAAAGTTGGGAGAAAGAATTTATCTTTAGTTGAATTTATCTATATCAATAGTTATTAGGCCAATATACAAATGACATTATTTGAAGTTTTATATGAAATATCGTAGGTCTCTTAATAGGTGAGTGAGTTAAGTAAAATTAATCTTTTGAAATCTAATTTGGAATAACATACAATAGACAGAATATGACTAACCTAAATTGATGATGCTAGTTTGGAGAGCATGATTCAAGCATATGTCTTCGAGTTTGGTAAGAGCTCTCATAGCAGAATTCACCTATAATAAAGTGAAATGTATTAGGAAAAGAATACAAGTAACTTAATACAGGCCAAAATTCTACAAGGACCATGTATGTGGAGCACTAGAAATGATTAGTTGGTGACCAAATATTCTTGAAAGACTCACCAACGAAAAAGGTAATGAGGTTTGAAAAGAAGGAAAAAGTTAAGCTATAGTATATAGGCTCTTTTGAAATCTTGAACAAAGTAGGCATAGTAGTATATTGTCTAGACTTTCCATCAAGATTAAATAATGTGGATACAGTCTTTCTTGCATCAATGTTAAGGAAGTACCTATCAGATTCTTCTCATGTTATCGAATTTCAAGAAATTCAATTGAACGTAAACTTGGATTAATTATGAGGAAAAATCAATTATTATTGTTGATTGATAAGTGAAGAACTTATGGTTCAACGAAATCCCTATAGTTAAGATTATATGAGAAAATTACATAAGGGAAGAGATTTCTTAGAAAGTAAAAAATGTTATACATAAACGAAATCCCACAATATTTGAGTAATAAGGTTGGTAACTCTAAATTATGCCTTGATTTCATTCCCTACATGTGGTAGAATGGATTAAAATTCGGGGACCGAATTTCTTAAAGGGGGAAGAATGTAATATCTCGTAATTTTTATTTTGAAATAATAATATTTTGCTATAAACAAATATATTTTTATTTTTTTAAAATGATTATGTTTTGCTAAAAGCAAGTATACTTTTAATTAAAATAATATTGTTTTGCTTAAAATAATTATATTGACCTCTAATAAATTTTTGTTTTACTTTAAAATATATTCTTTCTTTTATTATGCATAAAGATATTTATTTTGTGATTTGTTTTATTAAATTTTTTATCAAGAAAAGTCCTGATTTAAGAATGCAACTAAAGTTTTGCAATAATATAATTTTTTAGAAATTTTTGGGATGTTTTAGGATGAAAACAATAATTATATGTATATAATTAAAGAATAAATTATAAATATTCAATTATTAAATAATAATTAAATAAATAATATAAAAAAAGAAAAAGGGGAGAAAGGAAACTGAAGGAGCAGACCACGACAAAGGAGGAAAATTTTTCCTATTCACTTTCTCTCTCTAACCTCTACATTCTCTCTAAGATTTCTCTTATTCTAGACATCCAATTGAGATACCGGAGGTACTGTTGGACTCGTAGCGACGGGAGCTTCAAAACCCGCTGATCAATTTTCTCATAAGCTCGCCAAAAGCTTGCCGGAAAATTGTGAATAGTAATGCATAAGTAATGTTTTCTAAAATGCTCAATTTTTTATGGTTTTTTGAGCTTTCAAGTTAAGGGTTTTGTTAAAGATATAAAATATTCATTGTATGATAAATTTCACAGTCAAAGAACGTGATTTGGTGCTTTAATTTTGTAATTTTTTCTTCGGTGAACAGTAACTATGAACAGTGTCCAAAATTGCAATTTTTTCTTCGATGAACAATAACTATGAACAATGTCCAAAAAGCAAATGTGAACAGTATTTTCCACGCGTGAACAATATTTTCTAGAAATGAATAGTGACCAGCGTTGATCAAGCTCCCGGAGTTATTTCTTAGATTTTTCGACTCTCCAGACTCGATTTTAAGGTCTATTCGATTAAATTTAAATTGAAAAATTGCATTTTAGGGCTGTCCAACTTGGATCCTTGCCCTATGAGTAGATAATTTTTTCTATGACTTACCATATGCTCTTCTTAAACTTTAAATGGACAATTGATTATATTGACAAGTTATTTATACTTTTATATATCTCTGAAATGGATTAAATTATCTGAATTGTTTACAATCTGGTATATAACTCAAGAAGAGTATGGTTTTGAAAATGAATTTTTGAATTCATTAAATATGTGATTTTAAATGTATTTCTTATCATATGGTAAAGAAAATATATTGTGCACCTAACATTGATATGTAAAGCTATAAGATTGCCTTGAAAACGGGCATGTATATGTGATTACCCTAAACTGGAAGTTTTTGACAGAGGATTTGTACTGAGATTGGAAATTCTGAATTTATACTGAAATCTCTATTTTGAATTATATGACATATGTGTAAATGATAATTTCTATGGAGGAAACTTATTGGAAACATTGTTTGCTAATAGCAGGTGATGCTATCCCTAGTGCACCTTGACACCTCAACTAGCAAGGGTGATGCTAGCCTAGTGTGATGACCAACACACGAGATATGATATGCGAAGAAGAGTAGGATGCCTCCTATATGGACGAGATGCCGACTATATGATATGTAATTTTTTCTCCCTTGTTTTGTGCTTAGGAAATGCCCATATTAGAGTCCCTTCACATGTTCTCTTGAATGGTGGTAGGGCAAACCTTGGCTGAGATGCTAAGTATAGGCAAATCCTACACCATCAAAGTTCAGAAGAGATTGAACTCTGATATGGTGGTTTTGATATAGGATCCTCCTAATGTTTTTATAAGAAATATTTTGATGCATAACAATATTTGAATAATGATCATATCGTATTGCATATGATTTTGGATATCTGAATATGATTTGAACTGAAAATATTTGAAAAAAAGGTCCCATGTAGATGTACTTCCGAACTGTATTTTCTATGTGACAAATTTTAATTTATTAGTATATCCATATGTTGACCTAAGAGGTCATAGGAGGTATTATCTACTCATTATGTTGTCAAACTCACTACACAATATTTATATGCTTTTCAGATAAGGATACAAAATTTAGTCATGCTACTACGTGATCAGCTAGGTGTCATACTCTCGTGGTGAGCTTATGTTATTTCCAGGGTTCACAGTGTTTAAATGATTCTGTATTTGTACTCTAGAGTATCTTGCGAACGCCACAGACAGGATTCCTGCTTCTGCTGTACTTTGATGTTTATAGACTTGATTTGTATATTGTGTATACATGGGAATATCTATCTTATAAAGGAGTGTATTATACATGTTATAGATAATATATGATCGTAAAGTATGTGTTTAATGTGCCCTAAAATTAGGGTCGTGACAATTTCTATTGACTAAGTCTTTTTTTTCATATATGCATTGTGGTTAAAAAATATTGCATAAAGTATCGAAACATGAAGTATTTTTTTTATAAAAAAAAAAAAAAGAAATTGAGTTATACTAACTCTACAAAGCTTTTTTGTGGGCCATGGCAACCAAAATTGAAGTCTGTAAAGGCCAAGCCGACCCAACTTGACAACTTTACTCATGAAACCTTGTTCTAGATGTAATATTCTAGAGATACAAAAAAATAATGAATTAAGATATTGTTCAGTTAATTTTCTATAGATATCTTTATAGTTTAAAACACTTTTCCTTTTATATGGTACATATTTCAATTTGATTCCTCTAATTATTTTTATTAAAAAGTTGCAATCAAATCTTTTCATCATAGTTTGATCATTGTATTAATATAAATAGCTAATATAAATATTAAACCACCAATGTAACAACAGTGTGGCATATTTATTTTTCTGATATATTATTTAGATGACACTTAAAAACTAAAATAATGTGTTTTTAGTAAGAAAAATAGTGTGGAGAAATGATATTACAAGTACAAAAGTTGATTTAAATTGTTTGAATGCCATTTAAATAGTCCACATGGAAAGTAAATTTGGCCACGTTAGTGGTTTAACATCAATGTTAGCATTTTGGTTCAACATTATGAGATAGAAGATTAATTGCAGCTTTTTAAAAAAATAAAAGGATAACATTACTTCATTTTTAGTGATTCACTCTACTCCAAGTGCTCCAAAAGCTGGTGGAAGATGATGATGTGGCTTTGAAAACTATTTCAACGATCAAATTAGTTGAGTTCTCAAGACACTAATTTGAGGAGAGTCAAAATTGATATTGGAGGATGGAGACTATAACAACTCCATTTTTTTACATATATATATATATATATATATATATATATATATATATATATATATATATATATATATATATATATATATATATACCTTTATTTAACTTACAATAACATTCAATTAATTTAACCTAGCATAATTAAAGTTTACACATCATTAATTAATAACATTCGTACACAAATCAAATACATATACGTATTCATCTTATTCATCCATATTGACCAGTTTCGAGGATACTAGTGCGGGTGGTTACACTTTCATCAGGATCTTAGCCAACTCGACTATAAACACTTTATTAATTTCTGAGATCTGCCCAACATAGAGTAACTCGATCCACGTACACTAAGACCCAGCCAAAGAAAAATCCGCAAAACTAGTTTTTTGAACATGATCTGAAAATATAGTGAGAATTAAATCCCAGTAGGTTCAACAATAAATCACAATGATCATCAATATAAATAATCATGTCATGTTCATCTATATAAGCTACAATTAATATCTTATGTCACATGAATGCACTTTATCTATACACATAAAAATCATACAGTAATGACATGTATGGCATGAATAACTATTTTCATATTACTATATGATGGGTATCAACTTATTTTCATATCAAGCTATCCCGATCAGAGTGAGTACTTTCTACTCTTCGGTACGAGCTTTTCTCGCTCCGTCCGACATGGCACACTTTCTCTTTCTCTTCTCATTAATATAACCATAGCCGTTGGTAGGGCATCCCCTACTGGTGCACCACACGAACCGCCATGTGATCGTACTTATTTCTTTTCTTTTCTTTTCTCATTAATAGCCAAAAATATGATTTCAATAACAAGTATGTTCATTATACTCACATGCCATAATTTTTCATCAAAAGATAACCATTACCAAAAATTATTTGTAATCATAACATGAACATAATCATTTCAAATATCACTTTATAAAATATTTCTATGTCAAAATTACACACTTAATATGGTAAAGAGTTCATGCAATGGCTATGGCATATACTAGTCATTTATTATTTTCATTCATAAGATTTTTCTTCTTTTTTAAAATATTATTTTTATCTCTTCATTTTCTTTATGCTTGGCCTCTAATCACTTTCCTCCTACTTATATCATTTCCAAAACATGTTCTCACAAATTTAATATGGCATTCTTCTTCAATTTGGTTTATATTAATATCCTACAGTAAATGAGGTTCATTTAGGGTAGAAAAATGTAGAAAATAAGCTTTACCAACTTCCAACGCAACTTAAACATATCATATAACACGGCTTGGCCATTTCTTGTAAAACAGCCATCCTTTAAAGTTCAAAATTCCCTTTCCAACACAGAACACAGCCTCGCCATGCCTTGGAACATGGACATGCTCTATGTTGTGTTATTCCCTAATACAAGTTTTCATCCTGCCAGACCTTCTCTCACTAATTAGAGTATGACCCCCTCATTTTAACTCTGACTTAGCTGATCTTGGTGTCTATTCAAAGATAAAACAATTTTCTAAAACTATTATGTTGAACATTTTAGAGAAATAGTAAAGAATCTTCATGATATTACTCCCTCAATTTAAACGTTATTTCTTTTTGGGTAAGTTCTGACTTTTACTTATTAATCCAACCATATCTCCCTCATATGAACTCTAAATTGAGTGATTACAGTAGCTACATTTCCATGAGACATATATCTATATTTTTAATGTTAACTAGTTATTTTAATTCCCTAAAGAATTTTTCCAAAAATTCAGACACAGAATCTTTCCTAACAGATTCTTCCCTGGTTAACTATTTTCTAACCACTACTTACTAATCTGACCATATCTACCTCATATAGACTCCAAATTGAGAGATTATAGTGGCTAAAAATATGTGATACATATATCTATATTTTTTATATTAACCATTTCTCTTAATTACAAAATTATTCTTCCTAGAATTTGAAAAACAGAAGCTTCCAAGGTTACTCCGAAATCCAGTTTCATAACCAAACCTTTTTTAAAGTTTTAGTTCATCATTTTATTATGTCCTCTTCCATTTTCTTCTTAATTTACATCTAATCATATTCCATCAACTTTTCACCACATTTAAATATACAAAATAGCAGCATAAAAATCTTAAAATTTTTGCCACCCATAGCCATACCTATATAGAACTTTCCACACCAACCTATGTATTTAAACATATATCACTTGCCAGATCAACATGTAACATGATGTTGTTGTTTTAATTAAAACTCGCAAGTGCACGAATCTATTGGAGTATAGATTTAGTGGTATGCAAGGTCGATCCCACAGAGATTGCCAATTGAGAGAAAATTCTAATATAGATCCGAAATAAATACTTCTAACCTAGTTCCCAATATCTCGTTTTGTGAGAGGAATATTGAACAAAATATGCAAAGAACTAATATACTGAAATTAAATGAAGATGTATTCAAGATAAAGAAGCATGCTAAGGTTAAGAGATCCACTCTTGGTATATCGAATAAAAATAAATTTAACTCTTTTATTACTCAATTAGAATCTTTACACGAATAAAGTTCTAATCGAATGATATGTTAATTTAAGCTCAACTTTGTTTATACATGAATTATATTTACCTCCTTTCTAATAATTAAAACATTCTTGTAAAATGGATTAAAGCGTACATTGTGCCAATCAACATATTGTCTACAATAAATCAAGAGTGATTCAAGTATTTATTGTGCCAAAAATTGTCTACAATGTATCAAGGTTCACACTTCACAAGATTAAAAATACAAAGATGCAAAAGATAACTTGTAAATGGATTCAAGCATAAATTGTGCCAATCATTATATTGTCTACAATATATCAAAATTCACATTTTACAAGATTAACTTATGCAAAAAATGAAAGGTAGAAAATTAATTAACATAACAAAATAAAATGAAATAGAATCGGTGGCAAAGCCAACCAATAGTAAAATAAAATAAAGTAGGTGGCAAAGCCAACCAGGAAAATAATAAGAGATAGGCGGTCTAATAAAACCAGTCAATAACATAACAAGAAATCAGCGGTATGATAAAACCACTCATTAAGAAATAATTATGAGAAAAGAAATAGGAAGGTAAATACAATATCAAAGATAAACATTAAGATTAAGAGTTAGATCAATTATTATTCTCATACCAAGAGTTTCACCATTTCACCTTAGCATTAGGAGATTAGTTCTCCATAATCAAGGCAAGAAAGTGAAATGAAAGATGAAGAAACATGATAATATTACGAAAGAAAATGAAAAATACAAGATGTCTAAAAAGAGAATAACATTACAAGTTCGTAGAATTCCAACAAAGCTTTCCCAAGCTCTATCCAAAGCTCTCCAAAAAACTCCTTAACTCACCCCTCAAGCCCTCTATTTATAGATACAATTAAGTGTGGTTGGTGTGGTAATTGTCAAAATTGTTAGGTAGGAAGTTGTACAAAGTTGACAATTTGAATTCTATCATATGCACCGAAATTGATACTTGAATATCGTCTTGAAAACCGCCGAATTTTCTGACTTCATCAACACAAAAGTTGTATAAAATTTCATTAGCTTTCCGTCAAGACAAATTGTGGACAAATTGGATACGTAATGTGGGAGTTATGGTCAAACTACTAGAGCAAAGTCGGGCTGGACTGCAGCAGTAGTCAGATTCTCTTCTAGCCCACTTTTGGCCCTTTTAATGTCCATATTTTCTGACCACTTGAACATGAAAGTTGTACCCAATTATGTCAGACACACCTACCAAATTTCATACATATTGGATATGTATTTTCAGAGATATGGCCCAAGTACTACAGCAAGGTTGGGCTGGACTGCAACCAGCAAACATATTCTCAACATTGGGTGCTTTGCCTTGAATCTTTATGTTTTAGTTCTTTTGGAAATGTGATCATAAATCAAGAATAAATTTGTGCATATATCCATTAGGATGCGTCTCAAGAGACAATATGATAATGCTCCTTACTCAGCCATCCTTAATGAATTTATTTTATCTGCTTGATTTATAGACATCATTTCTAAAGAACCACAATTTAACTCTGATTCCTCCAATTAAGTCCATTTTCTACTCTTCTCTCCATCTGTAAGAAAGACACAAAACTAAAGACAAGTAAGGGAGATTTATGCTTAATTATGGCAAAAGATAAGATGAAAATATTTAATTTATGAGTATAAAACTCACTCATCAAATACCCCCAGACTTAATCTTTTGCTTGTCCTCAAGCAAAACACACAAACTTCAGAATTCAAATGATGAGTGAGTGATGAATTATTTTTGACTTACTAAGCATTCCTCAAGGATCTAAAATGTGCAACCAAGAAAGATATCAGAATTCTAAGGTTATGTAGAACTTTTATTCAAATACAACATATGGTTTACTCTTGAATCCCAAGTGTGTGTGTGTAGTAGTCTTATGACATTGGACTTTTTGCATTCAAATAAATTTATGTAATCAAATATTTAAAACAGATCTCTAGATATATGTATTTGAGACTCCATAAGCTTATTTTTCATGTCACTCTCCACTAATATAGACTAATCATAACATTTAAGATCATTAGGACTTTCATTAGGCTTGTAATGTATGGCACAGGTTAAAGGTGGATAAAATGATATGAATGAAAGTTCAACTCACTCTTCGACGTACATAATCATTTAAAGCCTCCCAAATACTTTTGATATTATACTGTGAATTCTATCTCCAACCTTTTCATCATCCTTACATTTATTTGCTCATACTATTTTTTTTTGAATATAAACACCCCCAAACTTATTTATTTAGGGAGTATCAACTTTCTTTCTTCTTCTTTTTTTCTTCTTTTTTTTTTTTTTAACTTCTACCGTCCACCCTTGAATCATAACTTTTCAAATGATCATGCCTGTGAGTGAAAGGTAAGAGTTAGACATATTTTTATTTAAAGGCTAGATAGAAATATAGGTGTTCAAGAAAGGATAGATATAAGCTCAAAATAGGTTGCTAGGGATATCATCATGTATAGGTTGGTTTGAAAGGCTCAAACGATTCCAAAAATGCCTAATTCATTTCTCAAATGGAGAGTAGTCTAGGATTTCGCCTCAAGTGACAATTGAATAAGTTCTAGAGTCTTATGAGATCAATTAACATATCTAAATCACATAAATTTTTTCTGAATAAACAATCAGTCAAATGTAAAAGATTAAGTGCACCAGATATTATGATTCTCAAATAAAACATAAGTTACATTAGAGTTCAATTTCACACATAACACCCAGAACTCATCAATTTTTCAAAGGTTACAAGCATTTTAAACCATTTTCATCATTGGTGCTAGCTTTGCCTAATCCCAAAACATCACTCAAATTTTTTTTTTTTTTGAAAGTTGAAGAAACACAAAATAAACAATAAAGATTAAAAGAGATATTACTTGGAAGGAGATCTAAGAAAAGATGAACCTACAACAAACTAAACAGAAAATACAAATTTACTTAAGCAAATAAAAGGTATTACAAATGAAGATTTAAGTCCAGTTTGCGCTTTCTGCGATGTTCTGTTGTCCACTCTATTTGAGCTATAACTGGATCAGGTACATGAACAAATGCTTGTAACGCATCAATCAGCTCGTCAGCATTTGAGGCCGAGATGAGAATCCGACGTGCTGAGTGCGAGATAAACCTTTGTTCTACAGCATGATCAAGAAAAGACAACAAACCATCAAAGAAATTGTTAACATTCAACAAACCTATGGGTTTATGGTGCATGTTCAGTTGTGCCCAAGAGACGATTTGAAAAATTTCCTCTAGAGTACCAAAACCTCCAGGTAAGGCAATGAAGGCGTCAGCGTTGTACATCATTTTAGCAATTCGTTCATGCATGGAGGCTACCCTACATTCTTCCCCAATTGTTTTTCCTACTATGTTTGATGCAGCCAGAGCTGTAGGAATAATACCAAGAACTTGGCATCCTCCTAGATATGCAGATCCAGACACACTCCCCATTAACCCTCGACAACCTCCACCATACACTAAATGAATCTTTCTCTTGGCTAGTACCATACCCAAAGTGTGTGCTGCTTTTACATATTCTCCATTTTTCCCAGGACTAGAACCACAAAAGACACAAATATTACGAAAGTGACGAACTGCGATTCCTTCCATATCTGCACTCACCTTGACTTTGATTATGAGGATGAAGATAATAAGGTGCACATTTATAAGACTCAAATAAGGGCATACTTGTAATAGCTATGTGCATAGGCCGGGGGCATAATTTTCATAGCTATAAGAGTAGACCGAAAAATGTCAGCTAAATTAAAGGTGAAAAATTCAAAAATGACGGCACGCATGTATATGTACAGTAGTTGTGATTGTGGCTCACATCTTCCTCTGGTTTTACGTCCAGTAACGGCTTAAACGCCCTCTATGGGTCGAGGATATGCTTCCCATCCAATTTTCTTATAAATTGGCAAACAGGGTCTTTGAACGTTAGATTCCCAAGACTGTACCGTTTATGTTCTTTTTTGAAATGGGGCCATAGACCGACAATACCGATATGCACAGATCCACTAGGATGTGTCTCAAGAGACGTTGGATGAAAGTCATCATCCAATGACTCCTTACTCAAGCCATCCTTAATGAACTTAATTTTGTCTTCCCGATTTACAGACACCCAACCCAAAGAACGGCAACGTTTGTTACAAGTTTCACGTCCACATTTGTAACAAACACCCATTCGTTTAGCTTTGCGCTTTTTAGCAAAACTACTTTTTCCTAAACCAGGCATGTAAGAGATAAAATCATTTGCAGATTCACCTGATAACCGTACCTTAGCTTCAATTAGCCAACGAATATCAGCAGGTATTCCCATTATCATCATTAACCTCAATCTTTCAACCCGTGCTTTGTAAATTTTTGTCAATGCATTGGGTGGAAGAGAAGGAAAATGATTTTTCAATTGTGCGAGAACGTCCTCCATTATCGACTCAAAATTTTTTTTTTTTTTTTGAAAGAGAGGAAAAAAAAACAACAAGAGCAAGGAAACAATAGAAATTCAAAAGAAGATTACAATGAGAAAACCAATTAATGCAAGTTAAATAAAGAAAGATCTTACCTAGATAGCTTGCACGACAACCTTTAATAACAGAGGTGAATCAATCCTGGTAGATAGGATCACGCAAATGTGTCTCCTCTATCTCTAGGTTATGTAATTCAAAAAATGCTTTCAATCTTTGACCATTTACTTTAAACACATGACCGTTCTTGGGATTTTCGATCTCTACTGCACCATGTGGATAAACAGTACGAATAATGAATGGGCCTGTCCACCGAGAACGTAGTTTCCCTGGAAATAAGTGCAAACGAGAGTTATATAGAAGGACCTTTTGACCTACATTAAATGATTTTCTTAAAATATGTTTGTCATGAAAAACTTTCATTCGATCCTTATACAACTTTGCACTTTCATATGCATCATTCCATATTTCTTCCAATTCATTGAGTTGAAGCTTCCTGTGAGAACCTGCTTTGTCAAGAGCAAAGTTAAACTGTTTGATGGCCCAATAAGCTTTATGCTCTATTTCAACAGGTAAATGACAGGCCTTGCCATACACAAGCCGATAAGGAGACATTCCAATAGGGGTTTTAAAAGCAGTACGATAAGCCCATAAAGCATCAGAAATTTTCAAAGACCAGTCTTTCCTATTTGGGTTAATCGTTTTTTCCAAAATGTTTTTAATTTCCCTATTTGAAATCTCAACTTGCCCACTAGTTTGTGGGTGGTATGGGGTTGCCACTTTGTGCGTGATGCCATATTTCTTCATTAAATGATCAAAATGCCTATTACAAAAATGTTTCCCCCCATCACTAATGATTGCTCGTGGTGTGCCAAACCTTGAGAAAATGTTTTCTTTCAAGAATTTCACCACAATCTTGTGATCATTTGCTTTACATGCAACAGCCTCGACCCATTTTGACACATAATCCACAGCAACAAGGATGTATAAATTGCCAAAAGAATTAGGAAAAGGACCCATGAAATCAACTCCCCAGACATCGAATATCTCAACAATAAGAATGGGAGTCAGAGGCATCATGTTCCTGCGTGAAATACTACCCAATTTTTAGCAACGCTCACAAGAACTACAGTACAAATGGCAATCTTTGAACAATGATGGCCAATAAAAGCCATATTGCAAAACCTTTGCAGCAGTTTTTTTAGCACTAAAATGACCTCCACAAGCATGATCATGACAAAAATGAATAACACTAGATTGCTCACTCTCCGGAACACACCTCCTAATGATTTGATCAGGACAATACTTAAACAAGTATGGATCTTCCCAAAAGAATTTTTTTACTTTAGCTAAAAATTTTATCCGATCTTGCTTACTTCAATGTGTAGGTATTTGACCTGTGACAAGGTAATTAACAATGTCAGCAAACCAAGGTAGCTGAGAAACGGACATGAGTTGCTCATCTGGAAATGAGTCTTTGATAGGCAAGTTATTTTCACCCGATTCAACTATCAGCCTAGACAAGTGATCAGCCACAACATTTTCAGATCCTTTCTTATCCCGAATTTCTAAATCAAATTCTTGTAACAGCAGTATCCATCTTATCAATCGGGCTTTAGCATCTTTCTTAGAAAGAAGATACTTAAGTACAGCATGATCTGTAAAAATTACAACCTTAGATCCTAATAAATAAGATCTAAACTTGTCTAAAGCAAATACCACAGCTAGTAACTCTTTTTCTGTTGTAGAATAATTCAATTGAGCATCATTAAGAGTTTTACTAGCATAGTATATCACATATGGAAACTTATCAAGACGCTGCCCCAAAACAGCTCCAATTGCATAATCAAAAGCATCACACATGATTTCAAAGGGAAGATTCCAATCAGGTGGTCTAATGATAGGTGCAGAGGTGAGTAAGAATTTGAGCTTTTCAAAAGCTTGACAGCACTCTTCATCAAAGATAAAAGAGGCATCTTTGGTAAGTAAATTACACAAAGGCCTGGAGATTTTGCTAAAATCTTTGATGTATCTGCGATAAAACCCTGCATGGCCTAAAAAAGAACGTACCTCTTTTACTGTCCGAGGAGGTGGAAGACTGGAAATCAGTTCAATTTTGGCTCTATCTACCTCAATACCTTGATGTGACACAACATGCCCCAAAACAATTCCCTTTTTAACCATAAAATGGCATTTTTCCCAGTTCAAAACAAGGTTCTTTTCTTTACACCTAATTAAGACTAATCTTAAATGGTGTAGACATTCCTCAAAACTAGACCCATGCACAGAAAAATCATCCATGAATACTTCCAGAAATCGCTCTACCATGTCAGAAAATATACTTATCATGCAACGTTAAAATGTAGCAGGTGCATTGCACAATCCAAATGGCATTCGACGATAGGCAAAGGTTCCGAAAGGACAAGTGAATGTAGTTTTCTCTTGATCCTCAGGTGCAATAGGAATTTGGTTATAACCAGAATATCCATCAAGAAAGCAGTAATATGCATGTCCAGCTAACCTTTCTAGCATTTGATCTATAAAAGGAAGTGGAAAATGGTCTTTCCTTGTAACAGCATTAAACTTACGGTAGTCAATGCAAACACGCCACCCAGTTTGTACTCTAGTGGGAATCAATTCATTATTCTCATTCTTGACTACAGTAATGCCAGATTTCTTAAGAACTACCTGAACAGGACTAACCCATGCACTATCAGAAATTGGGTAAATGACACCCACATCAAGAAGTTTAATCACTTCGGCTCTCACAACTTCTTTCATGTTTGGATTCAGACGTCTTTGTGGATCTCTTGAGGTTTTGGCATTATCCTCCAAATGTATCCTGTGCATGCAAATTGATGGACTAATACCTTTAATGTCTGCTATTGTCCAACCTATGGCTTCACTATGTTCACTGAGGACTTTTATGAGTTCAACTTCATGTTCTTTATCTAAATCAGATGCTACAATGACAGGCAAGATTTCAGAAGGTCCTAGAAACACATATTTCAGAGAATCTGGTAAAGGTTTTAACTCTACCTGGGGAGGTTTCTCTATGGATGGCAATAAAATAGACTCAGAAGGTGTAAGTAT
Source organism: Gleditsia sinensis (assembly GCA_037074535.1). Classification (NCBI taxonomy): domain Eukaryota; kingdom Viridiplantae; phylum Streptophyta; class Magnoliopsida; order Fabales; family Fabaceae; genus Gleditsia; species Gleditsia sinensis. The sequence continues at coordinate 30,480,030 of CM073469.1, forward strand.
CTCTGTTTTACCTTTCCATTTATTGGTATCCATTAATGGAGTGGTCTCTAACAGGGAATTTACTTCACTGATCAAACAGTCCTCATCCAAATCCATGTTAAAGTGGGCTAAACATTTTTCCAAAGGGTCATCATCACAAGAACTTACAAATGAGTCATAGATTATACTCTCAATCATGCTGACCTCATGCACATCATCCATGTCCACAGGTTGATGAGAGACATTAAAAACATTTAATTCCACAGTCATATTTCCAAAAGATAAATTCAAAATTCCATTTCGACAATTAATAATTGCATTGGATGTTGCCAGAAATGGTTTACCCAAAATGACTGGAATTTGTGTCTCTGTATTCTCAACAGGTTCAGTGTCAAGAACAATGAAATCTACTGGAAAGTAGAATTTATCAACCTTAATGAGCACATCTTCTATGACACCTCTAGGGATTTTGGTGGACCTATCAGCTAACTGAAGGGTCACTGATGTAGGTTTCAGCTTTCCTAACCCAAGTTTCTCATACACAGAGTACGACAGTAGATTCACACTTGCTCCTAGATCAAGTAAGGCTCTGTTAATCACATGGTCACCTATAATACAAGAAATTGTAGGACAACCTGGATCTTTGTACTTGACAGGAGTCTTTTGCTGAATTATAGAACTCACTTGTTCAGTCAAAAATGCCTTTTTTGGAACATTAGTTTTCCTTTTCACCGTACAAAGATCTTTCAGAAATTTTGAGTAAGCGGGTACTTGTTTGATAGCATCCAAAAAAAGGATGTTAATGCTTACTTGCTTAAACACCTCTAAAATGTCACTATACTGAGTACCTTTCTTAACAGATGCAAGTCTTTGTGGGAAAGGAGCTTTGGGGGCATAAGAAGTCTGTTCACTTTTCTTTTCACTTGAGTCATTAGTTTGGGATTCATGTTGACTCTGTTCCTCATTTTCTGGCATGTGAACATGATTATCAATGACCTTTCCAGATCTAAGGGTTGTCACAGACTTTACTTCTTCCTTAGGATTTGCTGATGATCCTACTTTATATTGACCCTTAGGATTAGGAATAGGTTGACTGGGGAATTTTCCTTTTTCTCTCTCTCCTACAGCATTGGCTAATTGACCCAATTGTGTTTCAATCTTTGAAATGGACTGAGTGTGAGATTGTAAAACTTGTTGGGTTGATTGCATGAATTGCTGTAGAGTATCTTCCAAAGAAGATTTTCTTTGTTGAGATACTCCGAAAGGAGGAGCATGATGAGGAACTTGAGGGTATGAATTAGAAGGGGCAAATTGTTGCCCACTTTGATTCATTGCAGGTTGATTTTGCCTCCATGCAAAATTTGGATGATTCCTCCAATTTGGATTATATGTGGGTGCAAATGGGCTATCTGATGACTTCCCATAAGTTTGAAGAGAATTAGCTTGCTCAGAGAATGCCTCTTGGTAAGCTGGTATAGATGGACAAGATTGTGCAATGTGAGATGTACTAGAACATAAGGCACATGCCTCTATCCTAGTATTGGTAGAAGGGTTTAAAGTGTGGCTTAAAGTTAAAGCTTCTACCTTTCTAGTTAGGCTAGCTAAGGCAATTCTCACATCTGTATCATCACTCACTTCATAAAGTCCTCCCTTTTTTTGTGTTTGAGACTTTTTATCCCTGGGATCTATGCAGTTCCAATGCTGAGAATTTTCAGATAAAGATCCTAAGGATTCCCAAGCTTCCCCCTCATTCAATTGTAAAAATCTCCCACCATGCATGCTTTGGATCATTTGACGGTTTGATGAAGTTAAACCATCATAGAAATATTTCACCAATCTCCAAGTTTCAAAACCATGATGAGGACATTTCAGAAGAAGATCATTAAATCTTTCCCAACATTCAAAAAATTGTTCACCCTCTTTTTGACAAAAATCAGAAATTTCTCTCCTAAGGGCATCAATTTTAGACATAGGGAAAAATTTTGCCAGAAACTTATTTACTAATTGGTTCCAACTAGTTATAGTTCCTGTAGGAAGGGAGTTCAACCAGGCTTTAGCTTTATCTTTCAATGAAAATGGAAACATTCTAAGCCTAATTGATTCATCATTGAAATTCTGGAAGCGAAAAGTCGAGCAGATTTCAAGAAACTCTTTAATGTGCATGTAGGGATCTTCTCTTTCCATACCATAAAATGATGGTAAAAGTTGGAGTATGGCCGGTTTGAGTTCAAAATGAGTTGCAGTAGTTTGGGGTAAAACTATGCAAGATGGAGTATTGGCTATGACAGGTGAGAAGTACTCCATAAGAGTTTTATTATGCACAACTTGTTCTTCCATTTTTAATGGTGATCCAGCAGAATCTAATGTCTCTATTGTACACTCAATGGTTGACCCTAAACTTTTCCTAACCAACCGCTTATCTTTATCACGTTTCCAAGCACACATAAACTAAAAAAATTGCTTCCTAATTATGAAAAAGTATCTAACTACACAACGGCTACAACATGCAAATACCACAAAATAAAAATCACAAAATTATACAAACTCCTTTTTCTTTTCAAAGTGTTAGTAATAATGGGTAGTATTTAATCGGTAGACTCCCAGGAAAATATGGAGGAATCACAATGGTTTCTCTTAAAACCCATACTCCTTAGGCACTTTTAGCCTTGTTGACAGAATTAACCAATTTTATACACCCAAATTACTACACCAATTTTCAAGAAACAATTCTAAAGAAAAATTTCTATACATAGAATAAACAAATGTTCTAACTATAACTAGTGGAAGAAAAGTACTTACCTGGATCCAAATAGCTTTTCCGTCGCAATCCCCGGCAACGGCGCCAAAAACTTGTTGTTGTTTTAATTAAAACTCGCAAGTGCACGAATCTATTGGAGTATAGATTTAGTGGTATGCAAGGTCGATCCCACAGAGATTGCCAATTGAGAGAAAATTCTAATATAGATCCGAAATAAATACTTCTAACCTAGTTCCCAATATCTCGTTTTGTGAGAGGAATATTGAACAAAATATGCAAAGAACTAATATACTGAAATTAAATGAAGATGTATTCAAGATAAAGAAGCATGCTAAGGTTAAGAGATCCACTCTTGTTATATCGAATAAAAATAAATTTAACTCTTTTATTACTCAATTAGAATCTTTACACGAATAAAGTTCTAATCGGATGATATGTTAATTTAAGCTCAACTTTGTTTATACATGAATTATATTTACCTCCTTTCTAATAATTAAAACATTCTTGTAAAATGGATTAAAGCGTACATTGTGCCAATCAACATATTGTCTACAATAAATCAAGAGTGATTCAAGTATTTATTGTGCCAAAAATTGTCTACAATGTATCAAGGTTCACACTTCACAAGATTAAAAATACAAAGATGCAAAAGATAACTTGTAAATGGATTCAAGCATAAATTGTGCCAATCATTATATTGTCTACAATATATCAAAATTCACATTTTACAAGATTAACTTATGCAAAAAATGAAAGGTAGAAAATTAATTAACATAACAAAATAAAATGAAATAGAATCGGTGGCAAAGCCAACCAATAGTAAAATAAAATAAAGTAGGTGGCAAAGCCAACCATGAAAATAATAAGAGATAGGCGGTCTAATAAAACCAGCCAATAACATAACAAGAAATCGGCGGTATGATAAAACCAGCCATTAAGAAATAATTATGAGAAAAGAAATAGGAAGGTAAATACAATATCAAAGATAAACATTAAGATTAAGAGTTAGATCAATTATTATTCTCATACCAAGAGTTTCACCATTTCACCTTAACATTAGGAGATTAGTTCTCCATAATCAAGGCAAGAAAGTGAAATGAAAGATGAAGAAACATGATAATATTACGAAAGAAAATGAAAAATACAAGATGTCTAAAAAGAGAATAACATTACAAGTTCGTAGAATTCCAACAAAGCTTTCCCAAGCTCTATCCAAAGCTCTCCAAAAAACTCCTTAACTCACCCCTCAAGCCCTCTATTTATAGATACAATTAAGTGTGGTTGGTGTGGTAATTGTCAAAATTGTTAGGTAGGAAGTTGTACAAAGTTGACAATTTGAATTCCATCATATGCACCGAAATTGATACTTGAATATCGTCTTGAAAACCGCCGAATTTTTTGACTTCATCAACACGAAAGTTGTATAAAATTTCATTAGCTTTCCGTCAAGACAAATTATGGACAAATTGGATATGTAATGTGGGAGTTATGGTCAAAATACTAGAGCAAAGTCGGGCTGGACTGCAGCAGTAGTTAGATTCTCTTCTAGCCCACTTTTGGCCCTTTTAATGTCCATATTTTCTAACCACTTGAACATGAAAGTTGTACCCAATTATGTCAGACACACCTACCAAATTTCATACATATTGGATATGTATTTTCAGAGATATGGCCCAAGTACTACAGCAAGGTTGGGCTGGACTGCAACCAGCAAACATATTCTCAACATTGGGTGCTTTGCCTTGAATCTTTATGTTTTAGTTCTTTTGGAAATGTGATCATAAATCAAGAATAAATTTGTGCATATATCCATTAGGATGCGTCTCAAGAGACAATATGATAATGCTCCTTACTCAGCCATCCTTAATGAATTTATTTTATCTGCTTGATTTATAGACATCATTTCTAAAGAACCACAATTTAACTCTGATTCCTCCAATTAAGTCCATTTTCTACTCTTCTCTCCATCTGTAAGAAAGACACAAAACTAAAGACAAGTAAGGGAGATTTATGCTTAATTATGGCAAAAGATAAGATGAAAATATTTAATTTATGAGTATAAAACTCACTCATCACATGATATAACAACATTCATGGCCAATCTTCCAGGTAACAAATATAATAAATTTCATCAAAGTTCTAAGATCAAAATTGTCATGCCCCTAATTTTAGGGCACGTGAAACACATACACCATGAACATATATTTTCCATAAACATTAATATTCCAATCCTTTATCAACAAAACAGATACATATAGGTTCTCACATACATATAACATATACAGACCATGTCCATAAATATTAGAGTAACAACAGACGTAGGGATCCTGCCTGTGGCGTTCAGAGTATACTCTAGAATACAAGTACAATATAATCAAAATTTTCGAGCTTTGGAAACAAAGTAGACTTACCCAGAGATCATGTCGTCTAGCTGGTCAACTATCTGAAGGGTAATGACCACACTCTATATTTTTATATGAAAAATAATGTAGAAATATTGTGTAGTGAGTTTGACAACTCAGTAAGCAGATAATACTTCCTACAACCTCTTAGGTCAACATATAGATGTACTCATATTTTAAAATTTGTCACATAGGAAATATAGTTTGGAAGTACATCCATATGGGATCCGCATTTCAAATATTCTAAGTTCAAATCACATTCAGATATTTGTAATCATATATGATACAATATGATCATTAATCAAATATTGATATGCATTAAAAACATTTCTTATAAAATATTAGGAGGATCCCATATCAGAACCACCATATCAGAGTTTAATCCCTTCTGTACTTTGTTGGTGTAGGATTTACCTATACTTAGCATCTCAGCCAAGGTTTGCCCTACCACCATTTAAGAGGACACACGAAGGGACTTTAATATGGGCAATCTCCCAAACACAAAGCAAGGGAAGGCAAATCACATCTCATATAACTGACATCTTACCCAGATAGGAGGCATCTACTCTTTATCACATATCATATCCTATGTGTTAGCCCTCACATGAGGCTAGCACCACCCCTGCTAGCTGAGGTATCAAGGTTTACTAGGGCTAACATCACTTGTTGTTAGTAAACTGTGTTTCTAATAGGATTCTTTCACAAAATTATCATATGCACATATTCCATATTATTCAAAACGGAGCTTTCAGTATAATACAGAATTTCAGTCTCAATACAGTTCATTTGTCATAAATTTTCCAATTAGGGTTTATCACATATACATGCCCTTTCTCGAGAAAAACATATAGTTTAATAAATCAATGCCACATGCATAAATATCCACTTTATCATTTAATGAAAAATACATGTGATATCATATATACCATGAGTTCATAAATTCATTTTCAAAACTATACTCTTCTTGAACTATATTCCAAATTGTAAACAATTCAGATAATTTAATCGATTTCAACAACATATAAAAGTGTAAATATCTTATAAACATACTCAATTACACATTTAAAGATCAAGAAGAGTATAGGGAAAGTCATAGAAAGAATCATCTACTCACAAGGTAAGGTTCCAGATTGGACAGCTCTAAAATGCACTTTTTCAATCTCAATTTGACCAAATAAACCTCAAAAATGAGTCCGGAGGGTCCAAAAATTTAGGAAATGACCCATGGAGCTTGGTCAATGCTGGTCACTATTTAGGGTCGGAAAATACTATTTACCACAGGAAAATACTATTCATACCCGCCGAATTTACTGTTCACAGCGTACAAAAAGTTATCAGAAAGCCGAAAAAATTCATATCTTGAGGTTTATCTAGCTCCCGAATTCATATACAGTGTCAGATTTTCAATTTGAGGTCTCTAAATAGAAGTTTCAGAATTTACCTTTTTCTAATATTTTCTACTTCCGATCTGTAGCGATTGTGCGGCTGAATTAAAAAATTGTTCAGTCAAAATCATAATATTCTCCATTCTGAATTCAATAATACCCTTAGTTTTGATATTGAAAACCAATAGGCACTTCAAATCTAGAGAGAAAAATGAAACTTACTATTCACACTATTCATACAATTCATCAGTTACAGAAATCGGGATTTTCGCATTCCTCGCTTCCATCTCCCCCTCCCCCTTTTTCTTTCCTCTTTTTTTTTATTGTTTAATAATTAAATATTTGAAATTTATTATTATTATTTTTATTATATACATATAAATACTGTTTTTCATCCTAAAATATCCTAAAAATTTCTAAACATTTACATTTTTATAAAACTTTAGTTACACTTTTAAATCATGACTTTCCTTGATAAAAATTTTAATATAAAAAATCATAAAATAAATATCTTTATACATAATAAAAGAAAGAATATTTCTAAAAATAAAATAAAAATTTATTAAAGGCCAATATGATTATTTAAAGCAAAAAAATTATTTTAATTAAAAATATATTTGCTTTTACCAAAACATAATTATTTAAAATAAAAATATATTTTTTATTATAAAAATTTATTATTTAAAAATTACTGGATATTACAAAAATTCCATATAAATATTTCTAATTTCAAAGCTTTTCTAAAAAAAAATATTGTTAAACCTACCTAAAGATCTCCCTAACTCACTTAGTGAATTCTTTTTCTTATTTCCTCTTGAAAGAAGTAGCAAAATTCCTCCCTTCCCTTAGCTTTTCTAGCAGTTTAAATAAGAGAAGGAGGGTGAGTTTTTGAACCCCAAGAATGAAGAAAAAATATAGATTCAAGTGGAAATTAAGTTAACTTACCTTGAGTACTTAATCCTCTAGACTTCTCCTTTATCTTTCTTCCTTTCTTCCCCTCTCTTTCTCTCCTTTCCTCACTCTACCTTGTTTATGTTTTTTCTCTCCCTCACTTGGACGAAATTATAATGTTATAAGGGTGGGTTTTGCTTAAATAAACTATCAAGTGGTTCAACTTTCATAACCATGGGTCTACCTTATTACAATTAGGATGCACTTAGTTGTTTTTTTTGAAAAAAAAACTCATGTTCTTGTCTTCCTCTCCCTTAGTCAAGATATGAATAGTAAAAGGAGATTCGTATTTTGAAAATCATGTTAAAATATTCTTAAGACAAGAGACAAGATGATAAAGGGGAATTTTGAGTGCTTATTGGTCATGTTTTGTCCCCTTATTCATAGTAACTTATGGATATTTTCATGCTTTTGGTTATACTTTGTTCTAGGTACTGTTGTGGTTCATTTTGTGATTGCAGGAGAGCAAAAGAAGCCAAGAAGCAAGGAAAAATGGTCATGGAAAGAACCTAAAAGACTTGGATCATGTTGAGGAGGAAGAAATGAGGTTGCACGTCAAATTTGATGAAGAAAGGAGCACCATAGCACCCAACACGGCCTGGCCGTGTTAAGGAGGCCTGCAACACGGCCTGGCCGTGTTAGTGGTATTTTCTGCAACCTCTTCAGAATTCCAGGCCGAAGCACGGCCAGGCCGTGTTCCAGGGCACGACCGTACTTCAGGGCTCGTAAAGGACGTCGTTTTTAGGGTTTCTAAGGCCCAAACACATATAGATACTTGGGGATTCGCAATGGGAAAGGGGAGAACCGAAGGGGAGACCAAAAAAACACATTTTAGCCTTAGGAAACACATCTAGATTAGGTTTTTACATGATTCTTTGAAGGATTTTGATGTTCTAGGATTGAATTTATTACTTTTCAAGTTGTAATTGATCTAAGTACTTCTACAAACAGGTTCTATCTTTCTACTTCTACTTTTACTTGTTCTTCTACTACTTCTACCTCTTCTCCTACTTCTTAATTGTATTGAACTACTATGAATTATTCAATGAGTATGGTTTTAGTTCTTGATTTGACAATGTGTGAGTAGATTCCATCTAGGGTTACGGTAAACCCAATTGTGGTACAATGATACTATGCTTTTAAATTGAATTAAGAAACCCTAATTGTAATTGGGATTAGATTGAATTGGATTAACTATTATATGCTTTAATTAGTTGATGGAATGCCTGATCACCAATCTATCACGTATTAGGTATTTAATCGATGAACTGAAAGGTGAAGATTAAAACCCGAATCCAATAGTTAATTAGGGTTATCTTAATCACGAAAGTAGTTTAAGATACCTTAGGCTTGAGTCAATTAGTGGGAACGAGAAAACCAACTAGTTGAACTCTATGGTTAGCATAAAGCTTAATGGACCTAGGTTAAGCTAAGAACCACGAAAGTAGGTAATTTGATTAACCTAGGTACGATTAGTAATTCTTGAAAGAGATTGCTAGTTAATTAAGGCTAAACCATCCCCAACAATCTATACAATTGCAATTAGAGGTGAATATTAGTTGTTGAGTATCACAAGTGTGGTGAACCCTAACCCTAGGCCTAGTTTAATTGATTCTTTCAACTTGCTTAATTGTGATTCTTGCCTATCGAATTTCATCGATTTAGATAGTACTTTTTTGTAAGATTCTGGTAGTTGGCATTGTTCTCTGTGGACACGACCCGTACTTGCCGGACTAGTTACAGCTACGCCGTGCACTTGCGATAATTGGTAAAATATATACACAACAAGTTTTTGGCGCCGTTGCCAGGGAGCAAAGCCAATATTAGATATCTTATAAAATAGCTAGACTAGATCAAATTTTGTTTATTTTTCTTTTTAATTTTTCTGCATAATTTTCTTTTGCTGATTTTGCTTCTTTTCTTCCTTCCTAGGTGTGTATCTCTTTTATGCGAAGAACGCGTGAAAGTGTTGCTGAATTTGACCCTGAAATCGAACGCACTTTGCGAAGGTTAAGAAGAAGACAGCAGGAAGGAAGTTTACCAGTTACAATGGGGGAAAGAGATAACCAGTCACTGAAGGACTTCACAGCCCCAGACACACATGGCCTGAACCCCAGCATAGTCAGGCCGGTGGTTGAAGCCAATAATTTTGAGCTGAAGCCATCTCTTTTGCAGATGGTTCAGCAGAACCAGTTTGGAGGGTCACCTACTGAAGACCCAAACCTCCACCTCTCTGTATTCCTGGAGTATTGTGACACCTTAAAGCTGAACGGTGTCTCATCAGATGCAATTAGATTGAGGTTATTCCCTTTCTCATTGAGGGATAAAGCACGTGCATGGCTGCACTCTCTACCATCAGACTCCATCACCACTTGGCAGCAGCTTTCTCAAGCTTTCTTGGCCAAGTATTTCCCACCGAGTAAGACGGCCCATTTGAGGAACTAGATTACTACATTTGATCAAAAGGATGGAGAATCTTTATATGAGGCATGGGAGAGATTCAAGGAGCTCCTCAGGGTATGCCCACACCACGGGCTAGAAAAATGGTTAATAGTCCATACATTCTACAATGGACTAGTATATAGCACCTGAATGTCTGTGGATGCTGCAGTTGGAGGAGCCCTAATGAACAAAACTGTTGATGAAGCCTATGAGTTGATTGAAGACATGGCTCAGAACCACTACTCATGGTCTAGTGAGAGGCAGACCAGGAAGCCGGCAGGTATGTATGAAGTTGATGATTTTAATCATCTGACTTCTAAAGTTGATGCTTTATTTCAGAAATTGGATAAACTGAGCATCAATGCCATTGCATCATCTTCATCTTCTACATCTTGTGAGATCTGTGGAGGTATAGGCCATGCAGCTAATGAATGTCAGCTTGGGAGTTCTACAGTTCAGGATTGTGAGCAAGTCAATTTTGTGAACAATCAGAGGGGTAATCCCTACAGTAATACTTACAATCCTGGCTGGAGAAACCATCTAACCTATCATACAAGCCTAATGTTGGTCAGCAGCCCCAAAATAATTTTAGACAACCTCCAGGGTTCCAGAATCCAAGGCCATACAATCCTCCCCAACCGAAGTCAAATCTGGAGACTCTAATGGAGAATTTCATCTCCACACAGAGCAAGCAGAATGAGGAGTTTAAAGCTCAGAATCTCAGCATGAATGAAGCAATTAAAGACCTGGCTTCTAAAGTGGATTCACTTGCTACCCATAATAAGATGCTAGAGACACAGATAGCGCAGCAAGCGAGCTCCTCAACTAGAAATTTTGGTAAGTTTCCTGGTCAACCTGAAAACCCTAGAGAACACTGTAAAGCCATTACCTTGAGGAGTGGGAAACAGTTGGGTGAACCAGTGGAAAGGGAGGATGATAAAGAAGTTGAAAATAAGGATGTGCCTAAGCCAATGAATGAAGAAAAAGAGCCAGTTAGTGGAAGGAAGGAACTAGATGAGCCTGAATATGTGGCTCCTGAACCGTATACGCCACCAGTTCCCTTCCCGTAGAGACTAGCCAAAGCTAAGCTAGAGAAACAGTATGGAAAGTTTCTGGATGTGCTTAAAAAGTTGCACATCAACATTCCATTCTTGGAAGCAGTATCTCATATGCCCTCATATGCCAAATTTTTAAAGGAAATCCTCTCTAATAAGAGAAAGATTGAAGAAAATGCCACTGTGGCATTGACTGAAGAGTGTAGTGCCCTGATTCAGAACAAACTACCTCCTAAACTCAAGGATCCTGGGAGCTTTTCAATACCTTGTTCCATTGGAGATGTGCAGATCACTAAATCCTTATGCGATTTAGGAGCAAGCGTGAGCCTCATGCCACTATCCATTTGCAAAAAGCTCCAGATGGGAGATCTGAAGCCTACCACTATTTCCTTACAGTTAGCAGACCAATCCGTTACTCACCCGGTAGGTATGTTAGAGGATGTTCCTCTAAAGGTAGGTAAGTTTTTCATACCTATTGACTTTGTGGTATTAGAGATGGAGGAAGATAGCCAAATCCCCATAATTTTGGGAAGACCTTTTCTAGCCACTGCAGGTGCCATTATAAATGTTAAGGATGAGAAACTTTCCCTGAATGTAGGGGATGAAAAGATAGAATTTAATCTTAATGAAGCTATGAAATGTCCATCCTTAGGAGATACTTGTTGCATGATTGATATAATTGAACAAAATATTATTGATAATGCAATAAGCTTGTGCCCTACTGATCCACTTGAGCTTTGCCTTTTGGATAGTTCTGTTTCTTGTGCTGAACAGGTAGAAGCTGATGCTTACACTAGATTGCTTGATGAGAGTCCTAAAGTCAACTCAGAAGTAAAAACTGAAAAGCTGGACCAGGATCACCATCAAAAATCAGCAGACGTAGAGGAAGGCAAAGCACCTAAGGTAGAATTAAAACCTCTTCCTTCCAACCTCAGGTATGAATTTCTGGACCCTAACTCTTCAAATCCAGTCATAGTGAATGCTAATCTAAATACTGAAGAAACTGGTAAGTTGCTTGATGTACTCAGGGAATTCAAAAAGGTTATTGGGTATACCATAGATGATATTAAAAGGATTAGTCCATCTGTTTGTATGCATCGTATAATTGTTGATAATGATCATAAACCTTCCAGTGAACACCAGAGGAGACTCAATCCAAATATGAAAGAGGTAGTTAAGAAGGAGGTGCTTAAATTGCTTGATGCAGGTATTATCTATCCTATCTCGGATAGTGAATGGGTAAGTCCTGTCCATGTGGTTCCTAAAAAAGGAGGTATGACTGTTATTAAGAATGATAATAATGAATTAATCCCTACTAGAGATGTTACGGGTTGGTGCATGTGTATTGATTATAGAAAACTAAATAAAGCCACCCGTAAGGATCACTTCCCTTTACCTTTTATTGATCAGTTATTGGAAAGGTTGGCAAAACACTCACACTTCTGTTATCTGGATGGATACTCAGGATTCTTTCAGATCCCTATCCATCCAGACGACCAAGAGAAGACTACGTTCACATGTCCCTATGGCACCTTTGCATATAGAAGGATGCCATTCGGATTGTGTAACGCACCAGCCACTTTCCAGAGATGCATGATGGCTATTTTCTCTGATTTTATAGAGGAAATAATGGAAGTGTTTATGGATGACTTTTCAGTTTATGGTACCTCATTTGATGACTGTTTGAAAAATTTGACACAGGTACTTAAGAGATGTGAGGAAGTCAATCTGGTTTTGAATTAGGAGAAATGCCACTTTATGGTGAGAGAAGGAATAGTTCTGGGACACTTAGTGTCAGAAAGGGGGATAGAGGTGGATAAGGCAAAGATAGAGGCGATTCAGACTATGCCACCACCTTCAAATGTTAAGGAAGTGAGAAGTTTTCTTGGGCATGCAGGATTCTACAGAAGATTCATCTAAGACTTCTCAAAAATCTCTAAACCTTTAACTAACTTACTTGTTAAAGATGTCCCGTTTGAATTTGATAATGACTGCTTGCGAACTTTTTGCAGGTTAAAGGAGGCGCTCATATCTGCACCCATCATCCAACCTCCTGATTGGAGCCTTCCTTTTGAAATTATGTGCGATGCAAGTGACTATGCCGTGGGAGCTGTACTTGGGCAACAGAGAGACAAAAAGCCCTAGGTCATCTATTATGCTAGCAAGACATTAGATGAAGCTCAAGTTAACTACTCCACCACTGAGAAGGAGCTCTTAGCAGTAGCGTTCTCAATTGATAAATTCAGACAATACCTGCTAGGATCAGAAGTCATAGTTTTCACAGATCATGCTGCCATCAGATACTTATTAAGTAAGAAGGATGCCAAACCAAGACTGATAAGATGGATCCTCTTACTTCAGGAGTTTGATCTTGTAATCAGAGACAAGAAAGGGACGGAGAATGTGGTTGCAGACCATCTTTCCAGACTTAGGCAAGATCTGATGAAAGATGATAAAGATAATTTGCCCATTGATGATTCCTTTCCAGATGACCAACTCCTAATGGTCACTAATGCTGATGCTCCTTGGTATGCGGACTTCGTGAATTTTCTTGCATGTAGAATACTCCCTGAGGGATTGAGTTATCATCAGAAAAAGAAATTCTTCTCTGACGTAAAGGCATACTATTGGGATGATCCATGCTTATACAAGTGGTGTGCGGATGGCATATTCCGAAGGTGTATTCCGGAAGAAGAAGTTTATAGTGTGATATACCAATGCCATAGTTCACCTTGTGGAGGCCACACCAGTGCCTCTAAGACTGCAGCTAAAGTTCTTTAAGCTGGTTTCTATTGGCCCACGCTCTTCAAAGATGTGCACACTTTGTAAAGGCTTGTGATCGGTGCCAAAGAGTTGGCAACATAACCCGAAGGAATGAAATGCCCCTAAACAGCATTTTAGAAGTTGAAATATTTGACGTTTGGGGCATTGACTTTATGGGTCCTTTTCCATCTTCATGTGGAAACAAATACATTCTAGTAGCTGTGGACTACGTTTCTAAATGGGTTGAAGCAGTAGCATCCCCCACCAATGATGCTAGAGTGGTTGTTAAACTCTTTAAGAAGATAATCTTCCCCAGATTTGGAATGCCCCGAGCTGTGATAAGTGATGGAGGTTCTCACTTCACTGAGCAACAGTTCCAAAACCTTTTGAAGAAATATGGAGTCACTCATAAAATGGCCCTAGCCTACCATCCCCAGACTAGTGGGCAAGTTGAGATATCAAATAGAGAGGTCAAGGCCATATTGGAAAAGACCGTCTCAAAAACTAGAAAAGATTGGTCTCTCAAACTAGATGATGCACTATGGGCCTACAGGATTGCATATAAAACACCGATTGGAACCACACCCTTTTAGTTAATATATGGGAAACCCTATCATTTGCCAGTGGAGCTTGAACATAAGGCATACTGGGCGGTCAAAACAATCAATTTTGACCTATCAGCTGCTGGAAAGAGGAGATCCCTACAACTAAATGAGCTAGATGAGCTAAGGCTCGATGCTTATGACAATGTCAAATTAAACAAGGAAAGAACAAAAAGATGGCATGATAAGCACATCCTTAGGCGCCAATTTCAAGTGGGGAATTGGGTTTTGCTGTTTAATTCAAGGTTGAGACTCTTTCCAGGGAAACTTCGGTCTAGATGGTCTGGACCATTCCAAGTGACTAAAGTTTTCCCATATGAAGCAGTGGAGGTGTGGAGTGAGTCCACCGGATTTTTTAAGGTCAACGGGCAATGCCTCAAACATTTTGTGACGGGACATACAGTTGAAAAGGGAGCCACCCAAGCTCTCTTAGAGCCTTCCTCGATCCATTAAGAAGCAAGGGAGTCGAGCTAATGACTTTAAACAAGCGCTTTGTGGGAGGCAACCCACATTTTTGAATTATTTAGAAGTTTTCTTTTCCTTACTTTGAGTTTTAGTTTTCATTAGCTATCTTTTTAGGTTAAGTTTATTAACTGTTTTCCTTTGGTTTCTAGGTCCGTTTCGATGTTTCCAAAGTAGTTTGAAAGGGTTAGAAGCAAGGATCCTTAAAGAAGGTCTAAAGAAGAAGCTAAATGTGGAGAATTGAGGGATTTCAGTCAATAACTTGGGCTATACATGTTCCACAATGCGGCTATGAAGAAAAACACAAGAAAATGGAGAAAATTGGGCATTCCTACAGGCAACACGGGCAGGCCGTGTCCCATGACACGGCCGTGCCTGTCTAAAAAAAAAAAAGGTTCCCATACTAAAACCCGCCAGGAACACGGGCGTGCCCGTGTGAAAAAAAAAGGTGTAGCCAGCCCGCAAGAAGCACGGGCTGGCCGTACTGCGTGCGCGGGCTGGCATAATTTGCCAAAACCCTCCCTTTCTCCACCCGTGCCCCCCCCAAACCTACCCGTGTTGCCTTCCTTCTCCCTCCCCCATCAAAATCGGCCCAACCCCTCACATTCTACCTCTCCCAACCCCTCCATCTTCCAATTCCACCATCATCTTCCCTCTCCCAAACCCATTAAACCCTAAATCCCTTCCCTTCCCTTCTTCCCATTCCATCGTATTCCCCCTCCCCTGTTTTAATTCCTCCTACCAATTCCACCATTCTACCTTCCCTTCTTCCCATCCCATTCACCGTAGCTTTTTCACCTTTGCTTCGCACCACTAATCCATCTTTCCCACCATCCCCTCCTTTAGCGACCTTCACCCACCTTCCTCCCCTGCTTTCTGGACACTTGGGTCTGCGCTGCAAAAGGTAAGTCTGCCTCTTCATTGTTTTATTTTTATTTTTTTTCTAATTTCAACTGCAAACATGGCTGTTATTGATATCTACTTTCTGTTGTTTTCATGATATGGATGCATGCTTTCAATTCCTTTAAGGTTTACACTAGTTCACAATTTTGACTACGGATGTTTATGTGCATAATTAACCATTGCTCCTACTTTTATTGAATTACTCATGAATTACTGATTGTTGAGTTCCTGGATTGATATATCTCTGCTTCAACCATTCCTCTCTGGTCCTGAATATTGTTGAATTATTGGTTGCTTGGTACATAACTGCTATATTTAAACTGTGACACATCTGGCTCTGTTTTTCCCTGAGTTGCATTACTGGTGACTTAAATTCTGCATCTTTGATTAGGTTCTCTGTTTTGGTTCCATCTGTTCTCATTATCTTTAATTTTACATTCATGGGTCCCAAAAGAGCCCAGAAAGGGTCATCTTCATCCCAATCCACTCAACCACGTAGAGGACGCAACCTTGCACCACCCCAACTCCCTCATCAAATAAATGAGTATGGTATTGAGTTCATTGACGACAATCAACGAGCACGATACAATACTCTTGTTAAACGGGGAATGCTGAGTACCCAGTATATAGATGAGGACTGTTTGGAGCGGCTGGGTCTTTTAAACGACGTCCAATACTTGATTGACAGGATTGGGTGGAACCAATTTATATCCCTAAGATACCCCCGCCTATCCTCGACCCACCTTGGAGTTTTTCAGCTCCATTACCACGATCTTATATCGAGGCCCAAATGTCCATCAGGGCCAAGTAAAATTTAGACTTTTTGATCGTACTTTTAATCTTACATTGGCTGAATTCAATGCACTGTTTAGCCTACCTTTAGGAGGTACTAGACAAGTCCCCTCCAGCTTTTTCTCTAACCCATTTTGGAATTCCATTACAATTGATAGGCAATACAGTGCATCGAGTTCAAAAGCCTCTTTCATTTGCAACCCCAATTTCAGGTATTTACAAAGGCTTATGGCCCATACTATCATTGGTAGGGCTGAAAGTGATGGGGTAGCCAGTCAAAGAGAGCTTTATTTTCTACATTCGATGATTAATGGTACGAAGGTGGATACTGGAGCCTTCATGGCTCATCAGATGACCAGGATAGGTGGCGCAATGACTGGAAAAATTGTCATGGGTGGTTTGGTTACTACTATTGCTAGAGGGTTAGGGTTTGAGGCTAATTTGCAGGGTATGCAACCAGTACTTGGTAATACCCGGATTGATATGGAAACCTGTTATAATATGAAATTAGTTGTTAAAAAAGATGCCCAGTACTGGTTGTATCTCCGCGGTCATCCACTATTCCCCCTCCCCAATCCTACTAAAACTACAGTAACCAACAAAGAGAATTGGATCTATTCAATTAATAACGAGTTCCCCATGGAACCACTGCTAGCTCTTCCACCACCCCCCTCCCATTTTACTGACACTGCAGGTCCATCTTCTACTCCCTCAGAGGATATGAATTCCATCTCATCACGGCTTAGCCGTATTGAGGCTGAGCAACTGTCTCAGAGAGCTACCCTGCATGCCATGCAAGACTCAATTCACAGCATGCAGGGTATGATGCAGGCATGGTACACCTGGCACCTGAGCTAGCACCCACCCCCACCACCACAAGACGACTAGTGCTTTGTAAGTACCCTCTTCCCTCTACATCCTCTCTATCATACTTATGACACTGTCTGGTTTAAGCATGGGGGAGTGTACTTACGTATCTGTCATTGCTTGAGTTTATCTGCACCGATCATTTTCTTTGTGTGTATATATTGTACATTCTACATTTCTTCTGTCCTGCTGCAATACCACATAGTTACTATTCCCAGGATAGACTAATGTAGTATATGCTGATTCTAGCTCATGAACATGTGATGCACAATAGGATATGAAATATGTAGCTATTATTTTAGTCTCTCTCTTCTAGCACTAAACCTTTAATTTTTTTTGAAAAATATCTCTCTATTGAGCCATGAATTGTAGGTTATTTTTTATTTTTACATTATGAGAGTGTGAAGGTAGGGAGAGGTGAAAAATGAGGGTATGTGAAACCCAAAAAGTTTTCACTCTGAGTACCTCCTTCAAGGCACCAAAAAGGCCTTAGTATGAGTACCTAGATGCCTTTACCCTAGTGAGATGGAGCATAAAATGCACTCATTGCATATTTCTAAAAAAATGATGAATGGATGAAAAAAAAGAGAGTAATAAAATAGAAATAAGGGTAAGGCAACATAGGGAGATCTAAAGGATGAGGTGGCCTACTTGAGTGTTTGAAAATCACTCTAAAGCATGCAACCTCTGGTCACAATAGGAGAAGATATTTAGTAGAGGAAATTTTTGGTTTGGTTTTAGAAGAATAGAGACTATTTTGATTACTGTCTATTCATATATCTATTGTGTGCACTTGGATTGAGTGAAAAGTTATCTATGCTGCATTCATCTATCTTATGGACTTTGGTAGCATTTGTCCCCCTTCCTTCTGTTATGGCATGTCATTTGCTTGAGGACAAGCAAAGGTTTAAGCATGGGGGAATTTGATAAAGGGGAATTTTGAGTGCTTATTGGTCATGTTTTGTCCCCTTATTCATAGTAACTTATGGATATTTTCATGCTTTTGGTTATACTTTGTTCTGGGTACTGTTGTGGTTCATTTTGTGATTGCAGGAGAGCAAAAGAAGCCAAGAAGCAAGGAAAAATGGTCATGAAAAGACCCTAAAAGACTTGGATCATGTTGAGGAGGAAGCAAGGAGGTTGCACGTCAAATTTGATGAAGAAAGGAGCACCATAGCACCCAACACGGCCTGGTCGTGTTAAGGAGGCCTGCAACACGGCCTGGCCGTGTTGGTGGTATTTTCTGCAACCTCTTCAGAATTCTAGCCCGAAGCACGGCCAGGCCGTGTTCCAGGGCACGGCCGTGCTTCAGGGGTTGTAAAGGACGTCGTTTTTAGGGTTTCTAAGGCCCAAACACATATAGATACTTGGGGATTCGCAATGGGAAAGGGGAGAACCGAAGGGGAGACCAGAAAAACACTTTTTAGCCTTAGGAAACACATCTAGATTAGGTTTTTACGTGATTCTTTGAAGGATTTTGATGTTCTAGGATTGAATTTATTACTTTTCAAGTTGTAATTGATCTAAGTACTTCTACAAACAGGTTCTATCTTTCTACTTCTACTTTTACTTGTTCTTCTACTACTTCTACCTCTTCTCCTACTTCTTAATTGTATTGAACTACTATGAATTATTCAATGAGTATGGTTTTAGTTCTTGATTTGACAATATGTAAGTAGATTCCATCTAGGGTTACGGTAAACCCAATTGTGGTACAATGATACTATGCTTTTAAATTGAATTAAGAAACCCTAATTGTAATTGGGATTAAATTGAATTGGATTAACTATTGTATGCTTTAATTAGTTGATGGAATGCCTGATCACCAATCTATCACGTATTAGGTATTTAATCGATGAACTGAAAGGTGAAGATTAAAACCCGAATCCAATAGTTAATTAGGGTTATCTTAATCACGAAAGTAGTTTAAGATACCATAGGCTTGAGTCAATTAGTAGGAACGAGAAAACCAACTAGTTGAACTCTATGGTTAGCATAAAGCTTAATGGACCTAGGTTAAACTAAGAACCACAAAAGTAGGTAATTTGATTAACCTAGGTACGATTAGTAATTCTTGAAAGAGATTGCTAGTTAATTAAGGCTAAACCATCCCCAACAATCTATACAATTGCAATTAAAGGTGAATATCAGTTGTTGAGTATCACAAGTGTGGTGAACCCTAACCCTAGGCCTAGTTTAATTGATTCTTTCAACTTGCTTAATTGTGATTCTTGCCTATCGAATTTCATCGATTTAGATAGTACTTTTTGTAAGATTCTGGTAGTTGGCATTGTTCTCTGTGGACACGACCCGTACTTGCCGGACTAGTTACAGCTACGCCGTGCACTTGCGGTAATTGGTAAAATATATACACAACACAAGATCCCTTTGATTTAGGGATTCATTTTCTTTTTCTTTTTTCTTAATCAAGTATGATAGGTTTACCTTTTTAGGTGGCAAATTTTCAGCCTTTGAATCTCCCTTGTTTGGATAAAATTATTTGTGTAAGAAAAAGATGTTTTGTCATAATGCCATGTATTATTACGTACTTGTTGGAATTATGAATGTAAGATATAGATGTTTTGTCCTAATGCCATGTATTATTACCTACTTGTTCAAATTATGAATGTAGGATATAGATGTTTTGTCTTAATGTCATGTGACATAATCTTGATTATTATTACACTACTATTTCCTCACATGATTCTTATTTTTTCCTTCTTAGTGTTGGGCTCATTTTTACCCATTTTCTTTGCTTTGGCTGAAATTCTACCTTTCATGGAGGGTTTGGTCATATTTTTATAGTTTATGGGTTATCAGTCCAATTTCGATATCCTAGTCCAAGTCTATGTTTTATTTCTTTCTAGGGTTATCCTATTGGCTTGCTAGAAACTCATGAGAAGTAAGGGAAAAACTCTATATGAAATGTCCATAGTTGAAAGCCCAATGTATGGGTGGAGATGTTAAATTTAGGAATTCTAACTCTTGAATTAGAAAAATTATCCTAATCCAATCTTCTTGAAATTTTAAAACCTTTACTTACTTTTGAAAAATTTATCTTCCTTACCAAAGAATTTCACCTCTCTTTAGTATGTTATTTCTAATTTTTCCTATTAGGTTTTCTCTCTTTTCGTATTCCCCTAATGTTAGAAACATTTTCTATGCATACAAATAAGGTAAAGAATTTTTAAGGATTATATTTCTTTATATATCTAAAAATTGTCTAATTAATTTTATGTAATAGCCATAAATTTAATAAAGTTTAAATTAAAGAAAATTTTGAATTAAAGAGAGGATTTTGAAAATGGAGATAAGAACCAGTGAAAATAAGTTTATTTATTACATGGATTAAAGAATTACAAAAGAAATATGAGAATTTACATTTTTGGGGTCAAATGCAATTTCTTAAAAGTTTCGGGGTCAAAATATAAATAAGAAAAATTTGCAAGGACCTCCCTTTAGAAGTGAATTTTTGCAAAAAAGTCCCCCGGGATATTTTAAGGGGCTTCAGACACTGAGGAGCTCATAATTGTTGGATTTTCTCTATCTCCTCAGAAATTTCTCTACAGAAACCATCTAACTTCTCTCTAAGATTTCTCCGCATCTGGACCTTGGATTTCGACACCACCACCGTCAATGGACTCAAGACGAAGAGTTCTACAAATCCATCCGATTGGTTTTTGGAGAATTGATCAGAGATTGGCCGAAAAATTGAAGGAAAAATCGCCAAAAAAGGTAATATCTGAAACTCCTATCTGTGGTTGCCTAATGCAAAAACTAACACAGTAGATTGATCCAGAAGGTACTGAAACCTTTGGATCTCAAATTTCAGGTCAACCCACCACCGCACACGCCCCCACGCACAGCTCCTTGGACGGCGCGTGTAGCGCGTGACAACCGGACCCTGTTACATTGACCGAGCTCCTAGAGGCCAAATTTCAAAAATCCGAATTCATTTTCAAGGTTTTTGGACCTTTTACACTCGATTTTGGAGCTTATTTTTCCAAATTCAGACTAAAAACGAGAAGTTTAGGATTATCCAACTTGGTACCTTAATTTTGTGAGTATATGATTCTTTATATGACTTGCCTTTACTCATCTTGAACTTTAAATTGATAAATGAGTATGTTTACAAGTTATTTATACTTTTAAATGTTCCTGAAATGGTCTAGAATATCTAAAATGGTTGCAATATGATATCTAGTTCAAGAAGAGTGACTTTTGAAAAGAATTTTGAAATACATTGAACATGTGATTTTTACATGTATTTTTCATTATATGGCAAATGAAATATGTTATGCACATGATATTGATTTATATAGTGATATGTTTGCCTCAGATATGGGCATGTATACGTGACTCCCCTGATTGGAAATTTTTGACAGAGGAATATACTGAGAATGAAAATGTTGTTTTATAATAGTACCTCTGTTTTGATTAATACGGAATATATGAGATTATGGTTTTAAGGAAGAATCCTATTGGAAACACTATCTGCTAACAGCAAGTGATGTTAGCCCTGGTGCACCTTAATTACCTCAGCTAGTAAGGGGTGGTGCTAGCCTCGTGTGAGGGCCAACACACAGGAGATAATATGTTTAGGAGAACGGAATGCCTCCTATATGGGTGAGATGCAAGTTATATGAGTTGTGATTTGCCTTCCCTTGCTGTGTGCTTGAAAAATACCTATATAGAGTCCCTTCGCGTGTCCTCTTAAATGGTAGTAGGGCAAACCTCAGCGGGATGCTGAGTTTAGGAAAATCTTATACCACCAAAGAACAGAAAGGGTTAAACTCTGATATGGTGGTTCTGATATGGAATCCTCCACATGTTTTCATAAGAATTATGTTGATGCATAACATGATTTTATTACCGTTCTTACAGCATTACTTATGAATTAAATATGCATATGAATTTGAACAGAGTTTATTTGAAATGCGGGTCCCATATGAATGTACCTCTGAATTGTGATTTTCAATGTGACAAGTTTTAAAATAAAGAGTACATTCATATGTTGACCTAAGAGGTCATAGGAGGTGTTATCTGCTCACTGAGTTGTAAAACTCAATACACGTGGTTAATATATTTTTTTAGATAAAGACTCAGAGTTTGGTCCTGCGGCTTCTTGATCGACTAGGTGTCGTACTTCCATGGTGAGCCTAAATTGTTTCTGGGCTCTCAGTGTTTAAATTGTAATATAAATATACTCTAGAGTTGCTCTGAACATCACAGGCAGGATCTTTGCTTCCGTTATAATATTGTTAAGTGTGACTTTTGTAACAACTTTTTTAAATATTATTATTATACAATATAAAGTTCACATACACATCATTAATCAAAACGTACGTACAACATTTCAAACACATAAATATCTACATCTTATTTATTCTGGTTGACCAATTCTGGAGATTCGGGTGCGAGTGGTTGCACCTTCACCAGGATCTGTTCCAACTCTCCCACAAACATTTTATTTAGGATCCGCCCATTATAGAATAACTCGATCCAACGTGCACTAAAAGCCAGAGCTATAGAAAAATATGCATAACTAATTTTCTGAACATGACATGGAAATATAGTGAGAATGAAATCCCAGTAAGTTTAACAATAAATCATTATCCATATAGCTCATCACGTCATGTTCAGCTGTATAAACTACAGTAAATAACTTTGGTTACATGAATGCACTATATCTATGCATATGAGAATTGTACAGTAATGACATGTATGACAAGATTAATTATTTTCAGAATATCATATGATGACTATCAATTTATTCTCATATCAAGCTACCCCAGTCAGGTTGAGTATTTTCTACTCTTCGGTACGGGCTTTTCTTGCTCCGTCCGACATGGCACAGTTTCTCTTTCTTTTTTCATTAACATGATCATAACCGTTGGTAGGGCGTCCCCTACTGGTGCACCACACAAATTGTCATGTGACCGTACTCATTTCTTTTCTTTTCAAAATGATAGCCAAAAATATGTTTTCAATAACAAGTATATAACTATTACCAAAAAAATCATCGATAATCATGCGATGAACATAACCATTTCAAATATCACTTTATAAAATATTTCCATGTCAAAATTTCACACTTAAGATGGTAAGAAGTTCATACAATGGCAATGGCTATGGCATATATTAGTCATTTATTATTTTTATTTATAAGATTCTTCTTCTTTTTTAAATATTAATTTTATTTCTTTATTTTCTTGATGCAGGTTTTCATCCTATCTAACCTTCTCTTACTAATGAGAGCATAACTCTCCCAATTTAACTCCAATGTAGGTGATCTTGGTGTCAATTTAAAGATAAAACAATTATCTAAAACTATTATGTTGAACAGTTTAGCGAGATATTATGAAATCAAGGTGATATTAGTCCCTCAAATTACAGGTTATTTCTTCTCGGGTAGTTTCTGACCTCTACCTACTAATATGTCCATATCTCTCTCATAAAACTTTTAAATTAAGTGATTCCAGTGGCTACAAATCCGTGACACATATATCTATAATTCTTATGTTAACCATTTATTTTAATTCCCTACATAATGTTCCCAAAATTTAAAACACAGAAGCTATCCTAACATGTTCTTTCCTGATTAACCATTTTCTGAACACTACTTACTAATCAGACCATATCTAACTCATATGGACTCTAAATTGAGTGATTCCAGTGGCTACAATTCCCTGACACATATATATATAATTCTTATGTTAACAATGCATTTTAATTCCCTACAGAATGTTTCTTGAAATTCAAAAATAGAAGCTATCCTAACATGTTCTTTCCTAATTAACCATTTTCTGAACATGGCTTACTAATCAGACCATATCTACCTCATATGGACTCCAAATTGAGTGATTCTAGTGGCTAAAAATTTGTGAGACATATATATATAATTGTTATGTTAATAAGTTATTTTAATTCCCTACAAAATGTTCTCAAAAATGCAAGAACAGAAGCTTTCCTAACAGATTCTTCCCTGATTAACCATTTTCTGAACACTACTTAATATTCAGACCATATCTACTTCATATGGACTCCAAATTGAGTGATTCCAGTTGTTAAAAATCCGTGAGACATATATCTATAATTTTTATGTTAACAAGTTATTTTAATTCCCTACATAATAGTCCCAGAAATTCAAAAACAGTAGCTTTCCTAACAGATTCTTCCCTGATTAACCATTTTCTGAATACTACTTACTAATCAAACCATATCTACCTCATATGGACTCCAAATTGAGTGATTCCAGTTGCTAAAAATCCATGTGACATATATCTATAATTGTTATGTGAACAAGTTATTTTAATTCCTTACAGAATGGTCCCAGAAATTCAAAAATAGAAACTTAAAATTTTGCTACCCATAGCCATACCTATGCAGAACTATCTACATCAGCCTAAGTATTCAAATATACATCACATGCAAGAATAATATGTAACATGATAAAGCAACATCCATGACCAATCACCAAAGTTCTTAAGATCAAAATCCCATATAAATGTTACAAATTTCAAAACTTTTCTTCAAAAAGAAATATTGTTAAACTTACCTAGAGCACTTAGTCCCCTAGACTTCTCCTTCCTCTTTCTTCCTTTCTTCCTCTTTCTTCCTTTCTTCTTCTCCTTTCCTCACTCAACCTTGCTTCCATTTTTCCTCTCCCTTACTTGGATGAAATTCTAATGTTGTAAGGGTGGGTTTTCTTATATAGACCACCAAATAATTCACCTTTCATGATCATAGGTCTACCTTATCACAATTAGGTTACACTTGGTTGAATTTTTGGAAAACAAACAACTTATGTTCTTGTCTTCCTCTTCCTTAGTCAAGATATGCATAGTAAAAGGAGATTTGTATTTTGAAAATTATGATAATATGTTCTTAAGATATGGAACAAGGTCCCTTTGATTTAGGGATTCATTTACTTTTTCTTGTCTTAATCAATTATGATAGGTTTGCCTTTTTAAGTGGCAAATTTCTAGCCCATCAATCTCCATTATTTGGTTGAAATTATTAGTGTGAGATAGAAATATTTTGTCCAAATACTATGTATTATCATACTACTTGCTAAAATTATGAGTGTAGGATATAGATGTTTTTTCCTAAAACCTTGTATTATCATACCACTTGCTAAATTTTTGTCTTAATGCCATTTCACCTAATCTTAATTACACCATTATCTTATCACTTTATTTTTATTTTTATTTTTCCTATTGGATTTGGGCTCACTCTTGTCCATTTTCTTTACTTTGGTTAAAATTCTATATTTCATAATGGGCTTGGTCACATTTTCATGATTTTTGGGCTACCGGTCCAATTTCTATTTCCTAGTCCAAGTCTATGTTTTATTTCTTGCTTAGGTTATCCAATAGGCTTGCTAAAAAACATTATGTTAAGTGGAAAACCTCCATATGAATTGTCCATAAGTGAAAGCCCAATTTATGGGTGGAGATACTAAACTTAGTAACTTTAACTCTTAAATTAAGAAAAATTACCCTAATCCAATCTTCTTGAAATTTTAAGACCTTTACTTACTTCACAAAAATTTATCTTCCTTATCCAAGAATTTCAACTTTCTTTGGCATGTTTATTTCTAATATTTCCTCTTAGGTTTTTTCTCTTTACCTATTCCTCCTCTTAGGTTTTCTCTCTTTACCTATTCCATTAATGTTAGAACACTTCTATGCATATACGTAAGTTGAAGAATTTCTAAGGATTATATTTCCTTAGTTATCTAAAAATTGTCTAATAAATTTTATTTCCTTAAATATTTATGTATGTTTATCCATAAAGGAAACGAAATTAGTGATGTTACTTTGAATACTTTTGTACTTTTATTAATACATGAAACGAAATTAGGGATGTTATAACTTTGGTATGTATAATTAGGTATATTGGAAACTTACTTGCGAATATATGATATTATCCTGTTATGTCATAATATGAAGTTGATTGCAAATAAATAAAGATAATGTTATCGGAAAGTAGTGTTATTCGCGTTCTTAAAATTAAGGGAGTGATAAGTTGGTATCAGAGTATTAGGTTTCCCTGTGGCTATCAGAGCAAAGGATTCTTTAGCAGGACCTTTAGTATCAATATGAGCCGGACATATTTATACTTCTGGTGCTACTGAGGGATTCTATAGGATATTAACTTCCTTTTTATTCCAAGTGTGCTTAAGTTCCTAGTGTGAGGTTTGATTAAATATTATAGTCTCTTAAAGAGGTGTTTTATTCTTTATAGTTCATGATGCCGCTAAGAACTAGAGCGGTCAATAGAGAAGAAGCTGTAGATCGTGCACCCTCTACTGAAGAGTTTGCACAATCTACAATTCCAGTACAAAGAGGCTATGGTAGAGGCCGACCTAGAGGAAGAGGTAGAGGTAGAGGGCATGCACGGGGTATAAGAACCCCAAGACAAGATGAACAGACCCATGTATCTGATAGATTTCCTGAGGAAAGAGTAGAACCCCCTCAGGAGCTACATAATAGAACCGTTGATATGATTGCTGGTATACATAGGAGTTTAGAGACATTGGCTGAGTTTATAGTGGAACAAGGCAGAAGGTAAGGCCAGCTACCAGAAAATGCTCCTGAAGTGCAAGAACTGAGAAGAACAACTGACCAAGAGGATAAGTTTACAAGGATTGAGGTGTCATTACCACAATTCCTTAAGTTGAAACCTATAACTTTTTCTGGATCAGATGTTCAGGAAGACCCACATATATTTATTGATGCTATGGAACGAGTCCTAAGAGCTTTGGGGTGTTCTAGTAGAAGATCTGTTGAACTGGTATCTTTTCAACTATCATATGTGGCTCAAGTTTGGTTTGAGACACTTGTACAAGGATGGGCAATTATTTTACCATCAATGAAGTGGGAAGAATTTAAGGAAGCATTTATGAATCGCTTTCTGCCAATGAGTGAAAGAGACAAGATGGCCAGAAAAGTTGAAGAATTAAGATAGACACCGAACATGACAGTTTTTGAATATGAAATCCGTTTTACCCAGTTATCCAGATATGCACTGTATCTGGTCCCGACTGAAAAAGATAGAATTAATAGGTTTGTCTCGGGATTGATGCGCCTGTTGTTTAAATCGGTGGGCCCTCAGATGAATTATTTTCCAACTTATTCAACAGTTGTGGACTGTGCTAGAATGATGGAAACACAAGAGCAAGTAGATATTGAAGGTTTAAAAAGAAGAAAAAGAGAGCGAGATAGTAATGCTCAAACAAGTTATAATCCTAATGTCAGAGGATTAAGATTTCAAAATCCACAGCGCTTCACTCAAACAGGAACTAGTAGATCTAATCAGACATCAGTAAATATCAACAAGCAAAGAACAAATCAAAAAGATATGAGACTTGTTAGCCAACAAGATTCAAGATCAATTCCACCATGTCCTAATTGTGGCAAGCCTCATATTGGACAGTGTCGCAAAGAAACGAGTGCATGTTTTAAGTGTGGACAAATGGGTCATTTAATGAGAAATTGCCCACAACTACGAAGTTTTAGTCAAGCATCGGTATAACCAGCTTCGCCTCCTGCATCTGTTCTAACATGACCAAATAGAGCAGCTTCAGTTCAAGCAAGTAGTGGTGGTACTGGTAGAGGATCAGGAAGTCAAGGTCGAGAACCAGCTCGATTTTTTGTTTTGACACAACAGGATGATCAGGCTTTAAATGCAGTCATGACAGGTACATTAGCCATATATTCCCATAGACCATATGTCATGTTCGATCCTGGTTCTACTCATTCTTATATATCACCGTGATTTGCTAAGAAATTGAATAGAGATCCTGCTAGTTTACATTGTTCTTTCATGGTTGCTACTCCAATGGGAGAATTACTATTAGTAAATGATGTGTATAAATCCTGTGAGATTTCGATAGAAGGCAAGGAGACTCTTGTAGATTTAATAGTTCTAGATATGGTAGACTTTGATGTGATTCTAAGAATGGATTGGTTGTCATCATGTCATGCCATTTTAGACTGTCACCATAAGGTGATTAAGTTTAATGTCCCTAGAAAATCTTCCTTTATGATACAAGGAGATCGTAGTAAGGAGTCTAGTAATTTAATTTCAGCTTTAACAGCTCATAAGCTGTTACAAAAAGGATGCCAGGAGTATTTAGCAATAGTTAAAGATGTTGATATGAAGTATACTAGTGTAGAGCAGATTCCAGTGGTTAGAGAATTCCCTAATGTGTTTTTTGAGGAATTGCTAAGATTACCACCAGACTGAGAGATTGAATTTAGTATTGACCTCCTCCCTAAAACACAACCAATATACATACCTCCTTATAGGATGCCACCTGCAGAACTTAAAGAATTAAAGGAGCAACTGCAAGATTTACTAGATAAAGGTTTTATTCGACCTAGTACATCTCCTTGGGGTGCTCCTGTTCTCTTTGTGAAAAACAAGATTGATCCCTATGCCTATGTATTGACTATAGGCAATTGAACAAAGTGACTATACAAAATAAATATCCTTTACCCAGAATAGATGATTTTTTTGACCACTTATAGGGTGCCCAATGTTTTTCAAAAATTGATCTGAGATCTGGGTATTGTTGGTATTTCATGCAAAGATGAATACAGTGTCCGAATGCAAGTGCACGTGTCGTGACCAAGTAATAAAGTGATGAGTGCGTATCATTCCACGAGGAGTGAACTGAAACTATTAAAGAGACTTTTGCCGTGTGAGATGTTGTAGCAAAGATAAGATGGTTCACAAGATAAAATAAAAGTGGATCAATCAAATGCAACTATAACTAAGATAAGGGGTACTAGGATGTAAAGGATAATGATAGTACGATGTCTAGGGTTGCTCAGGGTTGTTATGAACTACAACACTCGTATTTGCTCTAGGGATCGCTGCAGCAACCGCTCTAAGTGCCAAGTTCAGTTTTGAATGGAGTCTTCCCAGACTTCCATTCCTTGCAATTCTGAGGTCCAGACATGCATTCTTGCATCAGTCCTCACCTTAGAATTGTGCATAAAGCTCCACTTTTAGGGTAATGGGGAACCATATATTCCTATATTGGCTTAATCCCATATATTCAACTGTTTTTCCAGCCTCCATTCCCCTTCCAGGTGAATCTTAGCCTAAGCCTTCCTCCACTAACTTTCGTTATCAGAGGAAACTAAAATATAAACACAGTTGAATGTTAAAACAATGCTGCAGCAAAATATGTTGTTACTAAAAATATATGCTCAAATTCATTACAACCCTTATGCAACCTTAGCAGCTGGAAACTAGCCAAGCCTCATGGTTACACTGGTTACAAACATTCCAGAATCACTGGTATACATCCCAAGTAAAAAAAACGCAAGTGCAGTCTTTGATAAAAACATAAGAAAAAGGAAAACGCAACAGCGAGAAAATGGAAATTCGAGTTTCAAACTATTCCGTGCTCTAATGCTTCTATGCAGTCTGTCGCTATTCTTCCTCCTATTCTCCTCTGTTCCTCCCCTTCTTCTCTGTCTTTTCGGCTTTGCTTTCTGCCCTTTTATGATCAGGCCTTGTGGTCCCAGTAAGGTGTCCAAGTTTTCTGACATTCTCCCCGCTCTGCAGCTAGCATCTCTGCTTTTAGCTTTTTCCTCTCCACTTTCAGTAGTGGAGGCAGTTCTGTACTAACCCAACCAGCATTCTGCAGTGTCAGCTTGCTGCTTTCTCCTGCTAGGTGGTGGCTGCACCTGCTGCGCAGCTCTGCTCCCCTGCCACCTGCACCAAATAAAAGAAAATCAGTGCCTTACAGGAAAAAGGAGCAGCTTTACTCAATATCACTTGGTTTGCCGCCAAGATTGCCACATATGCACACTATATTGCTACAGCACACAAGGTGGATGATATTGCATCTAAGGGAGTCATCATATTCAGTTAGATCTGTGAATAAGGGTGCTTAATAATCAAAACAGCACAATAAACACACTCAGAAAGCATTCAAAAATTTCAGTATATTGAAGTTATCAAATCCCCCCAAACTTAAAGGATTGCTTGTCCCTAAGCAATCTGCTCTGCTCACCACACTCCTACCAAATGATTCCGGCCCTTTCTCTTACACGATTTCATATAGTTCTGCTACTAGCTCTCAACTCTCAAGATTGCTTCCATATAAGAGATACAACAAGCCTTTCTCCCAATCACACCCAAGACCTTCCTTGAAGTTGTGTGTGTGACATGGACAGTTTCCCAAAGAGTTACTTGGTTCAAAATCAGCCAGAGTTCCTGAGATTTTCTTGTTAATATATTGAGCTTCCTTTTTGGACAAGTTGGCATGCATCATAGGTGCAGCCAGGGCAGCAAATACCGGGGGGGGGGTAGCTCACTGATTTCATTTCTTCCTTTGTATATATATTTTCTTTTTCTCTCTTCATTTTTTTTGTTAACAATAGAGGTCATTAGTGCCTTTTGACGCGAATGCCAACATGTATGATGCAAGCACCCGGTTACTCAGCCTTATCACCTTTAAGCAGCATCCCACTCATACTCTATGTCCCTGTTTTACGCAAGGGTACACATGGGGCTCATGCATACCCCTGGTTACTAAGGAACTATAGAAGCATTGGAGTGTCCGAATTTTTCTCTTCTTTCCCTACTTTTCTACTTCCTCCCCCCCCCCCCCAAACTTAAGCCTTACTGACCATATGCGTATGCCTCTTTTATAATTCTGTAGAAAACTCTCAATATTAGCTCTAAAACTTAGGTTCCCTTTCTGAAAAACTACCAAATTTCTTTTGGCAAACTGCCCATGATCCTGTGCTTATTAGAAGAAGGTTCTGTGTGTGGTTGGGTAGGTGTGTAGGTCTCCTATTCTGGTTTTAGTGAAGTTCCCAATCCTCATCATAAAGTATCATAGAGCTTACAATAGGCTATACAATGTGCAGACTCATTTCTCTCTTCTTTCCTTTTTTTATATATATAAAAATATATACATCGCAAACAAACAGTAAGACAGGAAGCAGCAAGTACTAATACAGTCTTATCTAATACAGTCTGGCAGAAACACACATAAATAACAACACAGACAAACAGAACACAAATAAACAAGTCCAAGCCTATCACATGCTTCAGCAAACACTATAGCAATACTAAAACAACACTAAGTCTATGTGTAGTTTGGCTCATATCACAATGGTAAGAAGGCTGTTGATTAAAGAAATGCATAAACTGGAAAGTGATGGAGTAGTAATGGAAGTGAAGGAGCCTGGAATATTATTAGCCCATATGCAATTTCAATCATCTTTGATCAAACAGATGAAAAAGGCACAAAGAGAGGATGTCTATTTGTGCAAGAAAATGGAAGAAGTGAAGAATGGTGGTGAAGTTGAATTCACTGTAGACTCTGAAGGAATTCTGAGATTTGGCAAGCGGATATGTGTACTTGATAAAGAAGAACTTAAGAAATAAATTTTAGAGGAAGCCCATAGATCCATGTATACGATTCATCCTAGAATAACTCAAATGTATAAGGATCTAAAAGAAATTTATTAGTGGGAAGGTATGAAGAAAGACATAGTGGATTATGTGTCTCGATGCTTAACCTGTCAGCAGGTGAAAGCGGAACATCAAAGGCCTGCAGGATTACATCAGCAGATAGAGATACTTGAATGGAAATGGGAAAGAATAATTATGGATTTTGTTATGGGATTACTGAGAACACTAAAAGGGTTTGATTCAATATGGGTGATCATTGATAGGTTGACTAATTCAGCACAATTCCTACTAGTGAAAACCACATACAATGTAGTTTAGTATGAAAGATCATATTTGAATTAAATAGTGAGGCTTCATGGAGTGCCAATATCAATTATTTCTTATCAAGGACCACAATTCACAGCTTGTTTCTGGAGAGTTTTCCAAGAAGCTTTGGGCACAAAGTTGAATCTTAGTACTGCATTTTATCCTCAAACAGATAGGCAATCTGGGCGCACCATTCAAATATTGGAAGACATGCTTCTGGCTTGTGTTTTATATTTTCAGGGTAGTTGGGAAAGATTTCTACCTTTAGCTGAATTTGCTTATAACAATAGCTTTCAAGCCCGTATACAAATGGCTCCTTTTGAGGCATTATATGGCAGGCATTGCCGTTCCCCAATTAGATGGTTTGAGATGGGTGAAGTAAAGGTTTTAGGGCCTGATATGGTACAAGATGCACTAGTCAAGGTAAAATTAATTAAGGAAAGGTTGTTAGCAGCTCAAAGTAGACAGAAGGCCTATGTTGATAATAGACATCGCCCATTGGAATTTGCCATAGGTGAACATGTTTTTCTGAAAATATCTCCTATAAAGGGAGTAGTGAGATTTGGGAAGAAAGGAAAATTAAGTCCACGATATATAGCACCATTTGAAATTCTAGATAGGGTCGGTCCAGTAGCTTATCGTTTGGCTTTACCTCCTGAATTGGGTAATGTCTGATGAGTGAGTTTTATACTCATAAATTAAATATTTTCATCTTATCTTTTGCCATAATTAAGCATAAATCTCCCTTACTTGTCTTTAGTTTTGTGTCTTTCTTACAGATGGAGAGAAGAGTAGAAAATGGACTTAATTGGAGGAATCAGAGTTAAATTGTGGTTCTTTGGAAATGATGTCTATAAATCAAGCAGATAAAACAAATTCATTAAGGATGGCTGAGTAAGGAGCATTATCATATTGTCTCTTGAGACGCATCCTAATGGATATATGCACAAATTTATTCTTGATTTATGATCACATTTCCAAAAGAACTAAAACATAAAGATTCAAGGCAAAGCACCCAATATTGAGAATATGTTTGCTGGTTGTAGTCCAGCCCAACCTTGCTGTAGTACTTGGGCCATATCTCTGAAAATACATATCCAATATGTATGCAATTTGGTAGGTGTGTAGCTGACACAATTGGGTACAACTTTCATGTTCAAGTGGTCAGAAAATACGGACATTAAAAGGGCCAAAAGTGGGCTAGAAGAGAATCTGACTACTGCTGCAGTCCAGCCCGACTTTGCTCTAGTATTTTGACCATAACTCACACATTACGTATCCAATTTGTCCACAATTTGTCTTGACGGAAAGCTAATGAAATTGTCTACAACTTTCGTGTTGATGAAGTCAGAAAATTCGGCAGTTTTCAAGACGATATGCAAGGATCAATTTCGGTGCACATATGGAATTCAAATTGTCAACTTTGTACAACTTCCTACCTAACAAGTTTGACAATTACCACACCAACCACACTTAATTGTATCTATAAATAGAGGGCTTGAGGGGTGAGTTAGGGAGTTTTTTGGAGAGCTTTGGAGAGAGCTTGGGAAAGCTTTGTTGGAATTCTACGAACTTGTAATGTTATTCTCTCTTTAGACATCTTGTATTTTTTCCATTTTCTTTCGTAATATTATCATGTTTCTTCATCTTTCATTTCACTTTCTTGCCTTGATTATGGAGAACTAATCTCCTAATGCTAAGGTGAAAGGGTGAAACTCTTGGTATGAGAATAATAATTTATCTAACTCTTAATCTTAATGTTTATCTTTGATATTGTATTTACCTTCCTATTTTTTTCATAATTATTTCTTAATGGCTGGTTTTATCATACCATCGATTTCTTGTTATGTTATTGGATGGTTTTATTAGACCGCCTATCTCTTATTATTTTCATGGTTGGCTTTGCCGCCTACTTTATTTTATTTTACTATTGGATGGTTTTGCCACCGATTCTATTTCATTTTATTTTGTTATGTTAATTAATTTTCTACCTTTCATTTTTTTGCATAAGTTAATCTTGTAAAATGTGAATTTTGATATATTGTAGACAATCTTTGGCACAATAAATGCTTGAATCAATCTTGATTTATTGTAGACAATATAATGATTGGCACAATTTATGCTTGAATCCATTTACAAGTTATCTTTTGCATCTTTGTATTTTTAATCTTGTAAAGTGTGAACCTTGATACATTGTAGACAATATGTTGATTGGCACAATGTACGCTTGAATCCATTTTACAAGAATGTTTTAATTATTAGAAAGGAGGTAAATATAATTCATGTATAAACAAAGTCGAGCTTAAATTAACATATCATCCGATTAGAACTTTATTCGTGTAAAGATTCTAATTGAGTAATAAAAGAGTTAAATTTATTTTTATTCAATATACCAAGAGTGGATCTCCTAACCTTAGCATGCTTCTTTACCTTAAATACATCTTCATTTAATTTCAGTATATTAGTTCTTTGCATATTTTGTTCAATATTCCTCTCACAAAACGAGACATCGGGAACTAGGTTAGAAGTATTTATTTCGGATCTATATTAGAATTTTCTCTCAATTGGCAATCTCTGTGGGATCGACCTTGCATACCACTAAATCTATACTCCAATAGATTCGTGCACTTGCGAGTTTTAATTAAAACAACAACAATGTCCATCCAGTTTTTCATGTGTCTATGCTACGAAAATATTTATCGGATCCTACACATGTTATACAATGTCCACAGATTCAGTTACAGGACGATTTAACTTATGAGGAACAACCAGTAACAATAGTGGACAGACAAGTAAAGAAGTTGTGGTCAAAAGAAATACCTATAGTGAAGGTGATATCGAAAAATCACTCTTCTGAGGAAGCTACTTGGGAAAGAGAGGAGGATATACGCAATAGATATCCACATTTGTTTGAACAATGAGGTCAGTATTTATCTGCAATTATGGTGATGAAATTTAAGGACCGAATTTCTTTAAAGGGAGAAGAATGTAATAGCCGTAAATTTAATAAAGTTTAAATTAAAGAAAATTTTGAATTAAAGAGAGGATTTTGAAAATGGAGATAAGAACCGGTGAAAATAAATTTATTTATTACATGAATTAAAGAATTACAAAAGAAATATGAGAATTTACATTTTTGGGGTCAAAATGCAATTTCTTAAAAGTTTTGGGGTCAAAATGTAAATAAGAAAAATTTGCAAGGACCTCCC
This sequence comes from Gleditsia sinensis, assembly GCA_037074535.1. Lineage (NCBI taxonomy): Eukaryota > Viridiplantae > Streptophyta > Magnoliopsida > Fabales > Fabaceae > Gleditsia > Gleditsia sinensis. The sequence goes on from CM073469.1 coordinate 30,515,354, forward strand.
TCTAGAAGTGAATTTTTGCAAAAAGATCTCCCGGGATATTTAAGGGGCTTCAGACACTGAGGAGCTCATAATTGCCAGATTTTCTCTCTTTCCTCAAAAATTTCTCTCCCGAAACCCTCTAACTTCTCTCTAAGATTTCTTCGCATCCGGACCTCAGATTTTGACACCACCACCGCCAATGGACTCAAGAAAAAGAGTTCTACAAATCCATCTAATTGATTTTTGAAGATTTAGCCAGAGATTGGCTGGAAAATTGAAGGAAAAATTGCCTAAAAATGTAATATTTGAAACTCTTATCTGTGATTGCCTAATGCAAAAATTAACACCGTATATCGATCCAGAAGGTACCGAAACATTTGGATCTCAAATTTCAGACCAACCCACCACCGCAAGCGCCCCCACGCACCTCTTCTTCCATGGCGCATGAAGCCCACACGCAACTCTTTGGATGGTGCGTGTAACGCGTGACAACCGGACCCTGTTGTGTTGACCTGCATTAACCGAGCTTCTAAAGGCCAAATTTCGCAAATCTAAAGTCGTTTTCAAAGCTTTTGGACCTTCCAGACTTGATTTTAGGGTTTATTTTGCCAAATTCAGACCAGAAATGAAAAGTTTAGAGTTATCCAACTTGGTACCCTAGTTTTGTGAGTAGATGATTCTTTCTATGACTTGCCTTTACTCTTCTTGAACTATAAATTGATAAATGAGTATATTTACAAGTTATTTATACTTTTATATGTTCCTAAAATGGTCTAGAATATCTGCAACGGTTGCAATATGATATCTAGTTCAAGAAGAGTATGACTTTTGAAATAAATTTTAAAATACATTGAACATATGATTTTTACATGTATTTTTCATTATATGGCAAATAAAATATGTTATGCACATGATATTGATTTATACAGTGATATGTTTGCCTCAGATATGGGCATGTATATGTGATTCCTCTGATTAGGAAGTTTTGACAGAGGAATATACTGAGAATGAAAATGTTGTTTTATAATAGTACCTCTGTTTTGATTAATACGAAATATATGAGATTATGGTTTTAAGGAGGAATCCTATTGGAAACACTGTCTGCTAACAACAGGTGATGTTAGCCCTGGTGCACCTTGATTGCCTCAGCTAGCAAGGGGTGGTGCTAGCCTCGTGTGAGGGCCAACACACAGGAGATTATATGTGAAGGAGAGCGGAATGCCTCTTATATGTTCAAGATGCCAGTTATATGAGTTGTGATTTGCCTTCCTTTGCTGTGTGCTAGGGAAATACCTATATAGAGTCCATTCACGTGTCCTCTTGAATGGTAATAAAGCAAACCTCAACGGGATGCTGAGTTTAGGAAAATCTTATACCACCAAAGTACGGAAGGGGTTAAACTCTGATATAGTGGTTCTGATATGGGATCCTCTACATGTTTTCATAAGAATTATGTTGATGCATAACATGATTTTATTACCGTTCTTACAGCATTACTTATAAATTGAATATACATATGAATTTGAACAAAGTTTATTTGAAATGCGAGTCCTATATGAATGTACCTCTGAATTGGGATTTTCAATGTGACAAGTATTAAAATAAAGAGTACATTCATATATTGACCTAAGAGGTCATAGGAGGTGTTATCAGCTCACTAAGTTGTAAAACTCACTACACGTAGTTGATATATTTTTTTCAGATAAAGATCCAGAGTTTGGTCCTACGACTTCTTGATCGACTAGGTGTCGTACTTCCGTGGTGAGCCTAAATTGTTTCTGGACTCTCAGTGTTTAAATTGTAATATAAATATACTCTAGAGTTGCTCTGAACGTCACAGGCAGGATCTTTGCTTCCGTTGTAATATTGTTAAGTGTGACTTTCGTATGTATAATTAGTTATATTGGAAACTTACTTGCGAATATATGATATTATCCTGTTATGTCATAATATGAAGTTGATTGCAAATAAATAAAGATAATATTATCGGACAGTAGTGTTATTCGCGTTCTTAAAATTAAGGGCATGACATTTTATTTCCTTAATTAAATACTTATGTACCTTTATTAATAAAAGAAATAAAATTAGGGATGTTACATTAAATATTTATGTACCTTTATTAATAAAAGAAACAAAATTAAGGATGTTACATTTCTCTCCCCCTAAAAAAAATTTTGTCCTCAAAATTTCAAAAATTATGTAATAAGAACAATTGCAGATATTCTTTCCTCATGACTTCTTCCAACTCTCAAGTTGCTTTTTCCGGGGTCAAACATTCCTATAACACCTGAACTCGGGGAATGGTTTTATTTCTCAATTGCTTCACGTTAGTGTCCAATATGGATGCTAGTACTAGCTGGTATGTCATGTTCTCCTTTATTTGGATTGGTTCATCCCGTATTACATGTGAGGAATTTGAAAGATACTTATGCAGCTATGATACATGGAAAACATTATGCAAGTTGGAAAAATTAGGTGGGAGAGCAACTTGAAATGCTGATGTTCCCACTTTCTTTAGAATTTGGTAGGGTCCCAAAAATTGCAAACTTAGCTTTCTAGTTTTGAGAGACCTACCAACTCCAATAGTCGGAGAAAATTTTAGAAATACATGGTCTCTTTCCTCAAACTCCAGAGGTCTATGTCTCTTACCATAGTAACTCTTTTGCTGACTCTAAGCTGTAAGTATTTTGTCTCGTATCATCCTGATTTGTTCAATGGTTTGTTGAACCAAATCAGGACCCAGCAAGTTCTTTTCTCCTACCTCAAACCAATATAGTGGAGATCGGCACTTTCTACCATATAAAGATTCGTAAGGAGCCATCTTAATACTAGAGTGATAACTATTATTATAAGCAAACTCCACTAAAGGTAGGTACTTATCCCATCCTTTACCTTGCTCTATCACACAAGCCCTCAACATATCTTCTAGGGTTTGAATGGTCTGTTTTGTCTACCCGTCAATCTGAGGATGGTAAGTAGTACTGAATCACAACTGGGTTCCAAAAGCTTCCTGCAAGGCCTTCTAAAACCTCAACGTGAATCTCGGATCTCTATCAGAAACAATATTTAAGGGAATTCCATGTAGTCTAACTATTTCTTAGATGTATAACTGGGCCAATTTGTCCAGTGAATAGTTAATTTTTATGGGCAGAAAGTGAGCAAATTTGGTTAATCTGTCAACTATTACCCAGATAGAGTCATGTCCAACTGAAGTCTTAGGTAAGCCCACCATAAAATCCATCAAAATAATTTTCCATTTCCATTTAGAGATCTCAAGAGGTTGTAGAAATCTCGCTAGCTTTTGATGCTCTATCTTTATTTTTCTGACAAATTAAATATTTCGCCACAAACTCAGTAATGTCCTTTTTCATCTCTGGCCACCAGTGCATCTTTTTTAAGTCTTGACACATTTTAGTGGATCTAGGATGGATTGTGTACTTACTTTGATGTGCTTCTTACAAGATCTTAGTCCTCAACTCTTGGTCTTGAGGGACATAAATCCTTCCCTGATATATGATTGCTCCATCTTCCAAGACAGAAAAATTATCTTGATCTTTATGATCCTGTAAGTATTGGTCATGAACTTGAACCTCTTTAATCTAGGCTCTAAGGTTACACTCTATACTCAACCCATTGATGATTAGCTTTGTTGGGGTAAAAGTAGTGTTCAGCTTCAAATTTTGAAACTCATCTAGCATCTGCATCTCATACATCATCATCCGACCTATGTGTAGAGATTTCTGACTCAAGACATCAGCTACAATAATCAGCTTTCCTGGATGATACTTTATCTCAAACTTGTAGTCATTGAGGAATTCTACCCATCTTCGTTGCCTCATATTTAACTCCTTCTGGTAAAAAGGTACTTAAGACTCTTATGATCACATTATACTTCAAATGTCACTTTATATAAATAGTGTCGCTAAATCTTTAAGGCAAACACCACCACCGCCAATTCAATATTATGGGTTGGATAGTTTCCTTCGTGGGGTCTCAGTTGCTAAGAAGCATAAGCAACTACTCTCTTGTCTTGCATCAGCTCACACCCTAGCCCTTTCTTTGAAGCGTCACTTTACACTTCAAAATGTCCTATAGGGTCTGGAATAATTAAAACAGGAGGAGTGATCAATCTTGTCTTAAGCTCCTAAAAACTAACTTCACATTAATCAGTCCATTTGAAAGGACTTCCCTTCCTGGTCAATTTAATAAATGGCAAGGCTATACGAGAGAAGTTTTGTATAAACCTCTTGTAGTATCCTGTCAAACCCAAGAAACTTGTTACTTCTGTAACCGTCTTTGGTCTCTCCCACTGAATCACTGCTTCCATCTTGCTAGGGTCTACGGCTACCCCTTTATTGAAAATGACATGTCCAAGAAATTTTACCTCTAACAACCAAAATTCACACTTCTCTAATTTGGCATACATCATTTTCTCTTTCAGCACATGCAGCACAATTCGGAGATGTTGTTTATGTTATTTCTCACTCTTAGAAAATATCAAGATGTTATCATTAAACACCACCACAAATTGATCTAGGTAGGGTCAAAAAATGCGATTTATGTAATCCATGAAAATTACAGGTGCATTTGTTAACCCGAAAGGCATTACGAAAAACTCATAATGCCCATACCTAGTCCTGAAAGCTATTTTTGGTACATCCTCCTCTTTAATCCTAATATGATGGTATCCTGATCTCAAGTCAATTTTAGAAAAGATGGAGGCTCTTTCCAATTGATCTAATAAATCATCAATCCTTGGGAGAGTGTACTTATTTTTTACAGTCACCTTATTAATTGTCTGTAGTCTATGCAAAGTCTCAAGCTCCCATCTTTCTTCTTAACAAACAATACAGGAGTTCCCCAAGTTGATACACTTGGTCTAATGAATTGCTTGTCTAACAGTTCCTCCAACTGTTTCTTGAGTTCCTATAGTTCCTTCGAGGCCATTCTATAAGGTACAATAGAGATAGGCCCTGTCCCAAGTAAAAGATCAATAGAGAATTCTATCTCTCTTTTGGGAGGTAAGTCTAGAATATCTTATAGAAATACTTCAAGAAACTCATTGGCTATTGGGATTTCATCAAGCTACGATTCAATTTCTAGGTTTGATAAATACAAGAGAATGTATCCAAGTACTCTATTCTTCAACTCCCTATTGACTTAATTGGCATTAAGCATCAATAACTGCATCTCTTCTTCTAAAGTAGAAGGTAGAAATTTAACTGTCTTGTTGCAACAATTCAGTAAGACCCGATTTCTATACATTCAGTCTAACCCTAGAATGACATCAATACCTTTTAAAGGTACACAGATGAGGTCTACAAAAAAAATTTCCTGAATGGTGACTTAACAATCTTTACATATAAAGGAAGTTAAGACATTTTCCCCCATGGGGGTTACTACGGATAGTTCATAGGGGGTTTTATAAATAGAATACTGAAGATCTCTAATACATTGTTCTGATATAAATGAATGACTAGAATCAGAGTCAAATAACACTATCAGAGCAAATCCATTGATGTAGCATGTACCTTGAATCATTTCAGAGAATTGAGCTGCCTCTTGGCCGCTTAGGGTGAAAATCCTTCCTTTCACCTGAGGTCTCGATTCTGGCTGCTTCTCTACATTCTATGGGCAGTCCTTTGTAAAATGACCCTTCTATTCGTATTTGAAGTAAACATCTAATCCCATGTAGCATGGCTGGTTACCATGCATACGTCCGCACTTAGTACACTTGACTGTGGAAAAGTTCTATTAGAAGGGTCAGGGACTTGTAGTCATTGGCCTCTTGCCAGTACCACGTCCTTTTCCTCTGACATTTCTGCTAGAGTTTTATGGCCTGTTCTTTCTTTTCCAGAAGTCCTGTCTTTATTTCTCATCCTTCACTGCCCTCAAGCTTTTCTCCAGGAGTCTACATTTATTTATCACAGGTAAAAATTTTCATGGCCCTAATTTTAAGGCACGTGAAACATATACTTTACGAACATATACTTTTCATAACATGTATAATACACTCTTTTACAGATAGGTATTCCTATGTATACACAATATATATACCAAGTCTATAATCATCAAAGTATAGCAGAAGCAGGGATCCTGCCTGTGGCATTCAAAGCATACTCTAGAGTACAAGTACAATATAATCAAAATCTATGAGCCCTGAAAACAAAGTAGGTTTACCCAGAGATCATATCGTCTAGCTGGTCAACTATCTGAAGAGGGAAGACCAAGCTCTATATTTTCATCTGGAAAAAAAATGTAGAAATATTGTGTAGTGAGTTTGACAACTCAGTGGGCAAATAATACCTTCTCTGGCCTCTTTGGTCAACATATAGATGTACTTATATTTTAAAATTTGTCACGTAGGACATACAGTTCGAAAGTACATCCATATGGGACCAGTATTTCAAATATTCTCAAAACAAAGGATATTCAGATATCCAAAATCATATACTGTACTGTATGATCATCAAACAAATGTTGTTATGCATTAAAATATTTCACATGAAAAAATTAGGAGAATCTTATATCAGAACCACCATATCAGAGTTCTAGCCCTTCCATAATTTGGTGGTGTAGGATCTGCCTAAACTCAGCATCCCGCTGAGGTTTGCCCTTCCACCATTCAAGAGGACACGCGAAGGGACTCTAATATGGGTATTTCCCAAGCACACAACTAGGAAGGCAAGTCACATATCATATAGTCGACATCTCACCCATATAGAAGTCGTCCCGCTTTCCATCACATATCATATCCCGTATGTTGGCCGTCACACGAGGCTAGCACCACCCCTACTAGCTGAGGCATCAAGGTGCACCAGGGCTAACATCACCTACTGTTAGCAAACAATGTTTCCAATAGGATTCCTCCATAGAAATTATCATTTACACATATACCATATCATTTAATACAAATTTTTCAGTATAATACAGACTTTCAGTTTCAGTATAGTTCATATGTCATAAATTTTCCAATAAGGGTTTATCTCATATACATGCCCTTTTTCAAGGCAATCATATAGCTTTATAAATCAATGCGACATGTACAATATATTTCCTTTACCATATGATGAGAAATACATTTAAAATCACATATTCAATGAATTTAAAAATTCATTTTCAAAACCATACTCTTCTTGAACTATATACCAGATTGTAAACCATTCAGATAATTTAATCCATTTCAAAGACATATAAAAGTATAAATAACTTGTAAACATAATCATTTATATATTTAAAGTTCAAGAAAAGCATAGGGTAAGTCATAGAAAGAATTATCTACTCACAAGGTAAGGCTCCAGGTTGAACAGCCCTAAAATGTACTTTTCCAATATACATTTGACTAAATAAACCTCAAAAATGTGTCCTGAGAGTCTAAAAACTTAGAAAATGACTCTAGAGCTTGGTCAACACTAGTCACTGTTCATAGGCAGAAAATATTGTTCACGCCAGTCGAAATCACTATTCACACCCAAAAAACTGTTCATGCTGAAAAATACTGTTCACACACTATTCGGGTATTGTTCACTGTTACTGTTCACCGAAGAACAATTTGTAAAATTAAAGCACCAAATCACATTGTTTGATCGTGAAATTTATCATACAACCAATACTCTATATTCTTAACAAAACCCCTAACTTGAAAGCTTGAAAAACCATAAAAAAAAAATCAAGCATTTTAGAAAAATTACCTATAAGTTACTATTCATGATTTTCCAACGAACTTCCGACGAAATTGATCGGTGGGTTTTGAAACTCTCATCGCCACGAGTCCTACTGTACCTCCGGTATCTCAATTGGATGCATATATTAAGAGATATTCTAAAGAGAAGGTAGAAAATCATAGAGAGAGAAAGAAGAAGAAAAAAATGGGTTTCTTCCTGCTTTCGAGCATTCTCTGCTCTTCTCCTTTCTATTGTGTTTTGTTTTTATTTATTTAATAATTGAATATTTGGGATTATTTTTTTATATATATACATATAAATATCTTTTTTTCATCCTAAAACATCCCAAAAATTTCTAAAAATTTATATTATTACAAAACTTTAGTTGCACTCTTAAATCATGACTTTTCTTGATAAAAATATAATAAAACAAAGCACAAAATAAATATCTTTATGCATAATAAAAGAAATAATATTTTTAAAAATAAAAGAAAATTTTATTAGAGGCCAATATAATTATTTTAAGTAAAATAATAAATATTTTAATTAAAAGAATATTTTCTTTTAACAAAACATAATCATTTTTAAAAAATAAAAATATATTTGTTTATAGCAAAATATTATTATTTAAAAATAAAAATTACGGGATATTACAAAAACTCCCTTATCTCCATAGCTACAACAACATTCCTTATCTCCGGGTTCAATTCCGCTTTGAATTTAATAGCATTCCATACTTCATCAGTGTTAAATCGTAGATAAGAGGAAAATTTAAACAACTCCTCGAACCTCGCGATGTATTGGTCTATGGTCATGCTACCCTGCCTGAGTCAGAGAAATTCAATCTTCTTCTCTGCCCGCACAGTACTTGAAAAGTATTTTTCCAAAAAAGGTATCTTTGAACACTTACCAGGTTATCTGCCTTCCCTAGTGAGTTAAAATTTCTCTAGTTCCACGCCACCAGTATTGTGCTTCATCTTTCAGCATATATGCAGCGAACATAACTTGCTGCTCCTCAATACAGCCTATCACTTCAAAGATTTTCTCCAATTCCCTTATCCACCTTTCAGCTACAATCGAGTCAAAGCTGCCTTAAAAACAAAGTGATCTAGTCCTTAGGAACTTGGATATGCTGTTATCATTTCCTGCCATTTGGTTATTAGCACCATTCTCACCATTCGAGTTATTAGCATTTTGGAGGTATTGTAAAATTTGGTTGGTGGTTGTGACTTGGTCTAGAATTTCTGTGGCCAGGTTGTGTAGGATTTCCTTCGCATTGTTTGCCAGATTTCTCTTCAGTGGTGCCATTTTCTACAATAGCAAAAACAAAGTTATGCTCATATTAAGGTGATCAAGCCCAATAATTAGTTTCAAAAATATTTAACAGCAGTCATAACACCACCTCAGCATATAGATAGGAAAAACTAGTAATTTCTTACCTATATGAAATCACCGATCCCTTACACAGCACAACCACAACATACTCAAAACGCTATTTAGGATCGACCTGCTCTGATACCAATTATGTAACAACTCTATTTTTTTACATATATACATACATACATACATATATATATATATATATATATATATATATATATATATATATATATATGTATATTTAAAATCCCATGAAGTCATTACCTTTATTTAACTCACAATAATATTCAATTAATTTAACCAAGCATAATTAAGGTTTACACATCATTAATTAACAACATCCGTACACAAATCAAACACATATATGTCTACATCTTATTCATCCATATTGACAAGTTCCAGAGATACAGGTGTGGGTGGTTGCACCTTTCCCAAGATCTTAGCCAACTCGACCACAAACACCTTATTAATTTCTAGGATCAGCCCAACATAGAGTAACTCGATCCAACGTACACTAAGAGGCAGAGTTAAAGAAAAATCTGCAAAACTAGTTTTTTGAACATGATATGGAAATATAGTAAAAATTAAATCCCAGTAGGTTTAACAATAAATCACAATTATCATTAATATAGATCATCATGTCATATTCATTTGTATAAGTTACTGCAAATAATTTAGGTCATATGAATGCACTTTCTCTATACACATGAAAATCATACAGTAATGACATATATGGCATGAATAACTATTTTCATATTACCATATGATGGCTATCAACTTATTTTCATATCAAGTTACCCCGGTCAAGATAAGTATTTTCTACTCTTCGGTATGGGCTTTTCTCACTCCGTCTGATATGGCACACTTTCTCTTTCTCTTCTCATTAACATAACCATAGCCGTTGGTAGGGCATCCCCTACTGGTATACCACACGGACTGCCATGTGATCATACTTATTTCTTTTCTTTTCTTTTCTTTTCTCATTAATAGCCAAAAATATGATTTCAATAACAAGTATGTTTATTATACTCACATGCCATAATTTTTCACCAAAATATAATCATTACCAAAAATTATTGGTAATCATGACATGAACATAATCGCTTCAAATATCACTTTATAAAATATTTCTATGTCAAAATTATACACTTAAGATCGTAAGGAGTTTATGCAATGGCAATGACTATGGCATACACTAGTCATTTATTATTTTCATTTATAAGATTCTTCTTCTTTTTTAAAATATTATTTTTATCTCTTCATTTTCTTTATGCTTGGCCTCTAGTCACTTTCCTACTTATATCATTTCCAACACATGTTCTCACAAATTTAATACAGTATTCTTCTTCAATTTGATTTCTATTAATATCCTTTAGTTAATGAGGTTCATTTAGGGTAGAAAAATGTAGAAAATAAGCTTTATCAGCTTCCAACACGGCCAAAATGTATCATATAACACGGCTTGGCCATTTATTATAAACTAGCCATGCTTTAGGCTTCAAAATCCCCATTCCAACACAAAACACGGCCTTGCCGTGCCTTGGAACACGGCCATGCTTTATGTTGTATTATTCCCTGATGCAGGTTTTCATCTTGTCTAATCTTCTTTCACTAATCAGAGTATAACTCCATCAATTTAACTCCGACTAAGGGGATCTTGGTGTCCATTTAAAGATAAAACAAATTTTTAAAACTATTATGTTGAACATCTTAGCGAAATCTTAAGGAATCTTTGTGATATTACTCCCTCAAGTTAAATGTTATTTCTTCTCAGGTAGGTTATGACCTTTACTTATTAATCAGATCATATCTCCCTCATCTAAACTCCAAATTGAGTGATTACAGTGGCTAAATTTCCATGAGACACATATCTATATTAACCAGTTATTTTAATTCCCTACAGAATTTTTTCAAAATTTCAAACATAGAAACTTTTCTAACAGATTCTTCCCTGGTTAACCATTTTCTGACCACTACTTACTAATCTAACTATATCTACCTCATATAGACTCTAAATTAAGTTAATCTAGTGGCTAAAAATCCATGAGACATATATCTATATTTTTCATTTTAAGCATTTCTTTTAATTACTAACCGATTCTTCCCAGAGTTTTAAAAGTAAAAGCTTCCCTAGTTACTCCGAATTCCAGTTTCCTAACCAAACATTTTCTAAGGTTTTAGTTCATCATTTTATTATGTCCTCTTCCATTTTCTTCTTAATTTACATCTAATCATATTCCATCAATTTTTCACCACATTTAAATATACAAAAATAGTAGCATAAAAATCTTAAAATTTGTGCCACCTACAGCCATACCTATGCTGAACTTTTCACACCAACCTAAGTATTCAAACAAACATAATTTGCAAGATCAACATGTAACATGATATAACAACATCCATGGCCAATCATCCAGGTAACAAATATAATAAATTTCATCAAAGTTCTAAGATCAAAATCCCATATAAATATTTCTAATTTCAAAGCTTTTCTAAAAAAAATATTGTTAAACCTACCTAAAGATCTCCTTAACTCACTTAGTGAATTCTTTTTTTGGTTTCCTCTTGAAAAAAGTAGCAAGATTCCTCCCTTCCCTTAGCTTAGCAGCTTAAATTAGAGAAGGAGGGTAAGTTTGTAAACCCCAAGAATGAAGAAAAAGATATATTCAAGTGGAGATTAAGCTAACTTACCTTAAGTACTTAGTCCTCTAAACTTCTCCTTTCTCTTTCTTCCTCTCTTCCCCTCTCATTCTCTCCTTTCCTCACTCTACCTTGCTTATGTTTTTCCTCTCCCTCGCATGAACGAAATTATAATGTTATAAGGGTGAGTTTTGCTTAAATAAACTATCAAGTGGTTCAACTTTCATAACCGTGGGTCTACCTTATCACAATTAGGATGCACTTAGTTGTTTTTTGAAAAAAAACAACTCATATTCTTGTCTTCCTCTCCCTTAGTCAAGATATGCATAGCAAAAGGAGATTTATATTTTGAAAATCATGTCAAAATGTTCTTAAGACAAGGGAAAAGGTCCCTTTGATTTAGGGATTCATTTCCTTTTTCTTTTGTCTTAATTAAGTATGATTGATTTGCCTTTTTAAGTGGTAAATTTCCAACCCTTGAATCTCCCTTGCTTGGATAAAATTATTTGTGTAAGATAAGGATGTTTTGTTATAATGCCATGTATTATTATGTAATTGTTGAAATTATGAATGTAGGATATAGATATTTTGTCCTAATGCCATGTATTATTACCTACTTGTTGAAATTATGAATGTAGAATATAGATGTTTTGTCTTAATACTAGGTGACTTAATCTTGATTATTACACTACTATTTTCTTAAATGATTCTTATTTTTTCCTTTTTGGATTTGGGCTCATTCTTACCCATTTTCTTTGCTTTGGCTGAAATTCTACCTTTCATGGAGGGCTTGATCACATTTTTATGGTTTTTGGGCTATTGGTCCAATTTATATATCCTAGTTCATGTCTATGTTTTATTTCTTTCTTGGGATATCCTATTGGCTTACTAGAAACTCATATGAAGTGAAAAAAAAACTCTATATGAAGTGTCCATCGGTGAAAGCCCAATGTATGGGTGGAGATGTTAAACTTGAGAATTCTAGCTATTGAATTAGAAAAATTACCCTAATCCAATCTTCTTGAAATTTTAAAACATTTACTTACTTCCCAAAAATTTATCTTCCTTACCCAAGAATTTCACCTCTCTTTAGTATGTTATTTCTAATTTTTCCTATTAGGTTTTCTCTCTTTACTTATTCCCTTAAAGTTAGAAATATTTTCTATGCGTACACATAAGGTAAAGAATTTCTAAGAATTATATTTCCTTAAATATCTAAAAATTGTCTAATAAATTTATTTCCTTAATTAAATATTTATGTACCTTTATTAATAAAAGAAATAAAATTAGGGATGTTACATTAAATATATATGTATCTTTATTAATAAAAGAAATGAAATTAGGGATGTTACAGAGACCTCCTATTTATAACTATTTGAGTTGGGGTAAAATGGTAGTTTTGACCGTTGGTATCCAAAACAAGGCATGTATCTATGGGCCATTGGCTCTTGAAGGTGTGCATAATACACAATCGCATTTGGACCTTCAAGTAATATTTTAGATTCTTGAAATCATAAAGGCATAGAGGCATTATCTAGTTACTGGAGGTCATAGTAAGATCAAATCAAGGAAATTAGTCACTCAGAGTAGGGAAGTCAAACAAATTGGTAGTAAGGTGCTAGTAATGGGCTCATTAAGAGAGTCAGCCCAGATGAATTTTGACCTTTATAACTTTGAACTAAAAGAAATATTTATAATAGCATAGAGATTAAGAATAAAGATGCCTTTAAGAGGTGTTTGATGAACAATAAATTTTTTTTTCTTAAGAATCATGTTTTATGAAAAACATAATTGATAATAATAAATTCCTGAAAATATATAAATGTGTTTGATTATCCTTTAAAATTGTTAGAAATCTTTAAGTAATATTTTTTGAGAATCCTTATTCCTATAATTGGTTATACTTAAGTTTCTTGATAATCTTCGTGCAATTTCAAAATACCCTTTATCTATTTTTTTTAATTGTTTATCTCTTTATTGTTTTAACAAAGAATAAAATAAATTGAAAGACAACTATAACCATTCCCAAAATACTAAAAATGCTCTCCTTTAGACTAAAAAGAAAGAAAAAGACAACTATTTAGGATAAAAGAGTGTAAATTTAAAAAATAATCATCATGTGATCTCTAAAAGGACAATTTGAAGTGTAAATTTGCAAAATAAAAAATAATCTATATTGTATGATGTTAATACTTAAAATATTATGACTTATACGGATTAGTGATATACAAAAAATTATCTCAAAAGGGAGTGATAATACAAAACAACATTATCTTCTTCATCTAACTTTCATTATAGCAACTTATCTTCCATATTAACACTGTAACAAATTGATTAATATTAATAAAATATCTATTTGGAAAAAAAAACCAAAAAAATTGTAACAAAAAAATTACCTTCTCAAATCCCATTTTCTGCCAATATATCCTTCATGAACAACTTTTTATCTTCAAAATCCACTTGCAAAAAAATATCAGTTGTATAGTTATCCTTACTTATCAAACAATCAATTTTAACCCTTTGTAGAGTATTTAATCCTTCAATATTTTTCAACTCTTGATAAATTAACATTCTCTTATTAGCTTTATTGGGTTCATCTTTTAAAGTTGAAGCCAAAGTTTTTATAGTATTAACACTTTTCTCATATAAAATACCAAAATTGACAATGTTGTCAACCACCATTTCAATTAATGAACTATCTCGGCCTCTTTTTTTTTTACCTCTCTTACTATCATTTGACCCACTTCCTTGTCCAATATTAGTAGTTGCTTGTGTAACATCCCTAATTTCTTTTCATGAATTAATAAAAATACAAAAGTATTCAAAGTAACATCCCTAATTTCGTTTCTTTTTAAGGTACATAAATCTTAATTAAGGAAATAAAATTTATTAGACAATTTTTTAGATATATAAGGAAATATAATCCTTAGAAATTTTTCACCTTACGTGTATGCATAGAAATGTTCTAACATTAATGGAATAGGTAAAGAGAGAAAACATAAGAGGAAAAATTAGAAATAATATACTAAAGAAAGGTGAAATTCTTGGGTAAGGAAGATAAATTTTTGGAAACAAGTAAAGGTCTTAAAATTTCAAGAAAACATTGGATTAGGGTAATTTTTCCTAATTCAAGAACTAGAGTTACTAAGTTTAACATATTCACCCATACATTGGGCTTTCACCTATGGACACTTCATATAGAGTTTTTCCACTTTACATAAGTTTCTAGCAAGCCCATTGGATAATTTAAATAAGAAATAAAATATAGACTTGGACTAGAATATAGAAATTGGACCGATAGCCCAAAAATTATGAAAATGTGTCCAAGCCCTCCAAGAAAGGTAGAATTTTATCCAAAGCAAAAGAAATGGGTAGGAATTAGCTCAAATCCAAGAGGAAAAATAAAATAAAATAAATCATGTGATAATATAATAAAGATTAAGTTACAAGGCTTTAGGACAAAACATCTATATCCTACACTCATCATTTTAGCAAGTGGTATGATAATACAAGGCTTTAGGACAAAACATCTATATCCTACACTCATCATTTTAGCAAGTGGTATGATAATACAAGGCTTTAGGACAAAACATCTATATCCTACACTCATAACTTTAGCAAGTGGTATGATAATACATGACATTAGGACAAAACATTCATATCTCACACAAATAATTTCAACCAAATAATGGAGATTCAAGGGCTAGAAATTTGTCACCTAAAAAGGCAAACCTATCGTAATTGATTAAGACAAAAGAAAAAAGGAAATGAATCCCTAAATCAAAGGGACCTTGTCCCTTATCTTAAGAACATATTATCATAATTTTCAAAATACAAAATCTCCTTTTCCTATGCATATCTTGACTAAGGAAGAGGAAGACAAGAATATAAGTTGTTTGTTTTCCAAAAAATTCAACCAAGTGTATCCTAATTGTGATAAGGTAGACCTATGATCATGAAAGGTGAATTATTTGGTGGTCTATTTAAGCAAAACCCACCCCTATAACATTAGAATTTTCGTCCAAGTGAGGGAGAGGAAAAATAGAAGCAAGGTAGAGTGAGGAAAGGAGAGGAAGAAAGGAAGAAAGAGAAATGAGAAGTCTAGAGGACTAAGTACTCAAGGTAAGTTTAACAATATTTCTTTTTGAAGAAAAGTTTTGAAACTTGTAATATTTATATGGGATTTTGATCTTAGAACTTTAATGATTGGTCATGGATGTTGCTATATCATGTTACATATTATGTATATTTGAATACTTAGGCTGGTGTAGATAGTTCTGCATAGGTATGGCTATGGATGGCAAAATTTTAAGCTTTTATTTTTAAACTTCTGGGACGAATTAGTAAGGAATTTAAATAAATGGTTAACATAAGAATTATAGATATATGTGTCATGGAGTTTTAGCCACTGGAATCATGCAATTTGGAGTCCATATGAGGTAGATATGGTCTGATTAGTAAGCAGTGGTAAAAAAATGGTTAATCAGGGAAGAATATGTAGGGATAGCTTCTGTGTTTTAATTTCTGGGAATATTATGTAGGGAATTAAAATAAATAGTTAACATAATAATTATAGATATATTTGTCATGGATATTTAGCCAGAACTCACTCACTTTGGAGTCCGTATGAGGTAGATATGGTACGATTAGTATGCAGTGGTCAGAAATTGGTTAATCAGGGAAGAATATTTTAGGATAGCTTATGTGTTGTAATTTTTGGGAACATTATGTAGGAAATTTAAATAAATGATTAACATAACAATTATTTTCATATGTGTCATGGATTTTTAGCCACTGAAATCACTTAATGTGGAATTCTTATGAGGGAGATATGGACATATTAGTAGGTAGAGGTCAGAACCTACCCGAGAAGAAATAACATGTACATTGAGGGAATAATATCACCTTGATTTCTTAATAGTTAGCTACACTTTTCAACATAATAGTTTTAGAGAATTGTTTTATCTTTAAAGTGACACCAAGATAACCTATATCGGAGTTAAATTGAGGGAGTTATGCTGTGATTAGTAAGAGAAGGTCAAATAGGATGAAAACCTGCATCAAAAAAATAAAGAAATAAAAATAATATTTAAAAAAAGAAGAAGAATCTTATAAATGAAAATAATAAATGACTAGTATATGCCATAGCCATTGCCATTATATGAATTTTTTACCATCTTAAGTGTGAAATTTTGACATGAAAATATTTTATAAAGTGATATTTGAAATGGTTATGTTCATGGCATGATTACCAATTATTTTCGGTAATGATTATATTTTGAAAACATACTTGTTATTGAAATCATATTTTTGGCTATTATTGTAAAAAGAAAAGAAATGAGTACGGTCACATGGCAATCCGTGTGGTGCAACAGTAGGGGACGCCCTACCAACAATTATGATCATGTTAATGAGAAAAGAAAGAGAAAGTGAGCCATGTCGGACGGAGCGAGAAAAGCTCGTACCGGAGAGTAGAAAATACTCACCCTGATCGGGGTAGCTTGATATGAGAATAAATTGATAGTCATCATATGATAGTTAATCATGTCATATATGTCATTATTTTACAATTCTCATGTGCATAGATATAGTGCATTCATGTGACCAAAGATATTTGTTGTAGTTTATACAGCTGAACATGACGTGATGAGCTATATTGATAATGATTTATTGTTGAACTTACTAGGATTCAATTCTCACTATATTTTCATGTCATGTTCAAAAGAATAATTATGCAGATTTTCTCTATGGCACTGGCTTTTAGCGTATGTTGGATCGAGTTACTCTATTTTGAGTTGAACCCAGTAATATATATGGTGTCTATGTTCGAGTTGACTAAGATCCCGGTGAAGGTGCAACCACCTGCACCCATATCTCCGGAACTGGTCAACAAGGATGAATAAGATGTAATTATATATGTGTTAGACTTTTGTACGGATGTTATTGATTAATGATATGTATGTAAACTCTGTATTGTATAAATTAAATAAATGTTATTTTGAGTTAAGTTGTAACGAAGTAATAATTTCATGGTATTTATAAAAAAAATTGTTACTTAAATGGAGTTGTTACAGCTTGGGTTTCAACAACAAAGTCAATTATCTTATAAAATTCTTTTTCAACATGCATTTCAGTTTCAACATCAAAATCTACATAAAGTTCTTTATCCATTGATTCCACAACAGTAATAGGGTCCTCTGCATTTTCTCCATTGGCATTATTTTTACCAAAAACATAACTAAGTACGTCAAAGTAAGGAAATGACTTATTATAAAGCCCTTTAGCATTTAGGTGGGTCTGCCAAGAAAAATTATAGATAATATAGATATGAATTGAAAAATAAAATTATATAAAATTATAATTGAATATACATAAAAATATTATATATTACATTTACCCAATCTTTATATATTTTCTTATCTACCACAATCATTTTATCCTTGTCATTTCAACTAAATCCACTACCACCCGTAGGTCCTATCATTTCACATAGTGCTTTTTGAGTTATTTAACCCTTAACTCTATATGAGAGGAAGCTTTTAAACTACAACCAGGCATCTTTTGTAACATCATCTTCTCTGATGCTTGTGAAATCTAGGTTTGAAGCCATTGTCCCCTCTCAAGCTATCCCATATTCAACTAGACATTCAACAAGGATTTCATCTTCTTCAAGAGTTCATTGATGGTGATTACATTTCCCTTTGGATTCTTCCATTTAGTGAAGGAAACAAATTAGGTATAACACAAATAATATCAAATATTTAAAATTATATAATTAAATCGTCAACACTTATATTAGAACGCAAGTAAGAATGTCATAAAAATAGTCAATATTTAGCCTATTACAACATAATAAAAATGTCAAACTTAAAATATCCATCATTACAAGTAAATAAATAGAAAACAAAAATTATGATGCTGCCTAATTGATTTTAATGTTGTCCCCTCCATATATTGAACATTTCTTGAGCAAACTTATCTCTCTAATCTGTCCAAGTATCAAATGCCTCTATATGAGTTATCATATCATCTTGCAAAACATCTTCTTGTTCTTCCATGTCCATCAAAGGGTCTTCCAAAAGGTTCACTACCATTTCCCTTCTAATGTGATTATAAAGCAAATAACAGGCAGTAATTATCATACACTGCGTTTTAACAGGATAAAATGATTTAGCCCTTAAAATTCTCCAATGTCCTTTTAACAAATCTAAACATCTTTCGATAACATTTATGCCAAAAGAGTGTTTCATGTTGAAAAACTCTAGTGGTGTTCTAAGTTGTGCCCCTTGTCTCTATTTACTAAGATGATACATTTTCCCCCTATTGAGTGTAAAGAACCCTTCCCTATTCATATATCTAACATCACATAAATAATAGTAACCTAAAAAAGAATGATCATTTAAAGAAAAATTTATTAAAATGAATCTAAGAAGCACCAACCTAAAAAAATAGAAAATCAAAGTTAAAGTACATTTTGGCATCTTTAATCCATTTCTATGATATATAACATCTCTGAGAACCCTAGAATATGCTATTGATCTTTCCTATCTAACTAAAACACAGATAAATTGTAAATCTTGAAAACAAACTCCTAACACATTTGTTGTTATCTCACCCTTTCTAGTTTGATATCCTACCTTATTAGTTTGTAAGACATTTAGCTTTATATATGTCATATCTAGAGCTCCTAGAAAATTATATTGATTAGGAAAAAAAATATGTGCAACATTAGCTTTTATTTATTTAAAATAACATGATGATAATGCCTAACGTTTTATGTTTACTTGTAACATTACCTTGAACCATTTCCGGTGTTCATTAGTGGAATTTTAGTTACAAGTTCAGGTTGCTTGAGTAAAATTGTATAACATTTCAATACCGCATATAAGACCTCGTTGAACTATCTACTTATTATTTCACTAGGCCTTATGAACTGTTTTTTAATTATTCTATTTTTAACATCATGAGCTAAGATATGCAAAAATATTGCAACTTGCTCTTCTACACTTATATACTTAGTTGGTACAAGTATCCCAATAGTTTTTAATAAATCACACAACTTATCAAAGCACCTCCTATCCATCCTAATAATTTCAATGCAAGCAGTATCACCAATGTAAACTATCCTTTCAAAATTTATATTTCTCACTATGGTCCTACTATAATGATCCCAAGTTACCCATCTCCTAGTTCTTTTTCTTATATGATCAACTAATAATAAAGTACACATGTTCATCAAGAAAGTTAATTAAGTAACTCCATATATATTATTAGTATAATGATGAGCCTTCTTCTCCTTCCATGGTTTGATCATGCCATAATCTAACATGAAATAAAAATAATATATTTTTAGAAAGGACCAAAGCCATTTGCTTTGAGCAATATAGACAAAGAAATCAATATACACATTTTATTAAGATCTATGGAAACTAAATCAATATTTACCATAAAGAATTGAACCATTTGGTATAGGCATTAAAAATTATATATGACCAAAACCAAAAAGCTCATGGGACTAATAATTAGTATATAAAATGACTAAAAATGTTTAGGGAGAAAAGAAATAGCAATAATAATTTCTTGTTTAACACAATGAAATAAATTTATTCATCAACTTGACAAAATGCTAGTATTACTAAATGAACGTACAAACATATTTTTATAGAGACATGAAATGTTATCTAGCATGTCCATCCTAATGAAGAATACCAAATTAGAACCATTAAACCATCTCATCAAATCCCCTACAATACCAACATGATTTGACAAAAATAAACCAAAGTAAGCCTAGATGGAATCAACGCAAGCATACTTAAATCACATTGTGGTGTTCAATTAAAACGAGATGTGAACAAAGGGTCCTTGTTTGGGCAAAGAGGAGACAAAAATCTACTACAACATATAAAATAAAGCTAGATACTTAAGCAATATATTATAGCACCATTAGAATAGGGCTCCACTATTTGAAAAACAAAGGAAAGTAGTAATTAACAAAACTCTGGAGAAAAACAAAGAAGAAAAAAGTAAGGTTACAAAAAAATTCTAGTGGCTCTAAAAAGTTGCATTTTATTTTTACAGAAACCTTGTTTCAATATTCCATACTTTTGTCCAATTTCAGTATCTATAACAAGGTTTCATAATACAATTATTTGTAAGACTAAAGAAAAATATATCTATTAGAAAATAAAAACACAAATTAAATTTGCACAAAATAAGCTATGTTTTCTCTTTTGGTTTGGCATCCCAAAAAGGGCAAAGAATTTCATTCACTAAAACTTGGTTTGAAAAGCTAATCCGAAGTATTTTTTTTCAAGAGTCTTATGGAAGCTCATGAAAACAAGATTTATTAGAGACAAGAAGGAATATGGAAGGTGTAACAACTCCATTTAAGTATCAAAAAAAAAATTTTTAATACCATGAAGTTATTACCTCGTTACAACTTAACTCAATATAACATTTATTTAATTTATACAATACAGAGTTCACATAAATGTCATTAATCAAAACATACGTACAACATATCAAACACATAAAAATCTACATCTTATTTATTCTGGTTGACCAATTCTAGAGATACAGGTGCGGGTGGTTGCACCTTCACCGGGATCTAAGCCAACTCGATCACAAATATTTTATTTTCTTCTAGAATCTGCCCAATATAAAGTACTCGATCCAACGTGCACTAAAAGCCAGAGCTATAGAAAAATCTGCATAACTAATTTTCTGAACATGATATGGAAATATAGTGAGAATTAAATCCCAGTAAGTTCAACAATAAATCATCATCAATATAGCTCATCACATCATGTTCAGTTATATAAACTACAGAAAATATCTTTGGTCATATGAATGCATTATATCTATGCACATAAGAATCATACAGTAATAATATGTATGACAGGAGTAACTAATTTTAGAATATCATATGATGGCCAACAACTTATTCTCATTTTAAGCTACCCTGGTCAGGGTGAGTATCCTCTACTCTCCGGTACGGGCTTTTCTCGCTCCGTCCGACATGGCACACTTTCTCTTTCTTTTCTCATAATCATAATCATAACTGTTGGTAGGGCGTCCCCTACTGGTGCACCACACGGATTGCCATGTGATCGTGCTCATTTCTTTTCTTTTCACAATGATAGCCAAAAATATGTTTTCAATAACAAGCATGTTCATCAAAATATAATTATTACCAAAAATCATTGGCAATCATGCCATGAACATAACCATTTCAAATATCACTTTATAAAATATTTCCATGTCAAAATTTCACACTTAAGATGGTAAGAATTTCATACAATGGCAATGGCTATGGCTATACTAGTCATTTATTAAGATTCATCTTCTTTTTTAAATACTAATTTTATTTCTTTATTTTCTTGATGCAGGTTTTCTTCCTATCTAACCTTCTCTTATTAATCAGAGCATAACTCCCTCAATTTAACTCTGATGTAGGTGATCTTGGTGTTAATTTCAAGATAAAACAATTATCTAAAACTATTATGTTGAATATTGTAGCAAACTATTAAGAAATCAAGGTGATATTACTACCTAAATGTATAGGTTATTTCTTCTCGGATAGGTTCTGACCTCTACCTACTAATCGGACCATATCTACCTGATATGGACTCCAACTTGAGTGATTCTAGTGGCTAAAAATCAGTGACACACCTATCTATAATTCTTATGTAAACCATTTATTTTAATTCCATATAGATAATTCCCAGAAATTAAAATACAGAAGCTGTCCTAACATATTCTTCCCTTATGAACCATTTTCTGACCTTTGACTACTAATAAGCTCATATCTTCCTCATATGGACTCCAAATTGAATGATTCCAGTGGCCAAAAATCCATGACACACATATCTATAATTCTTATGTTAACCATTTATTTTAATTCCATACAGATAAGTTCTAGAAATTAAAATACAGAAGCTTTCCTAACATAATCTTCCCTGATGAACCATTTTCTGACCTTTGACTACTAATAAGCTCATATCTTCCTCATATGGACTCCACATTGAATGATTCCAGTGGCTTAAAATCCATGACACACATAGATATAATTCTTATGTTAACCATTTATATTAATTCCATACAGATAATTCTCAGAAATTAAAATACAAAAGCTGTCCTAACATAATCTTCCCTGATGAACCATTTTCTGACCTTTGACTACTAATCAGCTCATATCTTCCTCATATGGACTCCAAATTGAATGATTCTAGTGGCTAAATATCCGTGACACACATATCTATAATTCTTATGTTAACCATTTATTTTAATTCCATACAGATAATTCCCAAAAATTAAAATACAGAAGCTATCCTAACATATTCTTCCCTCATAAACCATTTTCTAAACTTTGACTACTAATCGGACCATATCTACCTCATATGGACTCCAAATTGAATGATTCCAGTGGCTACAAATCCGTGACACATATATCTTTAATGCTTATGTTAACCATTTATTTTAATTCCCTACAGATAATTCTCAGAAATTAAAACACAAAAGCTATCCTAACATATTCTTCCCTGATGAACCATTTTCTGACCTTTGCTTAATAATCGGAACATATCTTCCTCATATGAACTCTAAATTGAATGATTCCAGTGGAAAAAAATCCATGACATATATATCTATAATTCATATGTTAACCATTTATTTTAATTCCTTATAAATGGTTCCCAGAAATTAAAACACCGAAGCTTAAAATTCTGCCACCCATAGCCATACCCATGCAGAACTATCTACACCAACCTAAGTATTCAAACATACATCACATGCAAGATCAATATGTAACATGATATAGCAACATCATGACCAATCATCAAAGTTCTAAGATCAAAATCTCATATAAATATTATAAGTTTCAAAAGTTTTCTTCAAAAAGAAATATTGTTAAACTTACCTGGAGCACTTAGTCCCATAGACTTCTCCTTCCTCTTTCTTCCTTTCTTCCTCTCCTTTCCTCACTCTACCTTGCTTCTATTTTTCCTCTCCCTCACTTGGACGAAATTATAATGTTGTAAGGGTGGGTTTTCTTATATAGACCACCAAATAATTCACCTTTCATGATCATGGGTCTACCTTATCACAATTAGGATACACTTTGTTGAATTTTTGGAAAACAAACAACTTATGTTCTTGTCTTCCTCTTCCTTAGTCAAGATATGCATAGGAAAAGGAGATTTGTATTTTGAAAATTATGATGATATTTTCTTAAGATAAGGGACAAGGTCCCTTTGATTTAGGGATTCTTTTCCATTTTCTTTTGTCTTAAACAAGTATGATAGGTTTGCCTTTTTAGGTGGCAAATTTCTAGCCCTTGAATCTCCATTATTTGGTTGATATTATTTGTGTGGGATAGGAATGTTTTGTCCTAATGTCATGTACTATCATACCACTTGCTAGAATTATGAGTGTAGGATATAGATTTTTTTGTCCTAAAATCTTGTATTATCATGCCACTTGCCAAAATGATGAATGTAGAATCACACCACTTGCTAAATTTTTGTCTTAATGCCATGTAACCTAATCTTTATTATTACATTATTATATCATCAACTAATTTATTTTATTTTATTTTTCCTCTTGGATTTGGGCTTATTCCTACCCATTTTCTTTGCTTTGGATAAAATTCTACCTTTCTTGGAGGGCTTGGTCACATTTTCATAATTTTTGGGCTATTGGTCCAATTACTATATCCTAGTCCAAGTCTGTGTTTTATTTCTTGCTTAGGCTATCCAATGGCCTGCTAGAAACTTATGTGAAGTGGAAAATAAAACTCTATATGAAGTGTCCATAGGTAAAAGCACAATGTATGGGTAAAGATTTTAAACTTAGTAACTCTAGTTCTTGAATTAGGAAAAATTACCCTAATTCAATCTTCTTGAAATTTTAAGACTTTTACTTGTTTCTAAAAATTTATCTTCCTTATCCAAGAATTTTGCATCTCTTTAGTATGTTATTTCTAATTTCTTTCCTATTAGGTTTTCCCTCTTTATTTGTTCTCTTAATGTTAGAAACATTTTCTATGCATATACATAAGGTGAAGAATATCTAAGGATTATATTTCCTTAGATATCTAAAATATTGTCTAATAAATTTTATTTCCTTAATTAAATTTTTATGTACTTTTATCAATAAAAGAAATGAAATTAAGGATGTTACAGAAGGAATGCCGAAAAGTAGATTTTGAGTTCCATTTCTAATGATGCTTCAGGTTCTGCAAGTTCTTCCTCTATAGCATACCCTACTTCCTTTGTAGCGTCCTTATTCGATTTCAAAATCATTTTTCTTAACTCATCAAATATTTTAGACTTGCTTTTTTACCTTTTCATTTCTATCCATCTCCATATGGTAAGTTATTTCACAGAGAAGTACAATACAAGACAAAGAGAAATTAGACGAAGAAGAGTTACCTGACAGTGGGTACGACATGATAATGTGTAAGAGCCGGTACTCTTTTTTTATTTTTTTTAAACACATTTATCATTTCCATCATGCCAAAAGCCACGTCATTTATACAAAGAGGTAACACAGATTCACATAATTACAATAGTATACATCAAAAACTCATACAGCACACGACCCCTGTAGTACAAAGGGTGGAGGAAGTGGTGCTGGCATCGGAATCTACACAACCTTCATTGCATAAAGGTTTCCAAAACAGCAACAGGAAGATCTGTTAACATCTCAACTACTTTCATCTAAACATAACATCAAACATTAATGAGAACAAAGTCTCAATATGATCAACATTAACAACAGCATATTATAAGTAAAATTACAGTGTTATGTCCAATTGTATAAACTACAGAATTGTCAATCTTTTTGTGATGAAGTCATATTATCCACAAATATATGATTAACATGGTATAGTCACATGCTCAACAATTAAAAATATCATTTGCAGTCCTTATATGCATGGTAACAGATCGTCTACAGCCATGAGTTTAACAAACAGTGACTAATAGTTTATAGCCATATTTTAACTCTCAGTGGCTAATTGTCTGTAGCCACGAGGTCAACAAACATTGACTAATCATTTGTAGCCACATTTCAACTATCAGTGACTAATCACTGTAGCCACAAGATCAACAAATAGTGACTAATTGTCTATAGTCACATTTCAACCCTCAATGACTAATCGTCTTGAGCCACGAGGTCAACAAAAAGTGACTAATCGTCCGAATCCACATTTTAACCCTCAGTGAATAATCGTCTGCAGCCACAATGTCATCAAATAGTGACTAATCATTTGTAGCCACATTTCAACGGTCAGTGACTAATCGTCTGTAGCCACATTTCAACCCTCAGTGACTAATTGTCTGTAGCCACGAGGTCAACAAATAGTGACTAATCATCTGTAGCCACATTTCAACCCTCATTGACTAATCGTTCGTAGCCATGAGGTCATCAAATAGTGAATAATCGTCTGTAGCCACATTTCAACTCTCAGTGGCTAATCATCTGTAGCCACGAGATCAACAAACAGTGACTAATCATCTGTAGTCACAAGGTCAAAAAATAGTGACTAATCGTCTATAGCCACATTTCAATCCTCAATGACTAATCATCTGTAGCTACGAGGTCAATAAACAGTGACTAATCGTTTGTAGCCAAATTTCAACCCTCTGTGACTAATCGTATGTAGCAACGAGGTTAACAAACCGTGACTAATTATCTGTAGCCACAATTCAACCCTCAGTGACTAATAGTCTGTAGCCACTAGGTCAAGAAATAGTGACTAATCGTCTGTAGCCACATTTCAAATATGCATCTCATCAACATATCAAGTATTTATTTCATCAACATATTAAGCACACATCTCCTCAATATCTTAAGCATACACCTCGTCAACATATTTAGCATACATCTCATCAATATCTTAAGCATGCATCCCCTCAACATATTTAGCATACATCTCATCAATATCTAAAGCATGCATCTCATCAACATATTCATCACTAACATCATGCTTGTTATCATCACCACATCATTTAACAAATATGTATTAATACATTTATCAACATGTGACAATGAATGCATCATATCTTCTAATCCTCATACATTAATATACTGGCATAGCCTTTGAATCAACATGCATTTCATCCATACATTGTATGTGTATATGTGTATATATATATATATATATATATATATATATATATATATATATATATATATATATATATATATATATATATCTCATATGCAATTCATCTATATATATCTCATCAATGCATCATACATTCATCTCATATGTAATTCACTTACATATGTCTCGTCAATGCATCATACATATATCTCATATACAATTCACTTACATATGTCTCATCAATACATCACATATATATCCCATATGTAATTCGCTTGCATATGTCTCATCAATGCATCATATAGATATATATATATATATATATATATATATATATATATATATACATATATATGTATATATATATACATATATATGTATATATATATACATATATATGTATATATATATACATATATATGTATATATATATACATATATATGTATATATATATACATATATATGTATATATATATACATATATATGTATATATATATATATCTGTGTATGTGTGTGTGTATGAGTGTGTACATATATCCTATATATAATTCACATGCATAGGCCTCATCAATATGTATTTTTATCCATACATTAAACATACATCTCACCAATATGCAATATGTGATTTAATTTCTCATAATAAAAGGATGGAATTCACACTAAAATGCATCATTAAAAAGGTATTTATTTGTATTTTAGTTCCTTTCATCATCATCGATTCATTAAAGTTTGTTTAGAGCCTTAAAAAGAAAAAAAAACAATTTTAGCCTCAGGCATGTCCTAGTTGTGTCACAAAGCATGGCTGTGCTTGAGTTTAAGCAAATTGTTCTACAAAATCTCAAAGATGCCCGAAACATAGCCTGGTCATGCCTTGAAACACAGCCATGTTTTGCACTACAGGTTCGTGACTAGCCTGACCTTTCATCACTCTTTTGGCCATAACTCCCTCATTTAAACTTTGATTGAGATGATTTTGGTGTCTGAAGAAAGATAAGAAAATTATCTACAACTTTTATGTTTATCATGTTAACAAATTACAACCATAATTAAGGATAAAAGTGTCTCAAAAGCAATATCGTGATTCTACGCATTAGATCTAACCTTTCTTCACTCGTGAGGGCATGAATCTATCATGTGAGGTTCGATTAATGTGATTCTAGAGGGGTTTTAATGATAAGAAATAGATATACAACTTTTATTATGAACACATCTTCTAATTCAATACAAATCATGAAATCCAGAGCCATCCATTTAGAGCATTGAATTCCATCCATTCAAAGCCAAATTTCAGCACAAAATATATATCACATATGCAATCAAACCTTTGCTCTACATAGCTATTCATATGATATGCATAAGCTATCTCAAACAACAACAACTTACAAGTATACATACACATATATACACACATGTATCATTAAGATTTCAAACTTCATAGTAGATTAATGTTAAACCTACACTTAGAGCTCCTTGGCTTCCTTCTTCTTGTACACATCCTTCTCTTCTCCTTTCCTATACAAACCTGCAATTCCATCATCAAATCCACTTTTTAGGAGCTTAAAATGAAGATGAGGGATGATTTAGGGGCTGATCCATAGATAAATTACCTTAGATCTTTCTTTTTGTTGCCTTTCTCTCTCCTCTCTCTCTCTCTTCTTCTTCTTACTACTTTTTCTCTTCTTGGCTACGTTTTCTACTCCTTCTCCCCCTTTGGTCGACCACCTTGCATCTTATCCCAATTATATTAATAAAATATTATATCTTCTAGAAGACCAAACTATCTTCCAATTATATCCCTTAACCAAGCCAAAATTACAAGTTTGTCACTCCATTAAATAGTGACTAACCCTTTGACTAAGGCCTTGTTTAACTTCTTTCAATTCCCTAAATGGTTTAATTCCTCTTTTAAGAAGATGCCAATGGGCTTTGGGATCACACTGAAAACATATGTCTAGTTCATTTTCTCATGTTCGGTTCTAACCTCAAGGAATTAGGGAATTACATTTTCTCCTCTTCTAGATTTTCCTTTTTGCTATTTAGTCACTTTATAATTTTCTAGGGTTTCTCCATATTCCATTCCATTATCTTTCCTTCCCTTCACCATTAAAAATTATTTCCTTCTTAATAAAATTAGGGATGTTATAGTTCTCCCCCTTAAAAAGAATTTTGTCCCCAAAATTCTGAACTTACATGTTCTCAAAGAGTTAAAGAAATTGTAACTTTTCCACATCTTTTGTTTTTTTATGGAAATTAACAAATGCTTAAAACAAATAGTATAATCAAAGGAAAATTTTTGAAGTATCACGTACCTTGGATTAGGTTAGGAGCTTGTGTTGCTTCAGCACCACTCAGGGAAAAAAACTCTTCCTTTCATTGGTTGTACTCGTTCAAGTTCTTTCTCATTCTCAAATGGGAATCGCCGTGCTAAATGACCCTTCTTCCCGCAATGATAGCACGTAGATTGATTTGAGAAACAAGGTTTATCACCATGTGGTCGTCCGCATTTTGCACATCTAACTCCTACAGCATGCTGAGAAAAAGGTCTAGATTCCATTTCTAATGGCTTCCTATCCCCCATAACATCACTTCCTCTGACATTCTTGTCAAAAGTCAAAATTTCCCTCTTCCTCTTCCATAGAATTCGCCTTTCCCTTTCTACCTCTACCGCCTTCATGCTTTTCTCCAATAGTCAACATTTGTTGATTAAGGGACGAACTCCTGAATTTCCAAGGCAATTGAAGTACTTCTAATTTCAGGATTCAGTCTTGCCTCAAATTTTACTACTTTCCAAGCCTCATCTGGCTTATATCTCATATAGGTTGAAAATTTTGACAATTCTTCAAATTTGGCAATATATTGATCAATGGTCTAGTTACCTTGTCTAAGTTAAAGGAATTCAATCTCCATTTCGACTCTTACACTGCTAGAAAAATACTTGTTTAGGAAAGTATCTTGAAACACTCGCCATGTGATATGTCGACCTTGATAAATTAGTAACTTCCTAGCTCATCTCCACCAGTATTCAACTTCCTCTTTCACCATATATACGATAAAACTGACCTTTTGCTCATCAGGACAATCTAAGACTCCAAATCTCTTTTCTAGCTCTGTCAACCACCTTTCAGCAACCGTAGGATCATATCCACCCACAAACGAAGGAGGTTGAGTCCTCATGAAGTCTGCCCATCCATTTCCATTCCTTACGTTTCTCTGATTTCGTCCAACCTCGCCGTCATTGTTATTATTCTGCATATGTCGCAAGATTTGATTTATGGCAGACACTTGGTCTCAAATCACTGTGGCTAAATCATGCAGGGTAGCATCTGTACTTTTCATCGAATCTCTCCTTGGTGGTGCCATCACCTATTGCATCACTTAATAGAAGTCAGTCACTATTGATGTGATCAAGCTCAATAGTGAATTAAATATTTTACAGTAGTCATTATACCGCACAAGTATGCAGAAAGGAAACACTAGTAATTTCCATATTGACACTATATGCTACCTTGCACAACATAGCCACAGACTTTGTAACATCCTTAATTTCGTTTCTTTTATTAATAAAGGATTTGTAACATATTCAAAGGTAAAATTTCTCGGACATATCATTTTCAATAAAGGGGTAGTCGTAGACCCTAGTAAGATGGATGCAGTGATTCAGTGGGAAACACCAAAGACGGTTACAGAAGTTAGAAGTTTCTTGGGTTTAGTAGGATACTACAGGAGGTTTATACAAAACTTCTCTTGTATAGCCTTGCCATTGACTAAATTGACCAAGAAGGGAAGTCCTTTCAAATGGACTGATCAATGTGAAGCTAGTTTTCAGGAGCTTAAGACAAGATTGACCACTCCTCTTGTTTTCATTATCTCATACCCTACCGGACATTTTGAAGTGTATAGTGATGCTTCAAAGAAAGAGCTAGGGTATGTGTTAATGCAAGACAAGAGAGTAGTTGCGTATGCCTCTAGGCAACTAAGACCCCATGAATAAAATTATCCTACCCATGATCTTGAATTGGCAATGGTGGTATTTGCCTTAAAAATTTGGTGACACTATTTGTACGGGGCAACATTTGAAGTATATTGTGATCATAAGAGTTTTAAGTATCTTTTTTATCAGAAGGAGTTAAATATGAGGCAATGAAGATGGGTAGAATTTCTCAATGACTATAAGTTTGAGATAAAGTATTATCCAGGAAAGGCGAATGTTATAGCTGATGCATTAAGTCAAAAATCTCTTCACATGGGTCAGATAATGGTGTATAAGATGCAGATGCTAGAGGAATTTTAAAATTTAAAGCTGGTTACTACTCTTACCCCAAAAGAAGCCAATCATCAATGGGTTAAGTATAGATTGTGATCTTAGATCTAACATTAAAAAGGCTCAACCTCACGATAAATACTTAAAAGATCACAAAGAACAAGATGATTTTTCTGTCTCGGAAGATGGAGTAATCATATATCAAGAAAGGGTTTGTGTCCTTCAAGAACAAGAGTTGAGGACTAAGATCTTACATGAAGCACATTAGAGTAAGTACACAATCCATCTTGGATCTACTAAAATGTATCAAGACTTAAAGAAGATGTACTAGTGGCCAGGGATAAAAATGACATTGCTGAGTTTATGGTGAAATGTTTAATTTGTCAAAAAGTGAAGGTAGAGCATCAAAAGCCATCAGGATTTCTATAACCTCTTGAGATCCCTAAATGGAAATGGGATAGTATTTCGATGGACTTTGTGGTGGGCTTACCTAAGACTTCAGTTGGACATGACTCTATTTGGGTAATAGTTGATAAATTAACCAAATCTGCTTACTTTCTGCCCATAAAAATTAATTATTCACCGGACAAATTAGCCCAGTTGTACGCCCAAGAAATAGTTAGATTACATGGAATTTCCTTAAATATCATTTCTGATAAAGATCCGAGGTTCACATCGAGGTTTTGGAAGGCGTTGCAGGAAGCTTTTGGAATCCAGTTGCGATTCAGTACTACCTACCATCCTCAGACTAACGGGCAAACAGAATGGACCATTCATACCCTAGAAGATATGTTGAGGGCATGTGTGATAGAGCAAGGTAAATGATGGAATAAGTACCTATCTTTAGTAGAGTTTGCTTATAATAATAACTATCACTCTAGTATTAAGATGGCCCCTTACGAAGCTTTATACAATAGGAAGTGCCGATCTCTACTATATTGCTTTGAGGTAGGAGAAAAGAACTTTCTGAGTCCTAATCTAGTTCAACTAACCACAAAAAAAATTAGGATGATACGAGACAAAATACCTATAGCTAAGAGTCGGCAAAAAAGTTACTATAATAAGAGACATAGACATCTGGAATTTGAGGAAAGAGACCTTGTATTTCTGAAACTTTTCCCGACTAATGAAGTTGATAGGTCTCCCAAGAATAGAAAGCTAAGTCTACGATTTTTGGGACCCTACCAAATTCTGAAGAAACTGGGGATGTCAACATATCAAGTTGCCCTCTCACCTAATTTATCCAACCTACATAATTTTTTTTAATGTATCATAGCTCTGGAAGTTTCTTCCAGATTCATCACATGTAATACGGGATGAACCAATCCAAATAAAGGAGAACATGACATACCAGCTAGTATTGGCATCCATACTGGACACCAACGTGAAGCAATTGAAGAATAAGACCATTCCCTTGGTTAAGTTGTTATGGGAAGGTTTGACTTCGGAAGAATTAACTTGGGAGCTAGAAGAAGTCATGAAGAAGAAATATATGCAATTGTTCTTATTAGGTAATTTCTAAAATTTTGAGGAACAAAATTTCTTTTAGGGGGAGAGAAATGTAACATCCCTTATTTTGTTTCTTTTATTAATAAAGGTACATAAATATTTAGTTAAGAAAATAAAATTTATTAGACA
The DNA here is from genome assembly GCA_037074535.1 of Gleditsia sinensis. NCBI lineage: Eukaryota > Viridiplantae > Streptophyta > Magnoliopsida > Fabales > Fabaceae > Gleditsia > Gleditsia sinensis. The sequence continues at coordinate 30,548,027 of CM073469.1, forward strand.
ATTTTTAGATATGTAAGGAAATATAATCCTTAAAAATTCTTCACCTTATGTGTATGCATAGAAAATATTTCTAACATTAAAGAAATAAGTAAAGAGAGAAAAACCTAATAGGAAAAAATTTGAAATAACATACTAAAAAGTGGCAAAATTCTTAAGTAAGGAAGATAAATTTTTGGGAAGTAAGTAAAGGTCATAAAATTTCAAGAAGATTGGATTAGAGTAATTTTTCCTAATTCAAGAGCTAGAGTTCCTAAGTTTAACATCTCCATCCATACATTGGGTTTTCACCTATAGACACTTCATATACAGTTTTTTCACTTTACATGAGTTTCTAGAAAGCCAATAGGATAGCCCAAGAAAGAAATAAAACATAGACTTGGACTAGGATATAGAAATTTGGCCGATAGCCCACAAACCATGAAAATGTGACTAAGCCTTCCATGAAAGGTAGAATTTCAGCCAAAGCAAAGAAAATGGGTAAGAATGAGGCCAAATCCAAAAGGGAAAAATAAGAATCATGTGAGAAAATAGTAGTGTAATAATAATCAAGATTACGTCACATGGCATTAGGACAAAACATCTATATCCTTCATTCATAATTTCAACAAGTAGATAATAATACATGATATCAGGACAAAACATCTATATCCTACATTCATAATTTCAAAAAGTAGGTAATAATACATGGCATTATGATAAAACATCCTTATCAACACAAATAATTTCAGCCAAGTAATGGAGACTCAAGGGCTAGAAATTTGTTACCTAGAAAAGCAAACCTATCATATTTGAGTAAGACAAAAGAAAAAGAAAATGAATCCTTAAATCAAAGGGACCTTGTCCTTTGTCTTAAGAACATTTTATCATAATTTTCAAAATACAAATCTCTTTTTACTATGCATATCTTGACTAAGGGAGAGGAAGACAAGAACATGAGTTGTCTTTCTCTAAAAAACAACCAAGTGCATCCTAATTGTGATAAGGAAGATCCATGATTATGCAAGGTGAACCACTTGATAGTTTATTTAAGAAAACCCCACCCTTATAACATTATAATTTCATCCAAGTAAGGGAGAGGAAAAACATCAGAAAGGTAGAGTAAGGAAAGGAGAGAAAGAGAGGAGAAGAGAGGAAAGAGAAGTCTAGAGTACTAAGTACTCAAGGTAAATTAGGTTAATCTCTACTAGAATCCATCTTTTCTCTTCATCCTTAGAGTTCAAAACTCACCCTTCTTCTCTTATTTAAGCTACTAGAAAAGTTAAGAGAAGGGAGGAATCTTGCTACTTCCTTCAAGAGGAAACAAGAAAAAGAATTCACTAAGTAAGCTAGGAAGATCTTTAGGTAGGTTTAACAATATCTCTTTTTAAAGAAGTTTTAAAATTTGTAACATTTATATGATTTTGATCTTAGAACATTGATGAAAATTCACAATATTTTCTACTTTGATGATTGGTCATGGATGTTACTATATTATGTTACATGTTATCTTGCATATGATGGATGTTTTAAAAATTTTAGTTGGTGTAGAAAGTTCTGTATAGTTATGGCTATAGATGGCAAAATTTTAAGATTTTTATGTTGCTATTTTGTATATTTGAATGTGGTTAAAAATTGATGGAATATTATTAGATATAAATTAAGAAGAAAATGGAAGAGAGCATAATAAAATGATGAACTAAAATCTTAGGAAAGGTTTAGTTAGGAAACTAGATTTCAGAGTAACTAAGGAAGCTTCTATTTTTAAAATTCTGAGAAGAATCGATTAGGAATTAAAAGAAATAGTTAACATGAAAAATGTAGATATATGTCTCATGGATCTTTAGCCACTAGTATCACTTACTTTGGAGTTTAGATGAGGGAGATATTATCAAATTAGTAAACTGTTGCCAAAAAATGGTTAACCAGGGAAGAATCTGTTAGGTAAGTTTATGTGTTTGAATTTCTGGAAGAAATATATAGGAAACTAAAATAAATAGTTAACATGACAAATATGTATATATGTCTCAAGAATTTTTATCCGCTGGACTCATTCAATTTCAAATCCATATTAAGAAGATATGGTCAGATTAGTAAGCAGTGGTCAAAAACTATTTAACCAGGGAAGAATCTATTAAGTATGCTTCTGTGTTTGAATTTTTGGGAAAAATATGTAGGGAATTAAAGGAAATTATTAACATAATAAATATAATCTCGAATATATAGGATCTAAAATCACTTAATTTGGAGTCTATATGAAGGAGATGTGGCTGATTAATGACTTAAGGTCAGAATCAGTCTAGAATTCAATGTGGTAAATGTAAGCATTTTTGTTTTTGATTTTCTAGGAATAATTCGTACAGAATAGGAAAAAATGATAAACACGAAAGTAGTAGATAAGTGTCTTATCTTTTTATAAGCTTTGGAATTACCTCAATTAGAGTTCGTATGAGAGAGATATTGTTAGATTAGTAAGTAGAGGTCTGAACCTACCCAAGAAGAAATAATATTAAATTTTAGAGAGTAGTAACACCATGATTACTTAAGATTTCACTAAAATATTCAACATAAGGGTTTTAGAGGATTGTCTTATCTTGCAATTGACACCAAGATCACCTCAATCAAATTTAAAATAAGAGTGTTATGCTTTGTTTAGTGAGAGAGAAAAATAATACTTAAAAAATAAGAATAATCTTATAAATGACTAGTGTATGTCATAGCCATTGCCATTGCATGAACTCCTTACCATCTTAAGTGTGTAACTTTGACATAGAAATTTTTTATAAAGTGGTAATTGAAGGTGATTATGTTCATGGCAAGATTGTATTTTACCAATGATTTTTGGTAATGATTTTACTTTGATGATAAATTATGGCATGTGAGTATAATAAACATACTTGTTATTAAAATCATATTTTTGGCTATTAATGTGAAAAAGAAAATAAAATAGACGAGCACGGTCACATGGAAGTCTGTGTGGTGCACCAGTAGGGGACTCCCTACTCATGGCTATGATTATGTTAACAAGAAAAGAAAGAGAAAGTGTGCCATGTCGGACGGAGTGAGAAAAGCTTGTACCGGAGAGTAGAAAGTACTCACCTTGACTAAAGTAGCTTGATATGAAAATAAGTTGATAGTCATCATATGATATTCTGAAAATAGTTATTCATGCCATATATGTCATTACTGTATGATTTTCATATACATAGATAAAGTGCATTTATGTAACTTAAGATATTTATTGTAACTTATACAGATGATGATGATATGATGATCTATATTGATAATAATTATGATTTATTGTTGAACCTACTAGGATTTAATTCTTACTATATTTCTATATCATGTTCAGAGGACTAGGCATGCAGATATTCTCTAACATACGTTAGGTTGAGTTGGCTAAAATCTCGATGAAGGTACAACCACCCGCACCCGTATCCTCGAAATTGGTCAACATGGATCAATAGCAGCATAACTTTTTTTTTCCACAGTAGGAAATGGCACCACCAAGGAGGAAAACCTACATAACCTTGCCATGACAATTCGAGACCAAGTTACGACCACCAACCAAATTCTACAATATCTCCATAATACTAATAATCGAAATGGTGAGAATGGTGCTAATAACTGGACGGTAGGGAATGACAACAGCATATCCGAGTTCCTAAGGACTAGACCGCCTTTTTTTCAAGGTGGCTTTGACTCAATTGTAGCTGAAAGGTGGATAAGGAAACTGGAGAAAATCTTCGAAGTGATGGGTTGTACTAAGGAGCAGTAAGTTATCTTCCCTGCATATATACTAAAAGATGAAGCAGAATGCTGGTGGCGTGGAGTTAAAGAACTTTTAGCTCACTAAGGAAGGCAAATCACCCACACCTGTATCGAAACTGGTCAATACGGATGAATAAGATGTAGACATATATGTGTTTGATTTGTTTACGGATGTTGTTAATTAATAATGTGTAAACCTTAATTATGCTTGGTTAATTTAATTGAATGTTATTATGAGTTAAATAGTTAGAAGTAAAAAGGTAATGACTTAATAAGATTTTAAATATATATATATATATATATGTAAAAAAATAATGGAGTTGTTACAGACTTACTCAAGACATCCTTAGATTGATATAGGTAATCGTCCACCCCCATGGTTACCTAGGATCGACCTGCTCTGATACTAACATGTAAGAGTCGATTCTCTTTTTTTAAAACACATTTATCATTTCCATCATGCCAAAAGCCACGTCATTTATACAAAGAGGTAACATAGATTCACATAATTACATTAGTATACATCAAAACCCCATATAGCACACCACCCCTATAGTACAAAAGGTTGAGGAGGTAGTATTGGCATCGAAATCTACAAAACCTTCATTGCATAAAGGTATCCAAAACAACAATAAGAAGATCTGTCGACGTCTCAACTACTTTCATCTGAATATAACACTAAACATTAATGAGAACAAAGTCTCAGTAGGTTCAACATTAACAACATCATATTATAAGTAAAATCACAATGTTATGTCCAGCTATATAAACTACAGAAATGTCAGTCCTTTTGTGATGAAATAATATTATCCACAAATGCATGATTAACATGGTATAATCACATGCTCAACAATTAAAAATATCATATGCAGTCCGTATATTCATGGTGACAGATCATCTATAGACACGAGTTTAAAAAATAGTGACTAATCGTTTGTAGCCATATTTCAACCCTCAATGAAAAACCGTCTGTAGCCACGAGGTCAACAAACAGTGACTAATCGTCTGTAGCCACATTTCAACCCTTAGTGACTAATCGTTTATAGCCATAAGGTCAACAAACAGTGACTAATTATCTGCAGCCACATTTCAACCCCCAGTGAGTAATCGTCTGTAGCCACGAGATCAACAAATAGTGACTAATCGTCTGCACCCACATTTCAACCTTCAGTGAGTAATCGTCTGTAGCCACGAGGTCAGCAAATAGTGACTAATCGTCTGTAGCCACGAGGTCAACAAACAGTGACTAATCCTTTATAGCCACATTTCAACCCTCAGTGACTAATCATATGTAGTCACGAGGTCATCAAACAGTACATAATCATCTGTACCCACATTTTAACCCTCAGTGACTAATCATCAGTAGCCACAAGGTCAACAAATAGTGACTAATCATTTGTAGCCACATTTCAACCCTCAGTGATTAATCATCTGTAGCTACATTTTAACCCTCAATGACTAATGGTCTGTAGCCATGAGGTCAACAAATAGTGACTAATCATTTGTAGCCACATTTTAACCCTTAGTGACGAATCGTCTATAGTCACGAGGTCAACAAACAGTGACTAATCGTCTGTAGTCACATTTCAACCCTCAATGACTAATCGTCTGTAGCCATGAAGTCATCAAACAGTGACTAATCATCTGTAACCACATTTTAATCCTCAGTGACTAATTATCTATAGCCACGAGGTCAACAAATAATGACTAATCGTATGTAGCCACATTTTAACCCTCAGTGACTAATCATCTGTAGCCAGGAGATCGACAAATAGTGACTAATCATTTGTAGCCACATTTCAAGTATGCATCTCATCAATATCTCAAGTATGCATTTCATCAACATATTAAGCACACATCTCCTCAATATCTCTAGCATATATCTCGTCAACATATTTAGCATACATCTCCTCAATATCTGAAGCATGCATCTCATCAACATATTCATCACTAACATCATGCTTGTCATCATCACCACATCATTTAACAAATATGTATTAATACACTTACCATCATGTGACAATGCACACATCATATTTTCTAATCCTAATGCATTAATATACTAGCATAGGCATTGAATCAACATGCATTTCATCCATATATATATATATATATATATATATATATATATATATATATATATATATATATATATATATATATCATATGCAATTTGTAACAACTCCATTTTTTTTACGTACAAACAGATATAAATTTTTTTTAAATCTTATGAAGTCATTACTTCTTTATTTCTAACTATTTAACTCATAATAACATTCGATTAAATTAACTAAGTATAATTAAAGTTTATAGTATAGCAATAATACTGATACAAATCTAGGATCACATACACACCATTAATTAAAAACATTCATACAAAAATAAAACACATATGTACACATCTTATTCATCCCTATTAACCAGTTCCAGGGATATAGGTGTGGGTGGTTGCACCTTCACTGGGATCTTAGCCAACTCGACCCAACATACGCTAAAAGTCGGCCATAGAAAATATCTGCATATTTAGTCTTCTAAACATGATATGGAAATATAGTGAGAATTAAATCCGAGTAGGTTCAACAATAATTCATAATTATCATCAATATAACTCATTATGTCATGTTCATATGTATAAGCTATAGTAATTACATTAGGTCACATGAATGTACTTTATCAATGCACATGAAAATCATACAGTTATGACATGTATGGCACGAATAACTATTTTCAGAATATCATATGATGGCTATCAACTTATTTTCATATCAAGCTACTCCAGTCAGGGTGAGTACTTTTTACTCTCCAAAACAGGCTTTTCTCGCTCCATCTGACATGGCACACTTTCTCTTTCTTTTCTCATTAACATAATCATAGCCATTGGTAGGGCATCCCTTACTGGTGCACCACACGGACCGCCATGTGACCGTGCTCATTTCTTTTCTTTTCTTTTCTTTTCACATTAATAGCCATAAATATGATTTCAATAACAAGTATGTTCATTATACTCACATGCCATAATTTTACTCAAAATATAATCATTACCAAAAATTATTGGTAATCATACCATAAACATAATCGTTTCAAATATCACTTTATAAAATATTTCTATGTCAAAATTACATACTTAAGATGGTAAGGAGTTCATGCAATGACAATGGCTATGGCATACACTAGTCATTTATTATTTTTATTTATAAGATTCTTCTTCTTTTTTAAATATTACTTTTATCTTTTCATTTTTTTAAAACTTGGCCTCTAGTCACTTTCCTTATATCATTTTCATCACATGTTCTTCCAAATTTAATACGACATTCTTCTTCAATTTGATTTCTATTATTATCCTATAGTTAATGAGATTCATTCAGGGTAGAAAAATGTTAAAAATAACCTTTATCAGCTTCCAACACGGTCTAAACGTATCATGTAACACGGCTTGGACATTTCCTGTAAAATAGCCACGCTTTAGGCTTCAAAATGCCATTTCTAACACCGAACATGGCCTGGCTGTGCCTTAGAACACGACCATGCTCTATGTTGTGTTATTCTCTGATGCAGGTTTTTGTCCTGCCTGACCTTCAATCACTAATCAGGGCATAAATCTCTCATTTTAACTCTGAATTAGGTGATCTTGGTGTCTATTTAAAGATAAAATAATTATCTAAAACTATTATGTTGAATATTTTAGCTAAATCTTAAGGAATATTGGTGATATGACTCCATCAATTTAAACGTTATTTCTTCTCGGGTAAGTTCTAACCTCTACTTACTAATATGACCATATCTCCTTCATATAAACTCCAACTTGAGTGATTCCAGTGCTAAATTTTCGTGACACATATATCTATATTGTTTATGTTAACTAATTATTTTAATTCCCTACATAAGTTTCATAGAAATTCAAACACAGAAGCTTTCCTAACAAATTCTTCCCTAGTTAATTATTTTCTGACCATTGTTCACTAATTTGACCATATCTACCTCATATGGACTGAAAATTGAGTGATTCCAGTGGCTAAAACTCTATGAGACATATATCTATATTTTTTATGTTAATCATTTCTTTTAATTCTTAACCAATTCTTTCTATAATTTGAAAAACAGAAGCTTCCCTGGTTACTCCGAAATCCAGTTTCCTAACCAAACCTTTTCTAAGGTTTTAGTTCATTATTTTATTATGTCCTCTTCCATTTTCTTCCTAATTTAAATCTAATCATATTCCATTAATTTTTCACCACATTTAAATATACAAAATAAAAGCATAAAAATCTTAAAAGTTTGCCACCCATAGCCATACCTATGCAGAACTTTCCATACCAACTTAAGTATTCAAACATACATCACATGCAAGATTAACATATAACATGATAAAGCAACATCCATGGCCAATCATCAAGGTAACAAATATAGTAAATTTTATCAAATTTTGAGGATCAAAATCCCATATAAATGTTTCTAATTTCAAAGTTTTTCTAAAAAAAATATTGTTAAACCTACCTAAAGATCTCTCTAACTCACTTTAGTGAATTCTTTTTCTTATTTCCTCTTGAAGGAAGTAACAAGATTCCTCCCTTCCCTTAGCTTTTATAGCAGTTTAAATAAAAGAAGGAGGTGACTTTTTGAAACCCAAGGATGAAGATAAAAGATGGATTCAAGTGGAGATTAAGCTAACTTTCCTTGAATACTTAGTCTTCTAGGCTTCTCTTTCTTCTTCCTTCCTCTCTTCTCCTCTCTTTCTCTCATTTCCTCACTCTACCTTGCTTCTATTTTTCCTCTCCCTCACTTGGATGAAATTCTAATGTTATAGGGGTGGTTCTTGCTTAAATAAACTGTCAAGTGGTCCTTCTTTCATAATCATGAGTCTACCTTATCACAATTAGAATGTATTTAGTTGCTTTTTGAGAAAATACATTTCATGTTCTTATCTTTCTCTCCCTTAGTCAAGATATACATAGCAAAAGAAGATCTGTATTTTGAAAATCATGATAAAATATTCTTAAAATAAGGGACAAGGTCCCTTTGATTTAGGGATTCTTTTTCTTTTTCTTTTGTCTCACATAAGTATGATAGGTTTGCCTTTCTAAGTGACAAGTTTCTAACCCTTGAATCTCCCTTGCTTGGCTGAAATTATTTGTGTAGGATATGAATGTTTTGTCCTAATGCCATGTATTATTATACCACTTGCTAAAATTGAGTGTATGATATAGATGTTTTGTGCTAATGCCATGTATTATCATACCACTTGCTAAAATTGTGAATGTAGGATATAAATATTATCATATCACTTGTTGAATTTTTGTCTTAATGCTATGTGACATAATCTTTATTATTATCACACTATTATTTCATCACATGATTTATTTTATTTTATTTTTCCTCTTCGATTTTGGCTCATTCTTACCCATTTCCTTTGCTTTGGATAAAATTTTACCTTTCTTGGAGGGCTTGGTCACATTTTCATAGTTTTTGGACTATCGGTCCAACTTCTATATCTTAGTCCAAGTCTATGTTTTATTTCTTGCTTGGGCTATCCAATGGGCTTGCTAGAAACCTATGTGAAGTGAGAAAACTTTATATGAAGTGTCCATAGGTGAAAACCCAATTTATGGGTGGAGATGTTAAACTCAAAAATTTTTAACTCTTAAATTAAGAAAATTACCCTAATTCAATCTTCTTAAAATTTTAAGACCTTTACTTATTTCGAAAAAAAAATTTATCTTCCTTACTAAAGAATTTCACCTCTCTTTAGTATGTTATTTCTAATTTTTCCTATTAAGTTTTCTCTCTTTACTTATTCCCTTAATGTTAGAAACATTTTCTATGCATACACATAAGGTGAAGAATTTCTAAGGATTATATTTTCTTAGATATCTAAAAAGTATCTAATAAATTTTATTCATTTAATTAAATAATTATATACCTTTATTAATAAAAGAAAAAAAATTAGGGATGTTATATTAAATATTTATGTACCTTTATCAATAAAAGAAACAAAATTAGGGATGTTACATGTAACATCCGTAATTTCGTTTCTTTTATTGATAAAGGTACATAAATATTTAATTAAGGAACTAAAATTTATTAGACAATATTTTAGATATCTAAGGAAATATAATCCTTAGAAATTCTTCACCTTATGTATATGCATAGAAAATGTTTCTAACATTAAGAGAACAAATAAAGAGGAAAAACCTAATAGGAAAAACAATTAGAAATAACATGCTAAAGAGATGCAAAATTCTTGGATAAGGAAGATAAATTTTTAGAAACAAGTAAAGGTCATAAAATTTCAAAAACATTGGATTAAGGTAATTTTTCCTAATTCAAGAACTAGAGTTACTAAATTTAAAATCTTTATTGGGCTTTTACCTATGGACACTTCATATAGAGTTTTTTTCCACTTCACATAAGTTTCTAACAAGCCCATTGGATAACCTAAGCAAGAAATAAAACATAGACTTGGACTAGGATATAGTAATTGGACTAATAGCCCAAAAATTATAAAAATGTGACCAAGCCCTCCAAGAAAGGTAGAATTTTATCCAAAGAAAAGAAAATGGGTAGGAATAAGCCCAAATCCAAGAGGAAAAATAAAATAAAATAAATTAGGTGATGATATAATAATGTAATAATAATAAAGATTAGGTTACATGGCATTAAGACAAAAATTTAGCAAGTGGTGTGATTCTACATTCATAATTTTGGTAAGTGGCATGATAATACAAGGCTTTAGGACAAAAACATCTATATCCTACACTCATAATTTTAGCAAGTGGTATGATAATACATGGCATTAGGACAAAACATTCATATCCCACACAAATAATATCAACCAAATAATGGAGATTCAAGGGCTAGAAATTTGCCACCTAAAAAGGCAAACCTATCATACTTGTTTAAGACAAAAGAAAATAGAAATGAATCCCTAAATCAAAGGGACCTTGTCCCATATCTTAAAAACATATTATCATAATTTTCAAAATACAAATCTCCTTTTCCTATGCATATCTTGACTAAGGAAGAGGAAGACAAGAACATAAGTTGTTTGTTTTCCAAAAATTCAACCAAGTGTAATCTAATTGTGATAAGGTAGACCCATGATCATGAAAGGTGAATTATTTGGTGGTCTATATAAGAAAACCCACCCTTACAACATTATAATTTCGTCCAAGTGAGGGAGAGGAAAAATAGAAGCAAGGTAGAGTGAGGAAATGAGAGGAAGAAAGGAAGAAAGAGGAAGGAGAAGTCTAGGGGACTAAGTGCTCTAGGTAAGTTTAACAATATTTCTTTTTGAAAAAAACTTTTGAAACTTATAATATTTATATGAGATTTTGATCTTAGAACTTTGATGATTGGTCATGATGTTGCTATATCATGTTACATATTGATCTTGCATGTGATGTATGTTTGAATACTTAGGTTGGTGTAGATAGTTTTGCATAGGTATGGCTATGGGTGGCAGAATTTTAAGTTTCGGTGTTTTAATTTCTGAGAACAATCTATAAGGAATTAAAATAAATGGTTAACATATGAATTATAGATATATGTGTCACGGATTTTTAGCCATTGGAATAATTCAATTTAGAGTTCATATGAGGTAGATATGTTCTGATTAGTAAACAAAGGTCAGAAAATGATTAATCAGGGAAGAATATGTTAGGATAGCTTCGGTGTTTTAAATTTTGGGAAACTTCTATAAGGAATTAAAATAAATGGTTAACATATGAATTATTTATTTTTGTCTCACGGATGTTTAGCCACTGGAATCACTTAATTTGGAATTCTTATGTGGGAGATATAGTCAGATTAGTAAGTAAAGGTTAGAACCTACCCAAGAAGAAATAATATTGAATTTAAGAGAGTAATAACACTAATATTTATTACTATTTTGATGATATGCTTAACATAATAGTTTGAGATAATTGTCTTAACTTTCTATAGACACCAAGAGCACCTCAATCGGAGTTAAAATGAGAGAGTTATGCTCTGATTAATGAGCAAAGGTCACAAAACACAGCTAGGCCGTGTTCTGGGTGCTTCAAGCACAGGTTAGCCGTGTTCGGGGCTGTTTTTTTAGTACATTTGAAGTATTTTTAAAGCATGGCCGTATCCTGGAATATGACCAAACCGTGTTGGAAGCTGGTGAAGCCTATTTTCAATATTTTTCTACCCTAGATGAACCTATTTAACTATAGGGTAATAGTAGAAATCAAATTAGAGAAAAAAATGCTCTATAAATTTATAAGAACATGTGTTAAAAATTATATAAATAAGAAGAAATTGACTAAAGTCCAAGCATAAAGAAAATGAAGAGATGAAATTAATATTTAAAAAAGAAGACGAATCTTATAAATGAAAAATGACTAGTATATGCCATAGCCATTACCATTGTATGAACTTCTTACTATCTTAAGTGTAAAATTCTGACATGGAAATATTTTATAAAGTGATATTTGAAATGGTTATGTTCATGGCATGATTACCAATGATTTATGGTAATAGTTATATTTTGATGAACATACTTGTTATTGAAAGCATATTTTTGGCTATTGATGAGTGAGTTTTATACTCATAAATTAAATATTTTCATCTTATCTTTTGCCATAATTAAGCATAAATCTCATTTACTTGTCTTTAGTTTTGTGTCTTTCTTACAGATGGAGAGAAGAGTAGAAAATGGACTTAATTAGAGGAATCAGAGTTAAATTGTGGTTCTTTGGGAATGATGTCTATAAATCAAGCAGATAAAACAAATTCATTAAGGATGGCTGAGTAAGGAGCATTATCATATTGTCTCTTGAAACGCATCCTAATGGATATATGCACAAATTTATTCTTGATTTATGATCACATTTCCAAAAGAACTAAAACATAAAGATTCAAGGCAAAGCACCTAATGTTGAGAATATGTTTGCTGGTTGTAGTCCAGCCCAACCTTGCTGTAGTACTTGGGCCATATCTCTGAAAATACATATCCAATATGTATGAAATTTTGTAGGTGTGTAGCTGACACAATTGGGTACAACTTTTATGTTCATGTGGTCAGAAAATACGGACATTAAAAGGGCCAAAAGTGGGCTATAAGATAATCTGATTACTGCTGCAGTCCAGCCCGACTTTGCTCTAGTATTTTGACCATAACTCACACATTACGTATCCAATTTGTCCACAATTTTTCTTGACGGAAAGCTAATGAAATTGTCTACAACTGTCATGTTGATGAAGTCAGAAAATTCAGTGGCTTTCAAGACGATATTCAAGGATCACTTTCAGTTCACATGATGGAATTCAAATTGTCAACTTTGTACAACTTCCTACCTAACAATTTTGACAATTACCACACCAACCACACTTAATTGTATCTATAAATAGAGGGCTTGAGGGGTGAGTTAAGAAGTTTTTGGAGAGCTTTGGAGAGAGCTTGGGAAAGCTTTGTTGGAATTCTATGAACTTGTAATGTTATTCTCTCTTTAGACATCTTGTATTTTTCATTTCCTTTCGTAATATTATCATGTTTCTTCATCTTTCATTTCACTTTCTTGCCTTGATTATGGAGAACTAATCTCCTAATGCTAAGGTGAAAGGGTGAAACTCTTGGTATGACAATAATAATTTATCTAACTCTTAATCTTAATGTTTATCTTTGACATTATATTTACCTTCCTATTTCTTTTCTCATAATTATTTCTTAATGGCTGGTTTTATCATACCGCCGATTTCTTGTTATGTTATTGGCTGGTTTTATTAAACCACCTATCTCTTATTATTTTCATGGTTGGCTTTGCCACCTACTTTATTTTATTTTACTATTGGTTGGCTTTGCCACCTATTCTATTTCATTTCATTTTATTATGTTAATTAATTTTCTACCTTTCATTTTTTGCATAAGTTAATCTTGTAAAATGTAAAATTTGATATATTGTAGACAATATAATGATTGGCACAATTTATGCTTGAATCCATTTACAAGTTATCTTTTGCATCTTTGTATTTTTAATCTTGTAAAGTGTGAACCTTGATACATTGTAGAAAATTTTTGGCACAATAAATACTTAAATCACTCTTGATTTATTGTAGACAATATGGTGATTGGCACAATGTACGCTTGAATCCATTTTACAAGAACGTTTTAATTATTAGAAAGGAGGTAAATATAATTCATGTATAAACAAAGTTGAGCTTAAATTAACATATTATCCTATTAGAACTTTATTCGTGTAAAGATTCTAATTGAGTAATAAAAGAGTTAAATTTATTTTTATTCGATATACCAAGAGTGGATCCCCTAACCTTAGCATGCTTCTTTACCTTGAATACATCTTCATTTAATTTCAGTATATTAGTTCTTTGTGTAATTTGTTCAATATTCCTCTCACAAAACAAGACATCGAGAACTAGGTTAGAAGTATTTATTTTGGATCTATATTAGAATTTTCTCTCAATTGGCAATTTCTGTGGGATCGACCTTGCATACCACTAAATCTATACTCCAATAGATTCGTGCACTTGTGAGTTTTAATTAAAACAACAAGTTTTTGGCGCCGTTGCTGGGGATTGCGACGGAAAAGCTATTTGGATCTAGGTAAGTATTTTTCTTCCACTAGTTATAGTTAGAACATTTGTTTATTCTGTGTATAGAAATTTTTCTTTAGAATTGTTTCTTGAAAATTGGTGTAGTAATTTGGGTGTATAAAATTGGTTGATTCTGTCAACGAGGCTAAAAGAGCCTAAGGAGTATGGGTTTTAAGAGAAACCATTGTGATTCCTCCATATTTTCCTGGGAGTCTACTGATTAAATACTACCCATTATTACTAACACTTTGAAAAAAAGAGTTTGTTTAATTTTGTGATTTTTTTTGTGGTATTTGCATTTTGTAGCCGTTGTGTAGTTAGATTCTTTTTCATAATTAGGAAGCAATTTTTTTTTAGTTTATGCATGCTTGGAAATGTGATAAAGATAAGCAGTTGGTTAGGAAAAATTTAGGGTCAACTATTGATTGTACAATAGAGACATTAGATTTTGCTGGATCACCATTAAAAATGGAAGAACAAGTTGTGCATAATAAAACTCTTATGGAGTACTTCTCACTTGTCCTAGCCAATACTCTATCTTGCATAGTTTTGCCACAAACTAATGCAACTCATTTTGAAATCAAACCATCCATAATCCAACTTTTACCATCATTTTATGGTTTGGAAAGAGAAGATCCATACATGCACATTAAAGAGTTTCTTGAAATCTGCTCGACATTTCGCTTCCAAAATTTCAATGATGAGTCAATTAGGCTTAGAATGTTTCCATTTTCATTGAAAGATAAAGCTAAATCCTGGTTGAACTGCCTTCCTACAGGAACTATCACTAGTTGAAATCAGTTGGTAAATAAGTTTCTGGCAAAAAAATTTCCAATGTCTAAAACAGATGCCCTTAGGAGAGAAATTTCTGATTTTTGTCAAAAAGAGGGTGAACAATTTTTTGAATGTTGGGAAATATTTAATTATCTTCTTTTGAAATGTCCTCATCATGGTTTTGAAACTTGGAGGTTGGTAAAATATTTCTATGACGGTTTAACTTCATCGAACCGTCAAATGATCCAAAGCATGCATGGTGGGAGATTTTTACAATTGAATGAGGGGGAAGCTTGGGAATCCTTAGGATCTTTATCTAAAAATTCTCAGCATTGGAACTGCATAGATCCCAGGGATAAGAAGTCTCAAATACAAAAAAGGGGAGGAATTTACGAAGTGAGTGATGACACAGATGTGAGAATTGCCTTAGCTAACTTGACTAGAAAGGTAGAAGCTTTAACTTTAAGTCATACTCTGAACCCTTCTACCAATACTAGGATAGAGGCATGTGCCTTATGTTCTAGTACATCTCACATTGCACAATTTTGTCCATCCATACCAGCTTACCAAGAAGTATTTTTTAAGCAAGCTAATTCTCTTCAGTCTTATGGAAAATCATCAGATAGTCCATTTGCACCCACATATAATCCAAATTGGAGGAATCATCCAAATTTTTCATGGAGGAAAAATCAACCTGCAATGAATCAAAATGGGCAACAATTTGCCCCTTCCAATTCATACCCTCAAGTTTCTCAACATGCTCCTCCTTTCGAGGTATCTCAACAAAAAAAACCTTCTTTGGAGGATACCTTGCAACAATTCATGCAATCGACCCAACAAGTCCTGCAATCTCACACTCAAGCTATTTCAAAGCTTGAAACACAATTGGGTCAATTAGCCAATGCTGTAAGAGAGAGAGAAAAAGGAAAATTCCCCAATCAACCTATTTCTAATCCTAAGGGTCAATTTGAAGTAGGATCATCAGCAAATCCTAAGGAATAAGTAAAATCTGTGACAACCCTTAGATCTGGAAATATTATTGATAATCATGTTCATATGCCAGAAAATGAGGAACAGAGTCAACATGAGTCTCAAACCAATGACTCAAGTGAAAAGAAAAGTGAACAGATTTCTTATGCCCCCAAAGCTCCTTTCCCTCAAAGACTTGCATCAAATAAGAAAGGTACTCAATATAGTGACATTTTAGAGGTGTTTAAGCAAGTAAGCATTAACATCCCTTTTCTTGATGCTATCAAACAAGTACCTGCTTACTCAAAATTCCTGAAAGATCTTTGCACGGTGAAAAGAAAAACTAATGTTCCAAAAAAGGCATTCTTGACTGAACAAGTAAGTTCTATAATTCAGCAAAAAGCTCATATCAAGTACAAAGATCCAGGTTGTCCTACTATTTCTTGTATTATAGGTGACCATGTGATTAACCGAGCCTTACTTGATCTAGGAGCAAGTGTGAATCTGCTGCCTTACTCTGTGTATGAGAAACTTGGGTTAAGAAAACTAAAACCTACACCAGTGACCCTTCAGTTAGCTGATAGGTCTACAAAAATTCCTAGAGGTGTCATAGAGGATGTGCTCATTAAGGTTGATAAATTATACTTTCTAGTAGATTTCATTGTTCTTGACACTGAACCTGTTGAGAATACAGAGACACAAATTCCAGTCATTTTGGGTAGACCATTTCTGGCAACATCCAATGCAATCATTAATTGTCGAAATGGAATTTTGAATTTATCTTTTGGAAATATGACTATGGAATTAAATGTTTTTAATGTCTCTCATCAACCTGTGGACATGGATGATTTATGTGAGGTCAACCTAATTGAAAGTGCCATTTCTGATTCATTTTTAGACTCCTTTAGTAATGATCATCTAGAAAAATATTTGATTCATTTTGATAAGGATAAAAATGAGGATTATCTGGTTCATGAAGTAGACTCTTTGTTAGAGACAACTCCACTAATGGATACTGATAAATGGAAAGCCAAAAAAGAAAAAGTCTCACCTTTTGAGTTAGTTCCACTGCCATCTGTTGTTCATACTGTTTACCCACATGGTGCAGTAAAGATTGAAAATCCCAAGAACAGTGATGTGTTTAAAGTAAATGGTCAAAGATTGGAAGCATTTTTGGAATTACAAAATCCGGAGATAGAGGAGACACCTTTGCAAGATCCTGTCTACAAGGATTGATCTGCTTCTGTTGTTCAACGTTACCGTGCACGTTATCTAGGTAAGATCTTTCTTTATTTAACTTGCATTAATTTTTCCCTTCAGTGTTATCTTCTTTTGAATTTCTATTGTTTTCCCTCCCTTTGTTGCTTTTACTTTTTCAAAAAAGAAAAAAAAAAGAGAAAAGAACAATCGAGTTGATAATGGAGGACATTCTCGCACAATTGAAAAATCATTTTCCTTCTCTTCCACCCAATGCATTGACAAAAATTTACAAAGCACGGGTTGAAAGATTGAGGTTAATGATGATCATGGGAATACCTGCTGATATTTGTTGGCTAATTGAAGCTAAAGTACGGTTATCAGGTGAGTCTACAAATGATTTCATCTCTTACATGCCTGGTTTAGGAAAAAGTAGTTTTGCTAAAAAAGCGCAGAGCTAAACGAATGGGTGTTTGTCACAAATGTGGACGTGAAACTTGTAACAAACGTTGTCGTTCTTTGGGTTGGGTATCTGTAAATCGGGAAGACAAAATTAAGTTCATTAAGGATGGCTTGAGTAAGGAGTCATTGGATGATGACTTTCATCCAACGTCTCTTTAGACACATCCTAGTGGATCTATGCATATCGATATTGTCAGTTTATGGCCCTATTTCAAAAAAGAACATAAACGGTACAGTCTTGGGAATCTGACGTTAAAAGACCATGTTTGCCAATTTATAAGAAAATTGGATGGGAAGTATATCCTCGACCCATAGAGGGCGTTTAAGCCGTTACTGGTCGTAAAACCAGAGGAAGATGTGAGCCACAATCACAACTACTGTACATATGCATGCGTGCCGTCATTTTTGAATTTTTCACCTTTTATTTAGCTGACATTTTTCTGCCTACTCTTATAGCTATGGAAATTATGCCCCCAGCCTATGCACATAGCTATTACAAGTATGCCCTTATTTGAGTCTTATAAATGCGCACCTCATTATCTTCATCTTCATAATTAAAGTTAAGGTGAGTACAGATATGGAAGGAACCGCAGTTCGTCACTTTCGAAATATTTGTATCTTTTGTGGTTCTAGTCCTGGGAAAAATGGAGAATATGTAAAAGCAGCACAAACTTTGGGTATGGTACTAGCCAAAAGAAAGATTCATTTAGTGTATGGTGGAGGTTATCGAGGGTTAATGGGGAGTGTGTCTGGATCTGCATATCTAGGAGGATGCCAAGTTCTTGGTATTATTCCTACAGCTCTAGCTGCATCAAACATAGTAGGAAAAACAATTGAGGAAGAATGTAGGGTATCCTCCATGCATGAACGAATTGCTAAAATGATGTGCAACGCTAACGCCTTCATTGCCTTACCTAGAGATTTTGGTACTCTAGAGAAAATTTTTCAAGTCGTCTCTTGGGCACAACTGAACATGCACTATAAACCCATAGGTTTGTTGAATGTTAACAATTTCTTTGATGGTTTGTTGTCTTTTCTTGATCATGCTGTAGAACAAAGGTTTATCTCGCACTCAGCACGTCGAATTCTCATCTCGGCCTCAAATGCTGACGAGCTGATTGATGCGTTACAAGCATTTGTTCATGTACCTGATCCAGTTATAGCTCAAATAGATTGGACAACAGAACACCGCAGAAAGCGCAAACTGGACTTAAATCTTCATTTGTAATAACTTTTATTTGCTTGAGTAAATTTTTATTTTCTGTTTAGTTTGTTGCAGGTTCATCTTTTCTTACATCTCCTTCCAGGTAATATCTCTTTTAATCTTTATTGTTTATTTTGTGTTTCTTCATCTTTCAAAAAAAAAAATTTTGAGTGATGTTTTGGGATTAGGCAAAGCTAGCACCAATGATGAAAATGGTTTAAAATGCTTGTAACCTTTGAAAAATTGATGAGTTCTGGGTGTTATGTGTGAACTTAAACTCTAATGTAACTTATGTTTTATTTGAGAATCCTAATATCTGGTGCACTTAATCTTTTACATTTGACTAATTGTTTATTCAGAAAAGATTTATGTGATTTAGATATGTTAATTGGTCTCATAAGACTCTAGAACTTATTCAATTGTCACTTGAGGCAAAATCCTAGACTACTCTCCATTAAGAAATGAATTAGGCATTTTTGGAATCGTTTGAGCCTTTCAAACCAACCTATACATGATGATATCCCTAGCAACCTATTTTGAACTTATATTTATCCTTTCTTGAACACCTATATTTCTATCTAGCCTTTAAATAAAAATATGTCTAACTCTTACCTTTCACTCACAGGCATGATCATTTGAAAAGTTATGATTCAAGGGTGGATGGTAGAAGTTTAAAAAAAAAAGAAGAAAAAAAAAGAGAAAAAAAAAAGTTAATACTCCCTAAATAAATAAGTTTGGGGGTGTTTATATTCAAAAAAAAATAGTATGAGCAAATAAATGTAAGGATGATGAAAAGGTTGGAGATAGAATTCACAATATAATATCAAAAGTATTTGGGAGGCTTTAAATGATCATGTACGTCAAAGAGTGAGTTGAGCTTTCATTCAAATCATTTTATCCACCTTTAACCTGTGCCATACATTACAAGCCTAATGAAAGTCCTAATAATCTTAAATGTTATGATTAGTCTACATTAGTGGAGAGTGACATGAAAAATAAGCTTATGGAGTCTCAAATGCATATATCTAGAGATCTGTTTTAAATATTTGATTACATAAATTTATTTGAATGCAAAAAGTCCAATGTCATAAGACTACTACACACACACACTTGGGATTCGAGAGTAAACCATATGTTGTATTTGAATAAAAGTTCTACATAACCTTAGAATTCTGATATCTTTCTTGGTTGCACATTTTAGATCCTTGAGGAATGCTTAGTAAGTCAAAAACAATTCATAACTCACTCATCATTTGAATTTTGAAGTTTGTGTGTTTTGCTTGAGGACAAGCAAAAGATTAAGTCTGGGGGTATTTGATGAGTGAGTTTTATACTCATAAATTAAATATTTTCATCTTATCTTTTGCCATAATTAAGCATAAATCTCCCTTACTTGTCTTTATTTTTGTGTCTTTCTTACAGATGGAGAGAAGAGTAGAAAATGGACTTAATTAGAGGAATCAGAGTTAAATTATGGTTCTTTGGGAATGATGTCTATAAATCAAGCAGATAAAACAAATTCATTAAGGATGGCTGAGTAAGGAGCATTATCATATTGTCTCTTGAGACGCATCCTAATGGATATATGCACAAATTTATTCTTGATTTATGATCACATTTCCAAAAGAACTAAAACATAAAGATTCAAGGCAAAGCACCCAATGTTGAGAATATGTTTGCTGGTTGCAGTACAGCCCAACCTTGCTGTAGTACTTGGGCCATATCTCCGAAAATACATATCCAATATGTATGAAATTTCGTAGGTGTGTATCTGACACAATTGGGTACAACTTTTATGTTCAAGTGGTCAGAAAATACGGACATTAAAAGGGCCAAAAGTGGGCTAAAATAGAATCTGATTACTGCTGCAGTCCAGCCCGACTTTGCTCTAGTATTTTGACCATAACTCACACATTACGTATCCAATTTGTCCACAATTTGTCTTGACGGAAAGTTAATGAAATTGTCTACAACTTTCGTGTTGATGAAGTCAGAAAATTCGGTGGCTTTCAAGACGATATTCAAGGATCACTTTCAGTGCACATGATGAAATTCAAATTGTCAACTTTGTACAACTTCCTACCTAACAATTTTGAAAATTACCACACCAACCACACTTAATTGTATCTATAAATAGAGGGCTTGAGGGGTGAGTTAAGGAGTTTTTGGAGAGCTTTAGAGAGAGCTTGGGAAAGCTTTGTTGGAATTCTATGAACTTGTAATGTTATTCTCTCTTTAGACATCTTGTATTTTTCATTTCCTTTCGTAATATTATCATGTTTCTTCATCTTTCATTTCACTTTCTTGCCTTGATTATGGAGAACTAATCTCCTAATGCTAAGGTGAAAGGATGAAACTCTTGGTATGAGAATAATAATTTATCTAACTCTTAATCTTAATGTTTATCTTTGATATTATATTTACCTTCCTATTTCTTTTCTCATAATTATTTCTTAATGGCTGGTTTTATCATACCGCCGATTTCTTGTTATGTTATTGGCTGGTTTTATTAAATCGCCTATCTCTTATTATTTTCATGATTGGCTTTGCCACCTACTTTATTTTATTTTACTATTGGTTGGCTTTGCCACCTATTCTATTTCATTTTATTTTATTATGTTAATTAATTTTCTACCTTTCATTTTTTGCATAAGTTAATCTTGTAAAATGTGAATTTTGATATATTGTAGACAATATAATGATTGGCACAATTTATGCTTGAATCCATTTACAAGTTATCTTTTGCATCTTTGTATTTTTAATCTTGTAAAGTGTGAACCTTAATACATTGTAGACAATTTTTGGCAAAATAAATACTTGAATCACTCTTGATTTATTGTAGACAATATGGTGATTGGCACAATGTACGCTTGAATCTATTTTACAAGAATGTTTTAATTATTAGAAAGGAGATAAATATAATTCATGTATAAACAAAGTTGAGCTTAAATTAACATATTATCCGATTATAACTTTATTCGTGTAAAGATTCTAATTGAGTAATAAAAGAGTTAAATTTATTTTTATTCGATATACCAAGAGTGGATCCCTTAACCTTAGCATGCTTCTTTACCTTGAATACATCTTCATTTAATTTCAGTATATTAGTTCTTTGTGTAATTTGTTCAATACTCCTCTCACAAAACAAGACATCGGGAACTAGGTTAGAAGTATTTATTTTGGATCTATATTAGAATTTTCTCTCAATTGGCAATCTCTATAGGATCGACATTGCATACCACTAAATCTATACTCCAATAGATTCGTGCACTTGCGAGTTTTAATTAAAACAACAACAGCTATCATTGTGAAAAGAAAAGAAATGAGCACGGTCACATGGCAATCCGTGTGGTGCACCAGTAGGGGACACCCTACCAACGGTTATGATCATGTTAATGAGAAAAGAAAAAGAAAGTGGGCCATGTCGGACGGAGCGAGAAAAGCCCGTACCGGAGAGTAGAAAATACTCACCCTAACCGGGGTAGCTTGATATGAGAATAAATTGATAATCATCATATGATATTCTAAAAATAGTTAATCCTGTCATACATATCATTACTTTATGATTCTTATGTGCATAGATATAATGCATTCATGTGACCAAAGATATTTTCTGTAGTTTATACAGTTGAACATGACGTGATGAGCTATATTGATGATGATTTATTGTTGAACTTACTGGGATTTAATTCTCACTATATTTCCATATCATGTTCAGAAAATTAGTTATGCAGATTTTTCTATAGCTCTGGCTTTTAGTGCACGTTGAATCGAGTACTTTATGTTTGGCAGATTCCAGAAGCAAATAAAATGTTTGTGGTCGAGTTGGCTTAAATTCCGGTGAAGGTGCAACCACCCGCACCTGTATCTCCAGAATTGGTCAACCAGAATAAATAAGATGTAGATTTTTATGTGTTTGATATATTGTACGTATGTTTTGATTAATGACATGTATGTGAACTCTGTATTGTATAAATTAAATAAATGTTATATTGAGTTAAGTTGTAACGAGGTAATAACTTCATGGTATTTTAAAAAAAAATTGATACTTAAATGGAGTTGTTACAATGTTACACAATTCACTTACATATGTCTCATCAATGCATAACACATATATCCCATATGTAATTTGCTTGCATATGTCTCATCAATGCATCAAACATATATCTCATATACAATTCACTTACATATGTCTCGTTAATGCATCACACATATATCCTATATGTAATTCACTAGCATATGTCTCATCAATGCATCACACATATATCCTATATGCAATTCACTTGCATAGGTCTCATAAATATGTATTTTTATCCATACATTAAACATACATCTCATCAATATGGAATATGTGAGTTAATTTCTCATAATAAAAGGATAGAATTCACACTACAATGCATCATTAAAATTGTATTTATTTGTATTTTAGTTCCCCTTATCATCATCCACTCATTAGAGTTTGTTTAGAGCCTTCAAAAAGTAAAATAAAGTAATTTCAGGCTCAAGCAGGGCTGTGCTTGAGGTCAAACAAATTGTGTTCTAGAATCTCAAAATAACTCGAAACACGGCCGTGTTTCGCACTATAGGTTCGTGACCAACCTGACCATTCATCACTCTTCTGGCCATAATTCCCTCATTTAAACTCTGATTGAGTTGATTTCAGTATCTTGGAAAGTTAAGACAATTATCTACAACTTTGATGTTTACCACGTTAACAAATTACAACCATGATTAAGGATAAAAGTGTCCCAAAATCAATATCGTGATTCTATGCATTAGATATAACCTCTCTTCACTCGTTGGGGCATGACTCTCTCATGTGAGGTTAGATTAATGTGATTCCAGAGGGTTTTAACAATAAGACATAGATCTACAAATTTTATGTTGAACACATCTTCTAATTCGATACAAATCATGAAATCCAGAGCCATCCATTCAGAGCATCGAATTCCATCCATTCAAAGCCAAATTTTAGCACAAAACGTATATCACATATGCAATCAAACCTTTGCTCTACATAGCTATTCATATGATCATTGCAATATATGCATAAACTACCTCAAACAACAATAACTACTTACAAGTATACATACACATATATACACACATGTATCATCAAGATTTCGAACTTCATAGTAGATTAATGTTAAACCTACACTTAGAGCTCCTTGGCTTCCTTCTTCTTGTACACTTTCTTCTCTTCACCTTTCCTTCACAAACATGAAATTCCATCATCAAATCCACCTTTTAGGAGCTTAGAATGAAGATAAAGGATGATTTAGGGGCTAATCCATAGAGAAATTACCTTGGATCTTCCTTCTTATTTCCTTTCTCTCTCTCTCTCCTTCCTTCTTCTTCTTCTTCTCTTCTTGGCTGTGTTTTCTGCTCCCTCTCCCCCTTTGGTAGACCACCTTGCATCTTCTTGTAATTATATTAATAAAATATTATATCTTTTAGATGGCCAAACTCTCTTCCAACTATATCCTTTAACCAAGCCAAAATTACAAGTTTGTCACTCCATTAAATTATGACTAACCCCTTGACTAAGGCCTTGTTTGGCTTCCTCTTGTCACGCCCCTAACTTTAGGACACGTGAAACACATGCTTAACAAACATTTATTTGCCATAACATGTATTATACACTCCTTTACGGATAGGTATTCCCATGTATACACAATATACAGATCAAGTCTATAAACATCAAAGTACAACAGAAGCATGGATCTTACTAGTGGTGTTTAGAGCATACTCTAGAGTACAAGTATAATATAACTAAAAATATACTAACCTTGGAAACAAAATAAGCTCACCAAAGAATATGTCACCTAGCTGATCAACTATCTGAAGGAGAAAGACCAAAATTTGTATTCTTATATGAAAAAAAATATAGATATTGTATAGTGAATTTGACAACTCAGTGAGCAGATAATACTTTCTATGACCTCGTAGGTCAACGTATGGATGTACTCATATATTAAAATTTATCACATATAAAATTACAATTAAAAAGTACATCCATATGGGACTCGCATTTTTAATATTCTTATTTCAAACCACATTCAGATATCTGAAATCATATGCTATACGGTATGATCGTTAATCAAATATTAATATGCATTAAAACATTTCTCATGAAAAATATTAAGAGGATCCCATATCAGAACCACCATATCAGAGTTCAAGCCCTTCTATACTTTGATGGTATAGGATTTACCTATATTTAGCATCCCAGTTAAGGTTTGCCCACCACCATTCAAGAGGATACATAAAGAGACTCTAATATGGGCAATTTCCCAAGCACACAACAAGGAAGGGCAAATCACATATCATATAGTCGACATCTTGCCTAAATAGGAGGCATCATACTCTCCTTCACATATCATATCCCGTGTTGGCCGTCACACGAGACTAGCACCACCCTTACTAACTGAGGTGTCAAGGTGCACCAGGGCTAACATCTCCTGTTGTTAGCAAATAATGTTTCCAAAAGGATTCCTCCACATAAATCATATTTGCACATATGACATATATTTCAAAACAGAAGTTTCAACGTAATATGAAATTTTCAATCTCAGTACAATTCTTCTGTCAAAAACTTTCCAATCAGAGTAATCACATATACATGCATATTTCTAAGGCAATCTTATAACTTTACATATCAATGTCACATGCACAATATATTTTCTTTACCATATAATGAGAAATACGTTTAAAATCACATATTCAATTAGTTCAAAAATTTATTTTCAAAACATGACTCTTCTTGAACTATATACCAGATTGTAAACAATTAAGATAATTTAATCCATTTTAAAGACACATAAAAGTATAAATAACTTGTAAACATAATCAATTATACATTTAAAGTTCAAGAAGAGCATAAGGTAAGTCATAGAAAGAATTATCTACTCATTGAATAAGGACTCCAGGTTGGATAGCTCCAAAATATACTTTTTCAATCTGAATTTGGCCAAATAGATCTCAAAAACATGTATAGAGGATTCAAAAACCTAAGAAATGGCTCTAGGAGATTGGTCAATTGATGGGTATTGTTCATGGTTGAAAAAAACTATTCACATCGACCGAATCACTATTCACGCAGCTAAAACACTATTCACACAGGGGGTAGAAATACTATACACATTTACTGTTCATTCGAAAAAAATTTCATGATTTAATGCTTCAAATCATGCTATCTAGCCACAAAATTTTGTATACAATAATTATTCTTCCTCTTAAACATAATTCTAGGGCTAAAATACCAGAAAACACCAAAATTTTTTAAAATCTTAAACTTTACCTCGTGGTTATTGTTCATCATTTCCAGTAAAATTTTTATAAAATTGATCGATGGGTTTTGAAATTCTCGTCGCCACGAGTTCAACGGTACTTCCAGTATCTCAAATGGATGTTTAGATTAGAGGAAATTCTAGAGAGAAGGTAGAGGTTAGAGAGAGAAAGAGAAAGATATAATTTTTCCTCCCCCGAGCGTCTCTTGCTTCTTCCGTTACGCTTCTATTTTTTTTCTTATTATTATTATTATTATTTAATAATTGAATTATATATATATTATACACAAATAAATAATGTTTTTCATCCTAAAACATCCTAAAAATTTCTCAAAATTTATATTCATGCAAAACTATTGTTACAATCTTAAATCAAAGACTTTTCTTGATAAAACTGTTAATAACACAAATCACAAAATAAAATATCTTTATGTATATTAAAAGAAAAAATATTTCTAAAAGTAGAACAAAAATTTATTAAAGGCAAATATAATTATTTAAGCAAAAAAAATTATTTTAATTAAAAGTATATTTACTTTTAGCAAAACATAATCATTTAAAATAAAAATATATCTATTTATAACAAAACATTATTTAGAAAAAATACGGGATATTACACCTCCAATTCTCCAAATGGTTTAATTCCTCTTTTAAGAAGATTCCAAAGAGCTTTGGGATCACACCAAAAACATATCTCTAGCTCATTTTCTCATGTTCGGTTTTAGCCTCAAGGAATTAGGAAATTACACTTTCTCCTCTTCTAGATTTTCCCTTTTTCCATTTAGTCACTTTATAATTTACTAAGGTTTCTTCATGTTCCATTCCATTCTCTTTCCTTCCTTTCACCATTAAAAATTATTTCCAACTTAATAAAATTGGGGATGTTACATGATGCACCGATGTTTGCACGTTAGGGCTCTGCGTTGCTGCTCGAAGGAAAGCTTTGCACACATAGGTATGTTGAACTTCACACCTTTTGTTTTTCCTTCTTTTAAAGACACTTCCAAAGATATTGTGAGTGTAATAACCTCAGTTAGTTTTTATTTTCATTATCGTAAAATTTTTTTAACATAGATATTTACAATTTAACTAATCATGAAGCCATTACCTCCTTATCATATCCCTATCTTGTCTTATTCATCAATTCAAGTATTAGTGGCTAAAAGTACAAAAAGATTATATTCCACGATAAAAATATACAATAAACATCTAAGAGCATTTCATTATTTTTTATTAACCATTTACAACAATTCAACAAAGTTATAAGATAGTTACATGTATTTTCTATCCTCTGTATACACTCCTCCTAATGATAAGGGTGGAGACGAAGGTACGTGTGCTGAGAAATGCTACTAAAGCTATGAGCATTATTTCTTACTTTGTGGAATCACGCCCTTAATAAGACAACTCCATTCAGCCGACTACTAGCATTAAGGTCAGAGCATACACTAGCATTTATTCCTCTTTATCTGAATACAACATGAAACAATAATGAGAACTAAAGTTTACAATAGGTCTAACAATAATTACAAACATTATATATAATACAAGTCATGTTATGTTCAGCTGTATCAACTATAGAGATCAATAAGCCATGTAAAGCATATGTATATCTAATGTACATATCACAATGCATTTATGGCATATATATATAAATCTATTAATACAATACATGGCTATATTACATAGACATCATATTTTAAATAACTCATTGCATCTCGATTCAAAACATGTTCGTATCGTGGCTGTTTTTGTAACAACCTTTTTTTTTTCTTTATTATTATACAATATTGAGTTCACATACACGTCATTAATCAAAACGTACATGCAACATATCAAACACATAGATATTTACATCTTGTTTATTTTGGTTGACCAATTCTAGAGATACAGGTGCGGGTGGTTGCACCTTCACCGGGATTTGAACCAACTCGACCATAAACATCTTATTTGATTATGAGATCTGCCCAACATAAAGTAACTTGATCCAATGTGCACTAAAAGTCAGAGCCATAGAAAAAAAAAGCTGCATAACTAATTTTCTGAACATGATATGAAAATATAGTGAGAATTAAATCCCAGTAAGTTCAACAATAAATCATTATCAATATAGCTCATCACGTCATGTTCAGCTGTATAAACTACAGAAAATATCTTTGGTCACATGAATGCATTATATCTATGCACATAAGAATCATACAGTAATGATATGTATGACAGGATTAACTATTTTCAGAATATCATATGATGGCTATCAACTTATTCTCATTTCAAGCTACTCCGGTCATGGTGAGTATCCTCTACTCTCTGGTACTGGCTTTTCTCGCTCCGTCCGACATGACACACTTTCTCTTTCTATTCTCATAATCATAATCATAACTGTTGGTAGGGCGTCCCTTACTGGTGCACCACACAGATTGCCATGTGATCGTGCTCATTTCTTTTATTTTCATAATAATAGGCAAAAATATGCTTTCAATAATAAGTATGTTCATCAAAATATAATTATTACCAAAAATCATTGGTAATCATGTCATGAACATAACCATTTTAAATATCATTTTATAAAATATTTTCATGTCAAAATTTCACAATTAATATGGCAAGAAGTTCATACAATGGCAATGGCATATACTAGTCATTTATTATTTTCATTTATAAGATTCTTCTTCTTTTTTAAATATTAATTTTATTTCTTTATTTTCTTGATGCAGATTTTCATCTTATCTAACATTCTCTTACTAATCAGATCATAACTCCCTCAAAGTATAGATTATTTCTTCTCGGATAGGTTCTGACCTTTACCAACTAATCTATCCATATCTCCCTCATAAGAATTCTAAATTAAGTTATTCCAATGGCTACAAATCCTTGACACATATAGAAATAATTTTTATGTTAATCATTTATTTTAATTCCCTACAGAATGTTTCCAGAAATTAAAACACAGAAGCTATCCTAAAATATTCTTCCCTGATTAACCAATTTCTGACCACTACACACTAATCGGACTATACCTACCACATATGGACTCCAAATTGAGTGATTCCAGTGGATAAAAATCCATGAAACATATATCTATAATTCTTATGTTAACCATTTATTTTAATTCCATACAAATAATTCTCAGAAATTAAAACACAGAAGCTATCCTAACATATTCTTCCCTGATTAACCATTTTCTGACATTTGCTTACTATTCGAATCATATCTACCTCATATAGACTCCAAATTGAATGATTCCAGTGGGTAAATATCTATGCCACATATATCTTTAATTATTATGTTAACTATTTATTTTAATTCCCTATAGATAATTCCCAAAAATTAAAACATAGAAGCTATCCTAACATATTCTTCCCTGATGAACCATTTTCTGACCACTGCTTACTAATCAGACCATATCTATCACATATGGACTCCAAATTGAGTGATTCCAGTGGCTACAAATCTGTGACACATATATCTATAATTCGTATGTTAACTATTTATTTTAATTCCCTATAGATAATTCCCATAAATTAAAACACAGAAGCTATCCTAACATATTCTTCCCTGATGAACCATTTTCTGACCTTTGCTCACTATTCGGATGATATCTACCTCATATGGACTCCAAATTGAATGCTTCCAGTGGTTAAAAATCTGTGACACATATATCTTTAATTCGTATGTTAACCATTTATTTTAATTCCCTATAGATACTTCCTAGAAACTAAAACACAGAAGCTATCCTAACATATTCTTCCCTGATGAACCATTTTCTGACCACTGCTTACTAATCAGATCATATCTTTCCAATATGGACTCCAAATTGAGTGATTCCAGTGGATAAATATCTATGACACATATATCTATAATTCTTATGTTAACCATTTATTTTAATTTCCTACAGATAATTCTCAGAAATTAAAACACAGAAGCTATCCTAACATATTCTTCCCTGATGAACCATTTTCTGACCTTTGACTACTAATCGGCTCATATCTTCCTCATATGGACTTCAAATTGAATGATTCCAGTGGCTAAAAATCTGTGACACATATATCTTTAATTCGTATGTTAACCATTTATTTTAATTTCCTACAAATAATTCTCATAAATTAAAATACAGAAACTTAAAATTTTGCCACTCATAGCCATACCTATGCAGAACTTTCTATACTAGCCTAAGTATTCAAACTTACATCACATGCAAGATCAATATGTAACATGATATAGCAACATATATGACCAATCATCAAAGTTCTAAGATCAAAATCTCATATAAATATTATAAGTTTCAAAAGTTTTCTTCAAAAAGAAATATTGTTAAATTTACTTGGAGCACTTAGTCTTCTAGACTTCTTCTTCCTCTTTCTTCCTTTCTTCCTCTCCTTTCCTCACTCTACCTTGCTTTTATTTTTCCTCTCCCTCACTTAGACGAAAATTCTAATGTTGTAATGGTGGGTTTTGCTTAAATAAACCCTCAAATAATTTACCTTTCATGATCATGGGTCTACCTTATCACAATTAGATTACACTTGGTTGAATTTTTGGAAAATAAACAACTTATGTTCTTGTCTTTCTCTTCCTTAGTCAAGATATGCATAGGAAAAGGAGATTTGTATTTTGAAAATTATGATAATATGTTCTTAAGATATGGAACAAGATCCCTTTGATTTAGAGATTCATTTCCTTTTTCTTTTGTCTTAATCAAGTATGATAGATTTGCCTTTTTAAGTGGCAAATTTCTAACCCTTGAATTTCCATTATTTGGTTGAAATTATTTGTGTGGGATAAAGATGTTTTGTTATAATACTATGTATTATTACCCACTTGCTAAAATTATGAGTATATGATATTGATGTTTTGTCCTAAATTCTTGTATTATCATACCACTTGCTAAATTTTTGTCTTAATGTCAAATCACCTAATCTTGATTACACCATTAT
Organism: Gleditsia sinensis; assembly: GCA_037074535.1. NCBI lineage: Eukaryota > Viridiplantae > Streptophyta > Magnoliopsida > Fabales > Fabaceae > Gleditsia > Gleditsia sinensis. The sequence goes on from CM073469.1 coordinate 30,579,172, forward strand.
TCCATCACTTTATTTTTATTTTATTTTCATTTTTCCTCTTGGGTTTGGGCTCATTCTTGCCCATTTTCTTTACTTTGGTTAAAATTCTACCTTTCATAATGGGTTTGGTCACATTTTCATGATTTTTGGGCTATCGGTCTAATTTCTATATCCTAGTCAAAGTCTATTTTTTATTTCTTCATTGGGCTATCCTATTGGCTTACTAAAAATTTATGTGAAGAAGAAAAACTCTATATGAAGTGTCTATAGGTGAAAGCCCAATTTATGGGTGGAGATACTAAACTTAGTAACTTTTACTCTTAAATTAGGAAAAAAATTACCCTAATCCAATCTTCTTGAAATTTTAAGATCTTTACTTCACAAAAATTTATCTTCCTTACCTAAGAATTTCACCTTTCTTTAGCATGTTTATTTCTAATATTTCCTCTTAGGTTTTCTTTCTTTACCTATTCCATTAATATTAGAACATTTCTATGCATATATGTAAGGTGAAGAATTTATAAGAAAAATATCTAAAAATTACGAGATGTTACAGTTTTCTTTCTTTCCAATCATCTCTATAACAAGGTCAGTGTGAGTCATTCTCCCACATTACTCACATGCCATTGTCGCAAAACCAATGTGAGCCATTCTCCCCCGCTATTCATATTCCTAAATGTGCTTATCTCGCTTCATCTAGGCATGGCCAAAATTTCATATCATATTATATTATATCATATCCGTGAATAAGGCATCATCTATTTGGTACTTACACAGAAGCCATACACAGAAGCCATGTGACCTTTCTCTTTTTCTCATCTGCCTTTCTTTTTTTTTATTTTCTTACTTATAAATAGCAAAGACATGATGTAAATATTTTCATGACCAGCATATAAAAAAATAATCATTTTAGGCATAATTTGTCATTGATATCGTGCATGTCATATTTTCAACTCAATGATAATTAACTCATTTCATGCATATATATCAATACAAATCACAATTATCACTAGGATTTATACCCAAACATTTTTAATTAAATCAATGCATCCATGCCATCTATGCCATCGTATAATACAATTTACGTTGAATGGGAGAATTACTGCTATGGAATAGCGGCCATATTGAAATCCAAAATTATTTAAATTTAGTGTTTATTAGCACATTAAACATAATTTAAAACATATCTTAAATTCATGTTTAGCCCAAAGCTCTTTTAACACCATATTTCCCTTTTTAATTTAATTTATCTTGATTTTAGTTATCAACTTAGCTCACTTCATTCAACTAGTTTTCATTATTTATCTTAAATATTATATTTACCTTATAGGAGATTCCAACTTTTCTTTACTCTTAAAGTTACAATTTTATATCATCTCTTCCTTCTTCCTTTATGTCTCCTTTAATTTTTCTTAGATCTTAATTTAAATTCTTACTTATCTATCCACTTTTAACATTCCTATTAACCAATTTTAACATTCTTAATTTAACATTCCTATTAACCAATTCTTTTATGCTTAGGAGCTAAGATCAATTCCATACTTCATTATGCACTTTCTACTTATTTTGGTCAAAGCTTAATACTACATTTAAATTACATTTTGCTTGTCCTTAATTCGCTTATTAATAATCCATTTTAGTGACATATATTTGATTTATCAACTACTTTAAGGTATCAAGATATTTTAGTCACAGTGAGTCTAGACATTTTGGCACTAATCATGCCACAAATCCCTTATATGAACTATGATTTAGGTGATTCAAGGGCTTATCGAAAGTTAAAACAATAATCTTCAACTTTTATATTGACCACGTTGATAGATTCTAGAGAAATCAATATGTCTTGGTACTCCCAAATCAACACCACAATGCCTTGAGGTGAACTTGACCTTTCATAACTAATTGAGTATAAATCTCTCATATGATATCTGATTAAGGTGATTCTAGAGACTATAGAAAATTAAACTTTTGTGCTGAACACTTTTTGAATTTGAGAAATTTTAGTTCAATCCATGCAAAATTCTCAACTAATTTAATGCAAATTTTTCAACACAAGCATATGTCATACATGCATCAAGATATGGATCTCTCAAGGACATCTTCAAGAAAACATATTTCTACAACATATTTCACGAAATTCCAAGTTTAAACTCAAGTCAAAGTATATAAATTTCAAGGTTTTCCAAATAGAAATCATTGTTAAATTTATTGAGATATATTTCCTATAATCTTGTTGAGTTGGCTCCTATGGTTTTCTCTTTAGGTGGTGTGACCTCTCCTCCTTTCTTGCCAACTCTTTTGCACTTTTCCATAAAAGGCAGGGAGAGTTGAAGATGTGTGAAATGGATAAGATAAGCTAGAAGGATAGGATGGAGTTAGCTTATCTTTCTCTTCCTTTCTTTTTGATGCTCACAAGTCACGACTTCCTTCTCCTTCTCTTCTTCTTTTTTTCCTTCTTTTTTCTTGGTCGAAACTCCACCTCCCATTAGCATTCAATTGCTTCTCCCATTAAACTAATAATACAATTCATTTTTTGGGTAACAATTAGCCCCATAAATGCCCATACTACCCTTAATATCTTGGATTATTCCAACCTTGCCCTTCCTTTTTCTTACTACTTTGTTTGGATGGCATATAAACCTCTTTGGATTTTAAATTATCATTTAAGATGATGCTAATCAACTTAAAATTACTAACCAAGGTTATTTTTTCTAACTTAATCTTTTGTTTAAAATTTTAGTACATAGTGAAATTCTCATTTTATCCTTCTTAATTCTTCAATAAAATAAAATTCCCTTATTCTTCTCTTAAGAATAAATTTCAAAATAAACCAATTTTTTTTTCTCATCTTACCTTAAAGAATTTCTTTGAACTAATTTTCTCCCTTTCTTCCTAGCATTTTGGCATATATTTTTTTTAATTATTTTCTTTTTGAAGAAATAAAAATTTTAGGATGGTATAGCGAGGCCGCGAGAATGGTTTTAGTCTTTTGAGTGGAGAGGCAAATGGAGCGTTTTAACTTTTGGAAGATAAAATTATTATTTTACTTTATATAAATATTTTCACCTTCATGAAAAACTCTAATTTCCAATTGTAGAAATCTATTCTAAAAAATTATTTTTAGGGATTGAAGTTTTTTGAGAATGATGTTTTCTATTTTAATATTAAGCAAAGCAATCTTCAATTCCCAAATTAACATTTTCAAGAATGTAAAATAAAATCTTCCGCTAAACACCCTTTAAGAATATTGTATTTTAGAGTTCATGACTTTCATTTTTTCACCTTATTTTTAAAGCATAATTTTACGATAGAAAAACAATCTATAATTAATTATCACTAAAGGTTTTTATTGAGATTTGTAGTGTGTTTTAATTTTAAAATAAGATAACTTTTTTTACTCTAAATTTTTTTATCAAAAAGAAGAAAAAGAAGAAAATAAATTTCATGATAAATAAATAAATTAAATTAATAAGCATAATTATATAAAGATCTCATAAGTCAAGAAGTAAAACCTACTATAACGTTATTAAACATATCTACATAATTATTTTTTATTAAATTAATCTATTTAAATAATCAACCACGCCTCATCATAATATGGAAAAAAAAATTGACTTTTGTTGACATCAACTTAGCACACAAATTATAACTGAAGGAATTACAATATAAAAATCTACGTATCACTTGCATTTTCGAAATTCAATTTGTAAGCAAAATTTCAAAGAGCTGAGCTCCATTTTCGAATAAGAATAAATAAAAAATGATTTTTCACGCTGACAGGAGCACTAAGGCACCACAGTAACATCAAGTCCCAACACTCCCCCAAATAAATTCCGGGTTTGAGATTAGGTTGCCATCTATTTTCGCTCACTCTCTCTACTCTGCCTACGCAGCCTCCTATTGCGGCTAGGGTTTTACGCTACTTCGATTTTGTTCTACCTTTGCTCTCTTGATCTGTGAATCTCTGTATCTGAGTACGTACGATGGAGTTGTTGCTGATATAGGATTCAGTGGTGGCCTTCTCTCGGGTAAGTCTCTGCCGAGGAGTGTGAAGCTTTTCTGTCGGGGTGTTCTGTAATGGCGACCATGAACCCTTTTGATTTGTTGGGTGATGATGCTGAGGACCCATCGCAGCTAATCACAGTTGAGCAGCAGAAGGTTGTGGCGGCGGCCCCAAAGAAAGCTGCGGCTCAAGACCAGGGTAAGCCGGGAGCTCGTCCTCCGGCGCTGCAGCAGAAAAAGGCGGCTCAGTTGCCTACCAAGCCACCCCCTCCAGCTCAGGCTGGTGAGCTTCTGATTTCCCTTTGTTTGGTGGAGTTTCCCTTTTTAAGTTTGCATTTTGGGTCCTAAGAAATCTATCTTTATTGCTTTTTTTCTTTTTTGGTTTGAGTTTAGGTGCTCTGATGCAATAGAAATGGAGCTTACCTGTTGGTTGTTTGTAAAGTGTGGGGTTTTTGTTTGTGATAATTACTCGAACTACGTCTTGCCATTTGTTCCTTGAGGCCTTGGTAGGTCCGGTAATATTGGACATATGACTTTGGTGGATTATTTGCTTTTTTTTTCCTGTTTTTTCTCCTTTCATTTTTGTCACTCATATCGAGAGTAGATGATGAGAGAAATCTGTTCTGGGGTATACGTTTACAGGATTATGAAATAAAAACATGTGATATGCTGTTTTCTTTTGTTGTCAATTTTAGTGTGTGTGTGTGTGTGTATAATCTATTGATATATGAAATTGAAACATGTCAGATGCTTTTTTTTTTTTGGTTCCTTGTCAAATGATTATTGGCAATCTGTTTTCTTACCTGTTGATGTTTGTAGATGTAGACTACTCATGTTGATTTTACTTGTGCGGCTGCTATCCGTGCTTTTGTTTTATTATATGTACCATTTTGAAGTTTATGTTCAATTTATTGTACCGTTAATAAAGTAAAATTACTAGATTGAGGAGTGATAATAGTAACATCTTTTAGATGCAATACTTTGCATAACAACATATTCAAATATCAGTATGTTCTTCGCTGGCATTTTTTCTCAATTGTATACTGTTACAATATTTTCTCTGGTATCCGGAGTCCTGAATTCTCTATAATATTGGTGATCCTCATGTCATGTTTCTCTTTTTTATGACAATATTTTTTTTTTTACGTCGATACATTATTTTTCTTTCCTATTGATAGTGAGGGAGGCAAGGAATGAACCTTCTCGAGGAAGCCGTGGAGGTGGACGAGGAGGCGGGCGTGGATATGGTCGTGGTCGTGGTTTTAACCGTGACTTTTCAAATGAAGAGAACTCATTCACTGCCTCTGGAGCACCTACTGGTCAAGGCGCACTTGAGGACGGAGACACTGGCAAGCCCTCAGAAAGGCGTGGTTATGGTGGACCTCGTGGCCCTTACCGTGGTGGTCGCCGAGGTGGTTTTAGCAATGGGGAAGAGGGTGAAGAGGGACGCCCACGAAGAGTATTTGAACGCCGCAGTGGGACTGGACGCGGGTGATTGATGTTACTGACTGTTGATATCTTTCCCTAATTTTTATTAATGCCAATACTGACATGACTTATTCTGATTTGTAGAAATGAACTCAAAAGAGAAGGTGCTGGGCGAGGTAACTGGGGAATGCAGACTGATGACCTTGCTCAGTAAGAACTTTTACAATCCGCTCTCAAGCTATTAATAATTAATAACAATCCTTGGCACATGTTTTCATATAGAATATTCTATATTTATGAAGTCGTCATCATTATTTATTCTTTTTTTCTCTATTATTTGGATTTACCTAGGGTGACTGAGGAAGTTGTGACTGATACTGAGAAGAATTTTGGTGATGAGAAGCCTGCAGTTGAGGGAGAGATAGCTGATGGTATCAAGGATAGTCCTGCTAACGAGGCTGAAGAAAAAGAGCCTGAGGAGAAAGTGAATGTCCAAATTTGTTTAAAGTTTTTTCCATTTAACTTGTTTCTGCTTCTGTCTTTGTCTAAATTCTTACTTCTTCATGTTCAATAGACAAACAGAAGATATATGTTGTCACTTGTTTAATATGAAATTAACACTGCATGTGATCAAAGATGTAAAGTGAATTAACAGTTACTAAGAAGGTTCTGGTGGCTATTGAATGAAGGATAAATCAGTAAAGCTCTGCTTGGTTAATCCACATGTTTTCTTTAAGTGTGTTATATGTTTGTAATTCCTTAATCAGTGGGCAGCTTATATTCATTTGAATTACGTACTTAAATGGTGTTTATCCCATATAATAGGAGATGACTCTGGAGGAATATGAAAAAGTTCTGGAAGAGAAAAGGAAGGCCTTACAAGCCCTTAAGTCTGAGGGAAGAAAGGTAGATGTTAAAGAGTTTGAATCCATGCAGCAGTTGTCAAGCAAGAAGGATACTCATGACATCTTCATTAAATTGGTGAGAATTATTTGGCCCTCTTGCCTGTATAGTTTCTAGTTGTTCATATGAAATTGGTTATAGCTGATGATATCTTTGGCCTCTTGACATTTATCTCCTTTCCAGGGATCTGATAAGGATAAGCGCAAAGAGGCCCTTGAGAAGGAAGAAAAATCGAAGAAGGTGCGAGTTTACTGCATTTGTCCTTTGATCATTGTGTATTTGAAGCACCATGAGGGGCTTTTATTTTCTGCTCAATTATGAAAGTTACCCACCAAACAATAGGTGAAATTATTAAGAAAAATTTAACAATTAACAATCTATCCATTGATCTTATTTATAATAGGTCATTGTGGTGCCGTTTGATCTATATAGTCAATCCTACTTAGTGGAAAAGTGTTTGGTTGTTGTTGTTGTATGAAAATTACCCACTATCAACATGTAATTAAAATGTTACTAATAGCTTCTAGTCTAAACTAATACCACTTTTGGCTAACCTAGTGAGCTACTATTCAGTTGCTTACCTTGTGAACAGGAACTTTAATTCCAATTCTCTGAATTTGTGATGAAAAATCCTATTATTAGGGTATTTACAATTTTCAGAAGATGCCATAAAAATTAAGTAGTGTTGTATAGATGACTAAAGGTTTGAAAAACAGGATTTATTTGCTAAGAAACATGAAAATATAATAGTATTTTAGTTTTTCTGTCCATCAAGAAAGCTAGTGTTCTTTCTGTAACCCTATTGTACCACAATCTAAGCTTCTTGATATGTTGTTCTCTCTTTATCCATGCTTGCTGATCTCTGTGATTTGATTCTTTTCTTTGGTGATTGATGTGGCAGTTGTAGTCTTTGTCATGACTAGGTGTAAGTTTGGATTGAGGAGAATGAAGAAGGGAAGGGAATGGAAGGTTTGAGTTAGACTTAACCTTGTTAGGAAGTTTTTTATGAAGAAGGGAGAGGAATGAATGAGTATTCGCTAACCCTCCAATATCCTCACCCTTCATATTTCTAATTCCCTTAATGTGGGAGATTTTAAACATTCAAACGAGGGGAAGGGTAATCATCATTTACTATCCCTTTCCCTCCATTTTCTTCCCCCTCAGTTTCTTTGGATTCCTTCCCTTCCTTTTCCATCCCAATTCCCAAACATACCTGGAAGTGAAGTGGTACTTATGACATTATCCTACCAAGTATTTCTAGTAATTATCATTTTCATTCTACTTATGGGTGCTTTCATGCTTGTATGACATGATATATGTAGGTGTAATGATTTTATTTATTTTATCTTGTTTTGTTTTTATTGATTTTCTTGTTCTATGTGATAAGAATGTGTTTGGAAGAGGAATAATGAGGTGAGAGGGGGATGATTTCTCTTGTTTGGGAGCTTCATTGGGTGGGGGAAGGGGTGGAGGGAAGATACAATCACCCTCCAAATGCTAATATGAAATCGTGTTATTTTTATTTGGAAACCTGAAACACTTGACTACATTGAATGTTTCGAAGACTGAGTTTAGTTACTTTAGTTTAATTTGGTAAACAGACTCAGCGAGTGATAAGAATATAATGGGGGTGTTTTTCCTTTAAGTCTTATTGCAAGCAAGTTTTAAACTTTGAAAGTTGGAAATCTAGTCTTTCCTCTAATCAAACTATGATCTGTTCTTGACATGTCTTTGGATTATGGGAATAACAGACAGTAATACAATTTTTTGGTTGTGCCTTGGAACCGTCAATAACCAATCTGTAGTGTTGGCTGTCTTTTTACATGCTATGTATTCCCATTAATTCAAACTTCATAGTTTCTATTTAAAAAGATGTTATACTTTGATTTGCCAACCTTCATGATCACTAGTTAACTATGTAATCATTCAATCATCTCTATTTATTTGCCTCTTTATTTGTCCTCTCTCCTGACTAATTATTTTATTTCATGGATTTCCATGTGTTTAGTCTGTCAGCATTAACGAGTTTCTGAAGCCTGCTGAAGGGGAAAGGTATTACTCTGGTGGGCGTGGTCGAGGGCGTGGCCGTGGATCAAGAGGAAGTTATGTTGGAAATGTGACTAGCAATGTACCTGCTCCGTCAATTGAAGATCCTGGGCAGTTCCCAACATTGGGTGCCAAGTGAGATTCTCCAGAACCTTGCTGACATTTCCCTGTCCTTTGTTCGATTTTGGATTATCTGCTTTGAACTAAATCAGAAAACTGTGGCAATTGGATTTCCAGTATCAGAAGGTTATTTAATTTTATGCATTAGAATGTAAATTTAGGTTGATCTTCATACGGTCCTTTATTCCCTTGTAGCCTTTTCCCCCTATTGTTATGCTTTGCTTTTACTGTCTGACACATTTTGGGGGTATATCATGGCGGATAAGACATAAAATGTTACTGAGTCTGCTTTTCTTTATAGATTTATTACTCAGTTTTGCTTTGAAGATTTGGTTTCGTATATTGTTGACCAGTGAAGAACAAGGTAATTCCAAGTGGAAGATGCCTTGACAGCTGCTGCTATTTTGCTTTGTTTTTTTCTATTAAAATCTGGATTGCACCGTTTTAGTTTATGGAGACGTGATCATTTACCACTAGAAACCAAACACAGCGTTGACTTCCCAGATACGTTGGGTTTGAAGCGTTTTTCTAGTTAACAGGTCGCGTAGAACTGAAGCTATTTTTGTGGTTCAAAGAACTAGAATTAGATATTGTGAACATGAGTCTTTATAAAATGCTGTATTGTAACTGAAAAATCGACCTTCATGTAGATAGGCTCGACCATTGAAGTCTTTTCTTAAACTCGGGAGGTATGTTTGGTTACGGAAGAGAATGTATATTCATACTTGTTCGGATAAGTGATATAGGTCGAGCTTTTTATAAACTGGGCTTTTGTTCTTTTTTAGACTGAGGCTTTTTCCAGCTGGCCGTCAAGTTTCTGCACGGAAAATATGCAGGCTAAATTGTATGAACCTTTTTCGACGTAGGACGTTCATCAAAGTGAAGCAACTAATCTCTTAATCTATTAGAATTATGCAAATAATGTTAGAAAGTTTATTATAAAAGACTGCCTGCTGTGTGGGATTGTCTGATGCGTTAAGATTTAATTATCATCTTAGATTTAAAGGGTTACTTGCGATATAACATGGCAATATCTTTCTAGAAAAAAATTGCAATTTCTTTTAAAATCTTTCAATGGAAGTATCAATTTATTAGGGTTGAGAATTTCACTTTAGGTTTGAATTTGAGTTGGAGTTTAAATGAATTAAAAAAAAACCAACACCATATGGTCTTCAAGTAAAAGCTGTTTTTTTTAATCTTTAATACAAGTTCTAGTAATCTTTATGTTATGGGCAAAAATAATCGTTTCAAGCTGCCATGGTGACCCAGGCAAGTTAAGTTCATCTGTGTATTGAAAAAATTTTTTATTATCAATTTCTTTCTTGGAAATAAAAAAGAAAGAAAGTAAATCTAAGAAAAAGGTCCACCCAGTTAATCTTGGAACAGGCAACTCGTGCAGCAACGTTGTTGTCCACAATTATGGCAGAAGATTTTCAGTACCCCAGTACCCGGATATCAAAGCTAGGAGCTCTCTATAGAATGTGTTGGACAAAAAATGTTGATGGAATCTTTTGTGGAAGCTGCCAAATGTTCGGAAACTCAAGATGTTTGTCTGATGGCTGCTACATAACGGGATCCCGGTAAGGGATGAACCATGTAGAAGAGGAATCAGATTAGAAAATGAGTGTGCTTTATGTGGAAAGAGACAGGAAACTGTTGACCACCTGTTTCTATTATGCTCATTCGCGATATCAGTGTGGTTTGGTTCACTAATCTCCTTGAGGACAGAGCAGAACAGTCTGTGAAATATTACTTACTGGATCAGAACTCTCCTAGACTAGTCGGAAAGGAATGTACGCTTCGAGGAACTCTTGTTGCTAGTTAAGATTGTCTTTTATACCATATGGTTAATCTTGTATGCTGGAAATCAGAAAATCCATGGGGAACAAGAGCTGGGTCCGCTTCAGATTGTGCAAATGGTAAAGCATTATATAACGGGGGTATAGATGGCCAAGTGTATGGAAAATTCGGAGAATCAAATTCCAAAAAGGAGGGAGAAAGGAAACAACATTAGTTGGTTGCAGGTCCAAGAAAACATCATAATTGATAGGAGAGTTTATAAGAAAAGATGGACAAGAATAGCAATAATGACAGTGAATGGAGCGGACAGGAAAAGTAGTATGCAACTGATAAAAAGTGGCTGGAGGTTGAGTAAAATAAGAGTTATTTTGGAATTCATTCGGGGATTACTCACAGAAATGTGAAATCCTCGACACAACTACTCCTCACATAAGAGGCTCGTGGAAAATTTAAAGCTTAGGCGTATTCATATAGACGAGAATTATGCGCTGTGGTTTGATGTTGTAAACCTTTGTTTCGTTTAGGTGCCTAGAGGAGAGGATATGGGAATTATTTAGTGTAGAGGATAGTGGTTAGTAATTAGTTTTAGCTAACCTTTTTTAACTTTCTGTTGAAATTAGTTACTTCATATATAATATACAGAGTCCCCTGTTTACCTACTTTAATTGGCTAAATCGAATACAATTCATTGAGTCAATTCTCTTTGCTACTGGTCCTTTTCTCTCTTCAGTTTTCACTCACATGGCATCAAAGTGAAGGTTCTGGATCCATGGAGATTGCCACTTCAAAATTCACACCACCTTAAACGTTCTCCCATCCGATCTCTAAGAAGCTCGATGATGATAATTTTCTACCTTGAGGACATCAAGTACTCGCTACAGTTGAAGGTTTTGGTTTACAAAATTTTCTTGCTGGTGTTGAAATTCCAAGTAAATTTCAATCGATTGAAGATGAAGCAATTGATAAGGTTTCTTAGGAATACATGCACTGGGAGAAGCAAGATCAACTCTTGCTCTCCTAGCTTCTTTCATTTATTTCTGATAGTATCTTGCAAGATTAGTACGCAGCAAAATCTGCAAGTGTTTTCACTTCTCAAACCATAGTGAAAGTCCAAGAATATAAATTTCAGTTACGCAGTATCAAGAAAGGATCTCAATCAATGAAGGAGTATCTCTTCGGAATCAAGAAGGTTATCGATGCTCTAGCCTCTATTGGCTCATTTATAATTGTTAATGATCACTTGGATGCTATTCTTGACGGATTACCAAAAGAATATTATGGTTTTATTACTTCCGTTGCATCTAGGTTGGATCACAGCTCTGTAGTTGATATTGAAAGTTTGCTTATGGCATGTGATACAAGATTAGAAAGGCTTCAAAAAGAATTTGGCGTATTTTCAGCACAAGTCAATGTTGCTTGGGCTCAGAATTTTAATTCTCATAATTTTACTTCTCAGCATCCTAGAGATAGGACAGTGCCCAACTCACAATATGGTAGTCCATTTCAGAATAATGGTAGAGGAAACTTTCAAGGCAATTTTAAAGTTAGGTTTCGTGGTGGTGGAAGGCATACTCGGAACTCTAATCCCAGACCTCAGTGTCAACTATGTGAGAAATGCGGGCATATAGTTTAGGATTGTTATCCTGGTATGACTAATAGTTTCAAAGGTCTAATGTTTTTACTCCTCAGCTAGTGGCTATGTCCGCAGGTAAGAATATTTGTGCAGATCAAAACTTCTCCAAGTCTTCAGTGCATCTTGCAACTTTTTTTATGGTAAATCCACCTCCAGTTATTTGACTCTACCCGGTATCCAAATTCAAGAGCGACAAATTATGTCATTCTTGATCTAGCCAATCGTTATCAAAATTGTAGTATATTGGTGGTGATCAAGTTGCTATGGGTACTGGCTTAGGTTTGCCCATTTCTTATGTTGATAGCACTGTCTTTCCTTCACCCTTAAATTCCTTTGCACTAGTTTTGAATAAATTGCCGCATGTCCCTCATATAACAAAGAAACTTCCCAGTGTTACCATAGTTTGCTCTTGACAATCAAGTGTTTTTTTTTCTTAATTTCATGCTGATAAGTGTGTTTTTCAAATCCCAAGAGTCCTAAGAATATGTGTTTGAGAATCTTCCTTTGAGCATCAATCGAAATATTGGAACAAGAAGAAGTGTTGATAAGAATCCTTATTGTTTTTCTGCTATTCTACTGCCATTTCATTTAAGGCATAACCATTTAGGGCATGCTAATTCAAAAATAGTTCATTTTGCTCTTAAATCCTATAACATACCTATAATAAATAAAGATACCTGTGTTGCCGGTTGTGTTAGTAAATCTCATAAGCTGTATTTTACTCGTTCTCTTATTGAATATCATGCTCCCTTAGACCTAAGTCTATTTAGATCTTTGGGGGCTAGCTCTGCTCACATTTGTTGATGGTTTCAGTTATTATGTCACTTTTATTGATACTTATTCCTGATTTACCAGGATCTACTAGTTGAAACATAAGTCAGAAGCTTTTAAGGCTTTTATGGATTTCAAAGCACTAGCAAAATTACAGTTTGGTTGTCCTTTAAAAGCTTTTTAGTTAGATTGAGGTGTTGAATTTCAAGCCTTTATAGATCATTTCTGAACTAATGGTATCTTACACAGGGTAAGTTGCCCTTATACTCTAAAGCAGAATGGAAACACTGGTATATTAGTAAGATGGGCTTATGCTTGCTATCTACTGCTTCTCTACCTCCCAAAAATTGGAGTCACGCCTCTCTTATGTCATTTTTTTAGTCTATAGATTACTAACACCTCTGCTAGGTCTTTGGTTTCCTTTTGAATTACTGTTTGAAGTTAAACCCGACCATACATTATTTCGATATTAGGCTGTGCATATTATCCATATCTCAGGCCTTTTAATAAACATAAGCTTGAATATAGATCCTCTCAATGTACTTATCTAGGGTACAGTTGACAACGCAAGGGGTTCAAGTGTCTTGACAGTGCTGATAAGATTTTATCTTTCAAGATGTGATTTTTGATAAGACTACTTTTCCTTACAGGAATAGACATTCTCTATTTGCTATGATTCCATTTGCTACTCCAGTTTTGTCATCCTTATAGGCTCAAGGTTTGATTCTTGCAATTTAATTGCAAATGCTCCTAATGCTTCTGTTACTAATCCCCATAGACCTATTATTCCTACTTGCTCCAATTTTGTTGGAACTATACCAACTGCTACTGTTACTGGTTCACATTTTGTGGATGTTGCTGCTCCTATTGCTAATTCCTCTATTACTACTTGATCAAAGGCAGGAATCCTTAAGCCTAAAATTCTACATATTGTTTTGGAACCCACTAATGTGAAGCATGCTTTAGCTAATCCACAGTGGAAGTTTGCCATGGATGCTGAATTTCAAGCACTTCAGCATAGTCATACTTGGGTTTTATTTGATTTACTACCCAATAGGATTCCTATCGGCTACAAATAGGTTTTTAAGAAGAAAACCTTGATGGGTCTATACAGAAGTACAAGGAGTTTGGTTGCTAAAGGGTATCATTAAACTATTGGGTTTTATTATTCTAAGACTTCTAGTTTGGTTATTAAATCTACCACTACGCAGGTTGTGCTTATACTAGAATTGACTAAAGATTGGTCCATCCATTAGATTGGTGTAGACAACGCATTCTTAAATGGTGATTTGGCAGAGAAAGTATAAATGGTTCAACCTCCCGGGTTTTCGAAGAAGGGAGATCAACGAGTCTGCAAGTTGCAAAATGCTTTGTATTGCTTAAAGTAGGCTCCTCACCCCCAGTTTTCTAAGCTGGCTCATGCATTGAATTCTCTTGGGTTTTAAGCTACTAAATGTGATATATCTCTATTTATTCGTTCTAACTCTAGTTCCACTTTGTTAATTCTTGTCTATGGAATCTTCTGGAGATATCGTCACTTATTTAGCAACTAAATCAAGCATTTTTGTTAAAGGGATCTTGAGCATCTTAATTACTTCCATGCTATTCAGGTGAAACACACCAAGGATGGTGGCTTGAACATGTGCCAAGCTAAGTATGTTACTAAATTGCTTAAGATGCAAAAGCACTCACTACATTTACATCCACTAGTTTTAAGTTATTTGCTTCGGGTGTAGATCTTACTATTAGTTTTAAACTCTTTCGATCTTTGGTAGGCACACTCCAATATGTTGTTATTATTACCAAACCTGAACTATCATATATTATGAATAAGATCATTATATAAATGCATAGTCCAAAGGAGGAGCACTGGAAGGTAGCTAAGCACACGATACTTGCAGGGGCATTAGAACATGGGCAGCGTCTTAGGAAGGCCAACACTAATACTTTAGACCTTCTGGCCTTTTGCGACACTGATTAGGGGTCTGACGTAGATGACCAAAGATTTACATTGGGTCTCTCTGTGTATTTGGGTCCCAACCTTGTATCATGGAGCTTGGAGAAGTAGCATGTTGTGCGTTGCTCTTCCATAGAAGTAGAGCATCACAACCTTCTCGCCATTATTATAGAAATTTCATGGCTGTTGTCCTTACTCAGCGAACTTTATTTCACTTCTACTGTCATACTTGTCATTTATGATGTGTTACTTGCTCACAATCCCATACTACATTCGAGGACTAAACATATGGAACTAGACTTATATTTTGTTCATGAAAAAGTTGCGCAAAAGCACATTGACATTATACATATTCTAGCAAAAGAACAGACATCAATGTTTTAAGTAAGGCAGCGAGTTATGCTCAGTTTCATGAAATGATGTCTAAACTCAAAGTAGTTGATCTCAGTACTTTGAGTTTGAGGGGGATGTAGAGGATAGTCGTTAGTAATTAGTTTTAGTTAGCCTATTTTGACTTTTTTGTTGACATTAGTTTCTCCTTATATACTTTATATAGAATTCCTTGTGTACCTACTTTTATTGACTGAATGACAATTCATTGAATATTTTCCCTCTACTACTACTTATTCTCTCTCTCTCTCTCTCTCTCTCTCTCTCTCTGACTTTCACTCACATTTAGCTCAACATGTATGGCCGGTATTCTTTACTCATTTACTCTGTTCTAACTTAATTCAAAAAGAATAAGTTGAATCAAAGTCTCAGAGTGAGTTCTCTTACAATGGGTTTAAAAAAGGTTGAATCATCAAAGCGATATTAGGTGGACAGTAGAATGAGAAGGCAGATTTAGGATAGAAAATAAGAAAATAGAAAATGAGTACATGGGAAATGGTATAACTTAAATGCTAATAAGATATGTTTGTAAAAATCAGATTAGACTAGTCAATTAGATCGATTTAGGAAGATTAATTCGATTTGGCCCTTTAAAATATTCAACAGAAAAATTAGTAAAAAACTGACAAAAAATTGAGGAATCGGAGTGATTTGAATGGTTTATTTTTTCATTCTGTTTATTTTTTCTTTTATTTAAATTACACTATTTTGACTATATTTCAAAAAAAAAAATTGACTCAAAACATATCATTATAACTAATTTCCTAATATTGATGATAATTATATATTTATGCATGTGTGTACAAGTGTGCGTGTGTCCATGCATGCATGGTGTGTGTGTGTTTCTCCATGTGTGCGTGTGTCCATGCTTGTGTGATGCGTGTTGTGCATGCACATGCATGAGTATGTATGCATGCGTGTGCGTGTGCGTGCACTGTGTATATGCGTATCATGACCCCACTTCAAAAATACGTGACTGACACATGAATTGAAAATAATCTCAATTTTGTAACCAAATTTTAGAAGTAGATGAATAACATCAAACAAAATTCATTCCATGTTTTTCAAACAAATAATTTTAAAGACAGTTGATCAACTCAAAGTGTTCCTAACAATCCATACAAACATTTAAGAAACTTTCATCTACTAGAGCTTGGCTCTCCAAAATATATAAATATCCTCGTATAAGAAATATAACATAAGCATTATGATAGACACATATGTAGAAGTGAGAATCTTGTTTGTGAATTATGGAGTAACTTTATATTCTGACAATATATTGATAAGACAAAATAAGACACGGGTAGGGCCCGTTTAAATCAAGTATGGAGCTCACCCAAGAGTAACACTTATTGAATTAATCTGCTGATTTTGAACTGACTGTTGACATTTATTTAAAAAACCTATAAATTGAATGGAATGCGTTTTTCAACTTAATGTGTAGATAATGCATATTATAATAGAATAGAACAACTTAGAGGCATGAGTTTTCTGTAATAACAGAAAATTTTTTTATTAAGATTTTCAAGTAATTCAAAAATTATAAATCAATTTGTCATGACTAATTTGTCTAAAACTTAAAATGCCTTAGTTGTTCAAAATCTTCCAAAACATATTAACTAAGCAAATACATATAATTAAACTGTAGAATCATAAATTAAACTATAATGGTTAGTTTAACCAATATTTTGTTTACCATTTATAACTGAAGCCTTTCATAATATTTTGAAACTATATTTAATTTGTAATAGTGGTACATTTACAAATTTCGAGTATATAATAATATTAATTTCATAGTTATCAAAAAGCTATTCTAATAATAATTTATTTCACCATTGAACAAGACTTTCTAAATACAACAACTAAACATTTTTTTATTAGGTGAGGTTGGTTATATGGATCAAACGTTGTTACAGTGGTCTATTATAAATAAGATCAATAGATAAGTTATTAATTATTAAATCATTCTTAATAGTTTCACCTATTATTTTTTTTTACCTCCATCTACCTCTAATTATCGAACTATTCTCCATCTGATCTACTCTTCCCACTAGAATTTTTACAGGTTTTCTCTACACATAACCAAACTACTTTAAACGAGATTCCACCATTTTTTCCACAATAGGTGCTATTTCAACCTTCTCTTTAATGCATTCATTTCTAATCATATCTCTTTTGGTGTGTCTACACATCCAACGCAACATTTTCATCTCTGCAACATTGAGTTTATCTTCAAGTTGTCTTTTGACCGTCCAACATTCAATACCATATAATATATCAAATTTTATAGTCGTACGGTAGAATTTTTTTTTAATTTTGAGCAACACTTTTTTATTACAAATGAAACTCTAAATTTTTTTCTATTTCATCCATCATGTTTGAATCCTATAGTTTATATTCTCTTTTATTTCGCCGTTATTTTGTATAATAGACCCA
This sequence comes from Gleditsia sinensis, assembly GCA_037074535.1. NCBI lineage: Eukaryota > Viridiplantae > Streptophyta > Magnoliopsida > Fabales > Fabaceae > Gleditsia > Gleditsia sinensis. The sequence continues at coordinate 30,596,637 of CM073469.1, forward strand.
ACAAAACTTTCTAAATAACTAAACAAAATTAAAGAAGTGAAACTATTACAAACATTATGATACCTTTCAAGACATTATCCAAAATAGAATTCAAGTATGCAATTAATAAGCTTTTTAAGTACTATAATAGAATAGTCATTTAAAGCAATTCAATATATTTTCGGTTTTAATATTTCACAACTCCTTAACATTTCTTAATTCTTTAATTTCAATATTAAAGAAGAGGTTAATCAAGATAACTCCATATCACATCAGAACCAATCAAACAACAAGCACATAGTTTATAAAGGGTAAATAACCAATCCATTGAGATTTTGCCATCAGATGTTGGCATTCTTCCATGACATTATAACGGCCTTCTGCTATTTAACATATTTCATATGTGTTGGTTGACATACAGAATTAGCAATATTTCTACTAATTGGGGTTTAAGGTGCACCAAAATTAATATATACTATTATTGATAAACAGTGTTCTTATAAAGGTTCCTTCCATCAACAAATTTTATTTAATAATTAATAGTTACATCTTCATAGAAAATAAAAATATATATATATGTATTTAATATTTCTAAATAGTCATTAGGCATATGGATATCCATGGGACAGCTTAATGAGCTTCTATTCACATTCCATATTATAGTATGTCAATCGAATGGCTTAGTGATTCCCAATCAGTAATCCATGTCATAATCATCAATCTTATTAGTAGCATTATAATTACCCATGCAGTAAAACGTAGCATTAGTTCATATCAATATTCTTATTCACATTCATTTCCATGTGTGTCAAGTATCAATCATTGTTTACATATTGTTATATGCTCAATAACAATAGTACTTCCATTAGTTAGTATGTTTATAATATTTTAGTTTCATAAACATTATCATAATACTTTCGCATATTCTGTATTTTTATTCATAGCATTTTAGTTCCATGTTCAAAATCAGGAAGCAAATCTGTAACATAACTATTTCAATTTCAGTCTCAGAAACTGTTAGTTAGAAAATTATTTATAATTATTTCTGTCATATTTAATAACAAAAATCAATTCCTTATATGTACGTGTCATTTTTCAATTTCAAACGTCTATTATGTATGTCCATTCATATCATATTCAATATTCAATATTAATATCACCAAAAAAATTTCAATTTCAATCCATACTATTACCAACACCCAATTTAGATTCCATAATCGATTCCATATAGTTCTCAATCAATGAAGGGTTTCAACTAAGATGCTTGTCTCATATATAACGCTCTAAAGAATAAGAATATTTAAATTAATATAAATTGTGAATTTTAGTGAAATAGTTTATTAATTAATCTCATCATTCTAATGGTCAATTTAGGCATTTACAACAATTACTATTTTTAGTTTAATTAATAAGTGATATAACTAAATTATAACATGGAATATATATTGCAAAAATATGAAAAATTATAAAACATATCATAACAAGCATTATTTATTCACAATATTACTGGTTTTATATTTTATCATAGGACACTTTCCAAGCTTAATTGGCCCAACTCAACAGGTCTAAAATTTTAAGAAAAGTCTTGATACATGAAAATCAAATTATGGGAGCTCATTCAACACCTTGGTCAAAGTCAATGCATTTTGGTCAATAGTCAACAAGTCAATGGATTAAAAATCATCGAGTAGTCAAGTCAACTAAGTAAAGTCTTATAGAAAATGGTTCTTGGAGCTAACCACGCACTTGCAGGGATTCGGGAGGTGTGTACACATGTATGGTGACTGTGAGTGTCTGTTGGCCATGAAACTTCTACCCCACTTCGGCGCCTCTAAATCCAACCATGAGGTCTTTTTTGCAATTTGAGCACTCCAAATATGGTTTATACACTTTTCCAAAATGCCTCTTTTTTTACACAGTGTTTCTTCAATTTTCAAGCGTCTTTAAGTGGTGGAAGCTGTTGAGATTCATATATCGTTTCTTTATGAGTTCTACGATACCAACACGTTGAAACCAAAGGTCCAAAAGTGCTCAACCTAAAAGTCCCTCGTTATGATAACTTCCAACAGTTAGTGTTGGATTTATGGCCTAATCTTGCTCTTTCCATTGAGATTCATTAGTAATCGAGTATTTTGAGATGATCAAATTAAACAAGTTTATTGGTTTCAAATCTTGATTAGAGCTTTAGATGATAAAGAAATATAGAGATAATCTAATATCTCATATTTTTTAAATAATAATATTTTACAATAAAAATATATATTTTTATTTTAAATTATTATGTTTTGTTAAAAGTAAATATATTTTTAATTAAAATAATTTTTTTTACTTAAAATAATTATATTAGTCTTTAATAAATTTTTACTTTATTTTAAAAAATATTCTTTCTTTTATTATACATAAATATATTTATTTTGTAATTTGTTTTATTAAAATTTTATTGAGAAAAGTCATGATTTGATATTCCAACTAAAATTTTGCAATAATATAAATTTTACAATTTTTTTGAAATATTTTAAGATGAAAAATTGTATTTATATGAATATATATGAAATAAAATAAATAATAATCTTAAATATTTAGTTATTAAATAATAATAAATAAATAAAAGAGAAAAGAAAAACAGGGAGGGGGAGACAAAAACCAAAAGAGTTGTACAATTTTAATGAATAGTGTGAATAGTATGAATAGCATGAATAGTAACCTTCATGTTTTATCTCTAGATTTAGAGTGTTTACAAGTCTTCGATCTCAAAACTAATAGTACCATTGGATTTATGACGAAGAATACTACGATTTTGACTGAACAATTTTTCAAATCAACTGCAGAATCGCCGCCGATCGAAAGTAGAAAATCTCAGAAACAGGTAAACTATGAAACTCTTACTTAGAGACCTCAAATTGAAAATTTAGCACTGTAGATGGATTCAAGAGTTAGATAAATCTTAAGATATGAAAATTTTCAACTATCTAACAATTTTTTATTCTTGGTGAATAGTATTTTTCGGTAATAAATAATATTTTCCGACGGTGAATAGTATTTTCCGACAATGAATATTAATTTCGCCTGCATGAACTGTCACGGCCCCTGTAGAAGCAGGCACGTGACCGGCACAAGAATAGAAATAAATCCTACCCTATAAGCCTAAAATTAATTGATATCAAGTTACCACTGCGACATACAACATATAGGCATAGACAACATCATGCATACCATAAGAATGGTTCAGAATTTATAAATTCACAAACAATTGACATTAAGCCATACAATATAGAAATAATCTATTTTTCATACAACAACAGTTATACAAACATCCAGATACGTAGGGATACAGGGATCCTGCCTGTAGTTCATGGAGTTACCTTACAATACAAACAGAAAATATCTAAACAAACTGAAAGCCCTGAAAGCAACTTGAGCTCACCACAATTCTTTTAGCTCACTACACAGTTGGAGTTAGATCTAAATCTTTTTGACTATCTGAAAAAGGAAACATATGATAGGGTGAGTATAAAACTCAGTGAATAGGTAATCTTTACTATAACGAAAACAAGATAAGTAGGGCACGAGTTTTTTTTTCACAAATATAAAATTTAATACAAGAAAAAGATGAATGTCGTATGTATCATATGTTTGAAAGATCAAGAACAAGAAAGTTTTAGTATTAAGAGGCATAAATATCAATGTTGCAATATTATATAAATAAATACAAATAAGTTTAGAACTTCTCATAAATTGAAGAACTCTCTCTATATTAGAACCGTAGTCATATCTCAAGTATGCAGCAAAAGAAATATTCACCATCAATCAGGCCAAAAGCCTGTAATCCATCAGATAAAAGCCCGCACAATTCATCAGGCAAAAGCCCGCATAAACCAAAACCATCAGGCAAAAGCCCACACACAATCAATCAGGCAAAAGTCCATTTCATAGAACTCAAGATGCACTAAGGTTAGCATTCATAGCTACTAGATTGCAATGCTTTCAATTTAGTTTCTTTTGTATAGATACAATAAAGAAATAACAAGAAATGCAAGATAAACAAAAATGTCACATCCCTTCCAGAAAATCATATACTCACTGATCAACAATAGCCATAACAACATTAACTTAACTTACACATTTATATCCAAAGACTCACACATGTGCCTCATAAAATCATTTATCAATTCATATAAAATATCAACACCACCATAAACCAACATAAGTTTTGAGTATTCTCAATCAGTATAGTTTAATATCAATAGAGAACTAAAATATAAATGATGCTTGTCCTGCATTTCTAAGATTTATACTAGGAGCCATGTTTTGAAATACTTGATCATAATTTTAAAAAATAAGTTTCACATTAGTAGTAATGTCTCATGCGGATATATAAAATGAATAACTAAAAATGATATTATATTAAGTATTATCTACTCACTACACTAGAGATTCAAGGTAGTTGAACTCTCTTAATTTCTTTCAAAACTCAATGGTCGAATTGATGCTAAAAGTCGTCTTCCGCTATCTCAAAACCTAGAAAAACAATTTCGGCATATCAATTTCTAACTAAACACCACGAATTCACTATTTTATGTCAGTCAAAAACACTGTTTACTATTTACACACTGTTCACCATTATTGTTCACGCAGGCAGCTGTTACTGTTTATCCGAAAACTTTTTTCATGATTTAATCCTTTAAATCATGCTATCCAGCCAGAAAATGTTGCATACAATGATTAGTATATCTTCTAAACATGATTCTAGACTCAAAATCATCAGAAAACATCAAAGAATTTTGAAATCCGAAGCTTACCCATTGCAGTTACTATTCATCATTTCTGGAAAACTGCTAGCGACTTTCCGACGAAATTGATTGGTGGGTTTTGAAAATCTCTTCGCCACAAGTCCAACAATCCAAACAGCTTGTCAATCGGAGATCTATAGGTCCAGTTATAAGGGTTTGAAAATTAGATAGGAAAATGGGAGAGGAAAGGAGCTGCGATTTTGCATATTTTCGGGTTCTGGAACGCATATGCAACCTATATGCGTAGTAAGTTACAGTACCCATATGCTACATGTAATAACCGTAAAATTTAACAAAAATTCCAATTAAAGAAAATTTGAAAAAAAGAGAGAATGTAAAAAATGGGGATAAGAACGGTAGAAAATATGTGTATTTACTACATGGGTTAAAGAAGTATAAAGAAAATATGAGAATTTACATTTTTGCGCGTAATTTTTATTTGTTTAGAAATAATTATGATTTGCTAAAAGTAAGTAGACTTTTAATTAAAATAAGTATTGTTTTGCTTAAAATAATTATATTGGCCTCTAATGAATTTTTGTTGTATTTTTAGAAATATTCTTTCTTTTAATATGTATAAAGATATTTATTTTGAGATTTGTTTTATTACGATTTTTATCAAGAAAAATTATGATTTAAGAGTTTAACTAAAGTTTATGAGAATGTAAATTTTTAAAAAAATTTGGGATATTTTAGGATGAAAAACGGAATTTATATGAATTTATATAAAAGAAAATCATATAGAATAAACACACAATTTAATCCCTGAATTTACTTGGTCATTATACTTTAATCCCTGAATTTAACTTATTGAATAATTTAGTCCCCGAATTTACCAAACGTCAGACAATTTAGTCATTTTGTTATCTCTAGATTAATTGCTTGCTGACGTGGCCCGTTAAGTGCTGACGTGGCACGTTAAATGTCAACTAATCATTCCATATCAGTGCTGATTCAGCTTACAAAAATAGTAAATACACAATTTAGTTCCTGAATTTATTAGATTCCTACAATTTAGTCCTTGAATTAAGTTATTGTACAATTTAATCTTCGAATTTACCAAGGATTAAACAATTTAGTCTTTCTATTATTTTCACACTAACTTATTATAATTTTTGCTCTAATTCATATATTTTAATGTTGAAAATTTTTATATTTGATATTTATTAGTTAACCCTCGTGATTATGTTTGAATATTGTTGTGTATTTTAATAAAATACTTCTTTTCTTGCAGATCTTTTTGTTTATCATTTTTTTCCTTTGGGGATAGGGAAAAATGTGTTTTAATTTATAGAAAATATTGTCACTCTGCTGCTAAATAGTTGATAGTATAAAGAAATTTTTTATTGAATTGTCAATACATTTACGACACTTCCCTTTTATTTGAATGCTTCTACACATTCCCTTGTCCCGCAAAACGAATGCAATATTTAGTTCAACAACTTGAAGCAAACAACATTGTATGAAGTTGAGGGAACAATTTTATTTCAAAATTTTATAGATGAGTCAATGCTAATGTGACATGATTAGTTAGCATTTAACGTATTTAACGTATCATGTAAACACTTAATAAGTTATATTAGCAAACAATTAAGTTAAAAATAACATAATGACTAGATTATTTGATGTTTGATAAATTCAAAAATTAAATTATGTAATGACATGAATTTAGGGACTAAATTATAGGGATATAATAAATTAAAGAATTAAACTGTAGGGACATAATAAATTCAAGGACTAAATTGTATATATGTTTTTTTTTAAGTTAAATCAGCGCTGATGTGGCATGATTTAGACTAAATTGTCGGGATATAATAAGTTAAAGGACTACATTGTAAATACCTAATAAATTCAGGGACTACATTGTGTATTTACTTTCTTTTTTATAGCTGAGTCAACGCTGATGTGGCATGATTAGTTGGCATTTAACGTGCCATGTCAGCACTTACCAGGCCACGTCAGCAAGCAGTTAATATAGAGATAACGGAAGGACTAAATTGTCTGATGTTTGGTAAATTCAGGGACTAAGTTACGCAATAAGTTAAATTTAGGGATTAAAGTATAATGACCTAGTAAATTCAGGGATTAAATTGTGTGTTTACTCTATTATTCAATTATTAAATAATAATAATTATTATAAAAAAAAGAAAATAAAATAAAAGGGAAAGGGAATCATAGGGGGAGACAACGTCCGTCTTCAATTCTGAAAACTGAGAGAAGGAATAGTGAGTGAATAGTAACCTTCAATTTTATCTCTAGATCTGGAGTGTCTATTGGCTTCTGATCTCAAAACTGAAGGTGCTACTAGATTCAAGACGAAGAATACCACAGTTTTGACCGATCAATTTTTCAAATCAGCCGTTGAATCACCATAGATCTGAAGTAGAAAATCTCATAAAAAGGTAAATTCTGAAACTTTTACTTAGAGACCTCCAATTGAAATTCTGACACCGTAGATGGATTCAAGAGCTAGATATACCTTATGATATGTATATTTTCGGCCATCTAACAGCATTTTTGTTCGTCGTGAATAGTGTTTTTTGGTGGTGAATAGTGACCAAGTTCTCGAAGTTGCTTTCTTGATTTTTGGACCTTCTAGATATGTTTTTGAAGTCAATTTGATCAAATAGAAATTGAAAAAGTACATTTTAAGGCTATCCAATCTAGAGCCCTTACCCTGTAAGTAAATGATTCTTCCTATGGCTTGTTTTTACTCTTCTTGAACTTTACATTGATAAATGAGTATGTTTACAAGTTATTTTTACTTTTATATGTTCATGAAATGGTTTAGAAGATCTGAAACAATTGAAATATGATATCTGGTTCAAGAAGAGTGACTTTTGAAATGAATTTTGAAACACATCGAACATGTGATTTTTAAATGTATTTCTCATTATATGACAAAGGATATATGTTATGCATATGATATTGATTCATATAGTGATATGTTTGCCTCAGATATAGGCATGTATACATGATTCCCCTGAATGGGAAGTTTTGACAGATGAATATATAGAGACTAAAAATCTGTATTATATTGAGAATTTTATACTGGATTATATGACATATGTGCATGTGACATTTTCTATGGAGGAATCCTATTGAAAACACTGTCTGCTAACAGTAGGTGATGTTAGCCCTGGTGCGCACCTTGATTGTCTCAGCTAGCAGGAGGGGTGGTGCTAGCCTCGTGTGAGGGCCAACACACGGGAGATGATATGTGATGGAGAGCGGAATGCCTCCTATATGGGCGAGATGCCATTTATATGAGATGTGATTTGCCTTCCCCTGCTGTGTGCTTGGGAAATACTCATATAGAGTCCCTTCGCGTGTCCTCTTGAATGGTAGTAGGGTAAACCTCAGCGGGATGTTGAGTTTAGGCAAATCCTATACCACCAAAGTACGGAAGGGGTCAAACTCTGATATGGTGGTTCTGATATAGGATCCTCCAGATGTTTTCACATGAATTATATTGATGCATACCATGATTTTATTATCGTACTTACAGCATTACTTATGAATCGAATATAAATATGAATTTGAACAGATATGATTTTGAAATGCGGGTCCCATATGGATGTATCTCTGAATTGTGATTTTCAATGTGATAAGTTTAAAAATAAAGAGTACAAATAAAGAGTACATCCATATGTTGACCTAAGAGTCATAGAAGGTATTATCTGCTCACTAAGTTGTAAAACTCACTACACATGGTTTATATGTTTTTCATATAAAGACCCAGAATTTGGTCCTACGGCTTCTTGATCAACTAGGTGTCGTATTTCTGTAGTAAGTCTAAATTGTTTCTGGGTTCTCAGTGTTTAATTTGTAATATAAATGTACTCTAGAGTTGCTCTAAAACCCACAGGCAGGATCCTTGCTTCTGCTATATTCTGATGTTTATTGACTTGATTTGTATATGGTATATATATGGGAAAATCTATATGTATCTATTTCCTTGATAAAGCATTTGAATATTCATATTTATGGAAATTATATGTTCACGGTATATGTGTTTCACGTGCTCTACAATTAGGGACCTGACAAGTTGGTATCAGAGCATTAGGTTTCCCTATGGCTATCAGAGTAAAGGATTCTTTAGTAGGACCTTTAGTATCGATATGAGCCGGACATATTTATACTTCAGGTGCTACTGAGGGATTCCATAGGGTTTCAAATTCCTTTCTATTCCAAATTGTCAAAGTTTATAGTATATGATAGATTGAATATTGTGACATCTTAAAAGGTATCTATGGATCAATTACAGCTTGAAAGTGAAAAGAATATGCGTTCTAAAGAATTTAAAGAATTGAGACAGATACCAAATATGATGGTTTCTAAATATGACATCCGTTTTATCTAGTTGTCTAGATATGGTATACTATGATGTGGTACTAAGAATGGATTGGTTGGCATCATGCCATGCCATTTTGAAATGTCACTTTAAAGTGATTAAATTCAATATTCCTAGAGAATTTACTTTCTTGACACAAGAGGATCGTAGTGAGATACCTAGTAATCTAAGCTCTGCTTTAACATTCCATAAGTGATTACAAAAAGGTGTCAAGAATATTTGGCAGTGTTAAGAGATATTGATATAAAGTATATCAGTTTAAATCAAGTTCCAGTGGTTAGTGAATTTTCTAATGTATTTCCTAAGGAATTTCCAAAATTACCCCGAAATGATAAATAGAATTTGGTATTGATTTATTTTCTGAAACTTAACCAGTGTCCATATTTCCATATAGAATGGCACCCACTGAACTTAAAGAACCGAAAAAGAAATAGTTACAAGACATGTTAGACAAGGGATTTAAAAACCCTAGTACTTTTACTTGGAGTGCTCCAGTTCTATTTGTGAAAAAGAAAGATGGATCACTATGACTATGCATAGATTATAGACAGTTGAATAAAGTGACAATGTGGAATAAATACTCATTACCTCGTATAGATGATCTGTTTGACCAGTTATAAAGTGCTCAATATTTTTCAAAAATTGACTTAATTTGATATATGGATATCATCAATTAAGGATATGAAAAGAGGATATTGCAAAAATTGCTTTCAGGATTCGACATGGACACTATGAGTTTTTAGTGATGTCATTCGGTTTGACAAATGTCCAGCTGTATTCATAGATTTAATGAATAATAATTAAGTCATCCTTGAATCAAGTTGTTATTATATTTATTGATGATATACTAGAATATTCCAAGAGTTCAGAGGATCATAAGCAATATTTAAAGATAGTTTTACAAACTCCAATGGAGTATCAGCTATATGCTAAGTTATCAAAATATGAATTTTGACTTAGTAATATTACTTTCTTAAGGTATGTGGCTAGCAAGATAGTATTTAAAAAAACCCTAAGAAAGTAAAAGTGGTACAGAAATGCCCATATCTTGCTATAGTTACAGATGAAGATCCAAGTCCAATTTGCGATTTCTGCTGTTGTCTGTTGTCCATTCTATTTGAGTTGTAATTAGATTAGGTATATGAACATATACTTGTAAAGCATCAATCAACTCCTCAGCATCTGAAGCTGAGATGAGAATTCGTCGTGCTGAGTGTGAGATGAACCTTTGTTCCACAGCATGATCAAGAAAAGACAACAGACCATCAAAGAAGTGGTTAACATTTAACAAACCTATCGATTTGTGATGCATATTTAGTTGTGCCTAAGAGACTATTTGGAAAATCTCCTCTAAAGTACCAAAACCCCCTGGTAAGGCAATGAAGGCATCAGTATTGCTCATCATTCTAGCCATGCACTCATGCATCGAAGAAACCCTAAATTCTTCTCTAATTGTCTTTCATACGATGTTAGATGCAGCAAGAGCTATAGGAATAATACCTAGAACTTGGCATCCTCCTACATGTACAGCTGTAGACACACACCCCATTAATCCACGGTTACCTCCACCATAGACTAAATGAATTTTCCTCCTAGCCAGCACCATACCTAGGTTTTGTGCTGCTTTCACATATTCTCCATCTTTCCTAAGACTGGAACCACAAAAGACACAAATGTTTTGAAACTGACGGAATACAATTCCCTCCGTAGCTGTACACACTATAACTTTGAGTATGAAAGTAAAGATACTAACATAAGTATTTATAGAATTCAGAAAAGGACATACATATGATAGCTATGTGCATAGGCCGGGCATAATTAGAACAACTATGTGAGTGATTGATAGATATCAGTTAAATTGAAGGTGAAATTTTCAAAAATAACGGCAACCATATATATGTACAGTAGTTGTGATAGTTGCTCATATTGGGCATATAAAGAGAATAAGGTTAAGATATCACCAGAAAATTTTCTTTTTATTATTGTCCTTGATGAAGGATTGATGTCTTGATTCTTGTAGGGAAGTTGTAGATGATAGGCATCATTGTAAAAAAAAAAGAGTGAAGATGCAAACTAGATAATTATTGAAGAGGGACAATTAAATGATTTTTCTTGTTTTTCTAGTATTCTTGTCAATTGACTATCTGTATTATTAAGTCGACTAACTATTCTGAGAAATTTTAATTTGGACTGGTTATTTTATAGTTGATTGATTACATTTATTTTGAATCAATCAACTGCATCCTACCAGTTAACTACGCATTCTTTGATTTTCACATATTTGTATAAGTTCAGAAATGTTTCTTTTTCCATGTGCTATCTTTTCACCGAATACCAATAGATTTAAAGTAGATTGTGATATATATATTCAAAATTTGCGGCTATCGATTTTTGCTGAAACTGTAGTTAAGTTTTTTTTTACAAATTTTCAAGAATTACGACCACCGATTTTAACTCTCTCCAACGCTTTGTCCAAACTTTTGACTTCCTATTTTGGCACCATGCTCTGTTATGTATGCCACATTTTCTGCTGTATTGTCCTACATTAATATTTGGCATTAAATGCAAAGTTCTTTTCCCTCATTACAAGAAAAGTTAATTTATTTTCTCTGAAACTCAATTATTATGGTGTCCAAATAGTTAATAGGTTAAAGTAATGAAAATTTTAAAAGGAATAGACGGATGATGGTCTTATGGTGCTTTGACGAATGTCATCAAGAGAATTAATGGTGTTAAAGTTCTTGAGGAAGAAAATATGAGAAGTAGGATTTAAATTAATCTTTGAACTCTTAATTTGAAAATATGGAGAAGATTCTAAGAATCATGTCCGAAAATAATGTAAGTGACCAAGATATTTGTGTTAAAGGTTTAGGCCATGCTAAATCGAAACTAGTATCTAGGATGTGAATTATGTTGAAATTGGGAATTCATGTATGAATAATTGTTGGAAAAAAAATCTTCTTGAAATGATTGGATAAATTAAACGGGATTGATATAAGTTAGAATGAGGTAGTTTTGAATATGATAGAAGAAATGATTGAAATTATTGATAATAAATTTATTGGTGTTAATAAGAGGGTATAGAGTTATTGTGATGAGGTAAGTTGAAATTGTTGGACATGTGCCAATGGTACATAAATGTTAAAAAGGATTGGTAGATTTATTGCTATGTATGTTTAACATGTTGATTAAAGGATTTTAGGATAAAAATATATGATAGATTAAGATGATGATATTCATGGGATGATGTTGACATTTGAAAACCAAAAATGACTTGATAAAATTTTGGAATAAGAAAAGATAGTTACCCAATATGAAGGTAAATATGTTCCTTTATGTGTGTGTTTCTTAATATCGACTTATAGATATATGCATGTGAGTTTGAGGATATCAAAGAATGAGATACTCAATGGTTTAAGAGTTCCTTATATGTGTGTGTATATATATATATATATATATATATATATATATAATCTGTTGAGTACTTTGCATAAAGTGAAATTGATTAGGAAAAGAATACAAGCAACTCAATACCAGTCAAAAGTCTATAAGGATCATAAATGTTGAGCACTAGAAATTATCAGTTGGTGACCACATATTCTTGAAGGACTCACCAATGAAAGAGGTAATGAGATTTGGAAAGAAAGGGAAGTTACACCCTCGGTATATAGGACCATTTGAAATTCTTGATAGGATCGATTCAGTGGTTTATCGTTTGGCTTTATTACCTGAATTGGGTAATGTTCATCCAGTTTTTCATATGTCTATGCTACGAAAATATTTACCGAATCCTACACATGTTATACAGTGTCCACAGATTCAGTTACAGAAAGATTTAACCTATGAGGAACAACCAGTAGCAATAGTAAACAGACAAGTAAAGAAGTTGCGGTCAAAAGAAATACCTACAGTGAAGGTGATATGGAAAAACCACTCTTCTGAGAAAGCTACTTGGGAAAAAGAGGAGGATATACACATCAGATATCCACATTTATTTGAACAATGAGGTTAGTATTTATCTGCAACTATGGTGATGAAATTCAAGGACCGAATTTCTTTAAGGGAGGAGAATGTAATAACCGTAAAATTTAATGAAAATTTCAATTAAAGAAAATTTGAAAAAAAAAAAAGAGAATGTCAAAAATGGGGATAAGAACTGTAGAAAATATGTGTATTTACTACATGGGTTAAAGAAGTACAAAGAAAATATGAGAATTTACGTTTTGGCGCGTAATTTTTATTTTTAAATAATAGTATTTTGCTATAAGCAAATGTATTTTTATTTGTTCAGAAATGATTATGATTTGCTAAAAGTAAGTAGACTTTTAATTAAAATAAGTATTGTTTTGCTTAAAATAATTATATTGGCCTCTAATGAATTTTTGTTGCATTTTTAGAAATATTCTTTCTTTTAATATGTATAAAGATATTTATTTTGAAATTTGTTTTATTATGATTTTTATCAAGAAAAATCATGATTTAAGAGTTTAACTAAAGGTTTATGAGAATGTAAATTTTTAGAAATTTTTGGGATATTTTAGGATGAAAAACGAAATTTATATGAATTTATATAAAATAAAATTATATTATTCAATTATTAAATTATTATTATTATTATAAAAAATAAAGAAAATAAAATAAAAGGGAAAGGGAATCGTAGGGGGAGACAACGTCCGTTTGTAATTCTAAAAATCGAGAGAATGAATAGTGAGTGAATAGTAACCTTCAATTTTATCTCTAGATCTAGAGTGCCTATTGGCTTCTGATCTCAAAACTGAAGGTGTTACTAGATTCAAGAGGAAGAATACCACAGTTTTGACCGATCAATTTTTCAAATCAGCCGTTGAATCACCGTAGATCTGAAGTAGAAAATCTCATAAAAAGGTAAATTCTGAAACTTTTACTTAGAGACCTCCAATTGAAATTCTGACACCGTAGATGGATTCAGGAGCTAGATATACCTTATGATATGTATATTTTCGGCCATCTAACAGCATTTTTGTTCGTCGTGAATAGTGTTTTTTGGTGGTGAATAGTGACCAAGTTCTCGAAGTTGCTTTCTTGATTTTTGGACCTTCTAGATATGTTTTTGAAGTCAATTTGATCAAATAGAAATTGAAAAAATACATTTTAGGGCTATCCAATCTGGAGCCCTTACCCTGTGAGTAGATGATTCTTCCTATGGCTTGGTTTTACTCTTCTTGAACTTTACATTGATAAATGAGCATGTTTACAAGTTATTTTTACTTTTATATGTTCCTGAAATGATTTAGAAGATCTGAAACGATTGAAATATGATATATGGTTCAAGAAGAGTGACTTTTGAAATGAATTTTGAAACACATTGAACATGTGATTTTTAAATGTATTTCTCATTATATGACAAAGGATATATGTTATGCATATGATATTCATTCATACAGTGATATGTTTACCTCGGACATAGGCATGTATACATGATTTCCCTAAATAGAAAGTTTTGACAGATTAATATACAGAGACTGAAAATCTGTATTATATTGAGAATTTTATACTAGATTATATGGCATACGTGCATGTGATATTTTCTGTGGAGGAATCCTATTGGAAACACTGTCTACTAACAGCAAGTGATGTTAGCCCTGGTGCGCACCTTGATTGCCTTAGCTAGTAAGGAGTGGTGCTAACCTCGTGTGAGGGCCAACACATAGGAGATGATATGTGATGGAAAGCGGAATGCCTCCTATATGGACGAGGTGCCATTTATATGAGATGTGATTTGCCTTCCCCTGCTGTGTGCTTGGGAAATACTCATATAGAGTCCCTTCGTGTGTCCTCTTGAATGGTAGTAGAGCAAACCTCAGCGGGATGTTGAGTTTAGGCAAATCCTATACCACCAAAGTACGGAAGGGGTCAAACTCTGATATGGTGGTTTTGATATGGGATCCTCCAGATGTTTTCACATGAATTATATTGATGCATACCATGATTTTATTATCGTACTTACAGCATTACTTATGAATCAAATATAAATATGAATTTGAATAGATATGATTTCGAAATGCGGGTCCCATATGGATGTATCTCTAAATTGTGATTTTCAATGTGATAAATTTAAAAATAAAGAGTACATCCATATGTTGACCTAAGAGTCATAGGAGGTATTATTTGTTCACTGAGTTATAAAACTCACTATACGTGGTTTATATGTTTTTGATATAAAAACCCAAAATTTGGTTCTACGGCTTCTTGATCGACTAGGTGTCGTATTTCTGTGGTGAGCCTAAATTGTTTCTGGGCTCTCAGTGCTTAATTTGTAATATAAATGTACTTTAGAGTTGCTCTGAAAGCCACAGGTAGGATCCCTGCTTCTGTTGTATTCTGATGTTTATTGACTTGATTTGTATATGGTATATGTATGAGAAAACCTATATGTATATGTTTCCTTGATAAAGCATTGGAATATTCATGTTTATGGAAATTATATGTTCATGGTATACGTGTTTCACGTGCTCTACAATTAGGGGCGTGACATTACAGTACCCCCCCTTTTTTTACTTAGGGACATTACCCTGAGGGGCATTACATGAACAATTTTTTTTGGCTATGAACAGTGACCAAGTTCCCGGAGTCATTTCCTTGATTTTCGGACTCTGAACACGTTTTTGAAGTCTATTTAGTCAAATGTGAATTGAAAAAGTGCATTTTGGGGCTGTCCGATCTAGAGCCATTACCTTGTAAGTAGAAGATTCTTTCTATGATTTGCCCTATACTCTTCTTGATCTTTAAATGTGTATTTGATTATATTTATAAGATATTTACACCTTTATATATTTCTGAAATATATAAACTTTATCTGAATTACTTACAATTTGGAATATGGTTCAAGAAGAGTATAGTTTTGAAAATAGATTTCTGAACTCATGGTGTATCTAATTTCACATGTATTTATCATTAAATGATAAAGTTAATATTTATGCATGTGGCATTATTTATAAATCTATATGATTACCTTGAGAAATGGCATGTACATGTGATAAACCCTAAATGAGAAATTTATGACAGATGAATCTGTACTGAGACTGAAAGTCTGTATTATATTAAGAATTTTATACTAGATTATATAGTATATGTGCATATGATATTTTCTGTGGAGGAATCCTATTGGAAACACTGTTTGTTAACAGCAGGTGATGTTAGCCCTGGTGCACCTTGATAATTCAGCTAGTAGGGATGATGCTAGCCTCGTGTATTGGCCAACACATGGGATATGATATGTGAAAGAGAGTAGGATGCCTCCTATATGGACAAGATGCCAACTAAATGAGATGTGATTTGCCTTCCCTTGTTGTGTGCTTGGGAAATACCCATTTTGATTAGAAAAAGAATACAAGCAATTCGATACAGGCCAAAGGTATATAAGAACCATGAATGTTGAGCACTAGAAATTATCAGTTGGTGATTAAATTTTGTTAAATGACTCACCCATGAAATAGGTAATGAGGTTTGAAAAAAAGGAAAAAGTTAAGATTTAGTATATAGACTCTTTTGAAATTTTGGACAAAGTATGCATAGTATATATCACTTAACTTTGCCATCAGGATTAAGTGATATTGGTACAATCTTTCTTACATCAATGCTAAGGAAGTACCTATCAGATTCTTCTCATGTTATCTAATTCTAAGATATTCAGTTGGACAAAAAATTGACTTATTATGAAGAAAAAAATTAATGTTTACTATTGATCGACAAGTGAAGAGATTTCTTAGAAAGTAAATATAATATATAAAAAAATATCCAATTATTTAAGTAATAAGATTGGTAACTCCGAATTATGTCTTGACTTCATTTCCTATATGTGGTACGATGGGTTGAAATTTGGAGACCGAATTTCTTAAGAAGGAAAGAATGTAATATCACATAATTTTTAAATAATAATTTTTTACAATAAAAAAATATAGTTTTATTTTAAATGATTATGTTTTATTAAAAGCAAATATATTTTTAATTAAAATAATTTTTTTTTCTTAAAATAATTATATTGGCCCTTAATAAATTTTTGTTTTATTTTTAGAAATATTATTTCTTTTATTATACATAAAGATATTTATTTTGTGATTTTTTTATTAAAATTTTAATGAGAAAAGTCATGATTTGATATTGCAACTAAAGTTTTGCAATAATATAAATTTTTAAAAAAATTTGGGATATTTTAGGATGAAAAATGGTATTTATATGAATATATATGAAATAAAATAAATAATAATCTTAAATATTTAATTATTAAATAATAATAAATAAATAGAAGAGAAAAGAGAAACGAGAAAGGGGAGACAGAAACCAAAAGAGTTGCATAATTTCAATGAATAGTGTGAATAGTATGAATAGTAACATTCATGTTTTCTCTCTAAATTTAGAGTGTCTACATGCCTCCGATCTCAAAACTAAATGTACCATTGGATTTAGGACGGAAAGTATTATGATTTTGATCGAACAATTTTTCAAATCAACAGCAAAATCGCCGCAGATCGGAAATAGAAAATTTCAAAAAAGGTAAACTCTGAAATTCTTACTTAAAGCCCTCAAATTGGAAATCTAGCACTGTAGATGGATTCAGGAGTTAGATAAATCTTAAGATATGAGATTTTTCAACTATCTAACAACTTTTTGTTCTTTGTGAATAGTATTTTCTGACGGTGAATAGTGATTTTGCCTGCATGAACAATATTTCCCGGCCATGAACACTGACCAAGTTCCCTGAGTCATTTTCTTAATTTTTGGACTCTCCGAACATATTTTTGAAGTCTGTTTAGTCAAATGTGGATTGAAAAAATGTATTTTGGGACAGTTCAATTTGGAGTCCCTACCTTGTGAGTAGATAATTCTTTCTATGACTTTCCCTATACTCTTCTTGATCTTTAGATGTGTATTTGATTATGTTTATAAGATATTTATACCTTTATATGTTTCTGAAATGTATAAACATCATCTGAATTGCTTACAATTTGGAATATAGTTCAAAAAGAGTATAGTTTTAAAAATAGATTTCTAAACTCATGGTGTATCTGATTTCACATGTATTTCTCATTAAATGATAAAGTGAATATTTATACATGTGGCATTATTTATAAATCTATATGATTGCCTCGAAAAAGGGTATGTACATATGATAAACTCTGAATGAAAAATTTATGACAAATAAATCTATACTGAGATTGAAAATTTGTATTATATTGAGAATTTTATACTGGATTATATGGCATATGTGCATATGATAATTTCTGTGGAGGAATCCTATTGGAAACACTGTCTGCTAACAGCAGGTGATGTTAGCCCTAGTGCACCTTGATAATTCAGCTAGCAGAGGGTGGTGCTAGCCTCATGTATCGGCCAACACACGAGATATGATATGTGAAGGAGAGAGGGACGCCTTCTATATGGACGAGATACCAACTATATGAGATGTGATTTTCCTTCCCTTACTGTGTACTTGTGAAATACCTATATTAAAATCTATTCGCATGTCCTCTTGAATGGTGGTAGAGCAAACCTCAGCGAGATGCTGAATTTAGACAAATCCTACATCAACAAAGTACGGAAGGGCCTGAACTCTGATATGGGATCCTCCTATTATTTTCATGTGAAATGTTTTGATGCATTACAATATTTGAATAATGATCATACCGTATTGCATATGATTTCGAATATCTGAATGTGATATGAACTGAGAATATTTGAAATGCGGGTCCTATATGGATGTACTTCTGAACTGTATTTTCTATAACAAATTTTAAAATTAGAATACATCCATATGTTAACCTAAAAAGGCATAGGAGATATTATCTGCTCACTGAGTTGTCAAACTCACTACACGTTATTTATATGTTTTTCATATAAGAATATAGAATTTGGTCATTCCCCTTTAGATAGTTGACCAGTTAGATGACATAATCTCTGGGTGGACCTATTTTGTTTCTAGGGCTCATAGATTTTGTTTTATATTATACTTGTACTTTAGAGTATGCTTTGAACGCTGCAGACAGGATCCTTGCTTCTGCTATTACTCTGATGTTTATAAATTTGGTTTATATATTGTATATACATAAGAATACATATATGTGAAAGAGTGTATTATACATGTTATAGAAAAGAAATATTCATAAAGTATGTGTTTCACGTGCTCTAAAATTAGGGGCGTGACAGATAAAGTGACGAGAGAAAGAGAACACTATTTTTGTTTCTAAAAGTGGAGAGAAATGGGTGCCAACACTCAAGAAGGGAAGAAAATAGGGCTTCGGGTGGAATACAAAAATTCAACTTTTGTAGGGTAGCTTTTGAAATATTACAATTTTGCAAATTGATAGTGAAATATTTTAAAAATTATACTTTGGCCCCTAAGGGTTTATGACATCATAGTGACAAGTTTAAAAACTTTAAATTTTTTATTACGTGTTTTAAAAAGATAAAAAAATTAATTCTAATCGCCTCCTCTTCCACTGATAATTTTAATTAATTTTATTTACTGTTATTAAAAATTTTCAAGTCATTATAATATATATATATATATATATATATATATATATATATATATATTAAAAACGGTGTTGTAATTATTATTATCATTAACTATTTAGTATTATATTATGTAGAAGCTTGAATTATTTTTATATATGATAGTTACTAATGAAATTTAAAATATATTAATATGTAATATTTGATTGTTTTATCTTAAATGATTTATTGTTTAATTTTAATTATTTTATAGAAACCAAATTATATTAATAAACATACCATCCCAAGTTGAGGACGCAAAATCAGAGTTTCTGTCCAAGACCCAACATCTAAAGGACTACGTATGACCTTCTTTTGTAAGAACTTCTTATTTACACTTCCGATGTGTAGGCGCACAATATTAGAAGAATATGAACTAATAAGACTCCTTGTAATCATATTTCTAAAATGAAGATTTAAGCACCGGATCTTGATCGTTGCCATGTCATTTTTCTTCTAAGAACAGGAGCACCTTCCTCAAGCTTTCAAAAGTCTGTGAATTAAAATCTAGCTAGTGTCTTCCTAGCCTTTCAATAAATTTGCCATTTGATCTGATTTCCTTCCTAAATACAAGTCATAGATGTAAACTATTTAACAACAACAACAACAACTAAGCTTTTTCCCACTAAGTGGGGTCGGCTACATGGATCAAACGGCGCCATAGTGGCCTATCATGGATGAGAATGTAAACTATTTAACATGAAGAAAAAATAATGGCCTAAGAAACAAACTATGATGACCCCTTCATTGAATTACACCCTGCCATGATCAACGAACTGTTCCCCCATATTGAACAAAGATTTGGGAGCATCCCTTTATACGACATAACGTAGCATAAGGACTTTGGTTTTCACCTTCAAACAAAGCTCGGTTCCTACAAAACCAAATATTATATAATACTAAAACTAGAAGAGATTGTTCAAAAGCCTGCTTAAAACACTCGTTGTTCAACTTGAACAATTGATTGAGCAATAATCAATGGGGACCAGATCAATAAAATTTGTATGTAACGAGAGATTGCAACCAACCTATAATGCCCTAGCAAATGGGCAACTTAAGGAAAGGTGATTTTTAATTCATTGCTGATTCTTGCACATAATGCAAACCTTATCTATCTCTAGATTATGCCTTTTTAGGGTCTTGGCAATAGGAAAAGCATTATCTCTTAATTTTCATATAAACAAACCAATTTGGGGGGCAATTTAGATCTCCAAAGTCTTTTCCAGTTAAAAACTGAAAAACTAATATTATTAACATATCTTGAGCATAGAGAAACTTATACCCTTCTTTAACTGAATAAACTCCATTCATATTACCACACTATACAATACTGTCTTCAATATTGCAAGATAATATGGGGATCTGTCTTAAGGATTTAGCCACATTGTTTGAATACAATTGGCTTATCAGAGAGAAATTCCAAGTTGACCGATTATGGTCAATGAGATTTGCCATTTTAGTTACCTGGGGATTTGCATTTGTAAGTGAAAGATTCCATAGAGGATTTGATAAAGAGATAGGTTTACCATTCCTCACTCTCCACCCAAGCTTGTTTAGGATAATATCTTTTGCCTTATATATTTCTTGCCAGATCCATGAAGTAGCAGAATGTTTTATCACAATTCCTTCAAAAAAATTTATTCCGTAGTTAGGCTATAATATTTGACCAAATAAAGATTTGGTAAGTACACCACAGGTGCCGGCAATAATTATCTATGTGAATTTGTCTAATGTAATTCAACCTGGTTGAGAAAGCATATTTACCTTCAATCCTTGCAGTTTTTTATGAACTTTGTCTACCATTTCCTGATAAATTTGAATTTTTTTTCCTTATAATTATCTATATAGACACCCAAATATTTTCCCAACCTTGGTTTATATGGAACCTGAAAAGTATTTGTCATTACCTTCTTAAACTTGTGAGGTGTATTAGTGCTAAAGACCATATCAGAATTTTTGAAATTGATTTATTGCCCTACAAAAATAATGAAGTTCTCCAATGTGTCCTTAACTTATTGGCATTGTCTAGGATTTTCCTCGAAAAAGAGTATGGTATTATCTGCATACATTAAGTGAGTCAAGGAAGGAAAAGTTTCGGCTAACTTTGATAAATGTGATCGTTCCCTTATGAGTGGCCTAAATCAACATTGAAGAGAGAATGTTAGAGCACAAAATAAAAATGTAAGGTGATAATGGATCACCTTGCCTAGCACCTCTCTGGCGATAAAAACTTGATGAGAAGCACAATTAACCAACACTTTATAAGAAACTATAGCCAAGAAATTCATAATGAACCCAGATACTAGGAAAATTCATCTTAGCTAGGACAACTTGAATAAAAGGTTAGGATAAACGATCATAGGCTTTGTGGATGTCAATTTTCAGGGCACACCAATGAGTTTTCGACTTTCTTGCCTTGTGAATGTAGTTCATAGCGTCAAGAAGCGTAGTATTATTAGCAATCAATATTTCTTTGACAAAAGCATTCTGACAAGGATAAATGATCTCACCCATGAAAGGCTTCATTTTATTGGCCATAACTTAAGAAATGACTTTGAAAGCAACATTGCACAAACTGATTGGTCTGAAATCTTTAAAAGTTTGAGGCGCAGGGCACTTGGGAATCAAAATTATAGAGGTTTGATTCAACTCTCTTAACGCATGTCCATGATGAAAGAAAGATAGGACTATATTAAAACGATCATTTTGAACTATAGGTCACAATTCTTGAAAAATAATAAAGGCAGAAGTCCATCAAGTCCTAGTGCTTTATCAAATTTCATTTGAGACATTGCAAGCATAATATCATTCAATCCAATATGGGTTTGAAGCTGAGTAATATGTGCCTCACTAAGTTGCAGGATATTGAATCGATTTAATTCCTTTTAAATTTTAATATATCATATTTTATAATATAATAAATTAAAAATATATATTATATACTTTACTATAGATTCAACCGCTCTTTTCACTACCAATTTTTTAAAACATTGTATAAAAGCCTTTAGGATAACTAAGAATACAATATAATAGAACCTTTGTTTACTTAGAATACAATTCAAATCAAAATTTAAATATATTTTTTTCAAATGTGAATCTTTACATAGTTCTGTAACTTGGTGTTTAAAAGATTTATTTAATCTTATTATTAAATTAATTTATAAAATAGCCTTCTCCATATTTTAAATATTATTGAATTCATTAAAATATTCAATATAAGTAATAATTCTATTTCTTCTTGAAATTTTACAGCTTAAACATAAAAATTTGATTAGGAAATTAATAATTTTTTCTATAGGTGTTACATGAGTGTCTAATTAATATTAAGTTAGTACTAATTCATATAAGTCAGATAAAAACAGTAAAAATTGTAATGTCAATAATAAATTAAATTTAATGTCAAAATTTGAACAGTGATTTAAATAAAAAGTAATATTGTATTTTCATTTATAAATAATTAAATTAAAAAAAATAATTCGAGAGAAACTAAATTGAAAGTTCATCGAACTAATTAATTAATTTGTGACCAATGAAACTAGACGTGATCTTATCCAATCCATCTGAAATAATGTCGGCTTATCTCACCTTTTGTTTTATCCGTCTTCTATGGCACGCCACTTTTTGATAACTACTATGACAATAAATACTTGGACCATTACTGCTAGAATATGCTTTGACCTATAAATGCAAGGTACTTTATTTTGTTGGCTGAATAGTTATGCTGTATTAGTATCCACATTGTGATATTGATTGCCAGGTTGTTTATCCTATTTTATTTATTGCTCCCCTGTGCCTTTTGATGATGTCAAAGGGAGATAAGAGAAGAATATGGATGTTTATGGATGGTAGAATAAGGACATGAATGGCTGCGTGCTGCATTGCTAAAATTGGATTGATTATTCTGTTCTGTTGGTTTTAAATATGTTTTTATGCAGTTCCAACTGGCAATATTCTTTTATTGTATTTTCTGAGAAGTTTATGTAGGGAAAATAAACCGAATGATTCAGTTTATATGGAGCTTATTATGACAAGTTGAATTTTGTCCAATTTGTAATATTCCTTGATAGTATACCCAATAGTTATCTTTTTTCTAGACTAACTTGAAAAACTATAGAAATGTCTATCTCTATACTCTATAGGTAAACAAGAAAGACAGGTCCAGAAATCAACCCTAAAGTAGCATGCTGCTCCATCAATGCTTGTACTCAGGGACAACTTGAAGAAAAAGGAAAAAAGCAGAGCAGACACTAAGGGAGACATTTCTAAACTCTACTTACTCTTCTCTCAGCATAATTAGTTACATCTTGCAAACTCTCTTTATGATCTTGTGTTGATATCATCAAAAAAGGGGAGAACGTTGAACCTAGTTTTAAAGAACTAAACCAGTTTAATTATTTAATTAATCAAAATTTGTTATGTTGAGCACTTATTTAAATGAATGTTCTTTGGTTTTGATGATGAGGTAAGTTTCTGAAATAGAAAAAAAATTTAACCAATAGTTTATAAGTTTGCAAGATGGAAAAAGCAGGCAAATAATAAAAGCTGCCCAGAAAGGTGAATAGCTTCCTTAAAATCAAGAAAGTACCATCATGACTACATTTGGGTAGGCTTCCTTATGTCTCTCACTTATGCCCTGCTAGAAGCTAATGAAAATGGCCTTACAAAAATTTTGCAGGAAAGAGAAAGGTTGTAGTAGAGAATTAAATACTTCAACTAGCTCCATCCTTCATTTGCATCGATATTAGAAGGAGAAAGCTGGCTTGATAGACTCTGCAGAAAAGCCAAAAATTATTTTCAAAACACATGATCAGGCCTAAAGGGGAGCGTCTCAAACTTGTAGAGAGTCTATGGCATCTCCAACGGTCATATTCCATGCCAATAAATTGCCATCCAAGGTTATATTGAAGAGCCAAAAAACAGAAGCATTAAGAGGGCTATTTTCCACATTCTTCTTCCCATATTCTAGTCATATATCATTAACATATTTATTCATTAGGAGTTATTGCACTGAGAGGATCTTTGTGAGTGCTTATTTTCTTCTTGTATTTGTTAAGTTCTTGGAGTGAAACTTAGCGTTTGAGAGTTTGCTAGGTTTCGGGAAAACCTAGGGAGAGTAAGGTTGCCTTATGATTAGGCTATAAAGGGTTAGTGACTTTTCTGTTGTTTAAAAGCTCACTGAGGGTAGGTTGAGAAAAGTAGTGGGCCAGTTTAAAAGTTGCCGAGCATATGATAAAATGTACTTTGTAAAGAGGTGTTAAAAGCTATGAATTTTCCAAAACATTGACAAAATCTTATTATGGAACGTTTGTTAACAGTGAGCAATAGCATCTTGATCGACGGAAAGCCTTTGGAGCAGAACTATTCAAGCCATTTTACGTCAGTGACTATTGCTTTACCTGTTTATCTTAATATATGCTAATGTCCTCTAGTAAGGATAAATGACAATGCTGGCGGTACAATGTTTGCTATTAAGCTAAACAAATGGCAGCATCTAATATACGCTGGTGATTTAGCAGAAATGGAGAGTTGTTAACTGCAGAATGAGGTAACGAATGGTTCCTTTACTTTCTCAGGACCACAAATTAATAAGGGGAAGTCAGAGAGATGTTTCGGTCCTTAACACCCCCAAGAGACTCTTGAAGAGTGTTTTCCAGTTTTGGCAAGTACCAAGCATGGGTAAATCCTAAATACTAGATACCCAAGAACCTACATTGATAGTAACCAGCAAGATAGAAGGGGTGTTGACGAGGTTATATACAGAAGATTGATAATAATCTCTAGTGCTGGAGGAGTAGGCTTTTCTCACAAGCTTGTTGTACGACTCCGATTTAATTTGTCTTAGCATTGATGCTGAAATATTGTTGTGATCTTGGAAGGATTTCGCGGTGTCTATCGCACGGACCAAGTGTTCGAATATGTAGTTAATTTTTTTTGAAGCAATCAAATAAGCAAAGAAAACACGTATCAACTATGCAATTCAAAGGAATGGATATGAGCAGGAACCGTGTTATCATTACTGAGTTTTATATTTTGCACATGCCATAACATCACCTATATATTAAAGAATGGGATCATCTAGGTCAGTTCCCAAACCAACAGAGGAATTCTGTGACATTGGTCCACTATGTAGTATAATAACAAACCTTGCATTACATGCAATTAAGCAGCAGCAGACCAAATGATACGGAACTGAGTAACTTCTGGTTAAGATGAGCAGCAACTGGTTTTCTGCACAACAGGCTGTCCTCTGATCTGCACCATTGGAGGCCTTGAATTATTATTGGCAGGTTGGCTTGCCATTCTACGATCCAGAGAAAGGCACCATTAGATTGCATGTGAAGATATCAATCGCCGAAGAGAAAGAAACAGAAACAATTAATCCAAATGACATGTGTCTTTTGGAAACAACCACAGAAGGGTCACAAAACCTCAAGTTTTAAAAAGGCTTGCTAAAATATTAACTATCCAATATACTAATTATAATCCGCACATACAAAATTCTTCTTTTGGTTTTATTTATCTGATTCTGTCTACTTATTCATCACTTTTCCCCATATAACCAAAAAAATCATTGAATTTATATATGATTGAATGATTACCAGTTCTTTAATATAAATTTTTGCAAAGTTTTTTCATATCTGCCATTAAAAATAAATAGGGATCTATTGATACCTATCCTTGATTGCAGCAGCCATGGCCATGAATGCCTGTTCCACATTTGTAGCATCTTTTGCACTGGTTTCCAAAAAAGGTATGCCAATTTCATCTGCAAATGCCTACAAAAGGAAAGTAAAATAAAAAAGGTAGCATGGGGATGAGCTGGAGCAAGAACAAAATAGCATTAACTCTCAACAGCCGAAAACATGAACACACACTTAAAACAATTGCCTTAGTTAAAAAAGAACATGAAATCAACAGATGTATGACAGAGCTATACTTTAGCTGCTTCATATGAGACAACTTTGTTTGCTGTTAGATCACACTTGTTTCCAACCAAAAGTTTGTTAACATTATCACTAGCATAGCGGTCGATTTCGCTAAGCCACTGCTTCACATTATTGAAGCTCTCTTCGTCTGTTACATCATAAACAATCTGCCAGAAGAACCAGTCAGATGAGTCGTTAAAGGAGAACCCCACAAAGGAGGAAAATCTTTTATAAGTGAAAAGTTATGCCAAGAAAATCATCACCCACAATGATCCCATGTGCCCTGTGATAGTAGCTACTGGTGATTGTCCTAAATCGTTCTTGCCCAGCAGTGTCCCACTACAAATAAAAACTAGTTAAGAAACAATCTTTCAATACAACCTCGTGTATTTCAGTGACCCATGTGGTCTAAAAACAGGAGTTTCTGAAAAAGTCCAGTGAAAAACAAACATCTCATTCCCACAGAAGCAGAATATATGTCCAACAAAGATTAGACCCAGATAGCTCACGCTGAAGATAAAAAGGCAAAGATCCAATCAGACACATACAATCTGGAGTTTAATGGTCTTCCCATCCTGCTCAACAGTTCGTATTTTCTACGCAAAATAACAAGAAATGATCAGCTAAGACACATTTTTAAAGCTTAAACTTTGTAAAATTGTACTCACAAAATCAACTCCCAAGTAATGATCAGCAAAGACACATTTTTAAAGCTAAAACTTTGTAAAATTGTACTCACAAAATCAACTCCAATGGTGCTTATGTAGCTTTCGATATATGAATCATCCTGTGGCAAAACACAGAAATAATCATAAACTTAATATTATAAAATTACAGAATTTTAGACCCTATGTACCATCAAGATGATCAACTAAACATGCAAACAGTGAAGGCACTGGGTTAGAACCATTTTTGGATAAAAGAAGAAATTTTTATAAGAAAAAGTGACTGAGAACAAAGAAAAAGAAAAGGAGAATAAGATATACTCCTGAAAAAATGCTAGAAAATCACACAGTAATTACAAAGACATCAGAACAAAAGAGCTCTTCAGTCCCTCTGTATGCCTGTCAAAGGGTGTATCTGACAGTTTGTGGAGGGCAATGTAAAATAGTTGTGTTGCTGTTTCTGAATTAGAGTAATGCAATGAGTGACAGGAGACAAAACCTTGTTCGGTCTAGCAAATTGCAACATATCATTAGTATTAATCCTATTGACTATTGAATACTGTTGTCCAAATAAATGACTTCATCTTAGAGGGAAAAAAAATGAAGAGAAGCATGTCAATTTACATATGATACAGATATAGCCCTAAGGAATCAGATTAACCTAAAACAAAAGTATATCTCTCGCTAAAGTTGATTATTGATTTATTTGAAGAACTTTGGCAGGTAATAAAATACCTAAACAATAACACGCATCCATTCCATGGCAGATATTGCATGTGTAGTGTAACAAATGGAGGGAGATAGAGTAAATGTTGCAATGAAAAACTCAAGGCCGGCCAGCCAATTCATTCTTTTAATTTTTTGGTTTAAACAATTCTGACAAAAAAAAAAAAAACAAAGCGCAAAGCATGTAACTATTTTTTGGTAAGATGTAGCTGTTAGTTTTACTATACTATGATGAGCCAGTGCACTCAAAGTCAAAGGCATCTTAAATTTCTGGGTAAAACCATAAAGAATAAATTGTATAAAAGAGAAGGACTGGGTAAGGCAATACAAAAAATACTATTATGTTATTAAACATAGTAGCAGCAATAGATGATAATTTGCACCAAAGATAGCTTACAGCAAATCTCAGAAGAAGACAGGATTTGCCAACACCAGAGTCTCCAATAAGAAGCAGCTTGAACAAATAATCACTGCCATGGAGAACCAGCAATTGATTAATTTTCTCAATTAAAATAGACTTAATTGACTGTACAAACTCACAGTAAAGACCAACCACAAAATATCAGAACTCACTTATATTTGTAGTCATTGACTATTGAGTAAAACAAAACAGAAAAAGAAAATATACATGATCGTTTAAGAAATACAATTGAATGTAACTATTCAAGCCATCAGCCCATCACTATCTTTCTTTTCATTGATTGAAATATATGGGTTAGAAAAAATTTCTGTCTCCATGGTTGTATTTCTTAACAGAAAACCAATGCTTAAATAATGAACAGTTTGTATAGCATAACCAATATGTATCCATCAATGGAGCTTATCCATTCAAGTTTTCGTTGAATCCTTACTTTAGTCTTTGTTGTGCTCGTTGGCAACTAGAATAAGTGATCATGGAGAGTAAGAAAAAATAGGGATACAGGGCCTCAATATAAAGTCACTGCACACAATAAGCAACTATAGTAGAAAGTTATCCAAGTTTTCCCTACTTTCATCTATAGGATGAATTGTTGTAAATTCAAACTTTTTGACCTAAATATTTAATGGTTCCCCCGTCCCAAGTTTACAGAATCAGAGAATATGGCAGTTTAGTTTTCAGATTCAATTAGAATGAGATCGGGAGGCAGAAAAATAGGCATGGATGTTCAAGTGACTCATTAAAATAAAAAAGGGAAAACTTCAAGGAAACCCAAAAGCTTTGAAATAATTTTACGTTTTAAATCAGACATACAGCTACATATGGATTCCATGCTGGACCAATACTACAATTTTTTTTTTATAAAAGATCAATACGACAATTCAATTCAGTCGTTTGCGTCGGATTTCAAAAGATGATCAAGTCCTTAAAAGTAAGCAAATTATTATCTAGTCCATGCGAGATTAAGAGTGAAGAAAATAGATATACCTCACAGAAAAGTTAATTTTCTTCTAAATAATTAAACGGGACAAGTTTTAAATAACTCTGCAGCTTTTCAGTCAATTAGTAAAATCAGAATACAGGTATCTCTACAGAATCCGTGGTTGAACATGACTATATTTTCAACCAATCAATCGTATCTGTTTCAGAAAATTGATCAACCTAGGGTTATATAAGAAAAAGTTTGACAATAACAGCCAAACCATCTGCACAAATCAACTACAACCACACTTACCCTCCATAAAAAGAAGAACTAACAACAGGAAAATAAAATAGATTTCCCAGAAAGTTAATACGATTCAACAGGTTCCCCAATGCATCGAAAACAAAAAGCCTAGAAAATCAAGAAAGGAATTGATAGAGGAACATACTACTCGGGATTCATTTTGTTAAAGCTAACAGGATCCTCCAAACGTCAGCAGAATCGCACCAACAGAGGAGGGGAAAATCGGAGGAGGGGCTCTTCGTTTGGTGCTTCTATTTGTCTTTAAACCAACTTCTTATGGAATTATAAATATTTTAGAGCCAAAAATATATTTTTCATTCTCAAAGTTCACTTCAATTTTGAATGTTCGCCTTAAAACTTTATTAATTCCTATTTTTGAGTATCGGTCAATTTGTTATTTTATATTTTATAATATAAATTTAATTATTTATTTAATTATTAATTTATTACGTGAACATCATTAAAATAAAATGTATAATATTTAATTATTAAAAGAAATATTCATTACAAATTTAAGTAGTACACGCATAGTATATTTATGATATATTAGTGATAAAATAAATCAAAAACTTTAACTAATAAATTATATTAACTCATTCTTTAAAATTGAGAAAAATTAAATATATATTATAAATTATAAAAAAAATTCTGTTTTTTATAAATAAAGAATCAAAATTACAATTAAATTAATTTCATTTCTTTAAATTTTATCCTTATATTTTCAAAAAAAAACATTAAATGATATTTTTTTGGGGTCTAAAAAAGCATTAGTTTATCCTCATAAAATAGCCTAGGGAATTATGAATAAACCTGATGAGTTGTTGGTGAGGACTTTAAAATCTAAGTATAGATGCTCAAGAGGTATCATACTTGTGCTAAAGGAGAAATACATAAACTCTTCAGACCTTTGGAAAGGAGTGACAAAAATATGGGACTTTATTGTCAAAAATACAAGTTGGATATAGACACCGGGAAAATGGCAAAGTTTTAGAAGGGTGAATGGGTTCCTAGTATAGGACCCCTTGAGAGTGTATCAACGGGTTCGATAGATGAGGATAGTCTCAACTATACAGTGGCACATGGCCACTGAAGAAAGCTAATGGAACTAACAGAGATTTCAAAACTTCCTCCCAAAGACGGTGAAGGAACATATAGCAGTAGTGGTGCCTCCACACAAGTCTATGGGAGACAATACCTTAACTTGGAAACAGTAACAATGGTGAATTTTTGGGCAAATCAGCGAATGCAACAAGAACGAACAAAACTAGCAATGAGAATGCAGTTCACACGATATGGAAAGAAATTTGGAGGTGGCCGGGTCCCTAAAAAATCAAAACCTTCCTATGACTTGTGGGCAAGGATGCTCTTCTGACCAAAAAACTTAGATGGGTGAGGCATTTAGACTCACACAGAATATGCCTAATATGCAAAAAACAACAAGAGTCGGTGACACATGTACTTCGAGACTGCACTCTTCCTAGGAATTTAAGGCTTAGATTGGTAGACCCAAAGAAATGGGTTGTTTTCTTCCAAAGCACAACAACTAATTGGATTATATCGAATATGTCAAAGGGTATGGGTAACATTGGATATCAACATCTGAATTGGAGGACCTTATTTGGAATAACAACATGGTGCATATGGGTAAGAAGATGCGAAGTAATATTTCAACCAGAGGAAATCCATTCAAATGATTTGCTCTTTATTTGTTTGGCCAAAGCAAAGGAATGCGAGAAGTGTATGAACTCAAAATCATTATTGCAGGAGCAACACTTTAAACTTGAGGAAATAGGATGGATACATCCGGGGCGCAGCAATTTAAATTTAACGTGGACGGGTTAGTTTTTGATATGGACAAGGCAGCTTTGTGGCGGGTTTTGCTAGAAGGATCAGGAGGTGTAGTGTAACATCTCTAATTTCGTTTCATTTATTAATAAAGGTACATAAATATTTAATGTAACATCCATAATTTTATTTTATTTATTAATAAAGGTACATAAATAATTAATTAAGAAAATAAAATTTATTAGACAATTTTTAGATATTTAAGAAATATAATCTTTAGAAATTCTTCATTTTATGTGTACGCATAAAAAATGTTTCTAACATTAAGGGCTCGTTTGGTGGTCAAAATAGAATAGGATATGATAGGATAACAGCAAAATAAGATATGGATCTGATAAACTCATATCTTATCATATGTTTGATGTGCAATAGGATAGGCATTATGCTATCCTATCTTGTGTTTGGAATAAATCAGATAATGGTAGGATATGATATAAATAATATAAAATGACAAAATTACCCTTATAATAAAATTACATATATACTTATTTAAAATCAATTTTAATACAAATTTTTTAATTACTTTATACATTGATATAAATTTTAAATATATATATATATATATATATATATATATATATATATATATATATATATATATATATATATAATATCCATAACATTAGTGAGAATATATTTGTCTTTATTTTCTATTCATTCTTCTACCCGCTTGCCAAGAAACTTTCTTTTCTTTTTCTTTTTTATAAAAAAAATCCAATCTTGTTTTTCTTTATTTTAATAGACTCAAATAGCAATAAAATAGCCTCTTCCATTATTTTTCATTGGATTCCAAATCAGAACCGAAATTGATTATTATCATAGTAATTGATCAAGGTCATCACTTTTGTATTTTTTCAAATATTTCAAAAGAACAATTTTTCACTTAAATACCACAAATTCTACATTTGTATAATATTTCAGCTTCTTGACACTCCACTAATTTCATCGCATTCTAGAAGAAAATGGAATATGCAAACTAACGAATTATCAACTTTATTGATAATCCATAAATTTAAAATGAGTACACAGTTGCTAACTAAGCTCTAAGCATGATAATATAGATCAGCTTTCCCAAGCTTCCCATCAACAAAAACCAATCCTCCCTCTCCAATTGTGAATTGTAGAAGACATCTTAGTTGCAGTTTTGACTACAAATTGAAGAAAGGTAACAAGTAATTACTTCATGAAAGGTGAAAAAGGGAAAAGTTAGTCTTTATGATGTCTAAACTGCATGCTTCTTCATTGCTCTATTTCATGACTGTAAGGCTATCCATACTATTTCATCCCAAATTACCACCATTTTTTAAACAACTTTCTTTCTTGGGTGACTGCTATTTAAATACATTCAATTTCCTAGAAACCGTCTAGACTACCTTATAAACAACAACAAAATAGTTTCAACGGGTTGACACTTGTTATAGCCACATTGTGCATTAGTTTCCAATTCCCATTCATATAAAAATCTCTGTCAAACAAACCGGTTGTGTAAAGCTTCCATCCAAGCAGCCAAATACCATAGGAGGATCATTTGATGTAGTCAATTTCCCATCTTCTTGTAGCTCCAAAACCACCTGATTTGAAAATCAAGCAAAACCAATTAGGCAAATTTCACTATGCATAGATTTAAGTGTACCTTTCATATTCATATAATCCTATGAGATCATGAATGAACTTTGTACTTGTGTAGACCCATGGCCTCTTTGGGGTTTTGGGTCAGTTTTACATATTTAATTTCAAAATAATCACCTTGCACAATCAAACTTCCAAATCACAGCTTGCTGTATTTAATCATGGAGTAAAATCAGTATGGTGTTTTCCTTACATAAATATATGGCGTTTATTACAATTTCCTAAACAACGTCTTGTCAAAAACTAAAGGAGATGCAGCTCAAGAAACCAGATATTTGACTAACACAAACACAAAACTATACACACTATAACTGACACAATGCAAGCACATGTTTGCATTGATATTGCAGCAACAGTTGTGTGCTTTAGCTTTCAAATTCATATTTGTCCAATGTTTGAAGAGAATAGATAGTTACAATGAACTTGAAGCAAACAAAACCAAATTAGCAACTACAAGCATTGACATATAATCTGCTTGACAAGAGGCATAACTGCACAAGCATATCTATTCATACCCATAAATTGTTCAATCACATTCACAAGGATAAGGGATCCATAAAAGATTATTTATTAAAATATACAATCAGTAAGAAAAGAGGTAGAAATTCATGCAATAAGATTGAAAGGAAGCTTTTGACAACACCTTCTATTGGCTTGGAACCTATCCTTCACTATCTGTGTCAATAACATATTGACTACAGTTTTCATCCTTCCAAACCAAAGCTAATGGTATAATTCCTATCTGGTAGTGTGCATGCCTAAGAGAGACAACAGATCAAAAGACATTACTAAAGAGTAGTCAATAGTGTTTTGTTTCACAGAAACAAATCTAAGTGAGAAACAAGTCATACCACAAAAAAACAAACGAAATGACAGATATGGCCAACACATTTGCTAGCAGAATGAAAAACCAAATTACAGAAATTGTAAAAGCAAATCACAGGTATACATCAATTTTCTAGAGAGGGAAATCAGTGCAAATCACATAGAGGGAAACCAAGCAGAGATGCCCAAACCAAGCAGAGAGGGAATCAATACCCAAACCAAGCAGAGAAATCAAAATATAGCAAGAAATCAATACCAAGAAGGGGAAAGAATCGAACAAAATTATATACAAGCAAAAGGTAACCCAAATGCAGGCAGAAATCCAGAGCATGGACCAGCAAATACAAGCAAAGGGGATAAGGGAAAGGTAAAGGTAAAGGGTAAATATAGCAATACAAGCAGATGCAGAGATGTAAATCAGATGCAGGCAGAGGTAACCCAGAGCATATACACAACAAAGGCAAAGGTAACCCAGAATCGATACCCAAAATGATAGAGAACGAAACTATACAGAGAGGGAGAAATTGATGTTTACCTCAGCTGAAGGAGACCGACAGTGGGAGAAAGAGCGTTCTTTGGGGTGAGGGAGGAGGAGCCTTCTCAACGGCGAGGGACGACGAGCGTTATCGGGGGTGAGGGAGACGATCATTTTGGAGGGGCTTGGGCGAGGGGATTTCAGGGGTTTGGGTGAAAAAAATGGTATCTGGTCTGTAACCCAGCTAATGCCACGGGATAAGAATTCTAATTGAGGAGGGATGATAGGATAGGATAAGGATAGTGAGATCCTATCCTAATGGCTCACCAAATGTAAAACAATCATAGGATAGGATAAGTTATCCTATCCTATTCATCTTACTAGGGACTCCAAACGAGCCCTAAGGGAATAGGTAAAGAGGGAAAACCTAATAGAAAAAAATAGAAATAACATACTAAAGAGAGGCGAAATTCTTGGGTAAGGAAGATAATTTTTTTTGAAGTAAGTAAAGGTTTTAAAATTTCAAGAAGATTGGGTTAGGGTAATTTTTTCTAATTCAAGAGTTAGAGTTACTAAGTTTAACATCTTCACCCATAAATTGGACTTTCACCTATGGACACTTCATATAGAGTTTTTTCACTTCACATGAATTTCTAACAAACCAATAGATAGCTCAAGGAAGAAATAAAACATAGACTTGGACTAAGATATAGAAGTTGGACCGATAGCCAAAAAAATCATGAAAATGTGACCAAACCCTTCATGAAAGGTAGAATTTCAGCCAAAGTAAAGGAAATGGGTAAGAATGAGCCCAAATCTAAGAAGGAAAAATAAGAATCATGTGAGGAAATAGTAGTGTAATAATAATCAAGATTAAGTCACATGTCATTAAGACAAAACATCTATATCCTACATTCATAATTTCAACAAGTAGGTAATAATACATGGCTTTAGAACAAAACATTTATATCATATATTCATAATTTCAACAAGTGGGTAATAATACATAACATTATGAAAAAATATCCTTATCCTACATAAATAATTTTAACCAAGTAAGGGAGATTCAATGGCTAGAAATTTGACACCTAAAAAGAAAAACATATCATATTTGATTAAGACAAAAAAAGGAAAAAGATCCCTAACTCAAAGGGACCTTGTCCCTTGTTTTAAGAATATTTTAACATGATTTTTAAAATAAAAATATTATTTTGCTATTTATATCTTAACTAAGGGAGAGGAAGACAAGAACATGATAGTTTATTTAAGCCCTAAATCTCCTTTTGCTGCAAATCTCCTAATTGTGATAAGGTAGACCCATGGTTATGAAAGGTGAACCACATGATAGTTTATTTAAGTAAAATCCACTCTTATAACATTATAATTTCATCCAAATGAAGGAGAGAAAAAACATAAGCAAGGTAGAGTAAGGAAATGAGAGAAAGAGAGAAGAAGAGAGGAAGGAGAAGTCTAGAGGACTAAGTATTCAAGGTAAGTTAGCTTAATTTCTACTTGAATCTATTTTTCTTCTTCATTCTTGGGGTTCAAGAACTCATCCTCTTTCTTTTATTTAAGCTACTAGAAAAATTAAGGGAAGAGAGGAATCTTGCTACTTCCTTCAAGAGGAAACAAAAAACAAGAATTCACTAAATGAGTTAGGGAGATCTTTAGGTAGTTTAACAATATTTTTTTTAGAAGAACTTTGAAATTAGAAATATTTATATGGGATTTTGATCCTAGAACTTTGATGAAATTTACTATATTTATTACTTGGATGATTGAACATGGATGTTGCTATATCTTGTTACATGTTGATCTTACAAGTTATGTATGTTTAAATACTTAAGTTGGTGTAGTAAATTCTGCATAGGTATGGCTATGGGTGGTAAAATTTTAATATTTTTATACTGTTATTTTATATATTTAAATGTGGTGAAAAATTGATGAAATATGATTATATATAAATTAAGAAGAAAATAGAAAAGGACATAATAAAATGATGAACTAAAACCTTAGAAAATGTTTAGTTAAGAAACTGGATTTTGTAGTAACCAGGGAAGCTTATGTTTTTCAAATTTTGGGAAGAATCGGTTAGCAATAAAAAGCAATGTTTAATATGAAAAGTATAGATATATGTCTCACAGATTTTTAGCCACTAGAATCACTCAATTTGGAGTCCATATGAGGTAGATATGGTCATATTAGTAAGCAGTGATCAGAAAATGGTTAATTAGGGAAGAATCTATTAGGAAAGCTTCTGTGTTTGAATTTTTGGAAAAATTCTGTAAGAAATTAAAATAAATGGTTGACATAATATATATATATATATCATGAAAATTTAACCACTAGAAATCACTTAATTTGAAATTCATATGAGGGAGATTACTCGAGAAGAAATAATGTTTAATTTGGTAGAGTAATATCACCAAGATTCCTTAAGATTTTGCTAAAATGTTCAACATAATAGTTTTAGATAATTGTTTTATCTTTAATTAGAAACTAAGATCACCTAATTCAGAGTTAAAATGAGGGAGTTATACTCTGATTAGTGAGAGAAGATCAGGCAGGATGAAAACTTGCATAAGAGAATAACATAACATAGAGCATGGCCGTATTCCAAGGCACGACCAGGCCGTGTTCTGTGCTGGAAAGGGCATTTTGAAGCCTAAAGCATGGTTGTTTTACAAGAAATGACTAAATCGTGTTATATGATACATTTAGGCCGTGTTGAAAGTTAGTAAAGCTTATTTTTAATATTTTTTATCCTAAATGAATCTCATTAACTATAGGATATTAATAGAAATCAAATTGAAGAAGAATGTCATATTAGATTTGTGAAAATATGTGTTGAAAATGATATAAGTAGGAGAAAAATAACTAGAGGTCAAGTATAAAGAAAACGAAAAGATAAAAATAATATTTAAAAAAGAAGAAGAATCTTATATATGAAAATAATAAATGACTAATGTATGCCATTGCCATTGTCATTACATGAACTCCTTACCATCTTAAATGTGTACTTTTGACATGAAAATATTTTATAAAGTGATATTTGAAACGATTATGTTCATGTCATGATTACCAATGATTTTTGGTAATGATTATATTTGATGAAAAATTATGGCACATGAGTATAATGAACATACTTGTTATTGAAATCATATTTTTGGTTATTAATGAGAAAAGAAAAGAAAAGAAAAGAAATAAGCACAGTTACATGGCGATCCGTGTGGTGTACCAGTAAGGGACGCCCTACCAACGACTATGGTTATGTTAATGAAAAAAGAAAGAGAAAGTGTGCAATGCCGGATGAAACGAGAAAAGTCTGCACCAGAGAGTAGAAAATACTCACCCTGACCAGGGTAACTTGATATGAAAATAAGTTGATAGCCATCATATGATAATATGAAAATAGTTATTCATGCCATACATGTAATAACCCTCTGCTAATAAAACCTTTGAAGGTTAAGTACAAATCATTTGAAACAAAGAAGTTGAGAACAATGTAAAATTTTAGAGCATTTCTGACCTTTCTTCTGACCTTTCTTCACTTATATAAGCATAATTCTCCCATATGAAATCTACATTAAGTGATTCCAATTTCTGTTGAAAGATAAGACATATATCTACAACTTTTATGTTGGGAACTTTTGCTAATTCCGTGAATATTATAGTGATAAGAGGCAAAAATCGCAGCATAGTGTAGTCTGGACCTTTGCTCACTATTTTATGCATAACTCCTTCATATGAACTCCCAATTAGGTTATTCAAGTGGATACTGAAAGCTAAGAGAAAGGGCTACAACTTTCATGTTGGACGTTTTATCAAATTCAGCCAGATGAGTTTGCCGGCGGCGAGAATGCTGCAGCATTTTCCCGAGAGCGTAATTTTCTGGTTTCGAATCTGGCCGCGGCGAAATTAGGTTCGCCGCCGGCGAAAATCGCACAGCAGAAATCTCGCCGCGGCGAGAATATGTTCGCCAGTAGCGAGTTTCGTCAGATAGGCTTTTTTTTAGCCGCCCTCCTCCCTTTTTCCTTCATTTCCTCCATAGCTGAACCTTCCTCTCTCTCTCTCTAGAATTTTCTCCACCTTCTCTCTAAGATATCTCATCATCCGGACACCCGATTTGAGCTACCAAGGTACCGTTGGACTCGTGGGAAGGAGAGCTACAAACCCCACTGATCAGTTTCGCCAGAAAACCGCCAGAAAGTCATCGGAAAATCGCATGAACAGTAACCTCCAAGGTAAAATTCTGCCCAATCACTTTTTAAGCTTCGTTCTTCCGAAATGCTTTCCATAGATAGTCTTAGAATTAGTTTCTATGCTAGAATATAAGGTTTTTAGGTTTAGGGTTAGTTTTCCAGCCGACGTGAATAGTATTTTCGACTGGCATAAATAGTGACGTTTAGAGTTTATCAAATTCTCATGTTGTGTCTATGTTTTCTAGGTTGTTGAGCCACCACGAGTTGAAATTCTCGTTGTTGGACTCCTAGTAAGGTGAGTGGGTTTTTTCTTACTATAGCGCATTTTTTATGAATTTGGTTTATAACTCTCTCGTATGATTTTAACTAGTTGGAATGTATGCTAAATTGTTTTACCGCTTTGAAAACCAATATGTTCCAAACATGTTAGAAATTATAAATTTCAATCCTAGTTGAACCCTAGGTATGCAGGGCAAGCATTTAGACTGATAATTCTCCATTGAGCTAGATTTATAGAAATGCGAACTTAGTCATAGAAATGAACTAAGTTAGCCATGAAATGATTTGATGCATGCGAACATCTATGCGACGTCTACAGACGATATGTTGAAAGGGAAAGTTTATTATGATAAAGGTCTCCATGGAAATCCATGGATGAGACATATTTTAGAATAGAGTTTTATGCATGAAAGGAGCTAGATGGAGAATTATAGCCTTATTGTAATGTTATTGAAATGTTTTACTTTAAACTCTTTGAATAGCATATTTTCAAATGTTTTCTATTGGAGGAACCCTTTTAGATCACTGTTAGCTAGCCGCAGGTAGTGCTAGCCCTGGTGCACCATGGTCATGCGAAGGCTTCGGCCTAGGATATTGTGACGGGCTTATGACCGCCTAAGTCACGGAATTTAGGTGGACTTATGTCTACGCCTACAGTGATTGCCATACCCAATGCTATGTGCTTGGGGAATTTAGGGTGGACTTATGTCTACGCCTACAGTGATTACCCTCCCATTGCTATGTGCTTGGGGAATATGATAGATCTATTAAAAAAGACCTCCAATAGACTAGTAGTGCATTCTTTCTTAAAGATTAAATATTTCTAAACAATCTCATTCATCATTATGATTGCATAAATAACTTCATTTATTACTTACCATGCATAATTGATTTGCTTTGCGATTACTGATTTAAATCATGTTTTATCTTTTGAACATACATTTGAACTGTTTAGCTTTTCTTTCAATAAATTATGGTTAAATGCTTAATGTTTCTATTATTATCTTTACACTTTGATTTCAATTATTGAACTCATTGCGAAACACTCGTGCTTGGTTTGCCCTGTTTCTGTTATAGTATGATTTATCCATTCACTGAGATGTGGTCTCGCCCTTCTTCTGTTTCCTCCCCACAGATAGTCAAAGAGACTTTGATCCAGCTACAGCTTCGTAGATGGCTGAATATAGCATTGGTGAGCTCCAGTTTGGGCAAGACTCTTTTGTATAGTTTGTCTAGTTTAGTTTATGTTTAATGTACCTCCATGAATTTACAGGCAGGATCCTTGCTTCTTGCGTATTTTGATGTGTTGTTTGGAAAACGATTTTATGTTTTACAACGATGTTTGTATTATGAGGCCATGGGCCAAGTTGAATCACAGATGTTGGATTCATGAGATGTATATATATATATATATACAGTATTTTCTTATATTGGATGTGGCATATGTGGCCAGTTATATTTATTATGTACTCTGGATTGTGTGCTGGATTTTTGTATGTGCTATGCGTTAGGCTTGCGGTTAGGGGGAAACCCTTATGCCGTGCCGATCATGTGTTCCATCATTTGAGGCCATGACAGAGTGGTATTAGAGCTTTAGGTTTTTCTTGTGTTCATAGAGTAATGGACCTTTAGGTAGGACTTTGAGTATGGGTATGAATCCAGACATGCTTATACTCATGGTGCTGCTAAAGGGGTTCGATAGGATGTTGTCTTTTTGTTCAAGTCAGTCAGTTTATAGTATGCTATGTTGGCATGGTTAAGTGACGGTTGGGCTATCTCTGTTTTATAGCAAGATACCACCAAGAACGAGATTTTGTTCAAGTAAGTCAGTTTATAGTATGCTATGTTGGCATGGTTAAGTGACGGGTGGGCTATCTCTGTTTTATAGTGAGATGCCACCAAGAACGAGATCAAAGGTTAGGCAACCCGCGGCTCAAGAGCAGATGGTTTAAGAGTCTGCTCAGTCCGCAGTACCCGTGCCTAGAGTTCGAGGTAGAGGTCGTGACAGAGGCCGACCTAGAGTCAGTGCAAGAGGCAGTGGCAGGGGTGTAAGGGCTGCTGAAGCAGCCGAACAACCTGAGTTAAGCAGTGAGCAAACTGAGACTCCTAGGGCGGGGGAAATGTCTTCTCACCCCCGGGATGATGTGATAGCCCAGATGCTGACAACCATGCAGGGTATGCAGCGGGCGATAGAAAATCTAGCCGAAAGAAGGGATGGGCAAGGTGGAAGAGACCCACAATAGCCCGAAACAGCTACCTTCGTTCCAGAACTAATTAGGCCCGTGGAGCGGCATGTGAGACTCACCGAGAGGGAAGTGGAACTATCTGAGTTCTTGATGCTAAAACCGCCAACCTTCAAGGGGTTGTTGGCTAGTAAAGATCCCCAAGAGTTTATAGAGGACATTAAGAAGATCTGTGAGGTGCTTAAATGTCCAGAGATCTGATCAGTAGAGTTGGCATCCTTCCAGTTGTTTAGTGTAGCGCAGGTATAGTTTAAGACCATGATGCGCGGAAGGGGAGCTACAGCGCCACCTTTGGGATGGCCAGAGTTCAAGGAAGTTTTCATGGAGAGGTTTGTGCCTCAGAGTATCCGAGATGCCAAGTGTCAGGAATTTGTGGAGTTGAAGCAGACTCCCGGTATGTCAGTCACGGAGTATGATTACCGCTTCACACAGCTGTTGCCGTATGCACCGCACATGGTCCCTACTAAAAGAGCCATGATCAAGAAGTTTATCTAGGGGTTGATGCCAGCATTGTTTAAATCAGTGGCACCACAGATGAAGCAATTCCCCAACTATGCAGAGGCTGTGGATTGTGCAAGAATGATGGAGACTAGACATTTGGCCGATGTCGAGAATGCCAAGCTGAGAAAAAGGGATAGGGACAGGAGCTCCAAAGGAGGGCAAAGTTATCATTCCCAAGGACCACGATTTCAGGGCCAGCAGCGCCCAGCACCACAGAATGTTGGGAACCCCAACCAGAGATCAGATGCGAGTGGTAGGCTAGGTCCTAGCTAAGGAAATACCAGGTATACAGGTCAACCAGGACCAAGGACCATTCAGCAGAACATGCCACAATGCCCTACTTGTGGCAACCATCACTTTGGTCAGTGCCGCAGGGAGGTGAGTGTTTGCTATCAGTGCAACCAACCTGGACATATGAAGAGGGAGTGTCCCCAGTTGTATGGCTCAAGCCAAGGGTTAACTCGACCGGCTTTGCTATTAACCCCAGTGGCAGCTCAGCCTATGAGGACTATACCGGGCCAAGCAAGTAGCAGAGGTACTGGTAGAGGGATGATGGGCTGAGGTCAAAGCCAAGCAAGCCGAGGTCAACCGAGGATTTTTGCTCTCACCAGGCAGGATGCACAAGCTTCAAATGCAGTCATGACATGTACTCTTTCGGTTTGCCTACATGAAGCATATGTTTTGTTTGACCCTGAGTCTACATATTCCTATGTTTCCCCTAGTTTTTCTAAGAGCTTGGGTAAAGATCCGATTAGGATGGATGCCCCTTTCTTTGTAACCACCCCGGTCGGTGATTGTTTGCCAGTAGAGCATGTATGCAAGTCATGTAAAGTATTAGTGGGTGATAGGGACACATCTGCTGATTTGATCATCTTGGACATGATCGACTTTGACATAATTCTAGGAATGGATTGGTTGGCATCATGCTATGCTACCTTGGATTGCTATGGGAAGGCAATCAAGTTCAACATTCCAAGTGAATTTCCTTTCCAGTTCCAGTGTGACCGAAGTAAAGCTCCAAGTAACCTAATTTCAGTCTTGGTTGCTCAAAGGATGTTGAAGAAGGGATGCCAGGGATACTTGGCATATGTTAGAGATGTAGATGGGAAGGTACCCGATGTAGACAAGATGGCAGTGGTAAGAGAATTCCTGGATGTCTTTTCAGAGGAGTTGCCAGGGTTACCTCCTGAACAGGAGATAGAGTTTGGTATTGACCTTATTCCAGAGGCTCGACCAATTTCTATACCGCCTTACAGGATGGCACCCACAGAGCTTAAGGAGCTAAAGAGTCAGTTGCAGGATTTGTTGGATAAGGGCTTCATCAGGCCGAGCACTTCTCCATGTGGTGCTCCAGTCCTTTTTGTGAAGAAGAAAGATGGGTCTTTGCGTCTCTGCATTGACTATCGGCAACTGAATAAACTAACGGTGCGCAGCAACTACCCTTTACCCAGGATTGATGATCTGTTCGATCAACTTCAAGGAGCGAAATGTTTCTCCAAAATTGATCTGAGGTCAGGGTACCATCAGTTGAAGATCAGGAAGGAGAATATTTCCAAGACAGCTTTTAGGACCCGTTATGGTCATTATGAGTTTTTGGTTATGTCTTTTGGACTAACTAACGCACTAGCTGCTTTTATGGACTTGATGAACAAGGTGTTCAAGCCATTCTTGGATCGGTTTGTCATTGTGTTCATTGATGACATCTTGGTTTATTCTAAAGACCATGAGGAGCATGAACAGCACCTACGGGTCATTCTGCAGATCTTAAGGGATCAGCAATTATATGCCAAGCTCTCTAAGTGTGAGTTCTGGTTGGACAACATTATATTTCTAGGGCATGTAGTCACAAAGGACGGCATTCAAGTAGACCCCGAGAAGGTAGAGGCAGTACAGCAGTGGCCTCGCCCCGCTAGTGTGACGGAGATCCGAAGTTTCTTGGGTCTAGCAAGGTATTACCGGAGGTTCATCAAGGATTTCTCCAGGATTACTGCTCCTTTGACCCGAATAACTAGGAAGGGAGTTAAGTTTGAGTGGTCGGATGCATGCGAAGAAAGTTTCCAGACCTTGAAGAAGTGTCTAACCATAACCCCAGTTCTAACTATCCCAACGGGCACTGGAGGATACTCAGTGTACTGTGACGCCTCAATGGTGGGCTTGGGTTGTGTGTTAATGTAGAATGGTCATGTTGTAGCCTATGCATCTAGGCAGCTCAGGAAGCACGAACAGAACTATCCTACACATGATCTAGAGATGGCGGCAGTGGTCTTTGCCTTGAAGATTTGGAGGCACTATCTCTATGGTGAACCTTGTGAGATTTACATGGACCACAAGAGCCTCAAGTACATCTTTCAACAAAGGGATCTTAACTTGAGACAGAGGAGGTAGATGGAGTTGGTAAAGGACTATGATTGCACCATCTTGTACCACCCAGGCAAGGCCAATATGGTAGCAGATGCTTTGAGCAGAAAGTCAATGGGGAGTCTAGCCCATATCACCCTACTCCGGAGGCCGTTGATAAGGGATATTCATTGACTAGAAGGTGAGGGGATGCGCTTTGAAGTGAAGGAACTAGGTGTGTTGTTAGCCTACATGCAACTACACTCTCCGCTGGTGGAACAGATTAAGGCAGATCAGGACAATGATGATAAGCTGTGTAAGCTCAAGGATGAAGCTAGGAATAATCAGACATCTGAATTCAGCGTGGATGCTGAAGGAGTGTTAAGATGTGGGAAGCACTTGTGTGTACCCGATGTGGATAGCTTGAGGAAGCAGATTTTGGAGGAGGCACATCAATCAGCCTATACTATCCACCCAGGAACAAATAAGATGTACAGTGACCTCAAGGACTTGTATTGGTGGAATGGGATGAAGAAGGATGTAGCAAACTTTGTGGCTCAGTGCTTGGTTTGTCAGCAAGTGAAAGCTGAACACCAGAAACCTGCCGGTTTGCACCAACAGATTGAGATACCGGAATGGAAGTGGGAAAGGATCACTATGGACTTCGTTACAGGGTTACCAAAGACCCCTAAGGGTTATGACTCAGTATGGGTGATAGTGGATCGAATGACCAAGTCATCCCACTTCTTACCAGTGAAGACTACCTTTAATGCGACTTAGTATACAAGCCTGTATCTAAGTGAGATCGTCAGATTGCATGGAGTCCCTGTATCCATCATATCTGATCGAGGTCCACAGTTTACGGCAAGGTTTTGGAAAGCTTTTCAAGAAGCTTTGGGGACAAGATTGGATCTAAGCACCACTTTTCATCCCCAAACAAATGGCTAGTCAGAACA
This sequence comes from Gleditsia sinensis, assembly GCA_037074535.1. Lineage (NCBI taxonomy): Eukaryota > Viridiplantae > Streptophyta > Magnoliopsida > Fabales > Fabaceae > Gleditsia > Gleditsia sinensis. The sequence goes on from CM073469.1 coordinate 30,641,542, forward strand.
CACGATTCAAATTCTAGAGGATATGGTTAGAGCATGTATATTGAAATTTGGTGGCAGTTAGGAAGGATACTTGCCATTAGCTAAGTTTGCATACAACAACAGTTATCAAGCCAGTATTCAGATTGCACCTTTTGAAGCTCTTTGTGGGAGAAGATGCCGATCTCCCGTTGGATGATTTGAAGTTGGAGAAGCCAAGCTGCTAGGGCCAGACTTGGTGCAAGATGCCATAGAGAAGGTCAAGCTGATAAGGGAACGGCTTTTAACTGCACAAAGTCGTCAGAAGGCTTATGTGGACCATAGGCGTCAGGAGTTGAAGTTTTCTCTAGGCGATCACGTGTTCCTCAAAGTTTTACCCATGAAGGGAATCATGCAGTTTGGTAAGAAAGGGAAGTTAAGCATGAGGTATATTGGACCCTTTGAAGTTCTGGATAGGGTAGGAATAGTGGCATACCGCCTAGCCCTACCACCTGGGTTGAGTGAAGTGCATCCAGTCTTCCATGTCTCGATGTTGAGGAAGTATCTACCAGACCCATCTCATGTGATTCAACCGCAAAAAATCCTTTTGGATGACAAGTTGGCCTATGAAGAGAAACCTGTGGCCATTGTTAATAGACAAGTGAAAAATTTGAGGTCTAAGGATATCCCTACAGTGAAGGTGATATGGCAGAATCATTCCAAAAAGGAAGCTACATGGGAAGTAGAAGACGTCATGAGAGAGAAATATCCATAGCTGTTCCAAGAGTAGTCTTATGTTTTCATGTTGTTGGTTTTTGTAAAATTTGGGGACTGAATTTTCATAAGGAGGGGAGAATGTAATAACCCTCTGCTAATAAAACCTTTGAAGGTTAAGTACAAATCATTTGAAACAAGGAAGTTTGAGAACAATGTAAAATTTTAGAGCGTTTCTGACCTTTCTTCTGACCTTTCTTCACTTATATAAGAATAACTCTCTCATATGAAATCTAAATTAAGTGATTTCAATTTCTGTTGAAAGATAAGACATATATATACAACTTTGATGTTGGGAACTTTTGCTAATTTCGTGAATATTATAGTGATAAGAGGCCAAAACTGCAGCGTAGTGGGGTCTGGACCTTTGCTCACTATTTTATACATAACTCCTTCATATGAACTCAAAATTAGGTGATTCAAGTGGTTACTGAAAGCTAAGAGAAAGGGCTACAACTTTCATGTTGGACATTTTTTCAAATTCGGCTAGATGAGTTTGCCGAGGCGAGAATGCTGCAACATTTTCCCGAGAGTGTGATTTTCTAGTTTCGAATTTGGCCGCGGCGAAATTAGGTTCGCTGCCGGCGAAAATCGCACAGCAGAAATCTCACCGCGGCGAGAATATGTTCGCCGGCGGCGAGTTTCGTCAGATAGGCATTTTTTTAGCCGCCCTCCTCCCTTTTTCCTTCATTTCCTCCATAGCTGAACATTCCTCTCTCTCTTTTTAGAATTTTCTCCACCTTCTCTCTAAGATATCTCATCATCCGGACACCCGATTTGAGCTACCAAGGTACCGTTGGACTCGTGGGAAGGAGAGCTACAAATCCCACCGATCATTTTTGCCAGAAAACTGCCAGAAAGTCGCCAGAAAATCACATGAACAGTAACCTCCAAGGTAAAATTCCATCCAATCGCGTTTTAAGCTTCGTTCTTCCGAAATTCTTTCCATAGATAGTTTTAGAATTAGTTTCTATGCTAGAATATAAGTTTTTTAGGTTTAGGGTTAGTTTTTCGGCCGGCGTGAATAGTGTTTCTGGCCGGCATGAATAGTGACGTTTAGAGTTTTTCAAATTCTCATGTTGTGTCTATTTTTTCTAGGTTGTTGAACCACCACGAGTTGAAATTCTCGTTGTTGGACTCCTAGTAAGGTGAGTGGGTTTTTCTTACTATAGCGCATGTTTTATGAATTTGGTTTATAACTCTCTCGTATGATTTTAACTAGTTGGAATGTATGCTAAATTGTTTTACCGCTTTGAAAACCAATATGTTCCAAACATGTTAGAAATTATAAATTTCAATCCTAGTTGAACTCTAGGTATGCAGGGCAAGCATCTAGACTGATAATTCTCCATTGAACTAGATTTATAAAAATCCGAACTTAGTCATAGAAATGAACTAAGTTAGCCATGAAATGATTTGATGCATGCGAACATCTATGCTTCGGCCTAGGATATTGTGACGGGCTTATGACCGCCTAAGTCACAGAATTTAGGGTGGACTTATGTCTACGCCTACAATGATTGCTATACCCATTGCTATGTGCTTGGAGAATTTAGGGTGGACTTATGTCTATGCCTACAGTGATTACTCTCCCATTGCTATGTGCTTGGGGAAGATGATAGATCTATTAAGAAAGACCTCCAATAGACTAGTGCATTCTTTCTTAAAGATTAAATGTTTCTAAACAATCTCATTCATCATTGTGATTGCATAAATAACTTCATTTATTACTTACCATGCATAATTGATTTGCTTTACGATTATTGATTTAAATCATATTTTATCTTTTGAACATACATTTGAACTGTTTAGCTTTTCTTTCAATAAATTATGGTTAAATGCTTAATGTTTCTATTATTATCTTTACACTTTGATTTTAATTATTGAACTCATTGCGAAACACTCGTGCTTTGTTTGCCCTGTTTCTGTTATAGTATGATTTATCCATTCACTGAGATGTGATCTCACCCCTCTTCTGTTTCCTCCCCACAGATAGTCAAAGAGACTTTGATCCAGCTACAGCTTCGTAGAAGGCTGAATATAGCGTTGGTGAGCCCCAGTTTGGCCAAGACTCTTTTGTACAGTTTGTCTAGTTTAGTTTATGTTTAGTGTACCTCCATGAATTTACAGGCAGGATCCTTGCTTCTTGCGTATTTTGATGTGTTGTTTGGAAACTGGGTGGCATGTTTGTATTGACTATCGTAAGTTGAATGTTGTAACAAGAAAAGACCATTTTCCACTTCCTTTTATAGATCAAATGCTAGAAAGGTTAGCTGGACATGCATATTATTGTTTTCTTGATGGATATTCAGGTTACAACCAAATTCCCATTGCACCCGAGGATCAAGAGAAAACTACATTCACTTGTCCTTTTGGAACTTTTGCCTATCGTCAAATGCCATTTGGATTGTGCAATGCACCTACTACATTTTAGCGTTGCATGATAAGCATATTTTCTAACATGGTAGAGCAATTTCTGGAAGTATTCATGGATGATTTTTCTGTGCATGGATCTAGTTTTGAGGAATGCTTACACCATTTAAGATTGGTCTTAATTAGGTGTAAGGAAAAGAACCTTGTTTTGAATTGGGAAAAATGTCATTTCATGGTTAAAAAAGGAATTGTTTTGGGACATATTATGTCAAATCAGGGGATTGAGGTAGATAAAGCCAAAATTGAATTGATTTCCAGTCTACCACCTCCTCGGACAGTGAAAGAGGTACATTCTTTTTTAGGCCATGCAGGGTTTTATCGTAGATTCATCAAAGATTTCAGCAAAATCTCCAAACCTTTGTGTAATTTACTTACCAAAGATGCACCTTTTATATTTGATGAAAAATGCTTTCAAGCTTTTGAGAAGCTCAAATCCCTTCTTACTTCTGCACCCATCATTAGACCACCCAATTGGAATCTTCCATTTGAAATCATGTGTGATGCCTCTGATTATACAATTGGAGCTGTTTTGGATCAACGTCTAGAAAAGTTTCCTTATGTGATATACTATGCTAGTAAAACTTTTAATGATGCTCAATTGAATTATTCTACAACAGAAAAAGAGTTACCAGCTGTGGTATTTACATTAGACAAATTTAGATCTTATTTATTAGGATCTAAAATTGTAGTTTTTTCAGATCATGCTGCACTTAAGTATCTTCTTTCTAAGAAGGATGCTAAAGCGCGTTTGATAAGATGGATACTTTTGTTGCAAGAATTTGATTTAGAAATTCGGGATAAGAAAGGATTTGAAAATGTTGTGGCTGATCACTTGTCTAGACTGATAGTTGAATCGGGTGACAATAACTTGATTATCGGAGACTCATTTCCAGATGAGCAACTCATGTCTATTTCTCAATTACCCTGGTTTGCTGACATTGCTAATTATCTTGCCACAGGTCAAATACCTACACATTGGAGTAAGCAAGATCGGGTAAAATTTTTAGCAGAAGTAAAGAAATTCTTTTGGGAAGATCCATACTTGTTTAAGTATTGTCCTGATCAAATCATTCGGAGATGTGTTCCTGAGAGTGAGCAATATAGTGTTATTTCTTTTTGTCATGATCATGCTTGTGGAGGTCATTTTAGTGTTAAAAAAACTGCTACAAAAGTCTTACAATGTGGCTTTTACTGGCCATCATTGTTCAAAGATGCCCATTTGTATTGTAATTCTTATGAGCGTTGTCAAAAATTGGGCAGTATTTCACGGAGGAATATGATGCCTTTAACTCCCATTCTTATTGTTGAGATATTTGATGTCTGGGGAGTTGATTTCATGGGTCCTTTTCCTAATTCTTTCGGTAATTTATACATCTTTGTTGCTGTGGATTATGTGTCAAAATGGGTAGAGGCTCTTGCATGTAAAACAAATGATCACAAGATTGTGGTGAAATTCTTGAAAGAAAACATCTTTTCGAGATTTGGCACACCACGGGTTATCATTAGTGATGGGGGAAAACATTTTTGTAATAAGCATTTTGAGCAGTTAATGAGAAAATATGGCATTACACACAAAGTTGCTACCCCATACCACCCTCAGACTAGTGGTCAAGTTGAGATTTCAAATAGGGAAATTAAAAATATTTTGGAAAAAACGATTAACCCAAATAGAAAAGATTGGTCTTTGAAACTTTCTGATACTTTATGGGCTTATCGTACTACTTTTAAAACCCCTATTGGAATGTCTCCTTATCGACTTGTGTATGGCAAGGCCTGTCATTTACCTGTTGAGTTAGAACATAAAGCTTATTGGGCCATCAAACAATTTAACTTTGCTCTTGACAAAGCAGGTTCCCACAGGAAGCTTCAACTCAATAAACTGGAAGAAATAAGGAATGATGCATATGAGAATGCAAAATTGTACAAGGATCGAATGAAAATTTTTCATGACAAAAATATTTTAAGAAAATCATTTAATGTAGGTTAAAAAGTTCTTCTATATAACTCTCTTTTGCATTTATTTCCAGGAAAATTACGTTCTTGGTGGTCAGGACCATTCATTGTTCGTACTGTTTATCCACATGGTGCAGTAGAGATTGAAAATCCCAAAAATGGTGATGTATTTAAAGTCAATGGCCAAAGATTGAAATCATTTTTGGAATTATGCAACCTAGAGGTAGAGGAGACACTTCTGCGTGATCCTGTCTACCAGGATTGATTTCCTTCCTTTAATTGCTACGCACGCTATTTAGGTAAGATTTTTTTTTATTATTAGTTTGCATTAATTTTTTCCCTCATTAATATTTTCTTTTCAATTGCTATTGTTTTCCTGGTTTTGTTGCTTTTGAACTTTCTTCAAAAAAAAAAATTGAATTAAGAATGGAAGACATACTTGCAAACTTGAAAAATCATTTTCCTTCTCTTCCACCCAATGCATTGTTGAAAATTTATAAAGCACGGGTTGAAAGATTAAGGTTGATGATGATAATGGGAATACCTGCTGATATTCGTTGGCTAATTGAAGCTAAGGTACGATTAGCAGGTGAGTCTGCAAATGGTTACATCTCTTACATGCCTGGTTTAGGAAAAAGCAGTTTTGCTAAAAAGCGTAGAGCTAAAAGAATGGGTGTCTGCCATAAATGTGGACGTGAAACTTGCAACACACGTTGTCGTTCTTTGGGATGGGTTCATGTAAATCGAGAAGATAAAATCAAATTCATTAAGGATGGCTTGAGTAAGGAGTCATTGGATGATGAGTTTCATCCAACGTCTCTTGAGACGCATCCTAGTGGATCTGTGCAAATCGGAATTGTTGGTTTATGGCCCCATTTTAAAAAAGAACAAAAACGATACAGTCTTGGGAATCTGACATTAAAAGACCCTGTTTGCCAATTTATAAGAAAATTGGATGGGAAGCATATCCTCGACCCTTAGAGGGCGTTTAAGCCGTTACTGGACGTAAAACCAGAGGAAGATGTAAGCCACAATCACAACTACTGTACATATGCATGCGTGCCGTTATTTTTGAATTTTTCATCTTTAATTTAGCTGTCATCCATCGGCCTACTCACATGGCTATTGTAATTATGCCACCGTCTTATTCGCATAGCTGCTGTAAGTATGCTTTTATCTGAGTTTTATAAATGCACATATTATTATCTTTATCTTCATACTCAAAGTTAAGGTGATTGCAGGTATGGAAGGAATCACATTTCGTCAATTTCGAAATATTTGTGTCTTTTGTGGTTCCAGTCTTGGAAAAGATGGAGAGTATGTTAAAGCAGCAAAAAATTTGGGTATTGTACTGGCCAGGAGAAAAATTCATTTAGTCTATAGTGGAGGTAGTCATAGGTTAATGGGGTGTGTGTCTACAGCTGCACATGTAGGAGGATGCCAGGTTCTTGGTATTATTCCTACAGCTCTAGCTGTATCAAACATCATTGGAAAAACAATTGGAAAAGAATTTAGGGTAGCCTCCATGCATGAACGCATTGCTAGAATGATGAGCAACGCTGATGCTTTCATTGCCTTACCAGGTGGTTTTGGTACTTTGGAGGAAATTTTTCAAATAGTTTCCTGGGCATAGTTGAATCTCCACCATAAACCCATAGGTCTGTTGAATGTTAACAATTTCTTTGATGGTTTGCTGTCTTTTCTTGATCAAGCTGTAGAACAAAGGTTTATCTCACACTCAGCACGACGAATTCTTATCTCGGCTTCGAATGCTGATGAGTTGATTGATGCATTACAAGCATATGTTCATATTCCTGATCAAGCTACAGCTCAAATAGATTGGACAACAGACAACCGCAAAAAGCGCAAATTGGATTTGGATCTTCATCTGTAACACCTTTTATTTGATTGAATAAATTTTTCTTTTCTGGTTAGTTTACTGCAGGTTTATCTTTTCCTAGATTTCCTTCCAGGTAATATCTCTTTCAATTTTTGTTGTTTGTTATGTGCTTGTCCTTCTTCTTTCTTCACAAAAAAAAGAGGAGTGGGTGTCTAGCCTCCTATCTCTGTATAGGTTCTAGCACCTAGATTTAAAAAAAAAACTGAGTGATGTTTTGGGAATAGGCAAAACTAGCACCAATGATGAAAATAATTTAAAGTGCTTGTAACCTTAGGAAAATAGATGAGTTTTGAGTGTTATGTGTGAACCTAAACTCAATTGTAACTTATATTTTACTTGAGAATCCTAAAATCCTGAACACTTAATCTTTTACATTTGATTGATTGTTTATTCATAAAATATTTATATAATTCAAATAAGCTAAGTGATCTTATGAAACTCTAGAACTTATTTGATTGTCACTTGAAATGAAATTCTAGACTACATATTATGCCATCCCTAGTAACCCATTTTGAGCCTATATTTATCTTTTCTTGTACACCTATATTATTATCTAGCCTTTGAATAAAAATATTTCTAACTTTTACCTTTCACTCACAGGAATGATCATTTGAAAAGCTACGGTTCATGGGTGAATGGAAGAAGTTAAAAAAAAAAAGAAAAAAAATATAGAACCTCCCAAAGAAATAAGTTTGGGGGTACTTTTCAAAAAAAAAGAGAGTATTATGAGCATATAACATAAGGATGAGGATAAGGTTGGAGGTAGAATTCATATGATAATATCAAAAATATTTGGAAGGACTTAAATGATCATGTATGTTATAGAGTGAATTGAGCTTTCATATCTTTTTATTCACCTTTAACCTATGCCATACATTACAAGCCTAGTGGAAGTCCTAATGATCTTAAATTTTATGATTAGTCTACATTAGTGGAGAGTGACATGAAAAATAAGCTTATGGAGTCTCAAATGTAAAACTTTGGAGATCTGTTTTAAAAATTTGATTATGTAAATTTATTTGAATGCAAAAAGTCCAATGTCATAAGATTATCACACACACACTTGGGATTCAATCGTAAATTATATGTTGCATTTGAATTAAAGTTTTACATAACTTTGGAATTCTGATATTTTCCTTGGTTGCACATTTTAAATCCTTGAGGAATGTTTAGTAAGCCAAAAACAACTCATCACTCACTCATCTTTTGAATTTTGATGTTTGTGTGTTTTGCTTGAAGACAAGCAAAAGATTAAGTTTGGGGGTATTTGATGAATGAGTTTTGTACTCATAAATTAAATATTTTTATCTTATCTTTTTGCCTTAATTAAGCATTTATATCCCTTATTTGTCTTTAGTTTTGTGTATTCTTATAGATGAAGAGAAGAATAGGAAATTGACTCAATTGGAAGAATCAAAGTTAAATTGTGATTCTTTAGAAATGATGTCTATAAATCAAGCAGACAAAATAATTTCATTAAGGATGGCAGAGTAAGGAGCATTATCTTTTTGTCTCTTGAGACGCATCCTAATGGATATATGCATCAATTCAATCTTGATTTATAACCACATTTCTAAAAGAATCGAAACATAAAGATTCAAGGCAAAACACTCAATGTTAAAAATTTGTTTGCTGCTTGCTTTTCAACTTGATCTTACTACAGTATTTTGGCCGTATCTCAGAAAATACGTATATATTTTGTACGAAATTTGGTAGATGAATAGCTGACATAATTTCATACAACTTTCATGTTTATGTGATCAGCAAATTCAGATATCCAAAGGGTCAAAATTGGGCTAGAACATAACATGTTTACTGTTGCAGTCCAGTCCAACCTTACTGTAATATTTGGGCCATATTTCAGCAAATACATATTTAATGGACACGAAATTTTGTAGTTGAATAGCAGATATAATTTTCTACAACTTTAATGTTCAAGTGGTCAGCAAATTCGGATACTAAAAGGGCCGAAATTGGGCTAGAACCGAGCATATTTACTGTTGCAGTCCAGCCTGACCTTGCTATAGTGTTTTGGCCATAAATCACAAAATATGTGGCCAATTTTTGTCTACCTTATATGTATGGAAAGATAATGAAAATATCTACAACTCTTATGTTGATTGGATGAGCAGATTTGGTGTCTATCAAGGCGATATATCATGATGACTTTCGGGGCAGATAATGCAACACTATTGTCAACTTTAGTGCAATTTGCTACCCACCATTTTTGTCACCTACTTCCCTTGTTTTGTCTATAAATAGAGACATATTATGAGCTAAAGGGTATTAGAAATGCTGAAGAGGGAGCTTGGAAAATCTTTGTGGAAGTTCTAAGTGTTTGTAATCCTTTTCTCTCTTTATACATTTTGTATCTTTACTTTCTTTCATAAGTTTTATCATGCTTCTTCATCTTTCATTTTGTTTTCTTACCTTGATTATGGAGAACTAATCTCCTAATGCTAAGGTGAAAGGGTGAAACTCTTGGTATAAAAATAATAATTTATCTAACTCTTAATTTTAATGTTTATACTTGATGTTGTATTTATCTTCTTATTTACTTTTGTGTTATTTACTTTCTTAGAGGATGGCTTTGTTGCCCCTCTGTTATTTATTTTCTGCACTTTTATTATTTACTTTCTTGTTATTTACTTTTTTAGATGATGGCTTTGTTGCCCCTCTGTATTTATTTTTTATGTTATTATTTTCTTATAATTTTTCTTCTGAGAGGACGGCTCTGTCGCCTCTCTGTTATTTATTTTCTGCACTTTTATTATTTACTTTCTTGTTATTTACTTTTTTTTAGAGGATGGCTTTGTTGCCCCTCTGTTATTTATTTTCTGCACTTTTATTATTTACTTTCTTGTTATTTACTTTTTTAGAGGATGGCTTTGTTACCCCTCTATTATTTATTTTCTGCACTTTTATTATTTACTTTCTTGTTATTTACTTTCTTAGAGGATGGTTTTATTGCCCCTCTGTTATTTATTTTCTGCACTTTTTGTATTTATTTTCTTGTTATTTCTTTTCTCAATGGATGGTTTTACCGCCTACTTTATATTATTATTATTGACTTTGTTTGTATATTTTTATTTTAAATTTTGTAAAGTGCAAATCTTGATATATTGTAGACAATCGTTGGCACAATAAATACTTGAATTATTCTTGATTTATTGTAGACAATATGATTGGCACGATGTATACTTGAATCCATTTTACAAAAGTTATTTACTATTAGTAATAGAATAAAAGAAGGCAAATACACTTCATCTATAAACCAAAGCGCATTTAATATAATATCTTCCGAATGGAACCTCATTTACGTGAGGATTCCATTTGAGTAATAAAAGAGTTAAAATTTATTATTATTTGATGTACCAGGAGTGGATCTCCTAACCTTAGCATGTTTCTTACTTTGAACACATTCATATTTAATTTTAGTATTTTAGTTCTCTGTTCAGTACTCTTCTCGCAAAACAAACATTCTGGCAACTAGGTTAGAAATATTTATTTTGGATATGAATTAAATTTTCTCAATTGGAAATCCTTGTGGGATCGACCTTGCATACCACTAAATCTATACTCCAATAGATTCGTGTGCTTGCGAGTTTTAATAAAAACAACAACAGGGGAAACCCTTATGCCGTGCCGATCATGTGTTCCATCATTTAGGGCCGTGACAATACATGTCATTACTATATTATTTTCATGTGCATAGATAAAGTGCATTCACGTGACCTAAGATATTTACTGTAGCTTATACAGATGAATATGACATGATGATCTATATTAATGATAATTGTGATTTATTGTTGAACCTACTGGGATTTAATTCTTACTACATTTCTATATCATGTTCAAAAAATTAGTTTTGCAGATTTTTCTTTGACTCTAGCTCTTAGTGTACATTGGATTGAGTTACTCTATGTTGGGCAGATTCTAGAAATTAATAAGGTATTTGTGGTTGAGTTGACTAAAATTTCAGTGAAGGTGCAACCACCCGTACCCGTATTCTTAGAATTAGTCAATATGGATGAATAAGATGTAGACATATATGTGTTTGATTTGTGTACAGATGTTGTTAAATAATTATGTGTAAACCTTAATTATACTTAGTTAAATTAATTGAATGTTATTATGAGTTAAATAAAGGTAATGACATCATGAAACTTTAAAAAAATTTATATATATGTATATATGTAAAAAAAAATGGAGTTGTTACATGCAGCATCTCCAAGGTGGAGCTATGGGGAATAGCCACGGCCATTAGTATTACATGGAAACTTTAAAAATTCTCGCTCTGTCCGACATGACACACTTTCACTTTCTTTTCTCATTAACATAATCATAGCCGTTGGTAGGACATTCCCTACTGGTGCACTACACAGACCGCCATGTGACTGTGCTTGTCTCATTTCTTTTATTTTATTTTTACATTAATAGCCAAAAATATGATTTCAATAACAAGTATGTTCATTATACTCATATGCCATAATTTAACGTCAAAGCATAATCATTATAAAAAATTATTGGAAAAATAAAATCATACCATGAACATAATCATTTTCAAATATCATTTTAAAATATTTACATGTCAAAATTATACACTTAAGATGGTAAGGAGTTCACGCAATGGCAATAGCTATGGCATACACTAGTCATTTATTATTTTTATTTATAAGATTCTTCTTCTTTTTTAAATATTACTTTTATCTTTTCATTTTCTTTAAACTTGACCTCTAGTCATTTTCCTTATATCATTCCCATCACATATTCTTACAAATTTAATACGGCATTCTTCTTCAATTTAATTTCTATTATTATCCTACAGTTAATGAGGTTTATTTAGGGTAGAAAAATGTTGAAAATAAGTTTTATCAGCTTCCAACACGGCCTAAACGTATCATGTAACACGGCTTGGCCATTTCTTGTAAAAATCATGCTTTAGGCTTCAAAATGCCATTTTCATTACTAAATACGGCCTGACCGTGCCTTGGAACATGGCCATGCTCTATGTTGTGTTATTCCCGATGCAGGTTTTTGTCCTGCTTGACCTTCTATCACTAATAAGAGCATACCTCCCTCATTTTAACTTCGAATTAGGTGATCTTGGTATGATAAAACAATTATCTAAAACTAGTATGTTAAACATTTTAGCGAAATCGTAAGCAATCGTGGTGATATTACACCATCAAGGTAAACTTTATTTCTTCTCGGGTAGGTTCTGACCTCTACTTATTAAGATGACAATATCTCCCTCATATAAATTTCAAATTGAGTTATTCCAATCGCTAAATTTCCGTCAGACATATATCTATATTTTTTTATGTTAATTAGTTATTTTAATTCCCTACAGAATTGTTTCAAAAATTCAAACACAGAAATTTTCCTAACATATTCTTCCCTGGTTAATCATTTTCTGACCATTGCTCACTAATCTGACCATATCTACCTTATATGGACTCCAAATTGAGTGATTCTAGTGGCTAAAACTGTGAGACATATATTTATATTTTTCATGTTAATCATTTCTTTTAATTCCTAACCAATTTTTTCTAGAATTTGAAAAATAGAAGCTTCCCTAGTTACTCCAAAATCCAGTTTTCTAACCAAACCTTTTCTAAAGTTTTAGTTCATTATTTTATTATGTCCTCTTCCATTTTCTTCCTAATTTACATCTAATCATATTCCATCAATTTTTTTACCACATTTAAATATACAAAATAGAAGCATAAAAATTTGAAAATTTTGTCACCCATAGCCATACCTATGCAGAACTTTCTATACCATTCTAAATATTCAAACATACATCACATACAAGATCAACATGTAACATGATAAAGCAACATCTATGGCCAATCATCAAAGTAAAAAATATAGTAAATTTCATCAAAGTTCTAAGATCAAAATCTCATATAAATGTTTCTAATTTCAAAGCTTTTCTAAAAAAATATTGTTAAACTTACCAAAAAATCTCCGTAGCTCATTTAGTGAATTCTTTTTTTTGTTTTCTCTTGAAGGAAGTAGAAAGATTCCTCCCTTTCCTTAACTTTTCTAGCAGCTTAAATAAGAGAAGGAGGGTGAGTTTTTGAACTCCAAAGATGAAGATAAAAGATAGATTCAAGTGGAGATTAAGTTAATTTATTTTAAATACTTAATCTTCTAGGCTTTTCTTTCTTCTTCCTTCCTCTATTCTCCTCTCTTTCTTTCCTTTCCTCACTCTACCATGCTTCTATTTTTTCTCTCCCTCACTTGGAGGAAATTCTAATGTTATAGAGGTGGTTCTTGCTTAAATAAACTGTCAAGTGGTCCTTCTTTCATAATCATGGGTCTACTTTATCACAATTAGGATACACTTTGTTGTTTTTTGAGGAAAGACAACTCATGTTCTTGTCTTCCTCTCCCTTAGTTAAGATATGCATAGCAAAAGAAAATTTATATTTTAAAAATCATGATAAAATGTTCTTAAGATAAGGGACAAGGTTCCTTTGATTTAAGGATTCTTTTTCTTTTTCTTTTGTCTCACACAAGTATGATAAGTTTTTCTTTCTAAGTGGTAAGCTTCTAACCCTTGAATCTCCCTTACTTAGCTGAAATTATTTGTGTAGAATATGAATGTTTTGTTCTAATGCCATGTATTATCATACCACTTGCTAAAATTATGAGTGTAGGATATAGATGTTTTGTCCTAATGCCATGTATTATCATATCACTTGCTAAAATTATGAATGTAGGATATAGATATTATTAAACCACTTGCTGAATTTTTGTCTTAATGTCATGTGACCTAATCTTTATTATTATTATTATACTATTATTTCATCACATGATTTATTTTATTTTATTTTTCCTCTTGGATTTGGGCTCATTCTTACCCATTTCCTTTGCTTTAGATAAAATTTCTACTTTTTTTGGAAGGCTTAGTCACATTTTCATAATTTTAGGGCTATCGGTCTAACTTTTATATCCTAATCCAAGTCTATGTTTTATTTTTTGTTTAGGCTATACAATGGGCTTGTTAGAAACTTATGTGAAGTAGAAAAACTCTATATGAAGTGTCCATAGGTGAAAGCCCAATTTATGGGTGAAGATGTTAAACTTATAAATTTCTAACTCTTGAATTAGGAAAATTACTCTAATCCAATATTCTTAAAATTTTAAGACTTTTACTTACTTCACAAAAAAATTTATCTTCCTTACCAAAGAATTTCACCTCTCTTTAGTATGTTGTTTCTAATTTTTCCTATTAGATTTTCTCTCTTTACTTATTCTCTTAACATTAGAAACATTTTCTATGCATATACATAAGGTGAAGAATTTCTAAGGATTTTATTTTCTTAGATATCTAAAAATTGTCTAATAAGTTTTATTTTCTTAATTAATATTTATGTACCTTTATTAATAAAAAAACAAAATTAGAGATGTTACATTAAATATTTATGTACCTTTATTAATAAAAGAAACGAAATTAAAGATGTTACACAGAGACTTGGCGATTGAATCAGATTCATTAAATGATATAGAACTATGCTGTATCAGATACAGAAAGAAGCACCCAAATATTGTCCTTCTGTTATGAAATCATCTATTATTGTGGATGCCCATTTAGTTTCTCAACTCCCAAAACAATGAATATTATAAATACATTCATTATTATGAGTGTCCTTTTATTTTCGCAACTCTTAAAGCCATTGAATCTTATTTATGCTCTTTGGCTTTTGTGTTATCTTTCTTTATGATTGTATACCTATAAATAGAGGCTTGTATGAAGCAATGAAATAATAAGGATATTTTTCTCTATGTGTTATTTCTCTCTAAGTGCCTTTACATTATATATTCTCTTTGTGTAAAATTTTATTTACAACACGTTATCAGCACGACTTTGCTCTTGGCTATTTATTTTCAAATCACAAGGAAGAAATCTTATTGTGTTCCCAATGCCATTAGAGTATTTGAAGTTACTGGAACTACAATTTTAAGGTGATTCAAATATTTTTTCCATGTCTACATCTAGAAGAAAAATAGAGTTGGTAATATGTATTTAAGTTTGTGGGGTAAATTTGTTTGAGAGGAATTTTTATTATCATACATTTTTGAAAGGTATATGATTTTATTCTTACTTGACATTGCATTTGCTTATGTGAAAAATGATTTTGGTGCTGTAGATTTTTATTATGATTTACATATAATTAAGTATGACTGTTTCATGAAAATTTTTATTCACAAAAAAAATTTAAAAAGAAAAATAGTATTTTACATAAACATCCATATATGCTAAAATAAATTTTCCTGTGGTTAGTCCTTGCAATTAATTTAGCATAATTGCGTTGCCCATGTTGGAATTATTTTTTGGATATATTATAGTTCCTAAATGTGTAATCAACGCTAAAACATTTGTGGATACTAATAAATTGTTCATGCTTGATGGTGCTACATAACAAAATAAGAATTATTGCTTTTGGATTGTCTTATGTTAATAAGGATTGTTAATTACGTTTTTATTTAATCTTATATTTGCATAAATGCCTTGAAAGTTGTTTTAATGTAATTATTCTTAGAAATACCAGAGATGGATTTTTATTTGTCATGGTTTATCATGTTTTCATCTGGTCCAAGATAGTGAGAAATTTTGTAGAAATATCATGAAAGGTTCTTGAAAGACCAATAATTCTTTTGTGGGTTGATTTGAATGATAATTATAATCACTAGAAATTTATTTTTATGAATTATATATTTATGAGTACTCTGTTTTTAGAATTTATATCTTGTTGAAAATTGAACTACAATTTTCTACTATATAGTTGAAGAATCTTCTGTAATACGGACTATAAATTGAGCATGACCTCTAGTTGATATCTATCTATATGTTTTATTTAATTGAATCCTCTGTATGGGTATACAATTATACTGTATGTGATTGTAGGTATTCTTGAATTTAATATGTGGGATATTGTATAGAAGGCTAATTAATTGCCTACTTTACTAAATAATTTGTGAAATATGAAACTATTCTTGACATTCACTTTATCTTTTCTAAATTAGTTAGATCTTATGTTATGGTTATTTATCACTTACATCTATATAGTGCCATTTTATACCATTCAATTTATATTGTATCTAGCTACTTGAAAAATGATTCTTTTAATGCATTGTTCACAATTTGCAAATTGCTTGAGTTAAGTCTCATATACAAAAAGAAGTATTTGCGAACATGCTTCAATAAATCAGAAGTTTATTGATCACTATTTGACATGATTGGTTGAGACATCTTGGATCAATAATAATGCGAAAAATTATTGAAAATTCACATGGGCAACTATTGAAAAACCTGAAGATTTTTCAATCTAAGGAATTGTCATATGTTGTTAGTTCTCAAGACAAATTGGTTATTAAGCTATCACTAGCTAAAGTTGAAACTAAATATCCAACATTTTTGGAACGTATACATGGTGATATATGTGGACCTATTCATCCTAAATGTGGGCCATTTAGATATGGTATTAATAGACACATCCAGCATATGGTCTCATGTGTGCTTGCTATCAACTTGTAATCTAGTGTTTGCAAGATTACTTATTCAAATAATTCGATTAAGAGCACAATTTTCAGATTATACAATTAAATACATTCGTCTTGATAATGCTGGTGAATTTTTTTTACAAGTTTTCAATGACTATTGTATGTCAATTACATAAATGTAGAACATCTTGTAGCTCATGTTTATACACAAAATGGGTTAGCTGAATCATTTATTAAGCAACTTCAATTAATAGCTAGACCCTTACTTACACGAACAAAGCTCTCTGTTTCTATTTGAGGACATACAATTTTTATATGCAGCAACACTAGTACACATCGAATCAACAAGTTATCATAAATATTTCTTCTTTATAATTGGCTTATGGTCATGAGTTAAATATTTTCTATATTAAAATTTTTGAGTGTGCGGTATATGTTTTAATAGCCCCACCACAAAGCATTAATATGGGTCTTCAAAGGAGATTAGGAATATATGTTGGATATGATTCTCCTTTTATTATAAAATATATTGAACCAATGACAGGAGATATATTTATGGCATGTTTTGCTGATTGTCATTTTGATGAACCAGTCTTCCCAACATTACGGGGAGAAAATGAAAAAGCAGCTGGTCAAAGAAATTACATGGAATGCTTTGAACCTCACACAAAATAATATGAACTTGAAGTTCAAAAGATAATTCACTTACATAGAATAGAAATTTAATTGCCAGATGTATTTACTGACCTAAAGAGAGTGACAAAGTCACATATATCAGCTGTAAATACTCATGTACAGATTGATGTCCCCAAAGGAAAATTTGTTAGTAAAATCACTAGCAAATATAAAGCACGTCAGAAGCGTGATAGACCAATCGGTTTAAAAGATAAAAATCCGCATAAAAAGAAAGAAATAATTATTCAATATCAAAATAGATGCTTTTGAAGAGACTAGAGACATAGCAAACAAAGTACTTCCAGAAGAAGTTCAGGTACCTGAAATTGATGAAATTGATTGAAATGAAGAGATCTCAATAGATTATGTATCTACGAGGAAACGATTAAATCGAAAAGAAACAGTTGTCGACAACATTTTTGTGTAAATAGTAGCACTTAATATTTTGAATAATAATAATGATTATAAATCTACATCTGTTGATGAGTGTCGACGTAGATGTGATTGACCAAAATAGAAAGACGCAATTCAAGCAGAATTGAATTCACTTAAAAATTGTGAGGTATTTGAATCTATAGTTCAAACACCTGAAGATGTAATACCTATTGGGTACAAATGGGTATTTGTATGTAAAAGAAATGAGAAAAATGAAATTGTGAAGTACAAAGCACGACTTGTTGCAAAAGGTTTTCACTAAGACTTGGAATTGATTATAATTTCACATATTCTCATGTGATATATGCAATTATATTTTGGTATCTCATTAGTCTGATAGTACATAAAAAAATTGATATGCGTCTTATGGATGTTATTACAGTCTATTTATATGGCTCACTTGATAGTGACATATATATAAAATTCCAAAAGAATTTAAGATGCATGAAGCATATAATTCAAAAATCCCGGGAAGTTTATTTAATTAAATTACAAAGATCTTTATATGAATTAAAATAGTCTGGACGAATGTGGTGTAACCATTTCAGTGAATATTTGTTAAATGATCATTATAAGAATGACCATATATGTCTATGTGTTTTTATAAAGAAAGCAAATTCAGGATTTGCTATTATTATGGTGTATGTTGATAATTTAAATATTATTGGAACTCCTGAAGAGATTATAAAGGCATTAAAGTGTTTAAAGAAAGAGTTTGAAATGAAATATTTTGAAAAACAATTTTCCTATATTACAATTTTATTATTTGAGAAATAAAATTTTTATTTATTAATCAACTTATACAGAAAAAGTCTTAAAAGAATTTTACATGGACAAAGCATATCCATTAAGTATCACAATGGTTGTTCTCTCACTTGATGTGAAATAATATGTTTTTCGACCTCAATATGATAATAAAGAAGTTCTTAGTCCTGAAGTACCATATCTTAGTGCAATTGGTGCACTGATGTATCTTACCAATAATATAATGCCTGATATAACTTTTGTTGTCAACCTGTTAACTAGATTTAACTCTTGTCCAATGCAAAGACATTGGAATAGAATTAAACATGTCTTTCGATATTTCAGAGGTACTATTTATATGGAATTGCTATATGCAAATGGATTTAGACCATAACTCATTGGTTATGCAGATGCTGGATATTTATTTAATCTACATAAGGCCCGGTCTTAAATATGATATTTATTTACATGTGGTGATATAGGAATATTATGGCGTTCCATTAAACAAACACTTGTTGCTACTTCTTTAAATCATGTAGAAATTATAACAGTTCATGAAACAAATCATGAATGTATTTGGTTGATATATATGACTCAACAAATTTGAGAGACATATGGACTATCTTTTTGAAAGAGGACTCTAACTATATTATACAAAGATAATACTGCATGTATAGCTAAGTTGAAATAAGGATATATTAAAGAAGATAAAACAAAATATATCTCACTGAAGTTCTTTTTCATTCATAAACTTCAAAAGAAAGGTGATATTGACGTACAAATTCGTTCAAGTGGTAATTTGACAGATTTATTTATCAAATCCTTACCTACTTCAATATTTGAAAGACTACTATATAAAATTGGAATGCGTCGACTCAGAGATATTCAATAATACTGAGAACAGGGAGAGTATATAAGGAATGATATACTCTTTTTTCTTTACTAGGGTTTTTTTCCACTGGATTTTTCTCTAGTAAGGTTTTAATGAGACATATTTCTTGTAAAATGGACATTCAAAGGGGAGTGTTATGAAATTATCTATTATTGTGGATGTCCATTTAGTTTCTCAACTCTCAAAGCAATGAATATTATAAATACATTTATTATTATGAGTGTCTTTTTATTTTTTCAACTCCTAAAGTCATTGAATCTTATTTATACTCTTTGACTTTTGAGTTATCTTCCTTTATGATTGTATGTCTATAAATAGAGGCTTATATGAAGTAATAGAATAATAAAAATATTTTTCTCTATGTATTATTTTTTTCTAAATACTTTTACATTATATATTCTTTTTGTGTAAAATTTTATTTACAACACCTTTTATATTATAACTATTATTATATGACAAATGATTGGAAGATAGTGATACAACACACGTGAAGAGAAAGCTCATAAATTGAATGGTAAAGGAAGCTCATAAATTGAGCTTAAAATTTTTCTGTTTTAAGAGACCACCAGTTGGCCTTGATGACATTCTATTGGATGACATTAGAGGGAAATCTATCCCTCGTTTATGCTCAGCTTATACTAAAAAAAAAATTTGACAAAAACTATTTATATGGCATTTATTTATGTCTTTTTTTTTTGGACTGGCGGAATATATGTATGTCACATAGTATTTTTAACTATCTACGTGGCATCTAATTAAGTTGTTTTTAATTCTCTCTCTCTCTCTTTCCCCTCCTCTTCTGTCTCTTCTCTGCCTTTTTTTTTTCTCCTTTATTCTTCCCCTTCTCCTCACTTCTCCATTCCCGAGGCCATGGCTCACAGGCCATTAGTTTTCGTATTGGCCAATTCTAGGTATGATGTTCTAGTCTGCACTCTTTTCAATGTATTCTTAATTTTTTTCTCCCTTAATTATATATTCAATCGCACTTGAGTGCTTGAGGAAAAATTTTCAAGGTGATCATGTTAATTCATGGCGCTTGGTGGCTCTATTATATTAGACTGAAATAATATAGGAAGGCTATCTTGAATTTATTGCTCAAAATAGACCAACGTTATGTGATCTTTAGAGCATGCTTGGATAGTGAGTCGTATTTATTATTTTATTATTTTGTGGGACATGAAAACTACTATGCTTTGATGAGCTAAAAGGAAGAGAAGAGAGGAAAAGAAGAAAAAAAGAAGAAAAAGATAGAAAGAGAGAAAGAGAGAAAGAGAGAAAATTAATTAAACTTTACACGACATACATTAGCATTTGTCATTAAATAAGTCAACAGTTTTAAGGACAAAATGATGACAAGGGCAAAAATTAAAGACAAAATGATAAGAGTTATATAGATAAATTTCAAATGATTAATGACAAAATTAAAAATTAAAATAAAATTTTAAGGCCGAAGTTAAATATTTAAAAAAAATTTAAGGGCAAAAATGTATTTTAAATTAATTAAATATGAAATTTATAATAAATTATGTAACTTATTTATAAAATATGGCATATATTAGACATCAATAAGTATATAAATTAACTCCTAGTTTCCACGAAAATATTAAACTTTTTTTTAAATTATATAATATTAAACATATATAAATAAATTAGTCTATTGATATGAATTTATTGGAATTAATTTGGATATTTATTAGTGAGTGCAATTAATTTTAAAATAATAAAATAATTAAAATTTAACTAGGTATTCAATAATTATTGTTTTTAAAATGTAAACGTTAAAGACTCTAAATATTATATATTTTTTTTAAAAATATATTAAACATATATAAGTTAAAGACACACAAAAAAAAATTAAAATTTTTGAAAATTATTATGTTTCATTTATTTCACATCCCAAAGTTTTGTGAAAGTTGAGAAATATAGAAAGAAATATGAAAGTGCTTTCTTTTTCTAATAAATAATTTTGGGCAAAAGAAATAAAAAAAAAAAAATCAGAGGGAGAAACTCGAATAACAGTCCCTGGCCATACTTTGGTCCCTCGCCAGCGAATTAAACGGATAGGCTAGAGGAACACAGTTCTCCTCTCTAGCCTCTATCCAACGAAAATGGCTTCCTCAGCGACCACAACGTCTTTCTCTTTCTTCTCATCCTCAATTTTCCTCTCATCTTCAACTCAAGCTCAGAAAAGCTCATCAGTATTCAGACCCAATGCTCTCAACACTACTCTTAAACCCCTATCAATCACTTCCCAGCTTGCCCCCCTCCCAGTTCTGTCCTTCAATGGGGAAAAGATAGGCGAGACCCACCTCGACCTCAAGACAGCTCCACCAGATACTGCCCGCGCGGTGGTTCACCGTGCCATCGTCACCGACCTTCAGAACAAGCGCCGAGGCACTGCTTCAACCCTTACAAGAGCAGAGGTCAGGGGCGGAGGCAAGAAACCTTACCCACAGAAGAAGACTGGCCGTGCCCGTCGTGGGTCTTCGAGGACCCCGCTCAGACCCGGTGGCGGCGTCGTATTTGGGCCAAAACCCAGAGACTGGAGCATCAAGATTAACAGAAAGGAGAAGAGATTGGCAATTTCCACAGCGATGTCTAGCGCGGCGGTGAACACGATCGTTGTGGAAGATTTTGGGGATAAGTTTGAGAAGCCCAAAACGAAGGAGTTCATAGCAGCCATGAAAAGGTGGGGGCTTGACCCGAAGGAGAAAGCTATGTTCTTGTTGACTGAGGTTTCGGATAATTTGCGGCTTTCGAGCAGGAATATCGGGACTTTGAAAATTTTGACGCCTAGAACGCTTAATTTGTACGATATATTGAACGCAGATAAGCTGGTACTGACACCCACTGCTGTGGATTATTTGAATGAGAGATATGGGATTGATTACGAGGGAGACACTGAGGATGAAGATGAATTGGATGGTGAAGAAGGTAAGCATTAGGCGTGTTGAGTTATTAAACGTTAACAGTAATCAATAATAAAGTTGCCATCTTAAACTATTCATTGTTGTTTAGTTTAATTGCAATTTCATATTTGGCCATGGTACATTGCCGGCATTACTCCTTTTGACTTCTGATTTTCGTTCTTGCAGTTCAAGGCATTCTTTAGTGTGTAGTTTTGCTATTTTATCTTCAATATGGTACAAATTGAAGCAATAGTGTTTTAGATTTGAAGTGTATGACATGTCTTGGAAATAGAATTTGCTTGCTTTTGCATGATGACCTTACTGTTGCTTTAAGTGAGCTTTGAATTAGCGTCACATTCTTGACATGTCTATAAGAATTTGATTTCCTGCACTTCCATGGAGAGAAGCCTTGAAACCCATTATTGTTCTGCAAATTGTAGATGTATAGTACAAAGAAATATCTTACTATTTGATAAATTTATAGAAGTCTGGAATATGAAATTTATCACCATCAATAAACTTGTTTACTTGTGATACTTACGTGGTTACTCTTTGACACCCCATGCACACAATTCCTCATCAATCTGCATAATACAAATGCCATGTAGTTGTAAAAGTTGTCTGAAATTCAAATAATATGTTTTATGTATTTTAAAGATAGGAAGTCATTGCAGTAGCTCTGAATTACATACATCCTAATTAAACAGTTGTTCTTAAATTTAATTAGGAACGCCAAAAAATCCAGTCATCAATTGGCTATAGTTAATTGTACAACCATATAAACCACAATTAGTTGGTCGGAGTGGTATGTGGCAAAGGTTCGAATCTTAAGAGACACTATTGTGGGAAGGACTGAAAATTGTAATTGTTCCAAGGCCCAAAGATGATTAGTTTCACAGTAACGTTTGTGGGGATATTTTTGGTTCTCATCCAAAAAAAAAAAACTGTATGACTATATAGATTCCATGCTAATCATTGCAGTAGTTCTTAGTTACTTATATGATATCTCAATTATAGATGCTATTTGATTTTTCTATATACATTAGAAAATTCAATCAGCATTTTACTCCAATATTTACTTTAACTATGCACCTATGATATAATTTGGCAGTTGCTTATGATATCTGAGATCTTTGATGTGATAGGTGCCTGATTGGTAGGTTGCTGAATTTGTTCCCTTTAATTTGAGATACAGGAACCGACACAGAGGAAAATGCTGAGGCAGTGGATTAAGGGTGTGGTGCCTTATTTGTATCATTGTAACTGTTTCTTTTTCCCTTCTCTAGCTGAGAATCCTATTACTGTGCAGGTTGTGTCACAGGGTTCTCCTTGTAGTCTCATGCATCGATTTTGTTTCAAGTAGTCTTTTTCGTGCAATGTATGTATATGGATATTATATCTTGCTAAATCCTTCCATTGTTGTATTCATTCTAGTCCTTTTTAAGTAGAATATTGTTTCGCTATGAATCTATTGCAGCCTACTGTTATATTATAACACTCAAAATGTGTTTACATCAAGCAGTTCTTTTGCTGGACCTTCTCTTGCGCATGAGTCATGACTTTTTCTTCTCTTATTGTTGGTGCTTGTGTATTTGTGAGATGAGTATGGTGTAGGGGTGAGAGAATGAAGGTTTAAATTTGATACTTTCTATGAAGAAATTGGATTACAACTTACTGTATCTTTCAACTTTGATGATCTCTCTGGTTGTTGCCAAATTTCTGAAGTCCTTGGGCATAGTTTTAATTGCATTTAATTATCTGGTCAGTTTAGGTTTCTAGTTCAGTGTGTAAGTATATTGATTTTGATTTTCATGAGGATAAAAGGCATGGGCAAGTTTAGCCATTTGATGATCTTGCTATTGGCTATTATATATATACATATGGTGAAAATGAACTTTTGAATGAGATCTGCCACTTTAATCCAATAGCCCTATCCTGGGACAAGACAATGGATTCAACCTGCTAGATACTGGAGTATGGAAATTCGAGAAATATATTGAATCAGCAGGTAACCAGACAAGGTCAGTGAAGCATTTATCAGGGATGGTAATTATTAGTTGCTCTTACTGTAATAATCTACACAGGAAGGGATTTCTGTTTAGTCTTTAAAATTGTGTTTGGAAGAAGAGAAAAAGAGAGGAATGAGATTGGAGGACTGAAAGGCACTTAAAAGTTTGTGCATTTGGCTTTTGAAAACGTTTTGTTTTTATTTTTTATTTTCATATCATAAAAATAATTTTTATTTTGTAGTTTTCATATTTTTTAAAATACATTTAGTTTGTATTTTTATTTTTATTATTATTTAGTTATATAGTTATATTTTTATTTTTAATATTTTATAATTATATAAATAATAAAATAGTGTATATAGTTTAAAATAATTGTAAAAATGATACCGTTACAATGTGTTATAATATTAAAAATTTTAAAAATGTCTTTTTGTTATTTTTAAAAGTTTTAAAATTAATTTTTAAAAATAAAAATAAAAAATAAAAAATAAATATGTTTTCGTGTTTAATTTTTAATTTTTAATAAAAATAAAAATTAAAAACAGGCAAATCAAATAGAATGTAGCGACACAAATTTCTTTCTCCATTTTTCATGATAGGATATTGACTCATTATGCACTATCACGGGCATAAGAATAATGAAATGGATGTGTATAGAAGTCGCTGATGTTTTTGATAAAAGCCTCACCCTTGTGTCACTACTCACTAGCATGCTTAATCATGAATGAAATTGTGTTTTCAAATTCCACTAATGCATCTAATTGCACCCTACCAATAGACAATTGCATTGCCCCTATGGTTATTGTTAATTTATTTTAATCTCAATGCATGGATTGGAATCAGTAAAGATGAATTTTTTGTCCGTTGAATTTCTTAAACTTTTCACTTTTGTCTAAGTATTTTTTTCCATTCAGGTCTTACATATTCATATTTTGATTCAAAATTTTCCCTTGTGTCTCCTCTATTAGAGACTACTGATTTATGCCTACGAGGCGGAAATGTAGCAAAAGGTCCTCTTGCTAATCATAAACATAAACATGGTAAAAAGCCTCTTAGTAAACCTTTTTTTTTTTGGGGTACAATGAAAGAGTCTCAAAGACTAAACAAAACAAAGGTGGGGTGAAGTACCACCTCTAACATCATTCATCAGAAGGCGACCCGGGCCAACAGGAGGTCTCTCTAAGCAGCGTAGTCCAGTTGACATATTGTGCCCTTTTTTCTTTGCTAATCAGTCAGCTACTTCATTACCTTCCCTAAAGGTGTGTTGGGTAATCACCCTCTGGTTTCTTAGCAAACCATTTCTTAGTCATTAAACCAGACTCCCAAACAACTCAAATCCATTCAAATGGACAGATGTGCTAAGGAGATAATACCATTTGGCCAATTTTGAAAATAGCACTAGCCAAATTCGAAAATTCGATCAAATGTTATAAAAAAGATAGGAAAAGAAAACCGACTCGAATCCAACAAGTGACATTGGCACAGCAATCATAGCATTTGCCCTAAGAGTTGTGAGATTGCGGTTACTTTCATAGAGATCCATGGTTGATCCACATCCACTACAAAAGGGCTTCAAAAGCGGGCCCACTGGATGAGCTCTTCAACAGAAAGATTATCAACATTTCTCTCTCTGCTTTAGGCGGAGCAATTTTTAAAAGCAACACGGCGTATCCTTCTGTAGCGGAGCAGAAGCAGCGCAGGGAGAGAAGTGAGGGAGAGGGAACGGGCTTCCATGGCAGCCTCCTCCTCCATTTCTTATTAATTTTTTTTTTTTTTTTTTTATGTTTTACGTGTTATTTATATCATTTTCTTTAGAGAAGTGATTTTTTCTCTTCAAATTTTTACATTTATATTAATAATTTTAAGTTTAAATTTGTATCTCTGTACTTAAATTTAAAAATAATAATTTATAATTCAGTGTTCATCCGAATAAAAAAAATTAAAGAGAGTTAAACTCAAAAAAGTTAAAAGGTACTCCTCCATTTCTTGTTAATTTTTTTTTATGTTTATGTGTTATTTATATTTTTTTTCTTTGGGAAAGTGGTTTTCTCTCTTTAAGAAATTTTTTTTCTTCCATCAGTGAGGGATGGTCATTTTTCTGGACGGTGAAGGCTAGAAATGGTGGTTGGTGATTGAACAAGGCTGGTGCAAGTGTTTGATGGTAGTTCAAGATGATGTAGGTGAAGGAATGTGTTCCAATATCCAAAACCGCAAGCAATCCAAACAAAACACAATAATGGACGACTTGAAATGATTCAAAACAAAGATGATTCGATGCAAACAACAAAGAAAATTCAAAACTGAAATGACAAAGACTCCAGATGAACAAAACAAACCGGCAGCGGCGCTTTGGTGGTGATGTGGTGGTGGTAAGGTGTCACCTTGCTCTGATACCAATTTGATGTGGGGTAAGTCACAAACTCTCGATCTAAACACCAAACCTTGACACGACTCAAACAAGAAGACAACAATGGAGGTTAAATCTGAAAATGGAAGAAAACAGAAATAAAAGGAATAGAAAGTAGAACCAATTTACACAATGGAACAACCCTTGTTCTATGAATCAAGAACTGAATCAAATGATGAAAAAACGCTATCAGTACAACCTTACACAATGGCCATGGCAGCCAAGCACAAGGATGAGGCTTATGGAGACTTGAGAACACCAATCTCTAGGGAGATTGACACACACAAGGACAACTAAGCAAGATCAATCAACAATATTCTCTTCTCTCAAAAGCACTCTTTGATAGAAGGGAAAATCAGTTTCTGAATTACAAAATGTCTAATCCCCAAAAACATTCTAAAGAGGGTTTTTATAGTCCTAGAGCCAGCCCCCTTTTCTAATAAAAGAAATACTGAAAATTAAATAAGGAAATTGTCTTAAAACACACAAGACTAATAGCAATTCGTCCAAACACTTCATGTGATCTTCTCTTCATTCTTAGGGTCTTCACGAGCTGCAATAGTCACCATAGACTTGATGGACAAATCCTTGATAGATGGCTCGGAGAAGGCTGCTAACATGGAAGACTCCTTGGACAAGAAGAAGGTCATCACCTTGTCCAATTCTTGTTGGATCTCCTTAGCCCTTGCTCTAGTGATAGGACCTTCAAATGTAGGAACTTGAGGTGTATGTGATCCCTCATCACATGTGACACGTTAAATTTTCTCATTATTATCCCACCCTTTCAAGTGGAAATTTTTTTTCTCTTTTTTATGAATTTTCATTTCTGAGAATTTTATATATTCAAAAATAAAATTTTATTCTTGATATCAAACGTTATCAAACGTGAACTTTTTTTATTACCACTTCATTTTTTTCAAAAGTTCTAAAATATATTTTGTACTAAATTATCACTCCTCTAATTTTAAGACACATGAAACACATACTTTACGATCATATATTTTCTATTACATGTATAATAAACTCCTTTACAGATAGATATTTTCATGTATACACAATATAAAGACTAAGTCTATAAACATCAAAGTACAGCAGAAGCAGAGATCTTGTCTGTGGCGTTCAGAGCATACTCTAGAGTACAAGTACAATATAATCAAAATCTACGAGCCCTAGAAACAAAGTTGGCTCACCCAGAGATCATGTCGTCTAGCTAGTCAACTATCTGAAGGGAGAGGATCAAACTCTATATTTTTATCTGAAAAAAATATAGAAATATCGTGTAGTGAGTTTGACAACTCAGTGAGTAGATAATACCTCCGATGACCTCTTAAGTCAACATATGGATGTACTCATAAATTAAAAATTATCACATAGAAAATTACAGTTCAAAAGTACATCCATATGGAACTCGCATTTCAAATATTTTCAGTTCAAATCATATTCAGATATCTGAAACCATATATGATACAGTATGATCGTTAATCAAATATTGATATGCATCAAAATTTTTTTTATAAAAATGTTAGGAGGATTCTATATCAAAATCACCATATCAGAGTTCACGCCCTTCCGTACTTTGGTGGTGTAGGATTTGCCTATACTTAACAATCCAACTACGGTTTGCCCTACTACCGTTCAAGAAGACACGCAAAGGGATTTTAATATAGACAATTTCTCAAGCACACAACAAGGGAGGGTAAATCACATATCATATAGTCGGCATCTCACCTAGATAGGAGGCATCCCGCTCTCCTTCACATATCATATCCCATGTGTTGGCTGTCATACGAGGTTAGTACCACCCCTGCTAGTTGAGGTATCAAAGTGCACTAGGGCTAATATCACTTGCTGTTAGCAAACAGTGTTTTCAATAGGATTCCTCCACAAAAATCATATTTCGACATATGTCATATAGTTCAAAATAGAGGTTTTAGTATAATTCAAAAATTTCAATTTCAGTACAATTTCTCTGTTAGAAATTTCTCAATCAGGATAATCACATATACGTGCAATTTTCAAAGGCAATCATATAACTTTACATATCAATGCCACGTACACAATATCTTTCATTTACCATATGATGAGAAATACATTTAAAATCACATATTCAATGAGTTAAAAAATCTATTTTCAAAACTATACTCTTCTTGAACTATATACCAGATTGTAATCAATTCAGATAATTTAATCCATTTCATAAGTATATAGAAGTATAAATAATTTGTAAATATAATCAATTATACATTTTAAGTTCAAGAAGAGCATAGGGTAAGTCATAGAAAGAATTATCTACTTACAAAATAAGGCTCCAGGTTGGACAACTCTAAAATGCACTTTTTCAATTCACATTTAATTAAATAGACTTAAAAAATGTGTTCGGAGAGTCCAAAAACTTAAGAAATGACTTCGGGAGTTTGGTCAACATTAGTCACTGTTCATAGAGGGAAAATACTGTTCACGTGGGGGGAATTACTATTTACACCGAAAATACTGTTCACTATTAATGTTCATCGAAGAAAAATTTACAAAATTAGAGCACCAAATCAAGTTGTTTGACTATGAAATTTATCATACAACCAATACTCTATATTTTTAACAAAATCCTTAACTTGAAAATTTGAAAAATCATCAAAAATATAGTATTTTAGAAAAATTACCTATAAGTTACTATTTACAATTTTTGGACGAAATTTCGGTTAGTTTCTGACAAAATTGATCAGTGAGTTTTGAAACTCTCGTAGCCACGAGTCCAACAGTACCTTCAGTATCTCAATTGGATGTCTAGTTTGAGAGATATCTTTGAGAGAAGTCTGAAACCTAAAGAGAGAAAGGGAAACTGTAGAAAACTTTCTACCTGCATACATTGCTTCTCCTCTTTCACGTTTTGCTTCTTTGTTCTAAATCTCATTATTTAATTATTAATATTATTTAATAATTGAATAATTGGATTTATTTTTATATATATACATATAAATATTATTGTTTATCTTAAAATATCTAAAAAAATTTCAAAAAATTTATATTATTGTAAAACTTTAGTTGCACTCTTAACCGTAATTTTTTTTGATAAAATTTTTAATAAAATAAATCACAAAATAAAATATTTTTATGTATAATAAAAAAAAATATTTCTAAAAATAAAATAAAAATTTATTCAAGATAAATATAATTATTTTAAATAAAAAAATAATTTTAATTAAAAATATATTTACTTTTAAAATAAAAATAATTTTTTTAATAAAATATTATTATTTAAAAATTACGAAATATTAATTAAAAACTGTCTTATTGACTGATTGTCTTAAAAAGAGAGAGAAATATGCACCCGCTAGCCTCTCCTCAAACAGCTTTGAACCATTCTAATTATTGAAGCACGAGGGCTCGTCTACACACATCCTTTAGTCACCAAATTAAAAGCAGCCAAGGAATCAACCTCAAGCCACACCTTCCTCTACCCATAATCCCAAGCAAGATTCAAACATGAGACCCCAACCAAATAACCCCACCTTTTACCTCCATTCTCCCTACAAGCTCCACACATTTCACCCAATCCTATCAAGGAAAAAAACCCCCCTACTAATATTTCCTCATAATGGCATTTCGTTAAATCAGCGTGCTGCGAGTGAACCAAGCCAATCATAAACACAGCATAAGCCAAAGAAGAAACATGAGAGCTCCGAGTGAACCAAGCCAATCACCCAATGACCTCTCTACCTCCTGTGGAATCATCAGCCAATATAGATGACGGGGGATGGGGGAGAAGACACCAATCCATAGGACATATCCCCCTAACGGCCTGCTTAGCTAACCAATCAGCTGCTAAGTCACTCTGACGACGAATCTAGTTAAGTGAGAAACCTTGAAAATCTGACTTAAGGCTTCTGATATCTTCCCAAGATAGCTGAACTGCTTCATTCCTTCTTGCCAAATTATCATTAACAGCTTTGAATAAATCCAGGCAGTCTGACTCCAACTCCAAGTTGGAAACTTGGATGTCATTGGCCATGAGCAAGGCTTTTCTAAGAGCAAGAGCTTCGATCATAAAAGCTGAACTCCCAACCAAAGAAGTGCTACAACCATCAAACCCCTTTCCCATGTCATTCCAGAAAATAATACCAATCCCAATCTCGTTCTTATGTTGGTCGAAGTGTTTAGATTTTATCTGCAACTCTGAAGTTTGTTAATAATATTAAATTGCAATAGCCGAATTGGTTTCATGTAGCATTTGGCCATTTGTATTTTGATACTTTCCACACCGATAAAACGACATCCGTTGTCATTTATGATTTTTAAAAAGGTAAAAAAATTATCAAATCAATATATAACCATGTTTAATGAGTAAAATATTTTAATATAATTTTTTTGAATAAATTACAGTTTATTCTAATGTAATTTCGCTGAGATATTTTTATTTGTAATGTATTATTTACTGTCTATGTGATTTGTTTTATTACCACTTAATCACTTCATAGTACTTTACATCCATAGATTTTGATAAAAATAAAAATGTAATTATTTAAAAAATGAACATATTCTTTTAAAAATGTGTTTAACTTAAATTTTAAATATTTTTTGTATTTTTAACTACATTTTGATAATTTATATTATAAGATTATTATTGGGATTAAGCAAATAATTTTATTTTTAAATTTTATTTAATTTAAATAATAGTCTTAAATTTAAAATATGAAAATATTCAAATAAAATATAGTTACAACAATGAATTTTTTTTTTAATATTTTCATAATGATTTCTATTAATATTAAGACAAGATAAAAATATTAAATGTGTTTAAGGGATAATAAATACATAAAATAGATTAATGTCATACTTTAAATCATTATAACAAATAGATATAGGGTCAAACTCATGTAAGTTTATAATATATTTTAGCTTCACTATAAGAAAATATATTGTTAGAAGTAATTAACATTGCCATTAAAAATCTAAAAATCGTCACTATGTTGCTACCTACTACTATCATCGTAGGTTTTTTATGGCAACTTTTGAGGTTGCCACCAAAAACTATAAAAGTTATTACCAAATATCTATTTTCAATGGTGATTTTAGTATGTCATAACTAAATCTCTTTTCAATGATAACATTAATAGGTTGTGGCTGAATGTAACCATTTAGTGGCGACGAAAAATTGCCATTAAATCCTTTGTCTACTTTCAATTATGACAAAATATCGCCATTAAACTCATATATTAAAAAAAAAAAAAGGATCAATGACTATCAACTGAAAAAAGGGGGATTCAGTGATGACCTTTTAGTAGATCACCATTGAATCCACTTTCAATGGGACTAAAGGTCGTCGTTGAATTCTCTTTCAGTATCAAGTGTATATTGAAAAAAACCAAGGAATTCAGTGGTGATCTTCTAGTAGGTTGCCATTGAATCATCTTTTAGCATCAAATGTGTATTGAAAAAAAACACAAAATATAGGATTCAATGGCGACGAAATATTGTCGCTGTATCCCCTTTCAGTATCAACTATATATTGAAAAATAAAATAAAATAAATGATTTTGTGGCAACTAAAAGTTGTCACTAAAACTTCTTTCAGTGGCAACTTATTAATAGATCACCACTGAATCTTGCCACCATTGAAAAGGAATTCAGGAGCGACTAAGGGTCATTGCATCTCCTATTTTGATTTTTTTAATATACATTTGATACTACTATGATTAAAAATT
The DNA here is from genome assembly GCA_037074535.1 of Gleditsia sinensis. Classification (NCBI taxonomy): domain Eukaryota; kingdom Viridiplantae; phylum Streptophyta; class Magnoliopsida; order Fabales; family Fabaceae; genus Gleditsia; species Gleditsia sinensis. The sequence continues at coordinate 30,673,842 of CM073469.1, forward strand.
TTATGTGATAAAAGATAAAAAAAATAAACAAATTAATAAAATAGTATATATTTACATAATTTCGAATACAATGAACATTTGCAACTAGTCATATACCATATCAATTATGAATGAAGCTAGCTGAAAACAATATACATAACAAAATATTTACAAAAAACAATTAAGTTTATTGTTCTCTTGGAGAGCTTGAAGTTGGATTACTTGTAATATTAACTACAAGGCTTAGAATTTGTCCTTATTCATATATAATGAGAATAAATGAACAACTTATATATAACTTTATGAGAAGAAAACAATAACAATAAACAAAGTAAAAAATGCTAACACCCACATTTATGTCAAAATATATAAGAGCCAAGAATAAAATACCATCCAAGTTCAACAATAACAAAAACAAATTGGCCATATCTCATAACCTCTCGACAAAAAGCATTAGGTATAACATGTTCTCTCAAAACTCAAATTAGTGACATTACAATTAGCAATCAAGTAGAGTCTCAAGTAATTGAGGAAGAAAAACAATTTCCATTTCTTAGTGCCGGTTGAAGCAAGGAGAAGATGATTTTATCCAAATTAATGAAACTCATCCAAATAAAACATAGAACAGACATAATTCAAAAATTCAAATCAGTATAAACCAAAACAATATCATGGCACAACTTGAAAAACATTGAATAAAATCAAGCAGTACCCATCGTCCAAGTAGGAACCAATTGAATTTTTTGAAGATAAACTCAACTAGATTAAAAAAAGTCTCACAATTAAGCTTAAAAGGACATAAATAATATTCAAATTGCACAACCCAAATGTATTTAATTTTAAAACAGAACATGATGTGCAAGATTTAAGAGCATGCAAATGAGTAGTAAATCACATGCTACTCGCAGAAGAAATATCCAATTTATACATCCATAAATTTTTTTTAAAAAAACCACCGTAAGACCTAATGATATGTCATTCTTTAAGTTACTCAAAACAAAGCAAGTAGGGGTGTACATCGGTTTGGTTCAGTCAGTTTTGGAGACCCAACTAAACCGAACCGATTATAATTTTTTTTCAAATAGATGGACCTATTCGGTTTGTTTAAAACCTATAAAATTGAACCAAATTGAACTTGTATAAAATCGGTTCGATTTGGTTCGGTTCATCTGTTTTTTTTTTTTTGGTTTTGGGGGCTTGACTCTTCTCAGCAGACATCCAAAGCCATGATAGAAATAAGAACCTGGGTACATCATGCTGCTGTGCCATTCATTTTTGCAGCCCCTCCCTAAACCAGACGCGATGGCAAGTGCGCGCCCTTAAGCCCATTTGTAAAGACGGTCGCACAGATTCTTGGAGAAGCTCAAGAAGACTGAGACGATAGTTCAAGGAGAAGATTGTAATTTAGGTAATATGCCTAGTACGTGGCCATTCTTAATGTGTTCTTTCTCCCTCCTTTAGTCAAAACGCTAATAAATTCATGCATAATGTCCTTTGCACTATATCGGATTGTTAGTTCGGCGGCACCATGAACACTCATCACTCAGCGTAGGTGGAGAAGAAGCAAAGTACAAGGAGAGGTCTACGGTCATGCAGAGAGAAACATCAAGTTATGGTGGGCAAAGGAGACTCAGAGACATGGAGGCTCACGACACTATCGGCGATAGCTTGGGCACTTGGGTAGGATAGAGCTTGAAGCCTTGAAGGGTGGAGAAAAAGCTAAGTCTGAAAGAAATTTCAACTTTCAAGTGCTAAAGATTATAACAATTCAAGGCATTTCTCCCATTCACGCACAGTTCTCTAGAATAATAAAAAAAATTTAATTATGTATTCAAAATTTTAAAAAATTTGAGCATGAATTTAAAAATAAATTAAAATAAATGAAGTCTGACTCATGAAATAGAAAAGCTAAATATTAAATGAAAAATTAAAGGCATAACATTAAAAAAAATTACAAGTCATGACATATGGAGAAAAGCTTTGACAACTGACGTGACAAAATGGAAAAAGTAATAGGATGTAGAGCTCAAGCGTCCAGGAGGTGTGAATATTTGCAGCTTTTGAAAAATTAATTTCATCAGCATACTTGGGTAGCGCTGTGAAGGACACATTTTGTGTCTCAAGAAATCAGTAATACGGCAGTATTTATAAATAATTAAATATATATTATATAAAATCGGTTTATTTGGTTCGTTTCGGTTCAAAATTTTTTTGAACCGAAAATTAAACCGAACCAATCGGTTTTTTTAAATAAAAAATGATCTTAATTATTTTTTTATCGGTTTTCTTCGATTTTATCTCGGTTCGGTTTGGTTCGGTCGGTTTAGTTCGGTTCGGATCGGTTTTGTACACCCCTAAAAGCAAGGACATAAACTTGCTTATTTGTATTTAAGTAGCATTGCATCTCTTGAACAAACAAAATAAACATCAATTCAAGACCAAGCATTACATTATTCCAACAAAATACTAAAGACTCGAGCTTTTTTTTTATAATATAACAAACCATGAACCAATTATGAGTAGAATAAGTATAGCAGCAAAAGAAATTCAGTAAATAGATAAATTTTAGATAGTATGCTCTATATCACGTTAACAAGAATTACTATTGTAGAATCATCAAAACAACAGCCCTTCTAATCGCTTTGATTACTTGTAAGAGATAATCCCCTAAAAAGAAGACAAGCTGAACACCAAAAGGAAGTTAAGTGGTCAATTCTGTTCTTTGAAAATTCTGGCATTCCTCATACTTAATACTAGAGGTTCACATCTCACAACATTTTACTTTTTTGACCCTTATATGCCCTTCAACATGCCAAGCAATGCAACAATTTAATAACAAACCAATTTCCTTTTGATGAAATAAATATAATTAATTCGATCTAGTATAAAGAAACTTAATCGGCTTACTACCACAAATAATAGAAAGCTTCCTTTGGCAGTAAACTTTTAGTAGTATTTTTAAACATTTAGATACAAAAACATGAAAACCATAAGTTTTACTGGCTCATTAAATTTAGTGGTGGGTCCCTCCATCATAGTACAGCAGTGACAATTGACTTGACAATTCTTTATGGAAAGGAGAAAATTATAGCGGCCGCAAGAGCAGCAAAAGGAACAGGAGAGAGCGAAATGTTAGGCACCAAATTTTTCTTTTCCCCCTTCCCCCTTCATTTCTTCAAAAAGAATAAAAAGGTTAGGCACACTCTTGCCTATAAATAGGCAAGAAATGGAAGGGAGAAATACACACTAAAGAAGCAAAGAAGTCAGACAGTAATAAGCAGCTTAAAGAGAAGCCAAATAAGTTCTCGGAAGAAGAAAAAATAGGGGAGAGTTTGGTGTATTTTTTGGAAATAGTTCCTAAATAGTGAGTGACAAAATAATGAAGAAATACTCTTGGAGTATCATGGAAAACACTTTGTGTGCCACTATTTTGGTTAGATCTCAATTGTAACCTCTAGATTTATTCTGAGAAAGACTCTCTTTGTACCTACTATTTTTATAGTAGAAGATTTATTCAGATTTAGTCTCGTGGACGTAGCCTAAAAATCAAGGGTGAAACACGTTAAATTTTCTGGTGTCATTTTTGTTGATTATTCTGTATTTATTCTTACTAGTATTACCTGCTGTGCCCAACAAGTGGTATCAGAGCCGTGGTGGTTATTCCTTAAAAATTCTTAGTATGCTCTGTGGTTGTAGTATTGATTGATCTTTCACATCAGAAAAGATTTTATTGGCATTACAGTTGGCTGAAAGAAGCTGTACGGACATTGTTCATACGTACTGATACTATTATTCATACGTACGAATATTGTTCATACTGCTCAAAATAGAGGCAAAGACTAGAAAGATGATCAACCTAAATGGCACAAACTATCATATTTGGAGAAACAAGATGAAAGATCTCCTATTTGTGTCGAAACTACATTTATTGGTGTTTACTACGACTAAACCCGAAGCTAAATCGGATAAAGAATGGAACTTTGAGTATAAACCGGTATGTGGATTCATCTGACAGTTTGTTAAAGATAATGCGTATATCACATTTGTAATAAGACTTATGTACAAACGTTGTGGCATAAGTTGGAAGAGCTATACGCTTCAAAGACTGGCAACAACAAATTATTTTATTTGACAAAATTGATGTACGTGAAATACCGAGAAGGTACTTCTATAGCATATCACTTGAACGAGATGCAAGGGATCATGGACCAGTTGTCAGGAATGAGCATAAAGTTTGACGATGAAATACTTACTCTTATAGTACTCGCCTCCTTACTAGAGTTGTAAGAGATTTTGAATATCTCAATTACCAACTCAGTGCCTAACGGTGCTGTGAGTATGGAATCTATCAAAAGTGGTATTCTGAATGAAGAGATGAGAAGAAGATCACAATATTCAACCTCTTCATCACAATCAGATGTTCTAGTTATAGAATTAAGAGGGAGGAGTCAGTCTAGGCATACAAAGTCTAGAGATAAAAGTAGAAGAAAGTCGAACAAATATGCCAACATTGAATGCCATTACTACAAGAAGAAATGACATATCAAAAGATTCTACCGAAAGTTCAAGTAGAATAAGAATAAAGGCAAGGAAGTGAAAAAAAATGACAGCAGTGATGATGAGCAAACAAATGCCATAGACAAATTCAATGTCATTTATGATGATGATATTATCAATCTTACATCCCATAAGACCAATTGAGTGATTGATAGTGGAGCTACCATTCATGCCACACCTTGAAGGGAATTCTTCTCATCTTACACAGAAGGAGATTATGGAGCTGGTAAGATGAAAAATGACAACTTACTAAAAGTTGTTGGAAGAGGAGATATCTGCTTGGAGACAGATAACAACACCAGATTAGTGCTGAGAGATGTCAAGCATATTCCAGATATTCGCCTGAATCTGATTTCTACAAGCAAACTTAATAATGCATACTTTTGTAACATATTCATGAATGGCCAATAGAAACTCACTAAAGGTGCTTTAGTGGTGGCTAGAGGTAGAAAAAACTCAACGTTGTATGTTATGCATACAAAGCTCTCCAACGACACTGTGAATGCCGTGGAGAAAGAAAATGTAGTTGAGTTATGGCATAGGAGACTTAGCCACATGAGTGAGAAAATTATGACATGTTTGGCCAAGAAGAAAATGCTATCTGGAATGGATCAAGTACATTTGGAGAAATGTGCTAATTGCTTGGCAGGAAAGCATAATAGAGTTGCCTTCAAGAGTTTCCCTCCTTCCCAAAAGAAGAATGTGTTGGATTTGGTACATTCAGATCTATGTGGACCAATTCCAAAGTCTCTTGGTGGTGCTCAATACTTTGTGATTTTCATTGATGATAATTCCAGGAAGACGTGGGTATATACTTTGAAGAAAAAAGGTCAAGTATTAGATGACTTCAAACAGTTTTATACCTCAGTTAAGAGACAGACTGAGAAAAAGTTAAAATGTATCCAGACAGACAATGGTGGAGAGTATATTGGACCATTTAATGCTTATTGTAAAGAAGATGGTATTCAGCATCAGACAACGCCTCCAAAAACATCACAGTTAAATGGTTTAGCTGAGAGGATGGATAGAACTTTGATGGAGAGAATCAGATGTTTACTCTCACATTCAAAGTTGCCCAAAACTTTTTGGGGTGAAGCCTTACTGACAGCTGTACACGTGTTGAATCTTTCACCGTTTGTTCCTCTACAGTATGATACAACAGAGAAAGTGTGGTCAGGAAAGAATATTTTCTATGACTATCTATGGGTGTTTGGCTGCAAAGCCTTCGTGCATATCCCTAAAGATGAGAAGGCTAAGCTTGATGCTAAGACACGATAGTGTGTATTTATCGGCTATGGTCAAGATCAATTTGGCTACAGATTCTATGACTCAGTCCAAAAAAAGTTCATTAGAAGCCATGATGTTGTGTTTGTTGAAGATCAGAACATTAAAGACGTAAACAAGATGGAGAAGGATGTTTCTAATTCCAATGGCGACTCAACAAACTTGAGATTATTTCCTAAAATAGTGGTGCCGAGACAAGTTAGAGATAATTATTAGCCTGATGATGCTCCTATAGAGACTAAATCAGAAGATGATGATGATGATACTCACTATCATTTACCAACACCTGTGCCTTCCCCAGATCGATTAAGAAGAAGTAGTAGAATAAGACAACCTTATACTAGATATCCTAATTATGAGTATGTAACACTCACTAACGGGGGAGAACCTGATAGCTTTGAAGAAGCTATGGAAGATGAGCACAAGCAGAAGTGGAGAGAAGCCATGCAAGATGAAATGAAATCCTTGTATGAGAACAAAACGTTTGAGTTGGTGAAGTTGCCCAAAAGCAATAGAGCTTTGAAAAGTAAATGGGTGTTCAGAATCACGCATGATGAACACAGTCTCCATTCGAGATTCAAAGTTAGACTGGTGAAAATATGTTGATTTTGATGAGATTTTTTCACCAGTTGTGAAAATGATATCCATCCGTACAGTGCTGGGCTTAGCAGCGAGCCTTGACTTGAAGGTTGAACAAATGGATGTGAAAACTGTCTTCCTTCATAGTGATTTGGAGGAATGGATATACATGGAGCAACCAGAGGGTTTTAAATAAAAAAGAAAAGAGGATTATGTTTATAAACTGAAGAAAAGTCTTTATGGCTTGAAACAGGCACCAAGGTAATGGTATAAGAAGTTTGAGTCTATTATATGGGAGCAAGGTTACAGGAAGACTACTTCAGACCATTGTTTCTTTGTGAAAAACTTCTTTGATGATGATTTCATTATTCTTTTACTCTATGTGGATGATATGCTGATAGTTGGTTAGAATATTTTCAGAATCAATTGTTTAACAACACAGTTGAGCAAGTCTTTTGCCATGAAAGACTTGAGGCTAGTAAAGCATATTTTTGGCATGAAAATTACCAGAGATAGAGGCGCCAAGAAAGTGTGGTTGTCACAAGAAAAGTACATTGAGAAAGTACTTCAGAGGTCTAATATGGATAAGGCTAAAGCGGTTAATTGTCCTCTTGCTAATCACTTTAAACTAAGTTCTAAACAGAGTCCTTCTATAGATGAGGAGAAGGAATAAATGGATAAGGTTCCATATGTTTCAGTAGTTGAAAGTTTGATGTATGCCATGGTATATACATGGCCAGATATTGCTCACATGGTTGGAGTTGTGAGCTAATTCTTTTCTAATCCTGGTAAGGAACATTGGGATGTAGTAAAATGGATTTTTAGATATCTTCATGGTACTTTGAAAATATGTTTATATTTTAGAGATACCAAGTTTGTGTTAGTCGCCTACACAGATGCAGATATGGCTGGTGATGTAGACTCAAGAAAGTCTACTTCAGGTTATTTGATTACATTTGCAGTGGGAGCTGTGTCATGACAATTGAAGTTACAAAAGTGTGTTGCTCTTTCAACTACCAAAGCAGAGTTTATTGCAGCAACAGAAGCATGTAAGGAATTATTGTGGATGAAGAAGTTCTTAAATGAACTTGATTTTCAACAGCACAGATATCAACTATTTTGTGATAGCTAAAGTGCTATTCACCTTTGAAAGAATTTCTCCTTTCATTCAAGATCCAAGCATATTGATGTGAGATATCATTGGATTAGAGATGTACTGGAGAAGAAACTACTCTAGCTTGAGAAGATCCATACTGATAAAAATGGATTAGACATGCTGACAAAGATTCTTCCAAAGGAGAAGTTTGAGTTCTATCTATTAATTGCAGGAATGGTGGAGCCCTCTATGTAGTTGGGAGGGGGAGATTTGTTAGTATTGGGTCCCTCCAACATAGAGGGTCCACCACCATTGACTTGACAATTCTCCATGGAAGCGAGAAAATTATAGCGGCCGCAGGAACAGCAAAAGAAACAGGAGAGAGCAAAATGTTTGGCACCAAAATTTTCTTTTCCCCCTTCAGACTTCATTTTGTCAAAAAGAAACAAAAAAGGTTAGGCACACTCTTGCCTATAAATAGGCAAGAGATGGAAGGGAGAAATAATACCAAAGAAGCAGAGAAGTTAGGCAACAATAAGCAGCTTGAAGAGAAGTCAGAAAAGTTCTCTAAAGAAGAAAAAATAAGAGAGAGTTTGGTGTAATTTTAGGAAATAGTTCCTAAATAGTGAGTGATAAAATAGTGAGAAAATACTCTTGGAGTATTGTAAGAAACACTTTGCGTGTCACTATTTTGATTAGATCACAGTTGTAGTCTCTAAATTTATTTTGATGAAGACTCTCTTTGTACCTACTATTTTTATAGTAGAAGATTTATTCGGATTTAATCCTGTGAACGTAGTCTAAAAATCAATGGTGAACTACGTTAAATTTTTTAGTGTCATTTTTGTTGATTATTTTACATTTATTCTTGTTGGTAATACCCGCTGTGCCCAAAACAAAAGACATAAAGCATCACAACTAACAAAATCATAGCAGAAAAGATCGTAATATTATGCATAACAAGATGAATGCCTAGAAAAGAATAAAGAAAAAAATTTCCACCCTTTTTCATTCCTCTGATCCATTTGCACCCATCCCTTCAAATCCAAAGTCAAGACTCTATATATGAAAGAAAATGTTAGCAATACCTTCCTCAACAAGTTCTTCAACAATAACGAATCATATAAAAGCGTGAATATGCATGCCCTTAGTTCCATGTCAAATATACTTTTCTGCCAAAGTAGTTCCACGACTACTCCATATTGCTTCCTCGAAATCAATATGGTATAGATAGGGAAATTTCAGTAACTTAAAACAATTAAACTACACAGATCTCGTTGGCTCAAATGGCTTTCTTTAAGGTAATAACGTAAGTTACACCACAATCTGTGGTAACTTGTAATTCAATTGCAACATCTAACTCCTTGAAACAATCTTCCATAACATACAATGATAATGACAAAATAAAACTACTTCAAGAGATGAAGAAAAGTTGTTTCAAGAAAAAATTTACAACGGGAGCAAACAAAGGAGGCAAAAATGGATCATTGCTTTAATTAGGAAAGCAGCCTTGTATGCACATTGCTTTTATCAATTTTAAAGGAAATTTTAAAGCTTACCTTAATCTCCATTTCAACATCAAGACCTGTAAACTTGACACGTTTTATCAATTATTCATCCCCTATAATTATAAAAACACAAATAAAATCTATTTCAAATAAGGTTAACAAACATTACTTTTAAGTATAGCAACAGACATTTATAGAATTCTCAAGCCACTTAACAAATTTTTAACAGATATCTTTTCTGGAAGTTAAATGAATAATCTAATTTGTTAAATTATTTTTCAATGGTTTCATGGGTCATTAAAACAGAAAGATAATCTACATAGATGACTTGAAAAACATAATAATAAATTTGGTGACCATCAACGAGTCTACAGGTTAATTAAATAATTGCACGCAGTACATACATAGTAACAGACGGTCAAATTATCGCGTTGTGTTTCATAGTTGTCTTCAGCAATTGAATACTCCCAGTGCTTCCACTGACGTATCTATATAAAGAAATAGGGATTATCAATAAATAATAAATTGTGAACAAACATAGTTTATGATAAAAGTGTGACCCACTTTTGATCCTACGAAAACAATAGTCAGAACACAAAATGTGACTTGGACTATAGCTAGGACAAGAACAAAGGTATCAAGGTGATGCAGCGCCTCCACAGATAATAATGGGAACTTGTTCTGAAAAGAAAAAAAGAAAAGAAAAGAAATTATATGACTGGTATTCAAGTAATTAATATGTCAAGTCAATGGAATAAGTATTTGACAAGCTTAGATCCCAATTGTGAGAACCCAGATAACTGATTTCATAATAGTACACTGAAATTTTCTCCTTTTTATTTTTAAAGGTTTCCCTATTTTCTCAAATTACAAGACTCCGAACAGAATGCAAACACATCTTGTTTGGAGTCGTATTCCCAGTTAACAAGGAGAACATAGTACTTAATTCTAGAAAAAGACTATGTAAGCTAAAATGAGACCCAAAAAAAATTGACCAAGTGAACTGATAAATGTGCAGTGTTACCTTCCGAGTGCAGTATTCGGTCTTGGACACTGATCCTGACTTATTGGCAAAAAGACAACGAGCAGATCCAGAAATGGCAGGGAAAGAGAAAAAAGCTATTAAAATGGGATGTCTTTTATTCTTTATTTTCTCCTCAACAGACACTTAGTGACACCAAAGTGAAAACATATCATCCTAGACTTAGTCAAGACAAAATCAAAATTAAATAAGATTGTCTTTTTTGTGGGCATAAGATGCAGTGTAAGATTATACTTGGTCGATTTTAATTAGATTGAATGATCAATTTAGTCGAATTAATTTGACTAAAATTGATTTAATTAATTTGATCAATCTGAGTCTCCAAGAATGTACAACTGTTGTGCCTTGGGAGCAGCCCTTGAGGATGTTTATCACAGCTGCAGAATCAGGTTCCACCGTCACATTCTTAACTTCAGACCTTCCCATACTCCCCATACTGCTACCATTTTTTATGTTTCATCTGAACCACAAGTTTTAAAAGATTAATAATACTATAAATTTTGTAATCATTTCTATATTATCATTTTATTACTTCTAAATTAGAATTATAGTCAGTCTTTTTAAGTTTGTTTAATTGTTTTACCCCCTTTAACTATTGTTATAGAGTCATGGTAAAATAAGAGCTCTCTCCAATTTAATCTAAGTATATATGATTTGAAAAATAAGAGGTCGTTATATATGGTCAATAATATTCAAGACTCAATATAATTAATTATTGTCAAGTTGCTGTTTTAAAGTTATTAAAAATTGTACTTATTTACCTTTATTTATATTTTTAATTGTAGTTTTTTTTCTTATTATAAAAATCATTGTAATATCTTTTGGCCTTAATATATATGATTCATTACAATAAAAACCTCTTTTTTCAAATTAGATGTTAAATATAACATTTTAAGAGTCACGTGTATTATTCAGCCATTTTAAAAAGTCTATTCTAACCCTCCCTTTACTTTTTCATATCATTTTTACATATTATTTTTCTCAATTAAAATACCATGTCAATAATGGACAAAAAATATACAATTCATTAATATTTACGTCCACATTTAAAATTTAAAACTGTTAAATCCACGTGTGTTTTTAAGTAATATGATATATTGGGAAAATGAAAATATCTTATACTTCCAAGTATATTAAATGTTTAGTCATTTGTCTAATTTATATATAAATTTTGGTGATTTTTTTTTTTTGGGTTCATTTAGCTAATATTCAAATTCAAATCTTTCATCTTGGAACTTTAGTACCATTAAACCAATTAATTTATTAATAAATCTTAGTAAATTTCAATAATTACATTTTCTTGTTTATTAGATCTTCAACATCACTTGTAAAAGAAATAAATTAATAATATAAAATTGTATAATAAATTTTATTAAATATTTATATAGAGATCTCTACAAAAAAACATATAAAAAAAAGTATGTAACATTAATGTTGTATAACTACTTAATTAGCGATACACACTCAAACTCTTTTCGATAAAATTAGAATAATTGTAATATCCCATAATTTTTAAAAAAATGTTTTATGATAAAAATATATATTTTTATTTTAAATGATTATGTTTTACTAAAAACAAATATATTTTTAATTAACATAATATTTTTTACTTAAAATAATTATATTGACCTCTAATAAATTTTTATTTTATTTTAAAAAATATTCTTTCGTTTATTATGTATAAAGATATTTATTTTGTGATTTGTTTTATTAAAATTTTTATTAAGAAAAGTCATAATTTAAGAGTGCAACTAAATTTTTATAATAATATAAATTTTTAGAAAATTTTGGGATGTTTTAGGATGAAAAACAATATTTATATGAATATATATAAAATAAAGTAAAAATAATCCTAAATATTTAATTATTAAATAATAATAATAAATAAATAATAGAAAAGAGAAAACAAGGAGTTGAGACAGAACTGAGAGGAAGAAAATTTTTGATGGATAGTATAAATAGTAACCTCCATGTTTTTTCTCTAGATCTGGAGTGTCTACAAGTCTCTGATCTCAAAACTGAGGGTATCACTGGATTTAGGATGGAGAATACTACGATTTTGATTGAACAATTTTTCAAATCAGCCGTAAAATCGCTGTAGATCGGAAGTAGAAAATTTCAAAAAAAGGTAAACTCTGAAACTCTTATTTAGAGACCTCAAATTGAAAATATGACGTTATAGATAGATTCAGGAGGCAGATAAACTTTAGGATATGAATTTTTTCAGCCATCTAACAATTTTTTATGCGACAATGAATAGTAATTTTTGGTAGTGAATAGTATTTTTTCGACTGTGAATAGTACCAAACAGTTGACTAGTGTTGACCAAGTTTTCAGAGGCTAAATTGCGCGATTTTGGAGTCATTTTCTAGATTTTTGGACCCTCCGAACTTGTTTTTGAAGTCTACTTGGTCAAATGTGGATTGGAAAAGTACATTTTAGAGCTGTCTAATCTGGAGCCTTACCTTGTGAGTAGATGATTTTTTTTTTGACTTGTCATATACTCTTCTTGATCTTTAAACATGTATTTGATTATGTTTATGAGATATTTACACTTTAAAATATTTCTGAAATGCATTAAAATTATCTAAATTGCTTACAATTTAGAATATAGTTCGAGAAGAGTATAATTTTGAAAATTGATTTCTGAATTCATGGTATATCTGATTTCATATGTATTTCTCATTAAATGATAAAGTGAATATTTATGCACGTGGCACTGATTTATAAAGCAATATGATTGCCTTGAGAAAGGGCATGTATATGTGATAAACTCTGAATGGGTAATTTATGACAGATGATCTATATTGAGACTGAGATTCTGTATTATAGTGAAAGCTTTGTTTTGAATGATATGGAATACGTGCATATGATAATTTTGTGGAGGAATTCTATTAGAAACAATGTTTGCTAACAGCAAGTGATGTTAGTCTTGGTGCACCTTGATACTTTAGCTAGCAGGGGTGGTGCTAGTCTCGTGTAAGGGTCAACACACAGAATATGTTATGTGATGGAGAGCCGGATGTTTCCTATCTGAACGAGATGTCTGTTATATGAGATGTAATTTACCTTTCCTTGCTGTGTGCTTAGAAAATACTCATATTAGAGTCCCTTCGTGTGTCCTCTTGAATGGTGGTAGGAAAAATCTCAGCGGGATGCTGAGTTTAGATAAATCCTACACCAACAAAGTACAGAAGGGCCTGAACTCTGATATGGTGGTTCTGATATGGGATCCTCCTAATATTTTCATGTGAGATATTTTGATGCATAATAACATTTTTTTAATGATCATATAGTACAATATATGGTTTTAGATATATGAATGTCCTCTATTTTGAGAATATTTGAAATGCGAGTCCCATATGAATGTATTTTCGATCTGTATTTCATGTGACAAATTTTAAAATATGAGTACATCCACATGTTTACCTAAGAAGTCATAGGAGAGATTATCCGCTCACTAAGTTATCAAACTAACTACACGTTATTTATATGTTTTTTAGATAAGAATATAGAGTTTGGTCATTTTCCTTTAAATAGTTGACCAGCTAAACGATATAATTTATGGGTGAACCTATTTTGTTTCCAATGCTCGTAAATTTTGATCATATTGTACTTGTACTCTAGAGTATGCTCTGAACGCCACAGACAAGATTTCTATTTCTGTTGTACTTTGATGTTTATAGATTTGGTTTATACATAAAAATACCTATCTGTAAAAGAGTGTATTATACATGTTATGAAAAATATATATTCGTAAAGTATATATTTCACGTGCTTTAAATTTAGGAGCGTGACAATAATTCAATCTCAAAATCTAAATCAAAAATCATATATGTTTACTATAAAACAAATTTTTATTTATCATATTTGTTTCCTTAACTATAATGTTTGAGATAAAACTGTTAATATAAGAAACATATCAATATTATATAAATGTGCATAATATTTAATTTTGAAAAATAGAGAAGAAAAGTGACTGGTTTTATGACTGAAGGAAAAGGATGATTGTTACAACTATTTAAACTAAAAAAAGAAGGAGATAAATATAAGGCTTAAGATTCTAAAGATATTCGCTACATTGGTTTTCAATTCAAATTAATTAATTTATATCATTTTTATTTGGGTGCTTCGAATAATTATCCCAAGAAGAAATATAGAATGAATCGAGCAAGCTCATATTATTTTCCACACACAAAGTTGTCAGTTTGATTGTTAATTGTTGGTGGCATTTAAAATTAATAAAAAACATTTCTGTCACTATATTATAGTGGTAATAAGCAACAAATAAGAAAAGCCTATCATATGCGTTCTGTCTAATATATATATATATATATATATATATATATATATATATATATATATATATATATATATATATATATATATATATAATATGTATGTAGTCTTCTATAAACGAACAGAAATTTGGTCAACTTAATTATTCAAGTCTAAGTTTTAGATTATGGATGGACTAATTGACATATAAAATAAAATATATTTATTCTTATAATTATGGACTTAGTGGACAATTATAGCATACATAATAATAGATTCACTACAAAAAAGGCGGAACATAATGATAGAGACATAACAACGGTCAACAAAAACCGTCGCTAAATCCAAGTTTAACGACGGTTTTGAAACCGTCATTAAAATTGTTATTTTAACAACGGTTTTATCTTAACCGTCCTTAAATAGTGACGATTTAATTATAACTGTCGTAATATGTCGCGGAGATAACCATTCATAGAAAATAGTGAAGTTTCACGGCGGTTTAGTTCAAACAGTCGTTACATAAGGACGTTTTATGCTGAACCATCGTGTATTTGTAATGTTTAGAATTTTGACCGTCATTCGGGATTGGTGTGGTTTAACGAAAGTGTGAGAGAAACCGTTGTTAAATCTAATTATAACGACGGTTATGAATAAAAATCGTCGTTATGTGGGTTTGACGACGATTAGTAAACCATCATCAATGAGTTTAACGACGGTTAGTAAACCGTCGTTAAAAGTAAACCATCGTCAATGGGTTTAACGACGGTTTTAAAACCATCCTTAAACACCATGCGTCCTTCTATAAATTTATTTTCTCCTTTTATTTTCATTACGAATATTTTAAATTATAGTTTTTCCTTACAAAATACATCAGTTGACGTAATGTGGTGTGTTTTACGAGTTTTTTTTATCTTGCTCAAGGTATGTCTTGTAATTATATAATTATATTTGAGTATTTTTTTTCAATATTGTATGTTCAAAAAATTTTGTTATATTAATTTTTTGTTTGATTTTGTAAAGAACTTATGGTAACCTGTAAACTTTTGCGCGTTGTTTTTTAGGAATCACTTTAAAAGTATGTAATTTAATTTTTTTTATTTCAAAGAAATTTATTTTAAAATATTGTATGTTAAAATGCAATAATAATAGATATTTTATGTACTTCATATTTATTTAAAAAAAATGTAGTTTACATTGTGATGTACATACATGAATAAATTTTAAAATTTGTGTCACTTTTGCAATGTTTATGATATTCAATAATATAATATATTATGTGCGTTGAAAATATTTAGGAGGTAATTGTTTTTAGAGTAATGATGAAATATTGGATTTAATTATTTATGAAGTAAAACATACATAATTAGTATTAAAAAGAATTTATAAAAATTAAAAATAGAGATATTGAGGCGGAGTTGATGGAATAATATGATAAAATTATTAAATACAAGTAGTTAAAAATAAAATTTGTTATTAAAAAATACAAGTAGTTTTTAAAAAATAAAAACGAATATATATAATAATATAAATTTAGTAGAAGAATTGAAGTGCAGTTGATGAGGTAAAATAATAAATTTTAGTAAATAAATGGAGTTAGTATTCGAAATTATTTTATAAAAACTATAACATTAATTTAAAAATATACATATGTTTTAATATAAGTTTAACAAATATATATAATAACATAAATTTAATATAAAATGATAGTAAATTCAGTTTTAAATATAAGTTATTTAGTAATTGAAATTGATATAGATGAATTAAAAATAATTATTATATTGATAAACGTATTTAAATAATATACATAAATTAGTAATAGTAGAGTTGAAGTACAATTGATTTTAAAATATTAGCGCAGTTGATGAGATAAAATAATAAATTTTAGTAAATAGAAAAAATTAGTATTAGGAATTGTTTTAAAAAAATTAGAACACAAATTTAAAAATAGATGTAGTTTTTTAAAAATGAAAACAATTATATATAATAACATAAATTTAATAGAAAATAATAGTGAATTCAGTTTTAAATATAAGTTAATTAAGATTAAAAAATGTTAATTAAAATCGATGCAGATGAATCAAAAATAATTATGATATTGATAAATGTGTTTAAATAATATATATAAATTACTAAAAGTAGAGTTGAAGTAAAGTTGATGCAATTTTGTTGCTTGATCACTTAGTTTAGATCAAGTGTGGGACGCAGGAACCATAACTGCTTTTTATTGGGTGTAAACAGTAACATTTATCTTTCTTGGTGTTTTTTAATGCACTTTGTTCTTATACTAGATTCTCTAGTACCTAGCAATGTTTTAAGTTTATGATTTCACGATTATTTGTTGCTTCATTGAATGTCAATGATCACTTTCCATCATAAAGTGTGTTAAATATTTTTTTCACTTAATGCATTTTAAAGCTCTTCAAAATGTGTTGTGGTTTATGCACAATCAATTGCAAATACCTTCCCATGTAAAATAGTAATGTTTTCAGTTTAGAGTAAGAGTTATTTAGGTTAATTGTTATCTAAATTCATAATAGTTTCATATATGGATAAGTCTTGGATCCATAAACCTTGACAATCAATAGAGTACTTGAATGGTTTAGACAGATTTTTGAAATTTGCAAATGCCAACTCTAGTGTCAAAGGTAGAATAATATGCCCATGCCCAAAGTGTAAATTCAAGAAATGACAACTCATCGAGGTCGTGTGCCAACACTTGATCGTCAAACCATTTTCAGAGGGATATAATTTTTAGAGTTTGCACGGAGAAATTATTACAGAAGATCTTGTTGAAGGACATTCTATAATGCCAATAGAGGTTGCAGAACCTATTGTTCAGAATGATCCTGTGTAGGACATAGTCCGTAATGCATTCGGGGTTCACCACGAAAATGAGAGCATCAATTTTGTGAATATGCCTGTTCCACAGTCAGTAGAAAGGATGGATGATAGTGTGAAAGATTTTTATGAGTTACTGAAAGATGGTCAACAACCACTATACGAAGGGTGTGAGAAGTTTTTCAAATTGTCTTTTTTGGTGAAATTGTATCACATCAAGTGTTTGTGCGGGATAAGCAACAAGGCCATATCAATTATACTTGAGTTTCTTGTCAATGTATTCCTAGATGCAAAGATTCCACCTTCATTATACGAGGCTAAAAAAGTCATTAATAAGTTGGGTTGAATTATAAGAAAATTCATGCATGTCAGAATGATTGTATGTTATACTGGGGTGAGCATGAAAGTAGAGAAACTTATAGTAAGTGCTCCACACCAAGGTGAAAACCGAAACAGAAGGGGGAGAAGCAAAAAAAAGTACCTAATAAAATTCTCAGATACTTTCTACTTAAGCCAAGGTTGCAAATGTTGTTCATGTCTTTTAAGACTGTTGAATTTATAAGATGGCATAATGAGGCATTCGAAGGATTCTGAGGCATGGAAGAGATTTGATCTTTTGAATCCTCAATTTGCATCAGATTTGAAGAATGTTCATTTGGGCCTTGCAATTGATGGTTTCAATCTATTTGGAAACCTATCTACAAGTTATAGCATATGGTCAGTTGTGCTGATTCCGTATAATCTCCCTCATTGGATGTCTATGAAATATAGTTCATTCATGTTGTCAATGATAATTCCATGGAAAAAAGCATCGGGGAATGATATAGATGTATTTTTACAATCACTAATTGAGGAGTTGAATGAGTTATGTGTTGAAGGTGTTAAGACGTACGATGCCTTTAACAAAGAAATGTTCAATATGCATGTAGCTCTTCTGTGGACAATCAATAATTTCACTGGCCTTGGATGTTTATCAGGTTGAAATTCTCATACTAGATTAGCATGTCCGCACTGTAACTTTGACTCAACTCCAGTGCGTCTCCCTTACAGTTAGAAGTGGTGTTTTATGGGGCATCATCGCTTTCTATCTCTGGGTCATAAATTTAGGATGGCCCGCAATAGGTTTGACGGGAAAGAGGAAAGAAGAAACCCTCCTTTACAATTGAGTGGCGTAGACATTTTAAGACAAGTCGAGGATATTGAAATTATCTACTGGAAAAATGTGGAAACTGATACTGAGACTCAACAACGGCGTACCCGAAGTCAGGGTATGGTTGATGCTGGGACTTAACAATGGCGTAAGAAAATTATATTTTTCAAACTTCCGTATTGGACAAATAATATGTCGCGTCATAATCTTGACATCATGCATATTGAAAAAAATGTATGAGACAACATAATTTACACTTTACTTAATGATTCTAGCCATTCAAAGGACCACCTAAATGCGCAAAAAGACTTACAGGAGTTTGGTGTGAGGTCAGAGCTATAGCCAGATGATGACGGTAAATATCCACCTGCTTTGTTCACATTGACAAATGTAGGCAAGGAAGTCTTTCTCAAAATACTTAAGAATATATCTGTACTTGACGGTTATTCTAGTAATATCTCTAGATGCATTGACGTAAGACAACGTAAGATCAGATGACTAAAAAGTCACGACTGTCACATCCTTATAGAACAATTGTTATCGTTAGCTATAAAAAAGACACTTCCTAAGCCGTGTCCGCAGTTCTGATCGAGTTCTGTTCATTCTTTCGACAATTTTGTTTTAGAGTTTTGAATGTTAGTGAACTTGAACAACTTCAAAATTGTATTATTATAATGCTGTGCCATATAGAGATGTTATTCCCGCTGTCTTTTTTTATAGTCATGGTGCACTTGATTATACATTTGGTCATGGAAATGAGGTTAGAAGGATTAGTCCAATATTGTTAGATGTATCCCATCGAAAGGTAAAAAATAAAGAACACCTAATTCAGATTTCTTTCATTATTGTTAATCTAATTTTATTCAGTTAATCTATATTGTGTAGATACTTAGGTAAGTTTAAATCTTTCGTGCAGAATGATCAATAGCAGAGTCGTACGTTGCAGGAGAAGTTTTAGTATTTTGTTTCAGGTACATAGATGGTGTTGAGAATGTCTTCAATCGTCCTCCTCGTGTGGATGATCGACCTGATGTTTGGACGTCTGACAGGGGTTTGTTCCCAGTAATAGGAAGACCAGTTGGTGTAAAGGCCAATTTTTATATATATATATATAAATGTAAGAGATTAGATATACCATAAGGTAAACAACCCATACATTCATATATTCAAAACTATATACATCAGAGTCTAGCGACTTATATACATCCATATGTAACTCGAGGTACTAAACTTACAACACAAAAAGGCGGAGTACCGTAGGGTTACATCAAAACAATGGGGTTAGCCCATTTACATAACCAAAAAGTTATATCTTTACAACTATCCTACTACTCGTCCCTGGTCATCACCCCTGGGGTACTGCTGGTGGATGAAGTGGACCAGGAGTGGGAACTCTATCATACTAATCACCATCAGGTTCACAATGATGGTGAACTGTCCCAAGTAAGGAACATCAACAGTCTGCAACTCCAGAAGCAGTGTCAGCACCATAAATGCCATCTCTACTGATCTGAACATAGCATCAAAACATAGTGAGATATAAAATCCCAGCAAGATCAACATTCCAAAACATATAAGTATGCAAAAACTCACATGCTATGTCTAGTTGTATAAGTTATAGAAAACGTTTTCTCTTTTATGCAATAAAGATACAACAAAGTAAATACCAGCCCTTTTGTAGGTTAAGCATCAATATCACGCAAAATAACAAAATATGCATTTGTACAATACATGTACCATTGTCCCGGGTCCATACCACACACAGTGGTTCATCATCACTCATAATGGCTCATAGGCCGATAATTTCTCTCAATTACAATCCTCAATGTGGCGTGAGCCTTCTCCTCCAGCTACTCACCCACCTTTTGAGGGTCATTGGTCGGAGGGTCCTTCACACATTAACTACTCTAGGCTATAGGGCATCCCCTATCCCGGTACCGTATCACAAGCCACGACCCTTCAGTCGCCTTACATCAGAAGGTGCCACATGTTGCCGGGTCACCTTAGTGGGTAAGGGTCAACCTGGAATTGTCAGTCTCCTCAATACAGCAAGAAAGACACCTGTTGCCAGGCCATCCTGCTTTAGAGAGGATCATTCTAACTGTCAGTCACCTCAATACAGCAAGGGAGACACCCATTTCTAGGCCACCCTACTTTAGAGAGGGTCCTCCTGACCAGATTAAGTCTTTTATCTCTCTCCAGCCACTTATCACAACAAGAATATGCATATCAATAAATATCCAAAACATAAATCATATTCATCCTTAAGCATGTTACATCTATTCCTCATAGATAATATACGTGCTTCTATAGCCTCCCAAAAGCACATGCATTAATAACTCACTTGTAGCCATGCACACAAGCAGTCTATAATATGCAAATATAACAATCATGCATCATTTCTCATGTCATACCCACATGATTTACCAATCATTCATGATGAAATAATTATAATACATGTGATTGTAACATTCATGCATGCCAAAACCTTTACTAACATCCTAAAAATGTGGGTAATTAAAAAGGATTCAAAAAGGAAATGAAAAACAAGGAAAAAGGGCAACACAGCCTGAAACACGGCCTGGCCATGTCTCTAAGCACGGCTGTGCTTCAGGATGTGGAAAATGTGCTAAAACGTCAAAAACAGCCCGAAGCACGGTCGTGCTTCGGGTTTTTCCCTTCTCTTTGTGTTCTAAATTTCTGGTCCAGCTTGACCTTCCTTTAAAAAGAAGAACACAACTTCCTCATTTCAACTCCGATTAAGATGATTTCAGTGTCTATGGAAAGCTAAAACAATTACCCAGAACGTTTATTCCCATCACGTTAACAAATAAGAAATAGAAACAAGGGAAACAGGTGTTTGAAAACAGAGTCAGAACTCAGCGCGTTATATCTGACCTACCCTCACTCATCAGGGCATATCGCTCTCATTGCCAATCCGATTAAGGTGATTCCAGAGGCATATAAAAGCTAAGAAACAGGGCTACAATTCATATGTTCAACATATTTCTAGATTCTGCATAAAACGTAACACCCAGCACGACCAATAAGTCGTGAAGGAGGATGTTGATCTTACCTTCTTCCTTCAACTTGGTCTTCCTCTTCTTTTGCTCTACTATCTCCTCTCTCTCTAGAAAGCATCATCAAAACAATAAGTTACCTCCATCCATTAGTTCCATGAAAACTTTAGGGTTGAGCAAGAAAATGGAGAAGATTGAAAACCAAAGACCTTACCTCTTTCCCTTGAGTCTTACTCTAGTTGTCTTCTTTCTTCTTCTTCTTTTCTTCCCTTTCTCTCTTTTCTCTTTCTTCTTCCCTTTCTTTCTTCTCTTTTCTCCTTATCCCTTTGCCGTGGGTTCCTCTCCTTTGGGCTAGAAGGTGGCAACTTGGCCAGCAAGTTAAGGGGAAATTATAAAATAATGTGTCTTCCCTAATAAGCCACTTGCCCTCCTAACTATTACCCTTGATTTGCCTAACAATTTCAAGAATGCCATTCCATTAAAGTATGACTAAGGGGTTGGCTAAGGCTTTGTTTGGTTTAGAGAAAACTCACCAAGTGTTTAATCCATTCTTGAGCCTTACTTCAATGGGTTTTTGTGCAACTTTCTTCATGGCTCCACATTTATATTGTTGTTGTCTATTTTGTGGCCCTGTAGTCAAGGAAAACACCATTTCTTCCTTAATAATTCTTTCAAAAAATGAGAAAGTTCTTATTAAACATTCATGTTTATTTCCCTATAACTCCCTCACTTCACTCTTTTAAACCCTTTCCTACTATTTCATTTTGTGAATATCATTAATAGAATTTCGGGTGTTACAGTTGGTGGGTTTAAATATTTCAGGCTTTCTCCCTAGCAAAAATTGTAGGTCCATCGGCATGTCTTAACAAACTACAAGAAAATTGATCATTACTTATAGTAAGTTAACTCACACTTAGCTACATTTGTATACTATTTTTCGTGTTGTGTAGCATTAAGTGTATATATATTGTTTACTTAAAAGGGAATTTAGAGACTATGTACGGCATAGTTTAAAAAGTCGGACGCGAGTATCTATCGAGATAGATAAAAAAGTTCACAAGGAATTTGTCTCTTGGTTTTCGTATCGTGTAATTATTTCGGCATGGTCACATTTCATTCATATGTCAAATATGAGAACAACTCATCCCTTATTCTTTTTTCATATCGCAATTGATGATAGTGGATCGCAGTTTACTGATTTAAAATTTCTTACACTTGGACCACTAGATAGAGCACGTTAATACAGTGCTTACAATGTAAATGGATTCAAATTGCAAACTTTAGAGCGAGATCAAGGGATGACATCTCAAAATAGTGGAGTTTACGGTACTTTCGGGATGAGGAGTTATGCAAGTAGTAGTGACAAGAACATGCAATTTGGTGGCATCCCGTATTATGGAAAACTATTAGATATTATTAAGTTAAACTACCATGGGCATTTTACAGTCATATTATTTAAGTGTATGTAGGTCAACACAACTACAACGGGGAATTGCAACCGATGACTTCGGGGTGACATCGGTTGATTTTTCTCGGTTGATTCACACTGGTGAAAATGATGACGACGAGATATATAGCCAGGCATCTGAGGCTCATCAAGTGTACTATGTACAAGATGAGCTGAACAAGAAATGGAGTATAGTGATGCATTTGAAATCTCATGACTTATATGAGATAGGCAAGGAAGATGAAAATCATATATACGAGTGTGATCCATTACACGTGCAAAATTTAAAAAGATTGTTTTCAGAAGGAGAAGTTAATTTATACTTGTTACGGTATTAGTTTAGTTGTTGCTGCCTATTTAAATATATTTTGCTATACTTACAATCAATTTATTGTTATTTTTTTTATATTTTTATAACTTTTATGAGGGAAAGTTCATTTTGTAATAGTTTTATACGGGGACTTAAGCTATTAATTTCATTTTGACAGGAGCAGTGATGATGAAGAAGGCTAGATCACTCTACACGGGCAGGGCAGGCGCGTTCAATTCTCATACTCTTACGGCCAACCCGGTGATCAGTGAGGGCGTACAACCCACTGTAGAGTTAGAGACAGTTCCATCCACACTTCCTCATCTTGACTCTCAGACAGCAGAGTTAGAGGCTGTCGCATCATCAGTCCTTGCTAGTGACTCCCTGACACTGGATTCACAGGACATCACATGCACACTCCCCTCACCCGACGCTCAGGCACTAGACGATGATTTTGACCTCGATATAGACGAGTTTTTTGCTGGCGTGGAGGAGGAGCATCAGGCCGCACATTAGGAGCGCAGACGCAGGAGGAGTTGGACAGTTAACGTCATCGGTGAGTATTGTAAAAACCTTATGTGCTTATTAATTTTGTCATAGTAACATAACAGAATATATATGTTTATATTATGATTGACAGGACTGGGCAGGTGACGTCCAGACAGTTGACTATCCACGATGTATGGGCGCTACCCCAATGGTCGAAGGTGGTTGTTTAGTTCAAAGACAACCACTAGCCTATCGGAGACAATGGTGGTTTGCTTGGTGTCTTTCTCGACACCATCGAGGATAACTTCTGTATATTCCCGATCTCCTACAGGGACTGGAGGTGTAACATCCGTTTTTTTTTTCAATTTAATTATTATTATTATAGCAACTTTGTAAGATCCGATTTACGCATTTTAAATACGTCATATGTATAAACACAATATATATGTATACATATTTATTACAGACCTCATATATGTTATAATTATACAATACAACATTTCAAAACACAATATATATGTTTACATATATATTACAAACCTCACACATGTTATATTTATACAATACAATATTTCAGTACATAAATAAGAGTCCTTATATAGCACTTCACCCTTGAAATACAAAGGGTGAGGAGGTGGTGCTGATATCGAGATCTCCATCAATAACGCCTTTCCCAGTCATTTCTCATTTCTTTTTATCTAAACATAACACCATAATAATAGTGAGAACAAATGTTCCCAGTAGACTTAACATAAATAAAATATGATGAGATATGTTCAGCTGTATAAACTACAGAAAAAAATATCAAGATTTTGAGATAAAATCATAACTTTTGTTTATGCATAATTATCATACTATATATGCTCAGCCATATCACGGCTTTTAATTTACTTATTTGCTATATGCATAGTGACCGATCGACTACAGTCACAATAAATGATCAGGGAATGTGAGTACATTACCCTCCTGCCCCTCACATTACCACTGTCACTCGGTTGGAGCCGCCCTCCCTTGACTCACTCAGGCTAATAGGGCATCCCCTACTCGGTATCGTCTTAAGCCATATAACCCGTCGATATTCATCCATACATATAAATGTATATATATAAATTCATATTCATCAAATACAATATATAACTATCAAGCAACTCGTCATGAGCTTTACGCTTGCCATTTAATTACTTTCATAATATGATGCATCATTTTTATACCAAATGATTAATAATCATTCGGCACATACCAATATTCAATATAATTCATTTTAAATCAAATAAAGAAAAAGAGTAATTTGTGATACCAAAATCATCATTTTAAAACTATTTTTCTTGGATATATATTTCCTTAAAATATTTCAATAAACAAGATTATTTTTAGGCAGAAAACAGTGAAAAATATGATAATGTAGCACTCAACACGGCCTGGACATGTTCAAGACACAGCCATGCTTGGAAAATACTTCAAACATGCTTAAAAACAACCCTGAACATAGTCTACCCGTGTTGAAGCAACCCAGAACACGGCCTGGCCGTGTTCTGGGACATTTCTTCACTTATTTACTCATATCTCTCTCATATGAACTCCGATTGAGGTGATTTCAATTCCTATAAAACGCTAAGACAATTATCTATAACTTTTGTGTTTATTATTTCTTCCGATTCTTTATGGATTATTCTCAAAAAATAAAAAAAATATTTATTTTTACTATCTTGTATTCCGACCTCTGCTCAATTAATCAGCCATATCTCCCTCATATGAACTCCATATTAAATAATTCCAAATCCTAAAATCCGTGAGACATATATCTACAATTCATATGTTGACAAGGTCTTTAAAATCCTTGCCTAATTTTCTCAGAATTCCAAAAATAGAAGCTTCCCAATTATTCCGAAATTCAGCTTAATTTATCTTCTCCTTTGATTTTTTTTATATAATCCCATGCACCCATATGCATGTCCAAACATCCAAAACAGAATTCTATATAAATATCCAGACCACATGTTATCCAAAATCACATCTAAAAAGTATATATATTTAATTTTATACAAAAATTCATGAGTGGATGTTAAGCCTATCTCAAATAAATCCTTAAACTTGTGTTCTTGATTCCTTCCACATAAAATAAAATCCTACATCCATAAGATGAATTAGGATATTCCTTAAGAAATGATGATGAATTTAGAGAGACGACCAAGAAATTTACCTTGATTCCCCTTTCCTCTTCCTCTTCCTTTTCCTTCTTCTTCCTCTTTCTCTTCTTTTTCTTCTTCTTTCTTTTCCTTCTCTTTCTTTTCTTCCTCTTTCCTTTGCCAAAAATCCTACCGACACTTCCCCCTTCTCCTTCTTAACTTCTCATTATTTTTTTTCCTACATACCAATTCTCCCTTCTCCCTCTTAATTATTTTTCCTACCTACCACTTCTTAATTATTTTTCCTACCTACCACCTCTTAATCACAAAAATGCTATCCTCTATTAATTACAAAAATACCATCATCCATTAATTACAAAAATTCCATTCTCCATAAATTACAAAAATGCCATCATCCATTAATTACAAAATTGCCATCCTCCATAAATTACATAAATGCCATTTTAACCATTCCTACGATCTTGTTTGACTTGAGTAAAATAATTTAATCCTCCCGTGAGATCCAAAATGCTTTCTCTTTTTTGAAAGAAATAAATTTCAATTAGTAACATAAGGAAAAACCGGAGATGTTATAGGAGGAGCATGCCTTAGCAGTCGAAGACGAACGTATTCGTAAACAACATTCAGGTATGGAAATATATATATTTTATAACTAATTATATTTATTTGTAATTTATCTGTAACTAATTTTTTACTTTCATTTGCAGACACATTTTAATGTGTTGTGCTTACACCAGAAATTGATCATGTAGTCGCTGGGAGCGAAGTGGAGAGCTGCATAGTATAATTTATTCCGGTTGGTGTATGATGGTACAAAGACTAGAGATTAGTTGCGGAATGAAGTCCCAGTTGACATCCCACCTGATCAGTGGGTGACTTTCATAGATTATCACCTTGATGTGAAGTCCAGGGTAAATTGCGTATATTAATCTATTTATATATTTTAAATTTTACATATTGTGACTAATTAATTTCTTTATGTGATTAATTAGTATGTGGCTGTGAAAAATAAATGGAACAGAAGACGTTTAACAATGCCACACACTACTGGCTCCAAGAGCTTTGCGCGTAAGAAGGCTGAGATGGTCAGTTTAAATCCATAAATATCTTTTTTAAAATTTTAAGAACACATTAATTTATATAATCAAAAATTGATTAATTATTTCAAATTTCAGGAGACTGAGGATGATGGTCCGGTGACTCGCAGTGATGTATGAACGGCAGTTTATAAAAGAGCTGACGAATCATACATCAACGACGAAGCTTAAGCAATTGCTGTAAGTATGAAAATTTTATCAACCATACATAAGTAATTATTTGATTTTTGGATAATGCTTAATATTATTAATTGTCAGTTCTTCGATTTTATAGGAAAAAATTGCTTCGATCTAGTAGGAGGACAACTCGTCTCAAGAACTCTCGACGGCTAATTCACTTGCGAGAGCTCTTGGCACTAGTGAGCACTCCGGTTGCGTTCGAAGATTTGGTTTGAGTGTTTGCCCAACCCAAGTCTTCGGTTGTGGCTCGGTTGGGTCGAACTCACAGTCTGGATTGTCATACCACGAGTTATAGACTGAGAGACTATAGAGGAGTGGGATGTTGAGCAGCAGCGACGAGAGGCTGAACGTACAGCGCATGATGCTGCCATTACAGCACGGCAGCGACAGATGGAGGCTACTATGACGTTCCTGCTACCAAAATTTCAAGGTCAGCTTCCACCTAAGATAGCAAGACTTTATAGTCCCGGGTTCAGGGTAATTTCTCAATACATAACAATTGTTGGTATAATTTTGTTTACTTTGAAAACGCTAAAAACTCTAACAAATTTGTTTTAGGACTCTAGGGACCGTAGCAGTGGGCATCAGCCTGATCAGCACCTGCAGGGTCCGAGAACATGATTTAATTTTTTATAATTGTATAGTCTGTACATGTAATTTCATTTTGCTTGTGACTATTAATTTTTGTATACATATTTTTCATTAATATATATATATATATATATATATATATATATATATATATTCATTTGCATTCAATAATTTACGTATATTCAACATGTAGTTAAATATATATAAATTTTAAAATAATTTATTAAATTATTAAATAATTCGCACGCATAGTTATTATATAAAAAAAAATTAATCTGAAGTAGTCTTCTAAACACTAACAACATAAATTAATTTTCACGCTTAATTGTTAAATAATAAAAAAATTTAATCCGAATTAGTTTTTATGAATAACAAAAATATTAAATTTAAAATTTTAAAAAAAATTCTCCGTTTTAAAAAAAATAAATTAAGTTTCATGCATAATTGTTAAAAAAAAATTAATCCGAATTAGTTTTTATGAATAATAAAAATATTAAATTCAAAATTTTTTAAAATAATTCTCCGTTTTAAGAACGGTTTCAAAATCATCGTTAGGACGATTCTTAATAAAGATTTTGAAATCGTCATTAGACGAGACCTAACGACAGTTTCACAACCGTCGTTCAAAATCGGCCTAACGACGGTTCTGTAACCTTCGTTAGGACCCGTCATAATGACGCCTTTCTCACGGTTGACCTGAACTGTCGTTATACCTATGATTCCACAACGGTTTTTTGACTGTCGTTAAATACTTTAATGACGGTTTTAACCGTCCCTAAAGCCACTTAAAAATTGTCGCTAAATACCATTTTTGTTGTAGTGGTTGTTAGAATGTGCTTGGGCGTATTATTGCTCTAATTTGATCTAGTTTCAACATGTAATTTCATCCAAGCAAGGGAACCCGATTCAAAGCTCCACACATAATGATATTTGCGATAGGCAACCAACCAGAAAGAATCACGTGGTGCTAAAAAGGAGAAGTGTTGGAAATAAAACATATGCACCGTCTCTCAGTGGTCGATGAAGGTGGCTTAGGTAAGGATTTCTAATTTTGAGGTCTATATATATAATCCTACATGTCCTTGCTTGCTAAGTTGTCATTAGTCAAATTTTAAAACGACTACCATGATTGATCACGCTTTAACAAACAGTATCTCAATTTCAAAGGCTAATTACAATTTTTTTTATTTAATTTAATATTTAATTTGTACATTTTCTTTTGATACATTGATAGAAGTCATTAATTATATCCTATTTTGCATGTGTTATGAACTTACGATTAAACCTGATGAGTTTTAGGGTAATTTTCAGTTGGACTTTTTTTTTTTTTTTTTTTTTCGAAGTTGGACATTTTATTACAAAATACAAATTCATTGAGCTAGGGCTGTTTTTTTTTTTTCAAATATGATATTAAGTACTCTCCGATTTGAATAAATATTTTTGTAGGCCTAAATATTCCAGCCTAAAAATCAAAATAAATTTCAAAATCAATAAACTTAAATATAAAATTAAGGCCATTTTATTTTTCTAATTGTACTTAATTTAAAAAAAATAAGTATTTTTTATTACTAAGTGGAAGATTAACACAAATAAATTAGTATAGTAATGTTATCTACCTGAAAGATCATTGACATGGATTGCATGGTGAACATATAGCCAAAATAATTAAGAAATGATAGAATTTGTATATTATGAAAATTAACAAAAGTAAAATAGGTGTGACTTGAGATTCTCGTGGTTTTGTTATAGTATAAGGCAACATTTAAAAAGGATCTCATTATATCACACTCTAATATTTTAGATGACACTAGACATTTTTAGACGTCAATATATCAAACATAAATATCTAGGATGACACCTATGATTCAAAATGCCAAGGTTTATACGGTGGTATACCAAACAAATAATTAAGTGAATAAATATTATTATAATCTATGTAAGTTATATATAAATAACTGTTTTAAAAGGAGTTGAAGAGTACTATAATTAGAAGTCAACAACTACTATATTGCTTTTAATATTTTGGAAGGAAAAAAAACTACACTTTGACAATAGCAAGTATATATCTCTGTGTACACTTTTTCTTTTGCCATTTGTCTATATAATTCTTTATTATTTTGCTAGCTTTGTTAAGGGTGAAATAACACAATTCTTTTTTCATTTAGTTTCCTAAAAATGAGCACTTTCTTCAATTACGTAGTTCTAACACTATTTTCTTATTGTCTGAAGGAAAAACCACCATTGTGAATAATGTATACAAGAAGCAAAAGGAAAAAAGATCTTTTGATTGTTATTCTTGGATCACAGTCTCTCGCACGCTCAAAGCAGAAAAGCTATTAAGAGTTATGATGTAAAGTTTTTATTAAGAAATGCGATGGAGTGCCACTTGCAGTTATGGCTAAGGTCTCCTATCAACAAGAACAACAATAACTAAGCCTTTTTCCACTAGGCGGGGTCGGCTACATAGATTAAACGGCGCCACAGTAGCCTATTAAGAATGAGATCAATAGATAGGTTATTAACTATTAACAAAAAATAAAAATGCCTTTGAATGGAAAAAGGGTACATGATAGCCTTCGCTCAAAATTAGCAAATGATCCTTATCTTAGAAGTTTTTACCAAGTTTTATCAGAAAACTACAATGATCTTCCTTACAAGCTTAAGTTGTGCCTCTTGTATTTTGGGCTTTTTCTTGAGGACCACTCCATTAGCTGTGTTAGAATCATTCGTCTATGAATTGCAGAGGGATTTGTAAAGCAATAAGACAATATAAATCATATGTTGGAGGACATAGCGGAAGAATACCTAGATGAGCTAATTCATAGGAACTTGGTTAAAATGTGGAATGTATATCACTACCGCTGAGTTCAAAGTTGTGGAGTCCATGATTTGATGCATGACTTTATTTTGAAAAAGTGTGAGGAGCTAAACTTTTGCCAAGTGATAAACAATAAGGAATTTAGCTTCAATTATTGGACTCAATGCTTATCAATTCCAAAACACAATATTGATGATAATCTTCAAGGCGCTACAAATTATGGGACAGTAGGGTCTTATTTTTGCATTAACATACAAGAGTTGCCAAAACTTGTGATAGAATCATTACAGTCCGATTTCAAGCTCTTAATAGCACTAGAAAGATGCACCTCTTGATTATCTTCCTGAAGCAATTGGAAATTTATTACTTTTGAAATATTTAAATCTAAGGAGTACAAAGATTAAGACCATTCCTAAGTTCATTGGCAAGCTTCTTAATCAGGAGACTTTGGATCAAAAACATACTTTAGTTCATGAATTGGCAGAAGATATATTTCAACTTGTCAAGTTGCGTCATCTGAGAGCATGCAAATTTAATTGGCACCATCATCACCTATTGGCAAATTTTGATGGAGTGAAATTAAAGGTAGGGATTGGACATTTAAAGGCTTTACAAACAGTATCATTTATTGATACAACTGATGGAGATGGTAGTATCAACAAATTGAGTAATATGAAGCATATAAGAAAGTTAGGCATTACAAAACTAAGACATAATGGAAAGATACTATGCAATGCAATACAATGTATGAAGTTTCTTTACTCATTGAGTATCGAAGAAGTGGAAGAGAATGAAGTTCTTGATTTTCATTTAATAAATTGTATCAGAAGGAAGAAATGTTATTTTATTGATACTTTCAGGAAAAATGATTATTACAATCTTTTGAGCTTCTGTCCTATATTTATATTCAAGTATATAGAGACAGAAAGCAATTAGAAGGCTAATAACCAGAATCCAACAAATTTAACAAAAAACAAACAAACTAATCTGACTTGGCTATCATAAGCTAGCTAAGCTAACAAACTATCTTATGTGGACAAGTTGACCATTAGCTAAGTATACAAGAAATATAGAAAATACAATGATTAAGATCTTGATGCCATATTATCTTTAATAGCCCTCCCACAAGCTAGAGCATAAATATTGTGCATGCCTAGCTTGGATATGGACATGGAAAAAGAAGAAGTCCCTAAGGGTTTGGTGAGACAATTAGCTAACTGGTTGAAAGAAGAGACAAGCAATAAGTGAATTAAGCCAGATTGAACTTTCTCAATCACAAGATGGCAATCAAATTCAATATGCTTAGTTCTCTCATGGAAGACTGGGTTCATGGCAATATGAATAGAGGAGTGATTATCACAATATATCAGAGCAGGGAAGGAATGATCAACCAGTAAATCCCTAATGATGTACCTAAACCTTTGAAGCTCACATGTAATAGTAGCAAGAGCCCGATATTCAGCCTCAGAAGAAGATCTTGAAATAGTTTGATGCTTCTTTGTTTTCCAAGACACTAAACTATTGCCAAGAAAGATATAAAACCCAGTAATAGATTTTCAAGAATTAGGACATGTTGCTCAGTTTGAATCAGAATAACCCTTGAGGTGTAAAGGAGAGGTAAATGAGAAAAATAAACCTTGACCTGGAGTACCTTTTAAGTACCTTAATACCCTATGCAATTTTTATAGACGAAGAGTAGTAGGAGAATCCAGAAACTGGGATAGATGCTGAATTACAAAACATATATCCAGCCTTATATGACACAAATAAAGTAACTTTCCAACTAACCCTTAGTGAGAAGTTGTATTAGATAAAGCAGGGGCTGATAGTTAAGAACTTTTATTGACTAGTGCTATAGAAGTGGAAACTGACTTGCTATGAAGAAAACCGGTTTCTGCTAGTAAATCCAAAGTATACTTTTGTTGATTGAAGTTAATACTAGTATTGTTTTGTTGTAATATCAAAATCAAGAAAAAATTTCAAATTCCCAAGATCTTTGATTTTGAAAGCATCGTGCATAAAGGTTTTAACCTCATCAATCAACTTTAAGGAATTTTCAGCCAAAATGACATCATCTATGTAAACTAATAAAGCAAGAAATGAAGAACCATCTTTCTTGGTAAATAAAGAAGGATCCGAAGAAGATTGAGAAAAACCATGAGAAAGAAGGGCATTAGTAAGTTTAGCATTCTATTACCTACTAGCTTGCTTTAATCTATAAAGAGATTTAAGCAACTTGCAAACCTCTGTAGAATCATCACTATGAAAACTCGAAGGCAAGGTTATGTACACATCCTCATATAAATCTCCATGTAAAAAATCATTATTGATATCTAATTTATATAGATACCAATTATGAATAGCAATAAGGGCAAGAAGTAACCTGATAGTAGTAATTTTAGTAACAGGAGAAAAAAATATAAAGATAATCCACTCCATTTTGTTGAGTATAGCTCTTGGCTACTAACCGAGTCTTATATCTCTCAATGGTGTTATCTGTAGTTGATTTTAAACACCTATTTAAAGCCAATATGGGTTTTTTTAGGGGGTAGATCAGTCAAAATCCAAGTTTTATTCTGCTCTAATGCTGAAATTTCCAATTT
Organism: Gleditsia sinensis; assembly: GCA_037074535.1. Lineage (NCBI taxonomy): Eukaryota > Viridiplantae > Streptophyta > Magnoliopsida > Fabales > Fabaceae > Gleditsia > Gleditsia sinensis. Next base: position 30,706,855 of record CM073469.1, read on the forward strand.
CATGGCATCCTGCCAGTGCTGATGCAAAATAGCCTCATTATATGATTTGGGCTCTTAAGTGTGTGCTAATTGTGTGATAAAGGCACGATGATTAGAAGAGACACGATTAGAGGAATTAAACTTGGAAATAGGATAACGAGAAGAAAAAGATGCAGAATTGGAAAGGGTTTGTGATAAAGTATAGTGATAGTCTTGTAAGTAAGCAGGGGGTGATGAGGTCTGCTAGATCTTCTAGGAGAATTATAAGGAGTAGGCTGTCAGATGAACTAGCTAGAGCAACATCAGAAATTTTAGCAGAAAGAGAAGATGAAAATGAAGGATCAGACATTGGCACAGAAAATGGTTGAGGTAAAACAAAGTTAGAAGAGGGAGGTGATGTATGGGAAGAATGAAAAGGAAAATATTGATCATAATAGTAAACATCCCTGGAAACAAAAATCTTTCCAATGACAAGATCATAGATATTAAATCCTTTGGTATTAGAAGGATGACCAAGAAAAACACAAGAATTTGACCTACTATCAAATTTTAATCTGTGATGAGCAATAGTAAAATCAAAACATAGACAACCAAATACTTTAATATTGGAAAAAAAGGGAGGCAAGCCATGTAACAATTGAAAAGGTGTAAGGTTGGAAAGAATGGGAGATGGAATCCTATTAATGAGGTAAGTAGGATGATAGACACAGTCTGACCAAAAAACTGTAAGTAGATTGGCTTGAAATTTAAGTGATCTAACAATATTAAGAAGATGATGATGGTTTCTTTCTACTACAAAATTCTGCTGTGGTGTGTAAACATAGGTTTTATGATGACTAATACCTTTAGAAGCATAAAAGTTAGAAACGTTAAACTCATGAACATTATCAGACCTTACACATTTTATTTTAATAGAAAATTGTGTTTCAACCATAAAGCAGAAATTTTGAAGCAATTGTTTGGCCTCGAATTTCAGTTTCATGAAAAACACCCATGTATATATACTCTTATCATCTACAATAGTGAGAAAGTATCTGTGACCATAATTGGAAACAACAGTAGAAGAACCCCATACATCAACATGAATAAGATCAAAGCATGATATGGAAACAGAAGAACTCAATGGAAAAGGAATTTTTCGTTGCTTTGCAAAATGACATATATGAAAATGATCAAAACAAGGTATAGTGATATTATTGTCTAAGTGCTTTAACATCTTCAAACGAGGAGTAGACAAATGTCCTAATCTAAAATGTTAAATGTCAGAAACATGATAGGAAACATTAGATTTATTTACTTTGCATGCCGTAGAAGACAACATTGTAGAGACATGTTACTGAGGTGATAAAATCTGATAAAGACCAAAGATATTTTTAGCTAATCCAATCATCCTTTAGTTGAGAGGATCCTGAATGAAACAAATTTTGATAGAAAGTGAGGTAAGAGGAATATGCAGATGTAAGTTTACTAGTTGAGATTAAAATAAAAGAAAATTGAGGAACATAAAGAACATTGCGAAGGATAAAATTAGATGCAAATGTGATAGTGCCAATATGAGTAATAGGGACTTTATGACTATTTGGCAAGGTAACAAAGACATTGGAAACATATTTAGGTTATGAAAAATTAGTGAAAGTGTAGATTATATGGTCAGTAGCCCCTGCTTCAAGAATCCAAGTCATATAGCAAGGCATATTTGTATTAAAATAAGAAAGAATGATGCAACCTTGATCTGTAGCTATTGGACCAAAATTTGAATTCAACTGATTAACTCAGGTAATACTGGTATTTGGTGCTTCAACAGTCAAGTTAGCTTGCTGCAAGAGACTTAACGATTAATTGTATTGACTCTATGTGATAGGCTGTTTGTCCAAACCAGTGGATATGGTCTTGTCATTTAAAGAGTTTTGGGCAATTCCGGTATCAATATTAGTAGGAAACTTTGTACACTCACCCCCTCAACTGATCATTGAGAGATATTTGGTTTGCTTAAGCACCAGTGAACCTTTCCCTACTTCTATAGCTGACCGGATAGCCATGCTTCTTTTAGCAAGTATATATGGTATGCCCCATCATATTAAGAAAGTGCATAAAGGCCTAGAACCATTACCACTGTAAAACCTTCTTTGATTAGAACCAGAGTTTGATTAATTGAAATTATTCTTCTGTGAATGTTATGTTACAAAGTTATTATTTCTTCTATTTTGTAGACCTTGTCCTTAACTAGCAAAGACTGAAGGTTCTTCAAATTTTTCTGCAAAAATGGCTATTTGTCTTTTATGTTGAACAACTAAGGAAAATAATCTATTGATACTAGGCAGAGGATCCATCAAGAAAATTTGTGACCGTATTGTGGAGAAATTTTCATTTAGACCTTTCAAAAATTGTAGGCAATGATCATTCTGATAAGCTTGTTTAACCTTCTTCAAAGCATCACAGGCACATTGAGGATTATAACGACAAGATGGCACCAACATGAGATTTGAGTACTAATCCGAAGAATTTTTAACCATGTAAAATATTTGATAACAAATAACGAATTTTGCCTGAAATTGTAGATTTTCTCTTGTAGATTTGAAATTCAAACTGCATCACCTTGGCAAATACGGTCATGCAAGTCCTTCCAAATATCTGCAACGTTGTCTAACCAAAGGATGCTCTTGGCAATAGATGGAGTAAGAGATAGTACTAACCAAGAATATACCATCGTCTTGCACCTTTCCCATGCGGAATACAACGGATCATCTTTGCTTGGAACTTCGATGCTTTCGTCAACAATCTTTAATTTATTCTTTGACAATAAAGCCATTCTCATTGATATGTACCACGAATGATAGTTGGAACTAGAGAATGAAGGAGAAACAATAACCAAGGAAGGATTTTCATTTGGATGCAAATAATAGGGGCTGGAAGGATTTTCTTCTAGCTTGATGAGTTCGCAACATTATTCTAAGAGGATTGGCAATGGTTGTTTAATATCTTCAAATAGGATGTCATAGTGAATCAGGCAGAAAATAGTTCATTTGTTGTGAGAGAAAGAAAGCTTGTTTGCTAGCCGAGAAAGTGAGAGAAAATATTAATGCTCTAATACCATAATAAATTGTACCAGAAGGTAGAAATGTTATTTTATTGATACTGTGATGATTACAATCTTCTAAGATTCTGTCCTCTATTTATATTCAAGCATACAAAGACAAAAAGCAATCAAAAGGCTAATAACCAAAATCCAACAAAGCTAACAAAAAACAAACAGACTAATCTGACTTGGCTATTATAAGCCAGTTAAGTTAACAAACTATCTTATGCGGACAAGTTGACCACCAGCTAAGCATACAAGAAATATAAAAAATACAATGGTTAAGATTCTGATGCCTCATTATCTCTAATAGCATTCAATAATTGACCCCATTAGATTATTAAAAAAAAGGATTTTTCTCTCCATAAACAAAGCACATTATTATTTTGATAACATAATAATGAGTAACTAAAATGTTCATTTGAAACAAAGTTGAAGTAACAAAATTTAACATGCCATAAAATAAAAATTCAATAGTCTAGATGTACTTGAGATTATTCTTGATGTTTTAAACAATTAAGCATAAAATATTATTTTATCTTTAATAATTATTGTGTCATTCTATGTGAACGCAATATTAATACTAACCAAAGTCACAGTACTCGTTCTTGTTGTCGAGATGCTTTTTGTATCAGATAGTGTAAAGAAAATATGCTTAGATATTGTCAAAGATGTTTTCATACCTTAACATTATTATTAGTTTTGCTTCAGCTTTGGCAATAAATAATAATAACATTATTATTGTAATTTATTCTTGATAATTGTCCCTGTAGTATATAAATAATAAATTAATACCACGTTGCCATTGATATAGTGGACTACACTTTGTTCACTAGTGAGGGAGGAAGCAATAGCTTAGTAGGAATATCTTTAGTATCTTATACACCTATTTATCCCCATTTCATGATTTAGCCCTAAAACCTCCCTATTAATAATACATAATTACATTAACATTTTAAAAATATTTATACGCTTATATAGAGATCTGTATATATATAGTGAAAAATCAGGCAAAAAAATGTATATAATAAAAGAAAGAAATTTAAAAAAATATACCGTGATGTTGTATATCTACGTACTTAATTATATGATAAGAGTCTCAAACTCTCGATAGTCATAATTTACAACAAAACAATTTTGATTATCATGTTAATTTGTTTGCTCAATTATCGTGCTTTAGCTACAGGTAATAAAAAAAGGTACAAATATAATCTGTGAATGAGAAATTAATCTAGAAAAATATAAAATATTGACTACACTTCTATCTAAATAGCATACCGTAAATATTAAAATTCAGAAAATTTCAATTATAATTATAATTTTTTCCAAATTTATTATAATTATTTATTATATATTTTTAATATAAATGTAAAAAGAATAATTAAACATTCTAAAGATGCCTAAAGTAAATTATATTCTTAAAAAAAGTATATATTTCTCTCTGCATATAAAGTACATTATGATTTTGATAGTATAATAATGACTAACTAAATTTTTTATTTAAATAAAGTCAAAATTACAAAAACTTAACATGCCATAAAATAAAAATTAAATAGTCTAGTATCTGTAATGACTGTGGTACTTGAGATTATTTCTTAATGTTTTAAACAATTAAACATAAAATATTATTTTATAATTAATAATTATTGTGTACTTTTTCTTGTTTGCCTAATATAGTGGATTGTATTTAATTGTCGTCATGATGCTTTTTCTACTAATTAGCGTGAAGAAAAGATGCTTAATTATTGTGAAAGAAGCTTTCATACTTTTATAATCATCATCATTATTGCTTTGACTTTGCTACAAACCCCTAATTTGGAAGAATGGCTGCTTCTAAACTTCAAACAGAAGTTGGTTAAGACAAATTTAATGACATTGACTGGTTCTTGTTGTTCGGGTACACGTGCGAGGGAATATGGATCGAAAGCTGCACCTCTTTCTTTTAAGAAGAGAATGCAAATGCCTCTGACTTAATGTGTTGTTTGCATCATGTTCATGAACACAAAAGGTTGGCTTCTAATCAGATAAAAATGAAACAAGCTGTCAGAACAGAAAAGCTTATTGCATGGACCTTTCCTCCTCAGGATTGGCTCAAATGCAATACAGATGGGTCAGTCCTCTCTAAAGGGAGTGCAGCCTATGGTGGTGTCCTCAGAGACGCTTCCGATGTCTGGATCTATGGCTTGTCCAGAAATTTGGGTTCTTGTTCCATTACAATGGCTGAATTATGGGGAATTTTCTCAGCTGCTCAAATTGCTTGGAGACTGGGCTATAAAAACATTTGGTTTGAGTCTGATTCGCAAGCAGCTGTTCAGATGGTTGTTGAAGGGTATCCCAGTACTCACCCTTATGCCTGTTAGAGTATATGAAGAGCTGGATTTATGAGCTGGAGTAGATTAGTTTATGATAGTTAGTACAAGTTTTTGAAGATTAGTTGTAATGCTACCTATAAGTAACAAAGGCCAGCACACACTGCAATTCTATTCAATCAATCAATGCTTTCATTCTTTCTTCTATCTTCTTTCTGCCTCTCTATCTTGTATCATAACATGGTATCAGAGCAGTAATGGAGAACTTGAACGCGAGACAAAATTTAATTTCTTTCTCTCATCCTCTGTCGACCAAGGTTGACAACAGTAATTTCATTTTGTTGAATCAAGTAGTTGCCACTGTTCGTGCTCATGATCTTGAAGAATTCTTGGAACCGTCTATTGAAGTTCCTCCACAATGCAATTCGCCTGCAGATGCAGCTTGTGGCAGAATCAGTGAACATTTTAGTCTATGGGGAAAACAAGATCAAATGCAGCTATCTTGGTTACTTTCTTTGATGGCAAAGTCGGCTCTCACGAGAGTTGTTGGGGTGAAAGATATTGCCAAGTTTGGGATCGTTGGCAGGTATTCTTTGCCTCGCAGACTAGAGCCAAAATTAATCAGCTGAAATTACAATTAAAGAATATTAAGAACATTCTTTATCGGTTAATGAATATCTGTTGAAAGTAAAACCTACTATGGATGATCTAGTAAACATTAGATTATCATATGACTGCGCATGATCATATTGATGCCATTTTGGAAGGGTTGTTTGAGGAATACGATACATTTGTTACTTCTATAACCACTAGGTTAGATCCTAACATAGTGATGTGGAGGCATTAGTTTTGGCTCAAGAAACGAGTAGAAAAGTTTCATAAGCATAAGTCCCCTTCTGTCAATTTTACCAACGTACAAACTGGCAGACTTTTTTTACTTGGTAATGGCAATAATTTCAGACATCATGGAGATTTTGGAAGGTCCTCGGGTAGAGACGGCAGTTTTGGCAGAGGCAAAGGTTATTTTGTAAGACAAGGCAGAGGTAGGTCTGGTCAGAGGTCTCCAGTGATTTGTTAGCTGTGCAATAGGGTTGATCATTCAGCCTAGACCTGCTTTTATTGTTTTGATCACAATTTTCAGAAATCTAATATAGCTTTTGGGTCTCAAAGCCAATATTCTGCTCAGGCTTATATGGCTTCTGATCAAGATTATCCCACTGCATCTGGTCACTAGAACCACAATATTGTAGAATTGTCTCAGTTTTCCTTTGGTGAATGCCTTAGTAGCAGCACTTGAAACATTGGTAGATTTCTCTTGATATGTGGATTCTAGTGGTTCTCGCCATGTGACACTAGACTCTAGTGCATCGAGGGTCAGTGAGAACTATCATGGTCATGAAAATATCCACATTGGTAACGGAAAAGGTTTGTCTATTTCTCAAGTTGGTAGTGCTTCTGTGAAGTCTTCTTGTGATGATAATGTCTCTCTTTCCTTGAACAATTTATTACATGTCCCTGCAATGTCTAAGAACCTATTAATTGTATCTAGATTTGCAAACAAATGATATCTACTTTGAATTTCATCAGGATGCTTGTTATGTGAAGGCATAGGACTCTCACAAGGTTCTATTACAAGGCAAGTTTAAGGGAGGTCTTTACTCATTTGATCAGTCCTGTTTAGCTCATAAAGGCTGTTGGATAAGAACAATTTTGCTGCTATTTCAAGATACCTTGGTCAAAATAATTTTACTATCTCAACCATTGCAGACAAGTTTTCATTTGTTGCAAATTATGTTACTATACCTAGTAATGTTGATAATAATACTTCTATGCCTACTGCATTTCAGTTGTGGCACTGCAGATTGGGTCACCCATCTGCTAGAGTTGTACAAAAGATTCTGAAATTATGTAATGTTCCAACTATTAATAAAAGAGCTACAGATTTTTGTTAAGCGTGTTGTTATAGAAAAGCACACAAACTTCCTTATCCTTCCTCTACTTTTGTTTATACTGCACCTTTGCAATTACTAAACACTGATGTTTGGGGGCCATCACCTATGTTGTCCAAACATGGGTATAGATATTTCCTGTATTTTACGGATGCTTTCACAAAATTTACATGGAATTTTCTACTAAAAGCCAAATCTGATGCATACTCAGTCTTTATTACCTTTAAAAAGATGGTGGAAGTGCAATTGGATAATAAGATTCAAGCTGTCCAATCAGATTGGGGAGGAGAGTTCAGGAAATTATATGCATTTTTAACTCATGAAGGAAAATACACACAGGAAGCTGTCCCTATAGCCATGAACAAAATGGCATTGTAGAGAGGAAAATAAGACACATTACAGAAATTGGACTTGCACTCCCAGCTAACTTATCATTGCCTTTGTCTTATTGGGAATATGCATTTACTGTAGCTATTTTTCTCATCAAGAGTCTGCCCACTGACAATTTAGAGGGTAAAAGTCCATTTCAGCTTCTTTATCATAAAGCACCTGACTATTTAATGTTTAAAATTTTTGGTCGTGCATGTTACCCCTTGCTTAAGCCATATGATAGGCAAAGATGGATTTCAAGACCGACCAATGTGCATTTTTGGGGTATAGTGATGCTCATAAAGGTTATAAATGCATTAATTATTGTAGCAGAATCTTCATTTTTAAGGATGTGTTGTTTAATGAATATGTTTTGGCAACTCTTTAGACATTAAGCAGGATTCTCCTCCACTACAAATGTCTGCAATACCACCATTAGTACAGTCTATGTCTCAACCTCAACTGCCTTTGGCAATTCAACTTTAGCAGCAACAACCCTCTTCAAAAATAGTTTCTGCCCCTATTAATTCTCAGTCTCCAGCAATTGAAACAAGTGCAGCAATTACAATAGTCATAGACACATCACCTTCTGATGCACCGAATGCAACTGCATCTCTCTGCCAATCCTCTAATTCCATCATATCTTCTACTCATCCAAGGCCTACAAGGTCAAAGAATGGTATATCAATCCTTGAGTTCTTTTAGCAGAAAAAGCCTGACTCTATTCAAGAAAGTTTACTTAGTAACGATGGAAAGCATCTATGGAGGATGAATATCAAGCACTCATGAGAAAATAAACTTGGTCTCTTGTAGACAAGCCTCCAAATAGGAACCCAATAGGATGTAAATGGATCTTTAGAGTGAAATATCATCTAGATAGAAGTATGCAGAAGTATAAAGCTAAACTTATGGTAAAAGGTTTCAATCAAGTTGAGGGATTTGATTATGATGAGACATTTTCATTGGTAGTAAAGCCAACTACTATCTGAATCATTCTTTCTATTGATTTGTCAAAAGGTGAAAAATTTAGCAGCTTGACGTGAATAATGCTTTTGTCAATGGCATTCTCAGTGAGTAAGTTTTTATGTTGCAGCCACCTGGGTTCGAAGCAGGCAAACAAAGTCAAATATGTAAACTGTAGAAGGCTCTTTATGGCTTAAAACAAGCCCAAAGAGCCTGGTTCCAGAGGCTAGCATCTACCTTAATTAAACTTGGATTTTAGGGAAGTAAATGTGACTCTTCAATATTCTTTAAAGCTAGTTCTGGTTGTTCTCTTTTTGTACTTACGTATGTTGATGACATTTTGGTTACTGAAACCTCCTCTTCTGCTCTTTGAATGCTCTTGGTGAGCTTAACTACTTTTTAGGGATTAAAATAAAACATTTAGATGATGGTAGCCTTTATTTTTCTCAAGCAAAATACATCAGAGACATTCTGTCAAAAGCAAAAAAGGACAAAGCTAAAGGAATTAATACCCCTATGGTTGCTGGGTTAAAACTATCAAAAGAAGGGACTGCTCTTATGGCTCAACCTCAGCTTGATAGATCCATTGTGGGTGCATTACAATATGCCACCATAACAAGACCAAAGATTTCATTTTCTGTCGGCAAGTTATGTCAGTTTATGCATTCTCCTCTGGAATGTCACTGGAAGGCTGCAAAAAGGGCGCTTGTGTATCTGGCTGAATCACTCTCCCATTGTTTACATCTTCATCCTTCACAGCACATAGACCATTAAGCATTTTGTGATGCTAATTGGGGCTCGGATCCAGATGTTAGGAGATCCATCTCTGGCAGCTGTTTATTCCTTAGAGGAAACCTCATTTCATGGTGTTTTAAGAAGCGGCAAGTTGTAGCTAGGTCGAACACTGAGGCTGAGTACCGTAGCTTAGCCAACATGGCCACTAAACTCATGTGGGTGCAGTCCTTGCTCAAGTTGTCGTCCTTGCTGTTGGCAAAATACCAGCCATCTATTGTGATAACTTAGGTGCAGTATTGCTTCCTGCCAATCCCATCTTACGCAGCCGCACCAAACACTTTGAGCTTGATATCTTCTTTGTCAGAAAAAAAGTCGCTCGCAAGGAAATCAAAATGTTTCATATGCCTTCTCTTGAGCAAGTAGCAGATGTTTTAACTAAACCTTTGTCCTACACAAGTTTCTGCACTCTTAGGCAGAGGCTACAGGTTAAAGACTTGATGTCCCTAATGCTTCCTATAAGTAACGAAGGGCAGCACACACTGCAATTCAATTCAATCAATCAAAGCTTTCATTCTTTCTTTCTTTCTTCTATCTTGTTTTTGCCTCTACCTTGTATGATAACAATGCCAACTTAGGGAACCAAATCAGAGACCTTTTGTCGAGATCTTGGGGGGTCAAGATTGTTCATGTTCATCGTGAAGTGAACTCCTGCACAGATTGGCTTGCAAAACTCGCCCCTAATCAGACTTATGGCCTTCATGAATTTCAGGAGTTGGTTGCTGGATGCAACTCTATAATGCTTGCTGATGGGAGTGGTGTGGCTTTTCCCAGTTTTGTTGCCGTGTGGTTCATTTGTAGCTTTTATACACCCAAAAAAAAGAAGAAAAAAAGGAAATATCTTATATCTCCACTATCTTGAATACTTAGCTTTTTATCTAATTTATACTTATATTTTAGTGAATTATAATACTTACAAGCATCTTGAGGACTATCCCCCTTAATTTATTGATTAGATCCTCAAGTCTCACTTGTAAAATAAAGATATTAATAATATAGAATTGTATTATAAATTTTATCAAATATGTTTATATTTGTATAAATCTCTCAACAATTAAAAAAAATTATTTTTTAATATCAAATTACTAAAATGAACATGTTTACAAATTATTTTTTGATAAACACAATTTGAATAGAAAAATTATTTTAAATATTAATTTCTATTATTTTTAAATTTTTATTTAATTAAATAAAAAATAAAAAATCACTATATATATATATATATATATATATATATATATATATATATATAACTTTATAACAATCCAAATAATAAATTTCTATTATAAAGTATTTTAATTTAGCAAAAATTAAGTTTCTTAGTAAAATTTAGTAATTAATGTTAAGTGAATATATTTTTGTTATTTTTATGCTTCTTCTTCAACGGAGAAATGTCAAATTTCTTGTTTCTTTATTCAAGAGAAAAAATAGATTCTGCTAATATTTATAAACAATTTTGAGTTGTGGTCAAATAAAATAAAAATAAAAATAAATTTTTTTAAAAAAAATTAGCAACTTTTTATTAAATATTAATTTTTATCAAATTAAATATTTTTCTCTAAATTTATTATATAAATTATTTTAAAGAATTCAGTTAAATATCTTTTATTTGCCAATAAAAAATAATTTTATATTTCTGCTTCAATGGAGAAGTTTGAAAATTTCAGATTTCTTCATTTTAGTAGAAAAATAGATTTTACTAGCATTTATAAACAGTTTTGAGTGTTAGCTTACCAAACAGAATGAGAACATTTTTTAAAAAAAACGAAAAAAGAGAGAGGATAATCTAAATAAACTACGGATACAAATATTTGTGCAAAACTTTATATAATTCGCAGTAAGTGTGGCTAGACTTAGTTGATATGTTATTTAGAATTGCACTATTATAATGGCGGGATTAGGCGAAGGAAGCAACAACTGCTTAAAGAGAACAAACCTGACTAAGGAGTTTCAAAAAGATCAAAGTCAATGTTGTTAAGGAGGAAGCCATGGACGAAGTGACGGGAGAAAAGGAGGAGGTGATTGCCCAGAAGCGAGCCTAACTAACACTGACGATAGAACTAAGTAATGGTGAGATTAAGGAGGGGATGTTGGAGACTAAACCCATAGGCATGAAGATTTCATACCCAAGGAACAAGATGGAAAATTAGAATAGCAGTGTCAGCATTTTCGGATCCCCCAGAAGCCTAACTAAAGCCCTGGCAAGGGGTCATATAAAGATAGACTACTACGTTTCAATGGCATTGCTAACAACCTAGCAAAATGATGAAGAATATGATGCTAGTTACTCAAATGAAGACTCAAAAGATAAGGGAATGAAGGAGGAGCACTAAGAAAGAGGAGTATTTCCCATCATTGAAATTTCAAAAGAGGAAAGAAAAGGGTACTATAGAGCATGGAGAAAGTCCCTAATCATCAAATTAATGGGGATGAAAATCGGTTATATATACTTGAACGACATATTGTCTAGGCTTTGGCATCTAGCGGGGGCTTTGATAAAATTTGCTAATACAAAGGAGCACTAAGAAAGAGGAGTATTTCCCATCATTGAAATTTCAAAAGAGGAAAGAAAAGGGTACTATAGAGCATGGAGAAAGTCCCTAATCATCAAATTAATGGGGAGGAAAATTGGTTATATATACTTGAACGACATATTGTCTAGGCTTTGGCATTTAGCAGGGGCTTTGATAAAATTTGCTAATACAGAGGACTACCAATTTTTCGCCCTTAGATGATTGTTGATCACTATGTGGTGGTACAGAGATGGAGGCCAGACATCTGACCACAAGAGGACAGCTTTAAGGAACAAAAGAGGCTAAATTCAATGGCACTACAGACGAAGGAGAATTTTCCAGTGAAAAGAGGAGTACGTCACAAGGGAACAAAGGAAAGGGAAAACTTGTAATTGGCAAGGAGAAAGTGGGCCTAGACTCACAGAAGATGAAGGCTAAATAAATTTGGATCTGGCACCAGTAGCTTAGAGAAAACCACGCCATGGGAGCCTAAAAAGGGTCATTACCTTTCCAAGGTAGATGGGCCCATCAAGAGTAGAATGGTCCTGGTTGATCTATCAATCCATCAAACAAAATAAAGTCCCTAGCCCAATAAAAAGGTGTAGCCATTTTGAAATAGCCTCAGGCTCCCGAAGAACCCAGATCATCGTCCTCGGCTATGATGGAAGCTGTGGAAGGAAAAATCTTAGGACGCAGGAGATGGAGCCAGCTAAACTGAAGCAACTGAAGCCCCAGACCCTGATTTACAACTTATTAAATTTATACAAAACAATTTGATTCCAAAAGGGGAAGAATGGGCAATGCTCAAAAGTTTAAAGGCAACAAATGATACAATAATATGTTGTAAGGTTCACTCGAAACTCCTGTATCTGGTTTTTTATATCTAAAAACATGTTTGCTTAGAACTACAGGGGAACTGGCTCAAAAAATTTCTCTATGTTGAGGAAAAATATGATCAAATTACATAAGCTGAGTATCATAGTGTTGTTCGAAACGAAGGTGTGCGGCAAGAAAGCCGAGAATATGATTAAGAAGATTAGTTGGACAGGGAGTTACAGAGTTGAGGTGAACTAATTTGAAGGTGGGATATAGATTTTATACGACCGAGGGAAGTTGATATCAAGATTAGGAAAATGCACAAGCATTTTATGCATATAGAATTCTTCTACAAACATGAGAAAAGGAGAGGCTTAAGAACAGCAGTACATGGTAGCCCCAACCAAACCTACAGGAGCGATTTATGGAGGGATTTGAGAATCATCAAGCAAACTATCAATCTGCCTTGGATCATTTTGGGGACTTCAACTCTTACAAGAGAACTAATGAGAAAGAAGGAAGCAGATATTACAACTGGAGCTCCATGAAAGACTTCAAAAGTTTCATCATGAACTACTCTTTGGTGGACCTTGGCTTTAGAGGACCAAGCTTCAATTCGAAGAGAAGAAGAGTGAGGGAAATAATAGACTAACCACTGAGCAACTTAGAAAACAAGACACATTTCTTAATACTATTGTTTTTCACCTCCCAGAAATTAAGTCAACCATAAACCTCTATGCGTCAATCCCTTCCTAGGGCCTATTAATGAGAGGAAACTAAAAGCATTCATATTTCAAGCAGCGTGGCTTTTAGAAAACTCTTTTTATGGGGTTGTAAAGTGAGCTTAGTGTCATGAATTTACTCTTTCTCCCCTAGTAAGAACCATGCGACACTTACCTAAGATGCTCATCTTGATATTTAACTAAGTTAGCCTTTCTCAAGACACATCTCCAAGAGGCAAAATGACTAAAGAGAGTAAGAGAGAAAATAAGAGAACTTAGAGAATGTTAGAGAACTTCTTGGATTGTTTACAAATGAGGGAGTGAGGGGTTTATATAGACCACCTCCCCTTACATCAATGGCTAGGATCAATTTGATCCAACGGTCTACATTAACCTTCTAGAGAATTCTAGGCCTACTTGTATCTACATGAAGTCTCCACACTATTCTAGAATATTCTAGGACTTACAAGGTGTTTCTACTACATTCTAGAGTATTCTACTTTATTTTAGAGTATTCCAATATATTCTAGAGTCTTCTACTAGATTCTAGAGACTTTTAGAATGTACAAGAATTATCTAGAATGTTCTAGAACATTCTAGAACCTTCTAGATGCTCGCATGGCACAATTGCTTACTGGGCGCCAAATCATGTCCACGTCATGCCTGCGTGGCGCTGATGTGTCAGGGTGTGACACTCTCCTCCACCTATAGCGCAGACGTCCTCGTCGCGCTCTTCTCGTGAAAGCACTTTAGGTGGTCTTTGAACTGCCAAAGATCTTCTTCTGCTTCCCAGCTAGCCTTACTATTTGGCAATCCCCTCCATTTGATGAGATATTAGGTACTTGGTGGTACCCTTCTCCTTGTCTGGACTCGGCTGGCCAAGACTTCCTCCACTTCTCGATCAAAAGACTTGATAACAATGGGAGGCGCTCGCTTGGAGTCACTCCTTCCTTTAGTATAGAGAAGGCCATCCTCCAACCAGAACCTCTTGTTTTTGCCTTCTTTTACAAGCTCCACTAATTGTTTTGCCAGAGGGTCATGACCCATTCCCTCCTTTATGAGCTTTATAATGTCTCCCTGGACTTGAGAGATGGTAGCTAACTCAACTTTTCTGCTCAGTGCATCCGCTACCATGTTCGCTTTCCCTGGCTTGTACTTCATTGTATAGTCGAACATAGCCAAGAAGTCTTGCCACCTTGCCTGCTTTGGTGTCAACTTCTTTTGAGTTTGAAAATAACTAGTAGCCACATTATTTGTCTTGATGAAAAAGTGTGACCCTAGTTGATAATGTCGACAGATTCTCAAGCAATGCACCACCGTTGTCATCTCCTTCTCTTACACCGTATAGCGCCGCTCTGCATAATTCAACTTATGGCTTTCATATGCTATAAGATGCCCTTCTTGCATTAGGACCCCTCCTATGGCAAAGTCAGAGGCATCAGTGTGTACTTCAAACATCTTTGAGTGATCCGGGAGAGCTAACACTGGTTCCTTCGTCACAGCAGCCTTTAACTCCTCAAAGGCTTGTTGGCATCGCTCACTCCATTTCCATGCATGATCCTTCTTCAGAAGGTTGGTGAGTGGTACAGCTATGGCAGAATAGCCTTGAATGAACCGTCTGTAGTAATTTGCCAACCTGAGAAAAGACCTCAACTCTGAGACTTTAGTTGGTGGCTCCCATTCCTGGATAGCTTTCACCTTAACCTGGTCCATCATTAGGGTCCTCTCCTTAATAATGTTCCCCAAGAAGTGTACTTCATTTTTTGCAAAAGAGCACTTCTCCTTCTTCACATATAGGGAGTTTTCCCTCAACACCTTGAATACAATTTGGAGGTGTTCAAGATGTTCCTCCAGGGTGTTACTGTAGATGACAATATCATCCAAGTACACCACCACGAACCAATCAAGGTATGGATGGAAGATCTCGTTCATTAAAGTGTAGAAAGTGGCTGGTGAGTTTGTTAGCCCAAAATGCATCACCAACCATTCATAGGACCCATATCATGTGACACAAGTGGTGTTGGGTTCATCACCATTGGCAATTCTAACTTGGTGATAACCTGTTCTCAAATCTAACTTCGTGAACCACTTGACTCTTCCAAGTCTATCAAATAGATCAGCTATCAAAGGAATAAGGTATTTATTCTTGATAGTTACCTTGTTTAAAGCCCAGTAGTCGATGCATATCTTCAGTGACCCATCGTGCTTCTTCTGAAATAACACCGATACCCTAAAATGTGCTTTAGACGGTCGAATATAACCAGCATCTAGGAGTTCCTTGAGTTGCCTTCTTAGTTCCTCCAACTCTGGAGCTGTCATCCTGTAAGGTGCCATAACAAGTATTGTAGCTCTTGGCTCTAACTCAATTTTGTGATCCACCCTCCTCCTAGGTGAAAGTTGCTTCGGCAACTCTGGGGGCATAACATCTTTATTCTCTTCTAGAACCTTCTTGATACTAGATGGGAGATCCTCCTCTCTCTCTGTTGCAGACTCTTCCTTTAGAGTAACCAAGTATATGACTTCCCCTTTCTTAAATCCCTTCTTCAGCTGCATAGCTGAGATCTGCTGAGTTCCCTTTTACTTAGAGAATGTAGGAACCATACATAGAGACCCCTTCTCCATGATGCACACAGAGTCATAGAATGGCATGGGTACGACATTTACCTGTCTCAAGAAATCCATCCCCAGGATTATCTTGAAATCGTCCATGCACATGACAGAGAAATCCACAGCTTCCTTCCAAGAACCCATGGTCATGTCTACCCCGTATGTTGGTCTAACAATGGCGTGACCACTAGCATTTAAAGTCTTGAGCCACCCCATCTTTTGAAAGACCTTTAGTATGAGTTTCTTGGCTTCCCTTAGTGTGATGAAGTTGTGTGTGGCTCTTGTATCCACCATTGCCTCGGTGGGCTTCTCGTTTAAATGGATGGTCACGAACATTAACCCTTTTTTCTCCTTATCAGGAGAAGACTCCCCAGTTTTTGCGGCATTCAACAACTGGAGAGTTCCCATATTGGTTACTTCCTGGGACTCCTTTTCTTTGGCAATAGATGCTAGAGTCCCTAGCTTGGGGCAATCTTTCATCTGGTGTGGACCCTTGCATACGAAGCATCCACTTTTATATGTAAACGCCTTCTTCTTATCCTCGTACTCCCTCCTCGAAGGGTACTTACTTTCCTTCTTGAAGGTACTCTTCCCTTTGTCTCCCCCACCTTTACCAAAGTTATACTTAGAAGGGGGTTTGAGTTTGGACTCACCTCGATGATAGTCAATAAATGATTCAGCTATAGAGATAGCTTCATCAAGGTCCTTGACTCCTTTTGGCTGTAACTCTTGCTTAGCCCATGGTTGAAGACCATCAACGAAGAAGAAGAGAGCATCCCCAGTGACTAGATTAGGGATTTGGAGTGTGAGAGATGTGAACTCCCTAACATAGTCACTTATAGTGGTCCTGTGTTTGAGTTCCCTCAGCTTTTTCTTGGCTTCATAGACAACGTTTTCTGGGAAGAATTGTCTCTTCAACTCCTTCTTGAATTCATCCCATGTGCTGATGGTACACAAACCTTTCTCCATGTCTACGTGCTTTCTTCTCCACCACAGAGTTGCATTGTCAGTAAGGTAAAGGGAAGTAGTACGTACCTTTATGAGTTCCTCCTCAATACCTATACACTCGAAGTACCTCTCCATTTGCCAGAGGAAGTTCTCCACCTCTTTGGCATCCCTCACACCTTTGAACTCCTTTGGCTTTGGGAGATCAATCCTTGGCATTTCTCGTGCTCCACTTGAACCTGCAAAGCTACTGGATTGCGTCCTCACCTCTTCAAGAGATGCCTTAAGGCTATCTAGCTGCCTTATGACAATCTCTATCTTGCTTTTTAGGGTATTAAGGCGCTCAACCATTTCCTCTTCACCTTTTTGAGCATTGAACACATCCTCTTTCAGGACATCAAGTTGTCCTAATACATGAGACTCTAAGACCTCCTTGTCATGTTTGCTCCTTTGAAGGCGCATGTCCATATCGCCCAAGGTGTTCTCCAGCATCGACACCCTCTCTTTTAAGATAACAAAGTCTTCAGTCTGTGGCCTACTTGCACCACGAGACTTATTTTTTCTTGCATCGGGGATGAAAGCATCCCTTCCCTTCACACATTCCGCTTGCTCCTCTGTCACGTTCGACATAACGTTGGCCGAGTCGTTCACGCCCTTCTCGAATCGAGGCTCTGATACGACTTGTCACGGACTTACTCTTTCTCCCCTAATAAAAACCGTGCGGCACTTAGGTAAGACGCTCCTCCTGATGCTTAACTAAGTCAGCCTTCCTTAAGACACCTCTCTAAGAGGCAAAGTGACTAAAGAGAGCAAGCGAGAAAATAAGAAAACTTAGAGAATGCTAGAGAACTTCTATTGATGAGAACTTCTTGGATTGTTTACAAATGAGGGGGTGAGGGGTTTATATAGGCCACCTCCCTTTACATCAATGGCTAGGATCAATTTGATCCAACGGTCTACATTAAGCTTCTAGAGAATTCTAGGCCTACTTGTATTTACATGAAGTCTTCAAACTGTTCTAGAATATTCTAGGACCTACAAGGTGTTTCTACTACATTCTAGAGTATTCTACTTTATTCTAGAGTATTCCAATATATTCTAAAGTCTTCTACTAGATTCTAGAGACTTCTAAAATGTACAAGAATTATCTAGAATGTTCTAGATGCTCGCATGGCACAATTGCTTACTAGGTGCCAAATCATGTCCACGTCGTGCCTGTGTGGCGCTGATATGTCAGGGTGTGACATTAGGGTGAAAATCAGAATTGGCAGAAGGTTGCAAACAAATTCAATAACATTACTGACTAGACCATACAGTGTTCAAGAAAGTTTTCAAGTGTTAAAAAGAGATCATGAACAAGCTAATCGGGATTGATAGATCACTAAGTAGGTAGCATAATCCTTTCCTCTCCGAACTAAACTGTGAAAAGAATATGAAGAGATTCTACTAAAAGAGAAAGCTTTATGGTATCAAAAGGCTCGATGTAAATGGTTGAAGATGGGTGATAAAAACACGTTTTATTTCCATACATCCATAATAGTAAGATGAAGAAGAAACAAGATAATGGCCTTAAAGAATAACGAGGGCTACTGGGTGAATAATGATAGCACTCTAAAGGAAATAAGAAGGAAAAATAAAAAGTGTAATTTTTAGCATGGGAGCCTTAAAAGCCCCTAAACTTGATAGCCTACATGCTATGTTTTTACCAAAACCAATGGGAGGTAATGGAGAAGTCAGTGTACAGGCTCATTCAGGAGATATATGACAACCCAAATCTACTCAAAAACATTAAACACTCTGTTATTCTTAATACCAAAATTGGATAATCTAGAAAGCCTTAGACAACTTAGACTTATAGCATTGTACAATGTGGTTTTCAAAATTGTAACCAAGACAATAGCAAATAGATTGAAGCCATACATGAACAATTGGGTAGGCTTATGTCAAAGTAGTTTCATAAAAAAAAATCATAACTAACAATGTGATTATAGTACAAGAGGTTATTCACACTATGAGAAAGAGGAATGGTAAGAAAGGAATGGTGGCCATCAAGGCAGATCTAGAAAAAGCCTATGATAGAATAAGGTGAGATTTTCTGGAAAACACGATAAGAGACATCATGTTAAGCAACCACTCTATGAGCCTAATCATGTTTTGTGTCATATCGAATTCTATAAGCATATAGTGAAATGGGGAGGTAACAAAATCATTTGAATTATATAGGGCCACAAGGCAGGGAGACCCAATCTCACTATAACTTTTTGTCCTTTTCATAAAGAGGCTATCCCATTGCACTGAATGAGCCATCAACAACAAACTACAAAAATTGGTCAAGTTATGCAAGAAAGGGCCATATATTTCCCACCTATTGTTTTTGGATGACCTCTCACTTTTTGCAAAAAAAACCAATGCACTCTTATTGAAGAGTGCCTTAGAATATTCTCACAAAACTCAAGCCAGTTGATGAGTGAAGGCAAAACAAAATGTCTATTTTCAAGTAACATCAATCACAACAGGGAAAAACAATATAGCATAGAGTTAGTTTTTCTATTAACCAATGTGTAATAGCCTACATTAAATTGTCCATATTTTTCATTGTTGTCCATCTGTTTCTCCTCATTTTCCTTTGTGGTTTCCAACATTTATCCATTGGAGTGCTTCCCTCAATCGACTTCTTCTCTGTTGAGTTTCACTTCTACTCATCCCTACCAGTTAGTTTTTGTTCTTCCCTTTCTCCATTGTTTACTTTTTCTCCCTTGGTAGTTGTTTATGCTTTGTTCTAATTTTTGGTGAATGATAGAAAACAATGGATATTTACTTGTAGCTTGAACAATTTGTTGATCTTGTAAGGCTGATGAAATTTAGTTTTTGCCAAATTTTTTGGATGAATGATAACAAACAAAGAATGTTTACTTTTATATTGAACAATTTGTTGACATTGTAAGGCTGATGGAATTCGATTTTTGTCAATTATTATTTGGTGAATAACAAATATTTTTGCCAATGTTTTAGTTTAGATCATTTTCATTAAATATATTTGTATCCTTTCTATTTTTGAAATGTTGTATTAAATATATTTCTTAAAAAGTTATAAAATAAATTGTACATGGTTGATTACAATGCTATTAATGGAATGGAGTGTGTATAAACTATAAATATTCATATAGAAGAAGTAAAATGAAAAATATTTGGATAATAAAAGGTAAATTAATTATAAAAAATAAAAGTAAAACAATTTCAAATTGTGGTATTTAATTTCCATATTTTAATTTTAAAAATTAGTAAGTTTTTCCCCACACTTGAAAAACAAAGTAGAGGATTTAAAAGTATTCCTTTGTTTTCTTGTTTGTATAATTATATTTTGTGATTCCTTTTGTTATTATAACATTAACTTAAATGTGCTTTATATTTTTTAAAATTTTTTGGAATTTTAACTGAATTTATCTAGTATAAGAAAATGCAATTTTACCTTCTTATTTTGAAATGATTCATAATGAGGATGCGAATATTTTACTTTTATAATACTTTTAAAAATGAATAAGTCTTGAACTGTTAAGCCTTGGGATACACATGAATACTTGGATGAATTGAATAGATTTCTATATTTTAGATTTGCTAACTTGAGTATCAAGGGTAGAATAATATGTCCATGTTCTAAGTGTAAGTTTAAGAAATGCCAAGTTAGAGAAGATGTGTGTGAGCACTTGATTGTTAAAGCATTTCTACAAGGGTACAATTTTTAGGTTAGAGATGGGGAAAGACTTATAGAAGAACCTCATGTCGAACATCATATAATGCCTCAAATGAGAGAAGAATCAATTTATAGGGACGACCTGTGCAGGACATGGTCTATGATGCATTTGGGATTGATCATAAAAATAAAAGTGTAGATTTTGTGAAAATGTCAGTTCCACCATCAAGGTAAAGGATGAATGATGGTGTGAAAGATTTTTAGGAGTTAATTAAGGTTAGGCAACAAAAATTATATGAATGATGTGAGAAGTACTCAAAATTATCCTTTTTGGCAAACGTGTATCATATCAAATGTTTGTGTAGGATAAGTGATAAGTTTATTATAATAGCCCTAAAATAAAGAAAAACAAACCCTAAATAAAGAAAAATCCTAAATAAATGAAAAAACCTTAATTAAAGAAAAATATTGAATGAAAGAGAGGATTATGATCAATGGAGATAAGTACCATTGAAAATATATTTATTTGTCGCATGGGTTGAAAAATTATAAAGATAATATGAGGATTTACATTTTGGGGTCAAAATGTAAATAAGAAAAATTTGCAAGGATCTCCCTCAAAAATTAAAAATTTGCAGAATAGTCCCTTTGATATTTTTAGAGCCTTTGCCGCATGGAAAAAAAATCCGGATTTTACTCTCTCTCTCTAAAAATCCCAAAACTTCTTTCTAGAATTCTAGTACTTTCGAACCTCGAATTTTGACACTACCACCATCAATGGACTCAGAACGAAGAGATCTATGAATCCATCTGATTGATTTTTGAAAAATTGGCCGGAGATTGACCGAAAAATGGAGAGAAAAATCACATAAAGAGGTGACCCCTGAAACTCCTATCTATGGTTCTCAAACCCAAAAACTAATACTATAGATGGATCCAGCAGGTACCGAAACATTAGAATCTCAAATTTCATACCGAGGCTATCTTTCACGTGTCCCCACGCGCCGTTTCTTCTTCGGCGCATGAATTCCACGCGCAGGCCCCTACAGCGATGCATGCAACGCGTGGCCCAGCAACCTTGATGCATTGACCGAGCTCCCGGAGGCAAAATTTTGTAAATTAAGAGTCATTTCCTAGTTTTTTAGACCCTCCAAACTAATTTTCAGGGTTTATTTGGTCAAATTTGGACTGAAAACGTGAATTTTGGGGTTGTCCAACTTAGAACCCTAACTTTGTGAATAGATAATTTTTTGTATGACTTACCCTATACTCTTCTTGAACTTTAAATACATAATTGATTATGTTTACAAGTTATTTATACTTTTATATGTCTCTGAAATGGATTAAATTATCTGAATTGTTACAATCTGGTATATAGTTCAAGAAAAGTATGCTTTTGAAAATAGATTTTTGAACTCATTCAATATGTGATTTTAAATTGTATTTCTTATTATATGGTAAAAAAAAAATTGTGCATGTGACATTGATTTGTAAAACTATAAGATTTCCTTGGAAAAGGGCATATATATGTGATTACCCTGATTGAGACGTTTTTGACAGAGGAATTGTACTGAGATTGAAAATTTTGTATTATACTAAAACCTCTGTTTTGAACGATATGACATATATGAAAATATGGTTTTTGTGGAGAAATCCTTTTGGAAACACTGTTTACTAAGAACAGGTGATGTTAACTCTGGTGTATCTTGATACCTTAACTAGCAGGGTGGTGCTAGCCTCGTGTGACGGCCAACACATAGGATATGATATGTAAAGGAGAGTGAGATGCCTACTATCTGGGCGAGATGCCGACTATATGTTATGCGATTTACCCTCCCTTACTGTGTTCTTGGAAAGTTGTCCATATTAGAGTTCCTTCGCATGTCCTCTTGAATGGTGGTAGGACAAACCTTAGTTGAGATACTAAGTATAGGCAAATCTTACACCACCAAAATACAGAAAGACTTGAACTCTGTTATGGTAGTTCTGATATGGGATCCTCCTTATGTTTTCATGAAAAATATTTTGATACATAACAATATTTGATTAATGATCATATCGTATTGCATATCATTTCAGATATATGAATGTGACTTGTATCACGCCCCTAATTTTAGAGCACGTGAAACAATTACTTTACGATCATATATTTTTCATAACATGTATAATACACTCTTTTACAGATATGTATTCCCATATATACACAATATAAAAACCAAATCTATAAACATCAAAGTTCATCAGAAGTAGGGATCCTGCCTGTGGCGTTTAGAGCATATTCTAAAGTACAAGTACAATATAAATTAAAATCTATGAGCCATGGAAACAAAGCAGGCTTACCCAGAGATCATGTCGTCTAGCTGGTCAACTATCTGAAGGGGAAGGACCAAACTCTATATCCTTATCTGAAAAACATATAAATATCGTGTAGTGAGTTTGACAACTCAATGAGCAGATAAAACCTTCTATGACCTCTTAGGTCAACATATGGATGTACTCATATACTTATATATTAAAATTTATCACATTGAAAATTATAGTTCAAAAGTAAATCCATATGAGACTTGCATTTCAAATATTCTTAGTTCAAATCACATTCGAATATCTGTAACCACATATGATACAATATGATATTTAATCAAACTTGATATGCATTAAAAATATTTCACATGAAAACATTAGAAGGATCCCATATCAGAACCACCATATCAGAGTTCAATTCCTTCCGTACTTTGTTGGTGTAAGATTTGCCTAAACTCAGCATCTCGCTGAGATTTGCCCTACCACCATTCAAGAGGACACGCGAAGGGACTCTAATATAGGTAGTTCCCAAGCACACAGCAAGGCAAGGCAAATCACATCTCATATAGTTGGCATCTCGCCCATATAGGAGGCATCTCGCTCTCCTTCACATATCAAATTTCATGTGTTGGCCAACACACAAGGCTAGCACCACCACTGCTAGCTGAGGTATCAAGGTGCACCAGGGCTAACATCACCTGCTGTTAGCAGATAATGTTTCCAATAGGATTCCTCCACAAAAATATCATATGCACATATGCCATATAATCCAGTATAAAATTCTCAATATAATATAGACTTTCAGTTTCAGTACAGTTTCATCTGTCATAAATTCCCCATTTAGGGTTTATCATATGTACATGTTCTTTCTCGAGGCAATCATATAACTTTATAAATAATGCCACATGCATAAATATTCACTTTATCATTTAATGATAAATACATATAAAATCAGATATACTATGAGTTCAAAAATCCATTTTTAAAGCTATACTCTTCTTGAAATATATTTTAAATTGTAAGCAATTTAGATAATGTTAATGCATCTCAGAAACATATAAAAGTGTAAATATCTTATAAACACAATCAAATACACGTTTAAAAATCAAGCAGAGTATAGGGCAAGTTATAGAAAAAATCATATACTCACAAGGTAAAGGCTCCAGATTGGACAACCCAAAAATGTACTTTTTCAATTCACATTTGACTAAACAGACTTCAAAAACGTGTTTGGAGAGTCCAAAAATCAATAAAATGACTCCGGGATCTTGGTCATTGTTTATGTTCGAAAATACTATTCACACCGGTGGAATCACTATTCACCGCAGAAATTACTATTCATTACCGAAAAACACTATTTACCAAGAATAAAAAGTTGTCATATAGTTGAAAATTTTCATATCCTAAGGTTTATCTAGTTCTTGAATCCATTTACTATGTCAAATTTCCAATTTAAGGTCTTTAAGTAAGAGTTTTAGAACTTACCTTTTTCTAAGATTTTCTACTTCCGATCTACGGCAATTCAACGGCTGATTTGAAAAATTATTTGGTCAAAATCGTAGTATTCTCCGTCCTGAATCCAGTGGTACTCTTAGTTTTAAGATCGGAAACCAATAGATACTCCAGATCTAGAGAGACAAATGAATGTTACTATTCACACTATTCGTCAATTTCGTAGAGTTCGATTTTCGTCTCCGTTCTGTCTCCCCCTTCCCCTTTTCTCTTTTATTTTTTTTATAATAATAATAATTATTATTATTTAATAATTGAAT
This sequence comes from Gleditsia sinensis, assembly GCA_037074535.1. Lineage (NCBI taxonomy): Eukaryota > Viridiplantae > Streptophyta > Magnoliopsida > Fabales > Fabaceae > Gleditsia > Gleditsia sinensis. Next base: position 30,731,659 of record CM073469.1, read on the forward strand.
TATAGGATTTTATTTTTTATATATTCATATAAATTCCATTTTTCATCCTAAAACTTCCCAAAAATTTCTAAATATTTACATTATTGCAAAACTTTAGTTGCAATATCAAATTATGTTTTTTCTTGATAAAATTTTAATAAAAAAAATCACAAAATAAATATCTTTATGTATAATAAAAGAAAGAATATTTCTAAAAATAAAACAAAAATGTATTAGAGGCCAATATAATTATTTTAAGCAAAACAATAAATTTTTTAAATAAAAATTTACTTGCTTTTAGCAAAACATAATTATTTTTAAACAAATAAAAATATATTTGTTTATAGTAAAACACTATCATTTAAAAATAAAAATTACGGGATATTACAATTTGAACCGAGAATATTTGAAATACAGGTCCTATATGGATGTACCTCTGAACTGTAATTTTTTATGTGATAAATTTTAATATATGAGTACAGCCATATGCTGACATAAGAGATCATATGAGGTATTATCTGCTCACTAAATTGTCAAACTCACTACACGATAATTACATTTTTTTTTCATATAAGAATACAGAGTTTGATCCTACAGCTATGTGATTAATTAGGTGTCATACTCTCTGGGTGAGCCTACGTTGCTTTCAAGGCTCACAATGTTTAAATTATTTTGTACTTGTAATCTAGAGTATGCTCTGAATGTCACAGGCATGATCTCTGCTTCTGCTGTAATACGTGTTTAAAGACTTGGCCTGTATTTTTGGTTATATTAGAGAACTTGTAAACTTATGTTATTAATTCTAATATGTGATATACTTGAAGCAAGTATGCAATAGAATAACATTAAAATTATCTGCTACTCGTGACAATCGTATTCCCTTAAATTGGGGGCATGACAGTTATGTCAATGATACTAGAGTTGTTAGTTGATGTCTTCTTATATACAGAGATTCAACCTTCATTTTATGAGGCCAACAAAACCATCAATAAACTAAGGCTCAACTACATAAAAATACATGTTTGAATGATTGCATATTATATTAGAGAGAAGATGAAAATAGAGACGTTTATAAAAAGTGAAACACATCTAGATGAAAATAAAAAAAGAAAGGTGAAAAGCAAAAGAATGTGCCTAACAAAATCATTTGATACTTTCCATTGAAACTACACTTTTAAAGGTTGTTTATGTCTTCTAAGATTGATGAACATATGAGATGGTATATCATAGATAGAAATAGTGATGGCATGATGAAACGTCTGAGGAACTCTGAGTCATGGAATATATTTGACATAATGAATCTTTAGTTCACTTTGGATTCTTAGAATATACATTTAGGGTTCTCTACTAATTATTTCAATTTATATGACAACTTAAGTACAAATTACAGCATATCACCAGTAGTATTGATGCCTTACAACCACTCTCCTTGGATATGTATGAAATAGAATTCCTTCATTCTCTCAATGATAATTCTGGATAGAAAGGCACTGAGAAATGATATAGATGTATATTTACAACTACTAATAGAAGAATTAAAAAATTTATTATTTTTTAGAGTTAAAACATTTAATTATTTCATCAATGAAATGTTCAATATGCATGTAGATTTAAAGTGGACTACTGTATTTTTTCAAGCCTTGTAACCTTTTCTGAGCAGAATGCTTATACTAAGTTTGCTTGTCCATATTGTAATTTTGACTCAATTTTTGTGCATCTTCCTCATAGTTAAAAGTGGTGTTTCATGAGCCATTGTTACTTTATAAACACATGGCATAAATTTATATTGGCACACAATAGGTTTGATGGAAAGGAAGAAAAAAGAAATTTCCCTAACGATAACTAGTTCAAAAATCTTATTACAACTTCGAAATTTTGATGTTGTATTTGATAAAAATATAGAAGTTGAAGGTCGGGAATGTAGATCTCGAGGAACTAGTGGTGTCGATGCTGAGGGTCAATAATGGGGTAAAAAAAAATATTTTTCCAACTTTCTTATTGGGCGAACCATTTGTTACGCCACAATCTTATAGTGATGAATATTAAGAAAAATATCTGTAGCAATGTACTATTTACTTTACTTAATGAGTCTCCAAACGATTAAAAGACGACTTAAATACATTGAGAGACTTACAATAAATGAATATCAAGCCTAATCTCTAGTCCAATGATAATGGTAGATATCTTGCAGCTTTGATCATTTTGGTAAATGTAAACAAGGATGTCTTTCTTAGAACATAATAATATTACTATGCCAGACGGTTGTTTTAGTAACATTTCTATATGCATTGATTCAACATAGCGTAAGATTGGAGGATTAAAAATTCATTACTCACATATTCTTATGGAGCAACTTCTACCCTTAACCATGAGGAAGACACTTCCTAAGCAGATGTCTACAGTTCTGATTGAATTATTTTATTCTTCAGACACATATGCAATAAAGTATTAGATGTGACTGGACTTGATTAGCTTTAGAATAGAGTTGTTCTCACACTGTGCTATCTGGAGATGTTATTTCCACCTTCATTCTTTGTATTTATAGTTCACTTGATTGTTCACTTAGCTGAAGAAGTCAAACTAGGAAGTCTAGTCCAATAGATAGATGTACTCTGTAGAAAAGTAAATACATATTTTTTTTATACATTCTTTTTCATTGTTCATTGTTCATATCTTATGATTTAATGTATTTTGAACAAACACATAGGGAAGTTAAAATCTTCCATTAAAAATAATGCAAGGCCAGAAGACTCAATAAGTAAGTCTTACCTGGCTCTAGAAGTTTTACTTTTTTGTTTGAGGTACTTAAATGGTGTGGAGATGATATTTAATTGGCTTATTCATGTAGATGATCAATCCGATATTGGGTTGTCTAACATTGACAATTTGTTTCCACCAGTTGAAAAATCAATTAGTAGTTTTGAGTACTTTGTTCTTTCTTCGATTAAAAAATTGTAAGCACATATGTGCTCATCAATTACAAAGAAATGGACCATGTCCTAAGGTGAATAAATTATCTTTATTATATTAGAGACAAATACTCTCCCCTTTTTTGTATTTTGTTCTTATTACATTACTCTCCCTTTTTCTTTCAAAAATTACACAAACCTCCTTTAGAACTAAAAGTTGCACTATAACTAAATATATGTTAACTATTATGTTAGTTGATTGTTAGTTGACCATTATATAACTATTTTCTTATATTACTTTGCACAAAATACCCTCATGAAAATTGTATTTTAATAGTATTTCAATAATATTTTTATATAATTGAACCTCTTAAAATACACAGATAATTCTTATAAAATAGTTTAATAAATGTACCAAATACATTATTTTTTAAATGTATTCTAATTACTTCCAAATGACAATTTCAATATTTTTATATTATTCTTTTTGGACTCACTCATATACAAATTGCACCATTAATATTATAAAATAATTAAGACAAAAAATTGTAAATTTTTTTGCATGAATTCCAAAATAAGAGTCAAATAATAATTAAATTACATTAAATTTTTACATATTAATTTGCTAATATTACACTCATTTGTTTTCTAAAAATAAACAAGAATAACATTTTAGAAAGCCTAAAAATTATTTTTAGAAAACAAATATGAGTGTAATATTAGTAAATTAACATTTAAAAGTTAATATAATTTAATTATTGTTTGATTCTTATTTTGGCATTCCCATAGAAAAATTCAAAGAAAAAATAGTGTCATTTCCACCGAAACGACCAAAATATTTTAGTTTTTGAAGACAACGAAACAAAACGGTGTACATGTTAGGAAATTCTTCTATTTTGGTTGAAGTTATTGTATTTCGGAATTTATCAATGGCAATACGTAAGTTTCGAAGTGTATCGGTGAAAAAATGCGAAATTAGTTTGGAAAATTAAAAATATCACAATATGATTATGAAAATAAGATTGTAAAATTAAGATTGAAACTCTGAAAAAAAAGAAAATTTTTAGGAATTTAGGGAATCTAAATTTCTAAATTTACATAGATTCTCCAAACTTTACAAGGCCAAAAGCAAAATTCCAAAATACTTCAAATCACCCAAGCTTCAAAATTTAAAAGAAAAGCCAATTATCTAACCTTCTGTTATTCATATTTCTTCCTGATCATGTCCTACTCACAAGCCTGAAATCAGTAGATTCAAGCATCAGAAGTGATGGAAACCTTGATGTTTTTCTCTCTATGAGCTTCTTTGCTTGTTTTCTTCTTAAATCCACCCACGTAGCGATGAATAGTACAAAGTAAGGGCTATAAATAACGTTTTGACTGAAAGAGGGGCTCTTCATTTTTCCAACTGCCATACTAAAACTTTGCTTGTACCAAGTATCTGCTTCTCTCCTCAATTATTAGTGTGTAACAATATTTCTTGTCATCCATGACAAAGTCTCAGTGTCTCTGATACTGCCCTTTTTTCCATTTGGACTTTCTAGTTTCTACTTCCACTTGAATGCCTTGGTGATAACTGTAATTTATTGAAGTTCCTATGTGTTTTCTGAGTGCATTTACTAAGTTGCTCTGGTGTTTTAAGCACTTTCATTCCCTGATTAAATTGAATGGGATGACCCTTTTCGATATAACATCAGCTACCCCGTTGCTGCAGCATTTTAGTAAGCATATAGTAGAAACCTGAGTGATATTGGGTGAGCTGCTCCCTTTTTCTGCAATACACTGATTCTGTTTGATATGTTGCAGGTAACAGCAGAGCAGGGCTGCGCAGCAGGTGCAGCCTCCACCCAACAGGAGAGAAAGCAGCAAAGACTGACACTGCAGGATTCTGGCACAGAACTGTCCCACTACTGAAAGTGGAGAGGACAAAGCTGCACGCAGAGGTGGTTTTGCAGCAGAGCAGGGGAATGATGGAAAAAGTAAGGCAGCTGACTGGGACCACAAGGCTGAATGATAAAGAGAGGCAAAGAAGGGGAGACGACACGATGGGAGTAGGGGAGAAAGAAGAGAGTAGCTACACACTGCCAAGGAGCATCAGTGCAAGGGAGAGAGTGCAATCCCGGGGATTCTATTTTTTGTGTTGTTTTTGTTTTCCTTTTTCTGGGGGGTTTTCTATCAAGACTGCACTGGCATTGTTTTTCTATCATCACTAGAGATGTATACCAGTGATTCTGGGTTGTCTGTAACCAGTGTAACCATGAGGCTTGGCTAGTTTTCGGCTAGGGTTGCACAAGGGTTGTAATGAACTTAAGCACACTTTTTAGTAAAACACATTTCGCTGCAGCACTGTTTTTACATTCATCTGTGTGTATATTTTAAATTCCTTTGATAACGAAAGTTAGTAGAGGTAGATTGAGGCCAATATTCACCTGGGAGGGGAATAGAGGCTAGAAAAAAAGTTTGAATAGATAGGGACAGCCAATATAGGAATATATGATCCCCCATCCCCCCAGTAGTGGAGCTTCATGCATAACTCAGGGGTGAAGACTGCTGCAGGAATGCAGGTCTGAACCTCAGAGTTGCAAGGAATGGAAGTCTGGAAAGACTCCATTCAAGACTGAACTGGGCACCTAGGACAGTTGCTGTAGCAATCCCTGGAGCAATATGAGTGCAAAAGTTCATAGCAACCCTGAGCAACCCTAGACCTCCCTATTCTATTTTCTTTACACCCTAGTACCCCTCGTCCTAGTTATAGCTGTATTTAAGTTGAACCACCTTTATTTTATTTTATAAACCATCCTATCTTTACTACAGCATTTCACACAACAAAGTCTTCTTAACGGTTTTTAGTTCACTCCTCGTGGGACGATAGTCACCCATCACTTTATTACTTGGTCACGACACGTGCACTTTCGTTCTGACACTGTATTCATCTTTGCATGAAAACAACCTAACAAGTTTTTGGCGCTGTTACCGGGGAGTGTCAACTTTAAAATTATTTTTAGACACTCAACTGTGTGAAGTATTGTTTTGTTGTATTTCTTTTTACTCTGGTGTCTTGTTGAGCAGGTAACGTAGTACATGAGCAGGGCTGACAGGGAACTTCTGCCTCTAGATTCAGAGATAGAAAGAACGCTTTTGAGAAGAAGGGGACAGTTAACACACCAGCAGCAGGCAGAGATGGCTAATAAGAATGGAGCAGACAACATGGACGATAGAGATAGGGTCTTAAATGCTTATGTTCAACCAAACCTAAATGGGTTGAACCCGAGCATTATGAGACTAGAGATCGAGGCTTTACATTTTGAGCTCAAACCAGTAATGTTCCAGATGCTGCAAACTGCAGGGCAATTCAGTGGAATGCTAACAGAGGACCCTCACCTTCACTTAAGAGTGTTCATAGAAGTCATGGATGCTTTCAAAATGAATGGGGGTAACAGAAGAAGTGCTTAGGCTAAAGCTGTTCCCTTACTCATTAAGAGACCGAGCAAGACCGTGGCTGAACTCTCTGCCACCTGACTCTATCGCTAACTGGAGTGATTTGGTAGAGAAATTTCTACTGAAATACTTCCCGCCTACCAAGAATGCCAGATTGAGAAATGACATCACTTCTTTCCAGCAATTGGAAGGTGAATCTTTGTACGAGACCTAGGAGAGGTATAAAGAGTTATTACGGAGATGCCCCCATCATGGAATTCCTTACTACATTTAGATGGAGACATTTTACAATGGCCTTAATGCTCAAACACGCACTATAGTGGATGCAACAACTAATGGGGCACTCTTGTCCAAAACGTATAATGAAGCGCACGAGCTGCTTAAAAGGATGGCCAGTAATAACTATCAATGGCCAATGGACAGAGTTTCAACTGGAAAGAAAGCAGCAGGCATGCATGAAGTAAGTGAAGTGACTTCTCTCACAGCCGGCTAGCTTCACTTGTTAATGCCTTAAAGAGCCAGCAAATGACCCGCCCTCAAGCAGCCAATGCAGTCCAGGAAACTAGACCATCTTGTGTACTGTGTAATGGGCCACATCTTTTTGAAATGTGCCCCTCAAACCCAAAATCAGTATGCTTCGTGAGAAATATGAATCGCAATAACAATCCCTACTCCAACACATATAACCCAGGATGGAGGAAACACCCCAATTTCTCCTGGAGTAACTATGGTACGAGACAAGGGAGCAACTCTGCCCCACAAAGATCACAGGCTCCCCCAGGCTTCATACAGCAAAGACAACAGCCTCAGGAAACCCCCACTTCGCTGGAATCCCTGATGAAGGAGTATATGGCAAGGAATGATGCTTTAATCCAGAGTCAAGCAGCCTCATTACGGAATCTGAAAACTCAAGTGGGACAGCTTGCCAATGAACTAAAATGTAGACCTCTAGGAACACTTCCAAGTAATACTGAAGTCCCTAGGGGAGAAGGGAAAGAGCATTGTAAGGCTATAACCCTGAGAAGTGGAAAGATGGTGGAAGCACCAAAATCAAGAGGGCAGGACCAGACAGACTCCACTGTACCCCTGGAGAACAAAGAAGACAAGAAGAAGCAAGAGGAGGAGGTAAGCAAGGAGGAAACCATCTCTGGAGAAAATGCTGCAGCTATGCCACAGCAAAATTCGGCAACTTTGCTGCAGCAAGGCATGCAGCAAACCAAGCTACCTCCCCCTTTCCCTTAGAGATTTCAGAAACAACAGAATGACCAGCAGTTTAGAAGATTCCTAGATGTCCTGAAACAGCTGCATATTAACATACCTCTGGTAGAAGCACTAGAGCGGATACCTAACTATGTGAAGTTCATGAAGGACATCCTGACAAAGAAAAGACAATTTGGTGAGTTTAAGACTGTTGCTCTCACAAGGGAATGCAGTGCTGTGCTGCAAAATAAGTTGCCACCCAAACTTAAGGACCCAGGCAGTTTCACCATACCTTGTTCTATTGGGAACCAGTATTTTGGCAAGACACTTTGCGACTTGGGAGCAATCACTAACCTCATGCCAATGGCCATCTTTAAAAAGATAGGAATTGGAGAAGCAAGGCCTACCACAGTCACACTACAATTGGCAAACAGATCCATTGCCCATCTAAAGGGAAAAATAGAGGATGTCCTAGTTAAAGTGGATAAGTTCATCTTTCCAGTAGACTTTATAATTCTCGACTATGAAGCTGATCCAGAGGTACCAATTATATTGGGCAAACCATTCCTAATGTAACAACTCCATTTAAGTATCAAATTTTTTTTTTAAAATACCATGAATTTATTACCTCGTTACAACTTAACTCAATATAACATTTATTTAATTTATACAATACAGAGTTCACATACATGTCATTAATCAAAACATATGTACAACATATCAAACACATAAAAATCTACATCTTATTTATTCTGGTTGACCAATTCCAGAGATACAGGTGCGGGTGGTTACACCTTCACCGGGATCTAAACCAACTTGACCACAAACATTTTATTTGCTTCTGGGATCTACCCAACATAAAGTACTCGATCCAACGTGCACTAAAAGCCAGAGCTATAGAAAAATCTGCATAACTAATTTTCTGAACATGATATGGAAATATAGTGAGAATTAAATCCCAGTAAGTTCAACAATAAATCATCATCAATATAGCTCATCACATCATGTTCAGCTGTATAAACTACAGAAAATATCTTTGGTCACATGAATGCATTATATCTATGCACATAAGAATCATACAGTAATAATATGTATGACAGGAGTAACTATTTTTAGAATATCATATGATGGCCAACAACTTATTCTCATTTCAAGTTACCCCGGTCAGGGTGAGTATTCTCTACTCTCCGGTATGGGTTTTTCTCGCTCTGTCCGACATGGCACACTTTCTCTTTTTTTTTCTCATAATCATAATCATAACCGTTGGTAGGGCGTCCCCTACTGGTGCACCACACGGATTGCCATGTGACCGTGCTCATTTCTTTTCTTTTCACAATGATAGCAAAAAATATGCTTTCAATAACAAGTATGTTCATCAAAATATAACTATTACCATAAATCATTGGTAATCATGCCTTAAACATAACCATTTCAAATATCACTTTATAAAATATTTCCATGTCAGAATTTCACACTTAAGATGGTAAGAAGTTCTTACAATGGCAATGGCTATGGCATATACTAGTCATTTATAAGATTCGTCTTTTTTTTAAAATATTAATTTTATTTCTTTATTTTTTTTATGCAGGTTTTCATCATATCTAACCTTCTCTTTATGTAGTCATTTTCTTCTTATTTATATCATTTCCAACACATGTTCTTACAAATTTATAGAGCATTGTTCCCCAATTTGATTTCTACTATTATCCTATAGTTAAAGAGGTTCATCTAGGGTAGAAAAATGTTGAAAATAGGCTTAACCAGCTTCCAACACGGTCAGACCATGTTTCAGGACACGGCCATGCTTTAAAAATACTTTAAATGTACTCAAAAACAGCCCCGAACACGGCTAACCCATGCTTGAAGCACCCAGAACACGGCATGGCCGTGCTCTATGACCTTTGCTCACTAATAAGAGCATAACTCTCTCATTTTAACTCCGATGAAGGTGATCTTAGTGTCTATGGAAAGTTAGGACAATTATATAAAACTCTTATGTTAATCATATCAGCAAAATAGTAATATATTGTGGTGTTATTACTCCCTTAAAATCAATATTATTTCTTCTCGAGTAGGTTCTAACCTTTACTTACTAATTTGACTATATCTCCCACATAGGAATTCTAAATTAAGTGATTCCAGTGGATAAACATCTGTGACACAAAAATATATAATTCATATGTTAACCATTTATTTTAATTCCTTATAGAAGTTTCCCAGAATGTAAAACACCGAAGCTATCCTAACATATTCTTCCCTGATTAACCATTTTCTGACATTTGTTAACTAATCGGAACATATCTTCCTCGTATGAATTCTAAATTGAATGATTCCAGTGGCTAAAAATCCATGACATAGATATATATAATTCATATGTTAAACATTTATTTTAATTCCTTATATATTGTTCGCAGAATTTAAAACACCGAAGCTATCCTAAAATATTCTTCCCTGATTAACCATTTTCTGACCTTTGTTTACTAATTGGAACATATCTTCCTCATATGAACTCTAAATTGAATGATTCTAGTGGCTAAACATCCATGACACATATATCTATAATTCATATGTTAATCATTTATTTTAATTCCTTATAGATTTTGCAGAATTTAAAACACTGAAGCTATCCTAACATATTCTTCCCTGATTAACCATTTTCTGACCTTTGTTTACTAATCAGAACATATCTTCCTCATATGAACTCTAAATTGAATGATTCCAGTGGCTAAAAATCCATGACACATATATCTATAATTCATATGTTAACCATTTATTTTAATTCCTTATAGATTGTTCCCAGAAATTAAAACACCGAAGCTTAAAATTCTGCCACCCATAGCCATACCCATGCAGAACTATCTACACCAACCTAAGTATTCAAACATACATCACATGCAAGATCAATATGTAACATGATATAGCAACATCATGACCAATCATCAAAGTTCTAAGATCAAAATCTCATATAAATATTATAAGTTTCAAAAGTTTTCTTCAAAAAGAAATATTGTTAAACTTACCTGGAGCACTTAGTCCCCTAGACTTCTCCTTCCTCTTTCTTCCTTTCTTCCTCTCCTTTCCTCACTCTACCTTGCTTCTATTTTTCCTCTCCCTCACTTGGACGAAATTATAATGTTGTAAGGGTGAGTTTTCTTATATAGACCACCAAATAATTCACCTTTCATGATCATGGGTCTACCTTATCACAATTAGGATACACTTTGTTGAATTTTTGGAAAACAAACAACTTATGTTCTTGTCTTCCTCTTCCTTAGTCAAGATATGCATAGGAAAAAGAGATTTGTATTTTGAAAATTATGATGATATGTTCTTAAGATAAGGGACAAGGTCCCTTTGATTTGGGGATTCTTTTCCATTTTCTTTTGTCTTAAACAAGTATGATAGGTTTGCCTTTTTAGTTGGAAAATTTCTAGCCCTTGAATCTCCATTATTTGGTTGATATTATTTGTGTGGGATAGGAATGTTTTGTCCTAATGCCATGTATTATCATACCACTTGCTAGAATTATGAGTGTAGGATATAGATGTTTTTGTCCTAAAGCCTTGTATTATCATGCCACTTGCCAAAATGATGAATGTAGAATCACACCACTTGCTAAATTTTTGTCTTAATGCCATGTAACCTAATCTTTATTATTACATTATTATATCATCACCTAATTTATTTTATTTTATTTTTCCTCTTGGATTTGGGCTTATTCCTACCCATTATGGGCTTATTCCTACCCATTTTCTTTGCTTTGGATAAAATTCTACCTTTCTTGGAGGGCTTGGTCACATTTTCATAATTTTTGGGCTATTGGTCCAATTACTATATCCTAGTCCAAGTCTATGTTTTATTTCTTGCTTAGGTTATCCAATGGCTTGATAGAAACTTATGTGAAGTGGAAAAACTCTATATGAAGTGTCCATAGGTAAAAACCCAATGTATGGGTAAAGATTTTAAACTTAGTAACTCTAGTTCTTGAATTAGGAAAAATTACCCTAATTCAATGTTCTTGAAATTTTAAGACCTTTACTTGTTTCTAAAAATTTATCTTCCTTATCCAAGAATTTTGCATATCTTTAGTATGTTATTTCTAATTTCTTTCCTATTAGGTTTTCCCTCTTTATTTGTTCTCTTAATGTTAGAAACATTTTCTATGCATATACATAAGGTGAAGAATTTCTAAGGATTATATTTCCTTAGATATCTAAAATATTGTCTAATAAATTTTATTTCCTTAATTAAATTTTTATGTACTTTTATCAATAAAAGAAATGAAATTAGGGATGTTACACCTAGCAACTGGCTGGACACTAATTGATGTTCAGAAGGGTGAACTAACCATGAGAGTCCAGGACGAGCATGTTACATTCATTGTGCTCTAGTCCATGAAGTTTTCCAGTGAAGAAGAGGAATGTGCAGTGGTGTCTATGATAGACACATTAGCATCAGAGCAGTTAAGAAAATGCTACAAGGACCCACTATCGGTAGCTTGGACAGAAAACTCAGATTCAGAAGAGGAGAACGAAAAAGAATGGGCTTGGATCGATGTCAGGCATGGCATTAGGAAGCAGGAGCCATTATATGTGACCCCACCAGATTCAAGGCCGCTGAAAGCATCAGTGGAAGAGCCACCAGCTTTGGAGATGAAGCCTCTGCCAGTACACCTCAAGTATGCATATTTAGGAGAGACAACCACTCTTCCTGTGGTTATTTCAGCACTTTTGACAATGGAACAAGAGGAGAAATTGGTCTTTACACTGAAGAAATTCAGAAGGGCCATTGGTTGGACACTAGCTGATATAAAAGGAATCAGCCCTTCATTTTGCATGCATAAGATCCTCTTAGAAAGTAATGAAATAGGGTCCATAGAACCCCAACGGAGGCTTAATCCAATAATGAAGGAGTTGATGAAGAAGGAGATCATCAAATGGCTGGATGCTGGAATTATTTACCCAATATCAGATAGCTCTTGGGTAAGCCCGGTCCAGTGTGTTCCTAAGAAGGGGGTATGACTGTGGTGGAAAGCGACAACAATAAGCTTATTCCCACCAAGGTTGGAACTGGCTGGAGGATTTGCATGGATTATCGGAAGCTGAACAAAAGCACTAGGAAGGATCACTTCCCTCTGCCGTTCATTGATCAAATGTTAGATAGACTTGCTGGAAGGGAATACTATTGTTTCCTGTATGGGTACTCAGGGTACAACCAGATTGCTATAGCACCAAAAGATCAGCATAAGACAACATTCACATGTCCTTATGGTACCTTTGCCTTTCGAAGGATGCCATTTGGGCTTGTAATGCTCTAACAACATTCCAGCGATGCATGATGGCAATATTCACAGAAATGGCTGAGCAGTTTGTGGAAATCTTCATGGATGACTTCTCAATCTTTGGGGACTCCTTTGACCTATTCTTGAGAAACCTAGCTAAGGTCTTGCAAAGGTGTGAGGAAACAAACTTGGTGTTGAACTGGGAGAAGTGCCAGTTAATGGTAAAAGAAGGGATTGTGCTGGGGCATAAGGTTTCTCAGAGAGGACTTGAGGTTGACAAGGCCAAGGTAGAAATCATTGAGAAACTGCCTCCTCCCACCTCGGTCAAGGGCATTCGAAGCTTCCTGGGACATGCAGGATTTTATAGGAGGTTCATTAAGGACTTCTCTAAGGTTGCCAAACCTTTATGCAGCTTGCTAGAGAAGGGCATAACTTTTTGTTTTGATGAAAGTTGCATGACAGCATTCTGCGATCTCAAACAGAAATTGAGTACATCCCCAGTTATCGTGGCGCCAGACTAGACCTCCCCATTTGAGCTGATGTGTGATGCTAGTGAAACAGCATTGGAGGCTGTCCTCGGGCAGCGCAGAAACAAGCTGTTTCATTCTATATACTATGCTAGCAAAATGCTGCAAGGTGCCCAGCTGAACTACATGGTGACAGAGAAAGAATTGCTTGCAGTAGTGTTTGCCTTTGAGAAATTCAGAGCATATCTGGTAGGAGCAAAGGTGATAGTGTACACAGACCACTCTTCCATCAAACACTTGGTTAGGAAAAAGGATTCAAAGCCCAGGCTCATTCGGTGGGTGCTTTTGCTTCAAGAATTTGATCTAGAAATCAGAGACAGGAAAGGAACTGAAAATCAAGTGACAGACCATCTCTCCAGGTTGGAAGGACACAGCTCCAGAGCAGATGACATTAATGAAAGATTCCTAGATGAGCATTTCTACCTCTTGTCCCAAGATGATGTGCCATGGTACGCTGATTATGTAAATTACCTTGTGAGTGGAATGCTCCCACCAGACTTGACATGGCAGCAGAAGAAAAAATTTCTGCATGAGGTAAACTCATACTACTGGGATGAACCATATCTTTACAAGCAATGTGCTGATCAGATGATAAAGATGTGCATACCCAGTGAAGAGATGGAGCAAATCTTGCAGCAATGCCATGCTTCCCCTTATGGAGGTCATTTTGGAGGAGTTAGAACTGCAAACAAGGTGCTGTAGGCAGGGTTCTATTGGCCCTCTCTATTTAAGGACTCCCACTCCTACGCAAGGCAATGTGACCGATGTTAGAGGATAGGGAATATATCTCTCAGACATGAAATGCCACTGAACAACATCCTAGAGGTGAATTATTTGATGTCTGGGGAATAGATTTCATGGGACCATTTCCCTTGAGTTTCGGCAATCAATATATCCTTGTAGCTGTAGACTATGTCTCAAAGTGGATGGAAGCCAGTGCATCCCAGACTAATGAAGCCAGAGTCGTGACCAGATTTCTGAAGAGAAACATCTTTACAAGGTTTGGAACCCCCAGAGCCATCATCAGCGATAGAGGGACCCATTTCTGCAATCGGCAGTTCAAGGCACTACTTGCCAAATATGGAGTAAGGCACAAGGTGGCAACCCCCTATCACCCACAAACGAGTGGGCAGGCTGAAGTCTCCAACAGAGAGATCAAGAGAATCTTGGAAAAAATAGTAGGCCCCACGAGGAAGGATTGGTCCTCCTGGTTGGATGATGCACTATAGGCCTATAGAACAGCCTATAAGACACCTCTAGCCATGTCACCATACAGATTGGTATTCGGGAAGGCTTGTCATCTACCAGTAGAGCTTGAACATCGAGCATATTGGACAGTGAAGAAGCTAAACTTGAACCTGGAAGCTGCGGGCAAGAAGAGGATGCTACAGTTAAATGAGCTGGATGAATTTCGTGGTCAGGCCTATGAGAATGCCAAACTATACAAGGAGAAAGCAAAGCAATGGCATGACAAGAAGATACAACCTAGGAGCTTCGAAGTGGGACAGAGAGTACTACTGTACAACTCCAGGTTGACCTTGTTTCCTGGGAAGTTGAAATCTCGTTGGTTTGGTTCCTTCCGCATAAACAAGGTCTTCCCATTTGGGACTATTGAATTGGAAGAAGAAAAGGAAGGGAGGACATTCAAGGTTAATGGACAAAGGGTCAAGCACTATCTAGGAGGAGATGTGGATAGACAGCACACCTCCATTCAGCTGCAAGAGGAATGAACAGGAGGGAAGTCAGGCTGAAGACTCTAAAACAAGTGCTCATAGGAGGCAACCCATGTTTAAATTTGTTGTTGTTTAAGTTAATAGTTTTAAGATAGTTTAAATCATAAGTCTAATAGCTTTTGTGTTTGTTACACAGGATGGGAAGCATAGAAGTTTGCAGAACCAGTTTTTGTTTTGCTGCAGCAAAACCTTACGAAAGATAGTCCCTGCTTTGCTACAGCAGGATTAAGAACAAGCACCCTCTGCTACAGCAAAATCCTAGGCAAGCCAATTTTTGCTGCAGCATATGTAGTCAGACCTAAATCAAGGGGTTCCCCTCTGCTGTGCTTCTTACAAAAAAAATATTTTCAAAAAATTGTTGTCAGAAGCAAAATCGGGACGGGAAAAAGGCAGAAGCCCATAAGTCCCGAAAACACGTCGTCCACCCTCATTAAACCTCTGCAACTTCCCTTCACTCTCGAGCAACTCTCCCGAGTTCCCAAATCCCTACAGCCTCCTCACCTCCATCATTCCAGAAACCTTCATTTCTAAACCCTCGAACTAGTCATGCCGAGAATCAAGACGGTGGCCAGGAAGGCAAGTAAGGTGAAGAAATTCACCTATGAGGAAAACAGGCAAAAGCACGACGAAGAGATTGTGCCCAGAAACTTCTGCACCGAGAAAGGTTTCACCTTCACCTCCTCTGGAGATTTGGGGATGCCAATGTACGTTGGCACAGTGGTCAAGTTGAGGGGTTGGGAAAATTTCGCAAGCCACCCACAAACGACCCTCATACCTCTGGTTCGGGAATTCTACGCGAACCTCTCACCCGAAAATGAGAAGTGGGTGACAGTCTGGGAGACGAAGGTTCATTTCGACCAAGCCTCTATCAACAAGGCTTACAATCTGTCAGACGAAGAGGACCAGTATGAAGAATATCTACAGAGTCTACAGGATGGAGACTAGGATGCGATGCTTAACCGAGTGTGCCTTCCCGACACCACCTGGGATAAATCCCCTCAGGGTTCCACCACCATCAATCGAGTCTCTCTGGTGCCTGCAGCTAAGGTGTGGTACCATTTCCTTAAGACCCGCCTGCTACCTTCTACCCATGGGCAGACAGTGAGTCAGGAAAGAGTGGCAATGGTGGACGCACTCATATTCGGCAGACCACTCAACGTTGGCCGAATCATTGGTGGCCAAATCCGAGCATGCACCAACCAAAAAAAGGGAAGCCTACTTTTCCCTTCCCTCATCATTGTACTGTGCAAGAATCGTGGAGTCCCAGTTTCCATTGATGAAGAACCACTGAAGGACGCTAGCCCTATCACTGCCACCACCTTTGCCCGTATTGTCCTGGAGAAGGCGTCCCCACACCCACCAGCTGCTTCCCAAAATCCTCCACATACTGCTGGATCCTCTACTTCATCCACTGCCCCCCAGTCACCTGACAAGACTTTGCAGTTCATCCTCAATCAACAAGCTACAATTCTGAAGTAGCAAGCTGTGCTTCTGCAACTTCAGCAAACCTTCTGGCGTTATGAGCAGAAAAGGGATTTTGCCCTTCACAACACCCTCGAGTAGAACTTCAAAATTTTTTTCCCATTTCCAGAGTTTCCCACTGACTTGCTCCATACCACCTTCGAGGAGTCATCTCCAGCTCCTAAGCCACAGACAGAGGAGCAAAAGGATTCTGAAGGATCCTCCTCCAGCAAGGAGCCCCACCCGAAACCCCACCAAACACCAGCAGGAACCGAATCCTTTGATGATGACGAGCCCATTGCCAAACGGGCAGCAATGATGCATAAAGGAAAGGCCCCACAACAATCAGCACAGCGCAGAAGTGGACTTAGAAGCACCCTCAGGAAGTGCCCTCAACTGTTATCCCTTCTTTGCTATATTTGGAATTCCTTTGCTTCTGCTTCTGTTTTTTTTTTGGTGTCTTTTGTGTTTTGGCCATTGCATCAGTAGTGAGGACACTGCTCACTTTTAAGTTGGGGGGGTTATACTATAATGTTTACTGTGGCATTTCTGTGGCTTAGTGTTGCTTCGATATTGCTGTAGAGGTTGCTGAAGCATGGACTTGCTTATTTGTGTGTTGCTTATCTATATGACTGTTTATATTGCTGTTTACTTATGTTTCTTCCTACCTGTGTCAAATGAGTCTGCTTTAGTACTTACTTGATTTTGATGAATACAGTTATAATTGTATGATAAAAAGTTTCCAAAAAAAAATTTTTTTTTTTGGAGGGTGAAATGAGTTTGCATATTGCATAGCCTAGTAAAAGTTCTGGGATACTCCATAAGGAGGATTGGGTAGTTCGCTAGAAACCAAAATAGGAGACCTACAACCTCACCCAATCACACACAGAACCCTCTTCTAATAAGCATAGGAGCATGGGCAGTTTGCCAAAGAAAAATTTGGTGATCTTTCAGAAATTGGACCTAAGTCTTAGAGCTAGTATTGAGAGCTTTCTGTAGAATTATAAAAGAGGCAGACACATAGGATCAGAAAGGTTTAAGTTTGGGGAGAAAAGTAAAAAAAAAAAAAATTTGGACACTCCAATGCTCTGTAGTTCCTTAGTAACTAGGGGTATGCATGAGCCCCATGTGTGAATTTGCGTAAAACAGGGACATAGAGTATGAGTGGGAAGTGGTTTAAGGGTGATAAGGCTGAGTAACCGGGTGCCTGCATTGAACATGTTGGTATTCGCGTCAAAAGGCACTAATGACCTCTGCTAGAATAAGATCTATGCCAAAAATAATAAAGAAAGA
Organism: Gleditsia sinensis; assembly: GCA_037074535.1. Classification (NCBI taxonomy): domain Eukaryota; kingdom Viridiplantae; phylum Streptophyta; class Magnoliopsida; order Fabales; family Fabaceae; genus Gleditsia; species Gleditsia sinensis. Next base: position 30,749,480 of record CM073469.1, read on the forward strand.
AAACCAGTGAGCTGCCACCCCCCCCCACATTTGTTGCCTTGGCTGCACCTATGATAAATGCCAACTTAACCTAGGAAGCTCGATATATTAGCATGAAAGTCTTAGGAACTCTGGCTGTTTTTGACCTAAGTGGCTCTTAGGGAAACTGTCCATGTCACACACACAACTTTAAAGAAGGTTTTTGTTGTGATTGGGAGTAAGGTTTGTGGTTTCCTTTATATGAAAGAAATCCTGAGAGTTGAGAGCTATCAGCAGAACTATGGATTCATGCAGGAGAAAAGTCTGGAATTTCTGGTTGGTAGTAATGTGGTGAATAGAGCAGGTTGCTTGGGGACAAGCAATCCTTTAAGTTTGGGGGGATTTGATAACTGTAATTTATTGAAGTTCCTATGTGTTTTCTGAGTGCATTTACTAAGTTACTCTAGTGTTTTAAGCACTTTCATTCCCTGATTAAATTGAATGGGATGACCCTTTTAGATATAACATCAGCTACCCCGTTGCTGCAGTATTTTAGTAAGCATATAGCAGAAACTTGATTGATATTGGGTGAGCTGCTCCCTTTTTCTACAATACACTGATTCTGTTTGATATGGTGCAGGTAACAGCAGAGAAGGGCTGCGCAGCAGGTGCGGCCTCCACCCAGCAGGAGAGAAAGCAGCAAAGACTGACTCTGCAGGATTCTGGCACAGAACTGTCCCACTACTGAAAGTGGAGAGGACAAAGCTGCACGCAGAGGTGGTTTTGCAGCAGAGCAGGGGAATGATGGAAAAAGTAAGGCAGCTGACTGGGACCACAAGGCTGAATGATAAAGAGAGGCAAAGAAGGGGAGACGACACGATGGGAGTAGGGGAGAAAGAAGAGAGTAGCTACACACTACCAAGGAGCATCAGTGCAAGGGAGAGAGTGCAATCCCGGGGATTCTATTTGTTGTGTTGTTTTTGTTTTCCTTTTTCTGGGGGGTTTTCTATCAAGACTGCACTGGCATTTTTTTTGTCATCACTAGAGATGTATACCAGTGATTCTAGGTTGTCTGTAACCAGTGTAACCATGAGGCTTGGCTAGTTTCCGGCTAGGGTTGCACAAGGGTTGTAATGAACATAAGCACACTTTTTAGTAAAACACATTTCGCTGCAGCACTATTTTTACATTCATCTGTGTGTATATTTTAAACTCCTTTGATAACAGAAGTTAGTAGAGGTAGATTGAGGCCAATATTCACCCGGGAGGGGAATGGAGGCTGGAAAAATAGTTTGAATAGATAGGGACAGCCAATATAGGAATATATGGTTCCCCATCCCCCCAACAGTGGAGCTTCATGCACAACTTAGGGGTGAAGACTGCTGCAGGAATGCAGGTCTGAACCTCAGAGTTGCAAGGAATGAAAGTCTGGAAAGACTCCATTCAAGACTGAACTGGGCACCTAGGACAGTTGCTGTAGCAATCCTTGGAGCAATATGAGTGCAAAAGTTCATGGCAACCCTGAGCAACCCTAGACCTCCCTATTCCATTTTCTTTACACCCTAGTACCCCTCGTCCTAGTTATAGCTGTATTTAAGTTGAACCACCTTTATTTTATTTTATAAACCATCCTATCTTTGCTACAGCATTTCACATAGCAAAGTCTTCTTAACGGTTTTTAGTTCACTCCTCGTGGGACGATACTCACTCATCACTTTATTACTTGGTCATGACACGTGCACTTGCGTTCTGACACTGTATTCATCTTTTCATGAAAACAACCCAACACTTGGTTCATGACCCTAGGGTAACTTTTACCACTCTAGTTGCATTCATTGCATTGATTAGGCTAAGGTGTTTTCTTAGCTTGCCAATGCATTAAGTTTTGTGCATAGTTGTTCTCTTTTGCATTATCCCGTAATTTTTAAATAATAATATTTTACGATAAAAGAAATACATTTTTATTTTAAATGCTTATGTTTTGCTAAAAGCAAATATATTTTTAAATAAAATAATTTGTGTTTTGCTTAAAATAATTATATTGGCCTTTAATAAATTTTTGTTTTATTTTTAGAAATATTCTTTCTTTTATTATATGTAAATATATTTATTTTGTGATTTGTTTTGTCAAAATTTTATTAAGAAATGTCATGATTTAAGAGTTTAACTAAAGCTTTATAAGAATGTAAATTTTTAGAACTTTTTGAGATATTTTAGGATGAAAAATAGTATTTATATATATATATATATATATATAATAAAAATAAAAATAATAAATTTTAAATATTTAATTATTAAATAATAATAAATAAATAAAAAGGAAGAAAATGGGGAGGGGGAGATGGAAGCGTGAAGAAGAATGCAATCCCGATTCCGTAATAGTATGAATAGTATAAATAGTAATCCTATATTTTTCTCTCTAGATCTGGAGTGCTTATTGGCTTCTGATATCAAAACTGAGAGTATCACTGAATTCAGAACGGAGAATACTACGATTTTGACCGAACAATTTTTCAAATCAGTCGCAGAATCGTCGTAGATCGAAAGTAGAAAATCTCAAAAAAATGTAAACTTTGAAACTCTTACTTAGAGACCTCAAATTGAAAATCTGACACCGTAGATAGATTTAAGAGCTAAATGAATATTATAATATGAATTTTTTCGGCCATCTAACAACTTTTTGTACGTCGTAAATAGTGATTTTTGGTAGTGAATAGTGATTCTCGTCGGTGAATAGTATTTTTCAGCTCTGAATAGTACCCAACAGTTGACTAGTGTTGACCAAATTCCCGAAGGCCAAATTGTGCGATTTTGGAGTCATTTCTTAAGTTTTTGGACCCTCCAAACACATTTTTGAGGTCTATTTAGTCAAATGTGGATTAAAAAATTGTATTTTAGGACTGTCCAACTTGGAGCCTTACCTTGTAAGTGGATAATTCTTTATATGACTTGCCCTATACTCTTCTTTATCTTTAAATGAGTATATGATTATGTTTATAAGATATTTACACTTGTATATGTTCCAGAAATGCATTAAAATTATCTGAATTGTTTACAATATGGAATATAGTGTAATTAGAGTATAGTTTTGAAAATGGATTTCTGAACTCATAGTATATCTAATTTCACATGTATTTCCCATTAAATGATAAAGTGAATATTTATGCACGTGGCGTTGATTTATAAAGCTATATGATTGCCTCGAAAAAGGGTATGTATATGTGATAAACCCTAAATCGGCAATTTATGACAGATGATCTGTATTGAGACTGAGATTCTATATTATACTAAAAGCTCTGTTTTGAATTATATAGAATATGTGCATATGATAATTTTGTGTAGGAATCTTATTAGAAACACTATCTGCGAATATTAGGTGATGTTAGCCTTGGTGCACCTGGATACCTCAACTAACAGGGGTGGTGCTAGCCTTGTGTGAGGACCAACACAAGGGATATCTTATGTGATGGAGAGTGTGATGCCTCCTATCTGAGCGAGATGTCAGTTATATGATATGTGATTTGCCTTCTCTTACTTTGTGCTTGAAAAATTGCCCATATTAGAGTCCCTTCGCTTGTCCTCTTGAATGGTGGTAGGGCAAACCTTGGCTGAGATGCTAAGTATAGGCAAATCCTATACCAACAAAGTACGAGAGGGATTGAACTATGATATGGTGCTTCTGATATGGGATCCTCCTAATATTTTTATGAAAATGTTTTTGATGCATATCAACATTTGATTAGCGATCATATTGTATATATGGTTAAAGATATCTGAATGTGATTTAAACTGAGAATATTTGAAATGCGGGTCCCATATGGATGCACTTCTGAGTTGTAATTTTTAATGTGATAAATTTAAAATATGAGTACATCCATATGTTGACCTAAGAGGCCATAGGAGATATTATCTGCTGACTGAATTGTCAAACTCCCTACATGATATTTCTACATTTTTATTTTCAGATTAAAATAGAGTTTGGTCATTCCCTTCAGATAGTTGATAAGTTAGACGACATGATCTCTGTGTGAGCCTACTTTATTTTCAAGGCTCGTAGATTTTGATTTATATTGTACTTGTAATCTAAAGTATGCTTTATATACCACTGGCAGGATCCCTACTTCTGCTGTTACTATGATATTTATGGACTTTATCTGTATATGGTATATGTATGGAAGAACCTATATGTATCTATATTTATGATAAATGATTAGAATATTTGTGTTTATGAAAATATATGTTCATGGTATACGTGTTTCACGTGGTTTAAGATTAGGGGCGGGACATCTTTCATATCACACACTCAATAGTCACATCTTTCCTTCTTTCTCTTTTAACCCTCATCATATGTATTCTCAACTTCAACACGCCAGGTAGTCTTCATTTGCTATTATTTTTTAATATTTTGCTTTAAAAATTCTTCATCTTCAAATATTTTATTTTATATTTTACACATTTAAATAAAAAAAATTAGTGTGTTTATAGTGTTAATTTTATTTGTATAATATTTTTCAATTTTATTTTTTATTCATCTATTAATAATTATTTAAAAAACATTACTTTAATTAAGAATATTTTTATCTTTTCAACAAAACTAATAATATAATTTTTAGTACATTTATTATTTTATATTTTTTGGTAAAGTATTTTTATTTTTAAAGATAACATATTTAAAAATAATAAAATATAAATATTTTTAGCCTCATAATTAATTTTATATTATTTTTTTAGGTATATAATCATTATAAAAGATAAATTACAAGAGGATTTTGGTCATTCACTCTCAACATATTCAGTTAAAATTTTATTAACAATATTTATAATAAATTCTAGATAATTACATCTAAATTTAATAATAAAAAATAAGATGTAATCATTTAGACTTAAATAGAACCACTTCAATAATGTTTGATTATATTTGGACACTACTTTTCCCAACGCACATATGCTTATATATTTGCTCTAATTATTTAATAATTAATTTTATTTGTTTATTTTGTTTTAAATTTTCATAACATTCTTAATATTATATTATCATTAATTTTTACACATTTATTTAAATACGAAAAATAGATGATAAATTTAATTTACGTCTAGAAATAACTTTTCTTCAAATATTTTATTCTATATTTTGCATATTTAAATAGGAAAAAAGTTATTGTGTTCATAATGTTAATTTTATTTATTTATTTATATTAAAATTAGGTAATATTATTTATATATAGTATATATATAGTTAATATTTATGGTATATATATATATATAATAATATTTAATATTGATATTAGAATACAAAGTTTATTTTTCTATTTACATATTTGTATTATGATTTTACAAATACATATATGAGTTCATCTAAGGGAAAAGTAATATTAATACAGGAAGATCCAAAAGAGAGAGAAAAAAAAGAGAACACTAGATCTTGGTTGGATCTATGGAAAAATGGTGAATGGAAATAGATAACATATACAATGTAATTTTTGTCACAAAATAATGAAGGGTGATGGTGTAACTTGATTGAAGTAACACTTAGACGGAGGTTATTTAAATGTTGAGAGGTGTG